>JARQOC010000007.1:24061175-24786569 GCA_033576535.1 Allobates femoralis
GCGGTAATCCCCATAGAAAGTATAGGGGGACTTGCGGCAGGTGCGGCAAGTGCGGATTTGCCGCACCTGCCGCAAGTCCCCCTATACTTTCTATGGCAATTACCGCAACCGCGCCGCAAGTGCGGCAGATGCGGTTTTTTCACCGCATCAGCCGCAACTGCTGTTAAACCACAGCTTGACTCGGGATTACCGGTTCTGACAGTGAATGTTAACCCCGAGTCAGGCTCGGGAATACCACTACAAAGGTTAAATAAATTATGTATATTATATATAACAATTTATTATAATGTGTATATATATATATATATATATATATATATATATATATATATATATATATTAATAAACAATATATATATATATATAGATTACTCTACAATATATATATATATATATAGATTAATATACAATATATGTATATATATATATAAATAATATAGATTAATATACAATCTATATATATATATATATATATATATAGATTAATATACAATCTCTCTATATATATATAGATTAATATAGAATATATGTATATATATATATATTAATATACAATATATATCTATATATAGATTAATATACAATATCTATATATAGATTAATATACAATATCTATATATATAGATTAATATACAATATATATATATATATATTAAATAAACAATATATATATATATAGATTACTCTACAATATATATATATATATATATAGATTAATATACAATATATGTATATATATATAAATAATATAGATTAATATACAATATATATATATATATATATATATATAGATTAATATACAATATCTATATATATATATATAGATTAATATAGAATCGGGAATACCACTACAAAGGTTAAAGAAATTATGTATATTATATATAACAATTTATTATAATGTGTATATATATACATATATATATATATATATATATATATATTAATATACAATATATATATATAGATTATTCTACAATATATATATATATATATAGATTAATATACAATATATGTATATATATATATATATAAATAATATAGATTAATATACAATCTATATATATATATATATATATATTTAATATACAATCTCTCTATATATATATAGATTAATATAGAATATATGTATATATATATATATTAATATACAATATATATATATAGATTAATATACAATATCTATATATAGATTAATATACAATATCTATATATATATATAGATTAATATACTATATATATATATATAGATTAATATACAATATATATCTATACATAGATTAATATACAATCTCTATATATATACATTAATATACAAAAAATAAATATATATATAAATTAATATACAATATATCTATATATATATAGATTAATATATCAATATATATCTATATCTATATATATATATCTCTATATTTCTCTATATAGATATAATTATGAATATATCAATATAATTGTAATATTAATAATCGATCAATAATAATAATGTTAACACTAATAATGATAATAGTAATAATTAATAATAATTAATAACCAATTATATTGGGCAAAAAAGATATCTTAGCTGATCTTGAAGAGAAGAGGTTCCAGCACTGGTTTTCCGACGTCCGTCCCACAGGATCACCAAGGCATAATCGATTAATAATAATAATTAATATTAACACTAATAATAATATTAATAATTAATAATAATTATTAATCGATTATATTGGCCCAAAAAGATGTCTTGTAGAGATGAGGTTCCAGCACTGGTTTTCCGACGTCCGTCCCACAGGATCACCAAGGCAGGAATAATTTGTGAGGAAAAGTTAAATTAAACCCTATAAAATTGTGAGGGGGGGGGAGTATAGTGATTGGTAGGCAAAGGGGAGTATAGTGATTGGTAGGCAAAAAGTGTTGCCACCCAGCAACAGCAGAGTCTGCCGCGGGTTTTTTCGCGGGCAAATCTGCCGCAAGTCCAAAACCGCACTTGCCGCAGCTGTAAAACCGCACTTGCCGCACCTGCCGCAAGTCCCCCTATACTTTCTATGGCATTTACCGCAACCGCGCCGCAAGTGCGGCAGATGCGGTTTGTTCACCGCATCTGCCGCGACTGCTGTTAAACCACAGCTTGACTCGGTATTACCGGTTCTGGCAGTGAATGTTAACCCCGAGTCAGGCTCGGGAATACCGCTATAAAGGTTAAATAAATTATGTATATTATATATAACAATTTATTATAATGTGTATATATATATACATATATACATATATATATATATCTATCTATATATATATATATATATTTATATACAATATATATATATAGATTACTCATAAATATATATATATATATATAGATTAATATACAATATATGTATATATATATAAATAATATACATTAATATACTATATATATATATATATATATATATAGATTAATATACAATCTCTCTATCTATATATATAGATTAATATAGAATCGGGAATACCACTACAAAGGTTAAATAAATTACGTATATTATATATAACAATTTATTATAATGTGTATATATATACACATATATATATATATATATATATATATATATATATATATATATATATATATATTAATATACAATATATATATATAGATTACTTACAATATATATATATATATATATAGATTTAATATACAATATATGTATATATATATAAATAATATAGATTAATATACAATATATATATATTAGATTAATATACAATATATGTATATATATATAAATAATATAGATTAATATACAAATATTTTATATATATATATATTATAGATTAATATACAATATCTATATATATATAGATTAATATAGAATATATGTATATATATATATTAATATACTATATATATATAGATTAATATACAATATCTATATATAGATTAATATACAATATCTATATATATATATATATATATATAGATTAATATACAATATATATATATATATATATATATATATATATATATATATATATATATATATATAATATATTAATATAAAATATATATGTATACATAGATTAATATACAATATCTATATCTATAGATTAATATACAAAATATATATATATAAATTAATATACAATATATCTATATATATAGATTAATATATCAATATATATCTATATCTATATATATATCTCTATATTTCTCTCTATATATATATAATTATGAATATATCAATATAATTCTAATATTAATAATTGCGGCAGGGGGGAGCATAGTGATTGGTAGGCAAAGGGGAGTATAGTGATTGGTAGGCAAAATGGGTTGCCACCCAGCAACAGCGCAATCAGCCACGGGTTTTTTCGCGGGCAAACATGCCGCAAGTGCAAAACCGCACTTGCCGCACATGCAAAACCGCACTTGCCGCACCTACCGCAAGTCCCCCTATACTTTCTATGCAGATTGCGGTAATCCCCATAGAAAGTATAGGGGGACTTGCGGCAGGTGCGGCGACTGAGATAGCGACTCGCAATGGCCTCGCGGCCATTGCTCGCGCTACACAGCGACTCTCAATGGATCCCCATTGAAAGTATAGAGAGACTTGCGGCAGGTGCGGTGGCTGAGGTAGCGACTCGCAATGGCCTCGCGGCCATTGCTCGCGCTACCTCAGCGGTAAATCGCTAATTTTGTGGCTTCGCGGCCATTGCTCGCGCATGGTGACGTCACAGCGTGACATAGCCACGGCGTTTTCGGGGGCCGACACGAAAATGCCTACGGCAATTATATAGTAGATATATGCACATATGAAATATGCCTAATCAAAGTGAATATATATATATGTGTGTTTAATCCATATATATATGTGGATTACACACACACATATATGTGCAGTTTTGGGAGGGGGGCGCCGATACTCACCTTCCGAAGACGCTCCCGGTCGTTGCCTAGCGACTCTGGGAGTCAGCGTCGGCTTCTCCCGCCGTACTGCACATCTGCGGGCCGGAAATGACGCGGTCGCCGGCCTCACGTCATGAAGAGCGGGGTGGGAAGATTCAAATGGGAGCCCCCGCTCTTCAAATCAATAATGCTGCCCATTAGGGCGTTAGGAAGGCTGTGAGGCAGGGGGAGCGCGGCCCTGGGGACACCGCCTTCCCGACAAGAATGCCCAGCTGACAAAAAAACTGTAAGTTTATAAAGTGTTTTATCCATCTTCAATAAAGCCATATTAGGACAGGCAGGGATGGTTAGGGAACTAGTTAGAGGCTGTAGGGGCAGGTAGTGATAGTTTAGGGGCCATAGATTAGGTGACAGGTTCTCTTTAACAGTAATTGTGGAGTATCTCAAGACTCTCATCTATGGGATTCGTCATATCCACTACTTCAGCGATGGATCTGCAGCCCAGTACAATAATTTCAAAAATTTTCTCAACCTGTGCCACCACAATGCTGATTTCAATATCAGCGCTGAATGGAATTTTTTTGGTACCAGTCATGGAAAGTCACCCTGTGATGGGATTGGAGGGACAGCATAGAATCAAGTTTTTTTTTTGTTCCAAAAGAAAAAATTGACGAAATACGGGTAGTTCAAGAGGAAAGGTTCAAAGATGGACATACAATTGCTGGAACAAGAGAAAATCACCAGTTTGTGCCAATTGATGACAAAAAGATTCGCATTTCAAGGGTGTCAAATGACCCATCATCTTTCATTGCCCATGTAGATAGATCTGTCAGATCAGAAATGCCTTTTGTGGCAATTGCAAACCTCCAGCCAGGGCAATACATTGCCTGCATTTACGATAGGAACTGGTGGATTGGAAATATTTCTGAAATTTCAGTCGACGACCATGATGCATTAATAAATTTTATGCATCCTCATGGACCAGTTAGCTTCTTTCACTGGCCTGTGAGAAATGATACATGCTGGATTCCCGAGCAGTCAATCATTGCAATAATTTCAGCACCAGCTGCAACAGCAATGGGCCGACAATACAGCTTCTCTGAACCGATTATGTTGCAAATTCAGCAACAATTCCAGACCACTTAGACTGAACATTATGGCTTGGGAACCAACAAAAGATACCCAATATTAGGCTTGGGATCCTAGGCAAAGACACCCACCCTCAGGCTTCGGAACCTACGATAAAGAGACCACCCGCGGCTCGACTTGCACGGCTATCGGCCAAGGCTCCTAGGCGATGGGGCTGCCAATTCTTGAAAGACAGCATTATTACAATTCTTAATAGGATTATAATACCAATTCTTAGGGAATTGGTTGTGGTATAACCACCATGGATCAATGCAAGGGTTTGAATAGTGCAATTACCATTCATTGCGTATTAATAAATAACACCATGTTCAGTGGCATTTTTCTTTTCTTAAACTGAGAGCCTCCAAAAAAAAACAATGATCCTTGTAGAGAAAAATGTGCTCTTTCTAATGATATTAGAATTAATATATTTTAGGGGTACCCTTTTTGAGAAATTTGACCTAAAAATAGGTAAAATTCGTTTTTTTTAAGCTTTTCATCATATGTGGGTGTGAATATTTCTACAAATACATATGCTTTGACCGTGATATTGCAGCAATGCAAAGTCATTGTAGATGTTTGGTGTACAGGGCAAAGCACCAGTTACTATTGGTTTTTGGTCTTGAGTTATATATGGGCAAAGTTTGGCATAAATTTTATGCGACGCGTTTTTCAAGCTACTTTGACACAAAATTGCGGCCGAAATGTTGTTTTGTCATAGTCGGTAATAATGTTATCGTGTTTAGCAGCAAATGTTGAGCTAGTATGCCAAATTTCAGCATCATAGCCAGTATAGAACTCTAATGGCTATGTGCCAAAGTTTGCAAAATCCTCTTAGCTGAAGCCGCAGGCTTGGTGGAACCTCCAGTGAAAGGTCAACAGTGCCCAATGTATTTGAGATCTGGCCCTAAAAATTTCCATAACCTCTTTTCAAACATACATGTACATCCTTATAAATTTTCAACAAAATTGGAGAAGGTCGAGTGGGGACGATTTTTAAGACTGGTCCACTTGATGAGGAATGACCCAAAAGTGTGTATAAATAGTAGTGTACAGAAGGGTGGAGGAACTGGGCCCAGTCCCAAGCACATTAAGTTAGGAAAATAAAGTGCCTGGGGCAGGGAGGTACCAGGTTTCCTAAGCCGAGACACCCATAGCAACCCCTGTTTATTGTTAAATTGTGGACTTTAAAAGACTTTTCCCCTTTTCTTGGAGCGTACAGAGACTTTACTGTAAGGACTCTTTGAAATTTGCACCTTTGAACTCTTAAAAATTCAAATGGACTACGGTTAATGGACTAACGTAGCCACAAACTTTAAAAAAGCCTGCGGTGGATGGACTAGCACTGTATGGACCTACCCGTTTTCTATTTTTCAAATATTTTCAGTGTCTTTTTGTAATTTTTTCTATTTTTCACACTATGTATATATGTTACTGTTATTATTGTTATCCTGTTATACAAAAATGCTCAGTCCAGGAGTACTGATGTTACCTGGGGGGGGGGAATTGGCGCCCTGCTCACGCAGGTAACCACAAATCTCTCTAATGGGTTTCCACAGCAGGTACCTACTACGAACAACACCTGCCACCCCGGCACAGTAGGGGGAGCCCAACTTGCTGCCTTTAGACAAGATCCCCTATATATACTGCTGCTGGGGAGGAGCGAGTGAGAGTGTGCAGACGCTAGAAGAGCTACAAGGAAGTCCTGGTGATCGGTGCTGCGTTTAGGCCCGAGCCAGTGACCCGGAGTGGCCCTTCGGCGTCCCACAAGCCAAAGTGGGACTGAAGGCAGGGAGCCCAGAGCAGAGAAGGGAGCAAAGAGCCGGACGGAGTTCGCCCTTGAAAGAGCTGGAGGGAGTTCGTCCCAGGCGAGATGCCAGATATTGGGGATCCGCACCTGTGAGGAACTATAGGCTCACAGAAAACCCCGTCGCACCGTGGAAGCTACAGCTACCCGGTCTCCCAGGAGGGTCAAGAGAGGGAGCCAGGAACAGCAGAACAGCCTGCAGTGTCCAGAGAGGGTTATCCCGGAGACCACACAGGAGGAGAGGGAACCGGACAAGGAAGAGAGTGGAGGCAAGTCATGCTACAGCAGGCTGTGCTTCAACAAATACACAAGCAAAGGAGGCCTTATACCCACTTGCTGTGGGAACCCACTACGCAACCCTGTCACCCGTCGGTGCCCTGGATGTTTTACCTGCTCAAGACATCAGTAAATGGTAAAAGAAACTTCTCAGCGTGTGTGCATTCTTCCCTTCTGCTCCCAGTATCCTCTATAAACTACTTCAGCTCTCCCTAAACAATCTCAGTTCCACTACAACCTGTTCCTTCACACTACACTGCCCCGGAGTTCCCCGTCCTGCCTGCGGAGGACTACACCATCATTGCCGCAATACCATCGACCACCGGAGGACTATGGCGGCGCTGGTAAACATCACCAGGTACTGCAGGTGACGTCACGACATCTATAAACTGTAAATACTCCCCTGTATATAACCCCTTTTCAAGAGAACAGTCCCCAGGACACGGGTTCAGGTGCGGCCACCATTCCCTGTGACACAGTTAACCCTTCTGCGGCCTAATTCCCGAGTACCCCATACCCTGGGCGACACACCCACCCCTCCATCTCTTGTTGATCTGGCGAGAAATGAGTAGCTTACCCTGTCCGGTCTCCCCGCCCAGATAAAGTAGTTTTGGATAGAGGAGATTGTTTTAAAGAAAACCATTGGAATTTGTTTGGGTAATGCTTGTAGAGATATAAAATTCAGGGAAGGACATTAATCTTGAATATATGACACTGCCCAAACTAGGAAAAAGAGACTTTGGTCCACCTATCACAATCATCCCGGATGGAGGAGAGGAGAGCTGTAAAGTTAGTCTTAAATAGGGTCTCTGGGTTTGTGGTCAGTTTGACCCCCAGGTAGTTTATTGACTGGTTGCTCCATTTAAAACTGAAGGCCAATTTTAGGGAGGTAGCAACTGACTGTGGGACATTTATGTTTAAGACCTCTGACTTTGGAAAATTTAATTTGAAATTGGAGAGTTGTGAAAATGTATGGAATTCTGCCATTAAGTTGGGAAGTGAAACATGAGGTTTGGTGAGAAAGAACAGGAGATCATCCGCATACGCAGCCACTTTGTGGATGGTGCTGCCAGCAGATAGCCCCAAGATGTTCGTGTTAGACCGGATACGTTTGAGGAATGGTTTGATTGTAAGAACAAAGATCAATGGTGAGAAGGGGCATCCCTGATGAGTACCATTATGGATCTCAAAGGGTTCCGAGAGACAGCCGTTCACCCGGACCTTGGCAGATGGGTTTGAATTTAGAGACATGATCCAGTGAATCATGTTGAGCCCCAAACTCATGTGTAGTAGAGTCTCCCTCATGAAAATCCAGTTAACCCTATCAAATGCTTTTTCAGCATCTGTGGAGAGACATAAGGGAGCACCCCCGCACCGAGCTCGGTGGACCAAGTTGATCGTTTTGATGGTATTGTATCGGGCCTCTCGCCCCGTCATGAACACCGCGTGAATCAGTCTGGTGAGCAAAGGAGCTAATCTCGAAGCAACAATCTTCACAAACAACTTAATGTCCTCATTTAAAAGTGAGATCAGGCGATAATTCGCACATTGAGTCATATCTTTGATTTGGGTGTGTCCGCTGGGGAGGCTTTCCGTGTTGCACATCATTGAAGAATCGGAGTAAATGGGGGGACAGAAGGTATTTTAGTTTTATATAATAAGCCAAAGAGAGACCATCCGGACTAGGCGCTTTCCCATTTTTAGCGGATTGTATGGCGGTAGATAGGTCCTGGTCGGTGAACGGATGTTCCAGAATCGTAATAGCGGCAGGGTTTAGTTTGGGGAGTTTGGCCAATTTCAAGTATTCTTTAATTTTAGGGAGGATGGTAGTAGAGGTCATTAGGGGATTACCGCTATCTGCATTATACAATCCTGCATAATACTTTTTAAAGGTTTCACCTATTTCATTGGAAGGTTGGGCGGTGGTCTTTTTTGCTGAGTTTCTTATATTCAAGACAAATGTCCTATCCTATCTATTACCCAGGCTATGTAAGCCCCTGACGTTTATGGTACCACAGTGTAGCTCTATAATGTTTGAGGAAGTCAACTCGGACACGATCAAGACACAGGTCACTGACAGGGGTGAAAAGAACAAAGAGAATGGGATTGGGTAAGTTTCAACCCCCACTACCAGGTGCGAAGGAGTTGGAGATGGAGAGCGTATAGAAATAGTAACCAAAACCAATTATTTAACATCGGGGTTGTACCGGAAATTATCACCTCCCCAGAAGGGCGGGGAGAGACACAGCACAGTAGTCCTGTAGAGGAGATGTGGGAAACCATGGATCGGTTTTCTCACGTATCCAGGAAACAGTTGTAGTTGCATTAGCATAAGGCACAACAAAATGAGAGCATTTCAGACTGGAGAGGATCAGGGAAAGAACAATGCACATGGTAAGCAAAAAGAAAAACTTATGTTTCTGTTGGCATCCCCTCAATGAGTGAATCACTGGAAAATAAACATGGGCGATTGCAACACACCATAGTGTGTATAGGGGGTTAAACCATCCTGCAAACCATCAAGCAAGGAAAAAAAAATCAAGACATGTACACGCGATGTTTTTAGTAACCCTAGTTACTGGGTCACGTGATCGTGCGTCATGCACTCGCGATCATGTGATATCGCATAAAAGACACGCTCTGCGCATGCGCGAGCGGTACCGACGGTCATAGTGCTTGCTGCTGAGAGGAAAGCACCACATTGTAAAGGAAATTGACAGAAAAGTAAGAAAAATAGGAAAAGAATTAAAGAACTTACTTTTCTGTCAATTTCCTTTACAATGTGGCGCTTTCCTCTCAGCAGCAAGCACTATGACCGTTGGTACCGCTCGCGCATGCACAGAGCGTGTTTTTTATGCGATATCACATGATCGCGAATGCATGACGCACGATCACGTGACCCAATAACTAGGGTTACTAAAAACATTTCGTGTGCGCATGCGCGCGCGTCTTGTTGACGCGACGCCATGTGCCTTCTCAGTTACCGGATATAAACCTTGGAGACACAGCGTTTTACACGCTGTTATCTCCTGCACAATTATGCATATTTTCCAGCGTCACTTCACTTGGTGAGTCAGACCTTATTGATAATCCCTTGTATTAGTGTGAACCCCATGGGATTCTATTGCTCTAAGCATCCTCTTTGTCATATGGATTGTGTCTATGATTACACTATGATATCTTGTCTGTGTAAATCCCTTGTTTGAACATGGTCTTTTCTTTTCCTATATAGCCTATGTGAATGAAAATATCAGCTCTCCGAAGTAGCCTATTGTCCAGAATAAATGGTAGAAATTTCTATTGATTTTTGTTTTATTTTATGTTACTGTATGAACATGAATATTGATCATGTTGTGATATGTTTTCTTTGTCTTTATAGCAACTGATGAAGGCCAGTGGGCCGAAACGTTTTGCTTTATAATTCTGTTCACTTGAGCTGCTGAATAAATATAGAAATTTTGCACTATATTTTGTGCCAAGTTATCATTAGAATTATTACGGGTTGGAAACCCTACTTGAGCACTCACTCTTTGGTCATTAATACTTTTTCTATAGAATTTTCCATTTATTGATTGATCTAGAGTGTATCACAAATTAATTTACTATGTTCACGGCCTTTTTCTTTCAAGAGGACGAAACAGCCGAGATTCTCTCTCGACTTACTCTATCAAGAGAATTTCTGCACGTATCTCCAGACGAATTTAAAATACGTGATTTTGAACGTGAATCCAAACATTTAGTAAATCTAGAGTTACACTGCGCTACGCTGTTGGAGTATGTGAAAGTTCAGCGTATACCACGTGGTCTTAGAATGCCTATTCGACCTACATTATTTGCGGATAATGAAGATTTCATTTTGATTTTTGAACAAATCTTAAATAAATGTACTTTAGATCTGATGACCCTGACTATCCAATATCTCCAGGATGCGATCACTTCTACCTCCAGCAAAATTGAAAGCATTGATTCCCAACTAAAATCTGTTCTTAAAACGGATGACTATAGTTCTTCTATGGAGAAGATCAAAGAGAATCTTAATAAACATCGCAAAGATTCAGAGACCCGGAAAAGATCTAAGTTCATACGTGATGCTGAGGACTATCATTTGGATAGGGTTTACAAGTGGCGGGATTTTTCAAAACCAGCTCCCAAAGGAAACTATCCTTCACCGTTTTCCACCCCATCCGGATCAGATGATGAAAGACGACGTTTTCCACAAAGACCCTTTCAGGATCGTGATCGTCGACCCAGAGGCAAAAAGAGACCGGATGAAGGTGCAGGCGGTGGAGGTAGTGGTCCTTCTGGAATTCAAACTAGATCACAGGTATTGTCTTCTCTTGTTATCAACATTTCTTCTGTAAGCTTGAGTCCATTTCAACTGTCACTATTGGAAAAAGGACTATCCTTTTGTCCTAGTTACAACTTCAATTTATTCCAGTTGGAGATGGACTTACAGCTTTTTTTTAGAAATGTTAGGCTTAAAGCCTATTTTGTTAACCATCCTTCTATTCCTGTTACCGTTCAGAATCCACCTAAGGTTTCCCTAACAGCGCTTGGTTTACGCCCTAAGAGTTTATTTATGCCAGCTAAGAATGATCCACCAGTGGAGACTTTCATTAGATTTGTCTCTCATGAATTTGTTGACTTCCGTCGATTAGTAGAGTCCAAAAAACTACGCTGGACCTCTAATCTATCTAACATAGAAAGACAGTCTCTTACCACACTTTTTCAACATCCCGACATTATATTAAAACCTGCGGATAAAGGCGGTGCAGTGGTTATAATGGATCGATCATACTATATCCAGGAATGTCTTAGACAATTATCTGATATCACTGTCTATACACCTCTGTCTACTAATCCCACATCCATGATTAAACTTAAAATTTCCCAACTATTACAGTCTGGTTTAGACTGAGGTATCCTTGACGATAAATGTGTTGAATTTTTAACTAAATCCCACCCGATAATTCCGTTTTTTTATGTTTTACCCAAGGTACATAAGCGTCTTCATAATCCACCTGGACGTCCTATAGTGGCCTCCACGGAGTCCATTCTTTCACCTATCTCTATCTTTCTAGATAAAATGTTGACTCCACTCATTAAAAATTCTCCATCTTTTATTGTAGATACAGGTGACTTTATTAGATAGATTAAATCCCTGACTAACTTACCATCTAATTATCTTTTGGTTTCATGGGATGTGACCAGCCTTTACACCTCGATCATTCATTCAAAGGGTTTAAGTGCGGTTGATTAATTGTTATCAGTACATTCTTTCGATACGGATGTAAAGGAATTCTTATTGCAATGTCTGTCACTCGTGTTACACCAGAACTTTTTTCTTTTTCAGGATACCTATTATCTACAATGCCAGGGTACTGCCATGGGGTCAAAAGTAGCCCCCCCCATATGCAAATTGTTATATGTCATCTTTTGAGTCTAAATTTGTCTATACTCATGCATACTATAAAGAGTATGCTAAATTCTGGGGTCGTTACATTGACGACATTTTTTGCATATGGGGGTAGGCTCTGTCCAAGACCTCTTGGAATTTCATTCATTTCTCAATTCCATTTGGCCTGAGCTTCAATTTTCCATCAACTATAGGCAGGACTGTGTCAGTTATCTGGATACAATGGTATATAGAGTAGACAACATACTAATGTTCGATATTTATCGGAAAACTACAGACCGGAACAGCCTTTTGTATTTTTCCAGTTGTCATCCAGAAACTGTCAAAAACTCGATCCCGCAGTCCCAATTAACTAGGGTCCGTAAGATAGTCTCTGATCCTGCTTTATGTAATCTAAGAGAAGAAGAAATGTGTCAGAGATTCATTGATAGGGGTTATCCCTCAAAAATTCTTTATAAACCTAATTCTCCAGTAACAAAGAGGAAAGTGGTCAATCGGATCCCACTGATTCACACTTTTCACCCCTTTATTTACAAATTTCATGCCTCTATACGGAAATTTTGGGGCATCCTAAGATCAGGTTATCCTATGGTTCCTGAATTTCAGGAGTCTTTTTTACCTTGCTTTAGGAGGGCTAAAAATCTTAAGGATCATTTAATAAGAACAGACGTAGGTTCAGCTATCAAAATGTCTCGACAATCCTTTTTAGCAACTAGGAAGAATGGGACCTTTCCGTGTCTCAATTGTTTACAGTGTAATAATATTACCAAAGGTGATAAGATTTACCACCCACATACCGGTGAGGGTATTCCTATTTGTGGCTTTTTCACTTGCAATTACACTAACGTGATTTACGCTATCAAATGTCCTTGTGGACTCGTCTATGTAGGCGAAACATCACAACATATTAGGGATAGGATTTCCCAGCATAAATCGAACATTCGGTGCGAGAAAAATGCTTTACCATTACCGTACCACTTTAACACTGTGGGCCATAGAGTCTCTCAATTAAAATACCAAGTGCTAGAAGGGGTGACCCTTCCCCGGAGGGGTGGTAATCTCCAGAAATTAATGCGGATACGTGAAGCCCATTGAATTTTTAGACTTCAATCATTGTCCCCTAGAGGCTTAAATCGTGATTATGATGTGGTTAATTTTTTATGACTGCTCTATTAATCCTTTTTTCTGTCCCCCTTTTCATACAGAATCGTTACTCTCCTCTTCCTTGGTGCAGGTAATTCTTTTCCTTTATATTTTAATTCCTTTATATTTTAATCTCCTTTTTATTCCTATTTAACCTTTTCTCTAATTCTTTTCCTATTTTTTCTTACTTTTCTGTCAATTTCCTTTACAATGTGGCACTTTCCTCTCAGCAGCAAGCACTATGACCGTCGGTACCGCTCGCACATGCGCAGAGTGTGTCTATTATGCGATATCACATGATCGCGAGTGCATGACGCACGATCATGTGACCCAGTAACTAGGGTTACTAAAAACATTGCATGTGCGCATGAGCGCGCGCGCGTCTTGATGACGTGACGCCATGTGCCTTCTCATTTACTGGATATAAACCTTGGAGACACAGTGTTTTACACGCTGTTATCTCCTGCACAATTATGCATATCTTCCAGTGTCACTTCACTTTGGTGAGTCAGACCTTATTGATAATCCCTTGTATTTTGTGAGCCCCATGGGATTCTATTGCTCCAAGCATCCTCTTTGTCATATGGATTGTGTCTATGTATGAACATGAATATTGATCATGTTGTGATATGTTTTCTTTGTCTTTATAGCAACTGATGAAGGCCAGTGGGCCGAAACGTTTTGCTCTATAATTCTGTTCACTTGAGCTGCTGAATAAATATAGAAATTTTGCACTATATTTTCTTCCAAGTTATCATTAGAATTACTACGGGTTGGAAACCCTACTTGAGCACTCACTCTTTGGTCATTAATACTTTTTCTATAGAATTTCCCACCTGTATGTAGCCCCCAACTTCTTGATGCGGTGCAACAGTGGAACAGTTGGCGTCTCGTGGCTAGGGTGCTGGCGGAGAGATCAGGGAAGAGATGGACCTCCACACCATCCAAGAAAAATTAACGATATGACCAAGCATGTTGGAGAATGTCCTCTCTGTCCGTGTAGTAATGTAGTCTGCACAAAATGTGCAATCATGAAAACCTGCACTGTTGGTGGCCCCTGAGGCTTGTTTTTGGGACCTTTGATCTAGGAGGAAGTGCTTGACAAACGGTGTGTGCACAGATGTTTAGGGAGTGAGAAAAAAGTAGGACCTGTAAGAGAAAGGAAGTGTGGAAGTGTGGATCTCCATCCAGCACCATCCTAGGCAGGGCCGTATCCAGGGGGGGCAGGCGGGTCATTTGGCTGGGGCGCAAGAGGCAGCAGGGGCGCACTCAGCCTCCTGCTGCAGCGGCCGGTCTCTCCCTGCTGCCCGCATGTTGAGCGCGCCCCCCACCGCAGTGTGTGCTGCCTTTTTTCTCCACTACAGATCCACACACTGTGCTGACAGGACCTGTGATGATGTCAATGGAGGGGTCAGAGGTCACATGATCAGCTCCTCGAGGTATGCAGGACTCTGCTGTGCTGCTGGCCAGTATGATGCTGGATGAGGTGAAGGTTATGTGTGGGGAAAGATGGATCTACATTGCGGATGTAGCAGAGCCGAGTGTGTAATAGGTGAATGGAGTGGAGCCACATGTGTACAAGATGTATGAAGCGCAGCTGAGTGTGTATGAGGTGTACGGAGCGGAGCCGAATGTGTACGAGGTGTACGGAGTGGAACCTTGTGTGTACGAGGTGTACGTAGCGGAGCCGGGCGTGTACGAGGTGTACGGAGCGGAGCCGGGCATGTACGCAGCGGAGCTAGCCGTGTACGGTGCAGAGCCGGCCATGTTCGGAGCAGAGCCGGGTGTGTAGCAGGTGTACAGAGCAGGCCGGGCGTGTAGGAGGTGTACGGAGCAGAGCGTGTAGGAGGTGTATGGAGCAGAGCTGGGCGTGTAGTATGTGTATGGAGCGGAGCCGGAGGTGTACAGAGCAGAGCCTGGCGTGTAGGAGGTGTACAGAGCAGCGCCGGGCGTGTAGGAGGCGTACGGAGCAGAGCTGGGCGTGTAGGAGGTGTACAGAGCAGAGCTGGGCGTGTAGGAGGTGTACGGAGCAGAGCCGGGCGTGTAGGAGGTGTACGGAGCAGAGATGGGCGTGTAGGAGGTGTACGGAGCAGAGCTGTGTGTGTACAAGCTGTACGGAGTAGAGCCGTGTATGTACAGGGCGTATGGAGCAGAGTTATGTGAGTACAAGAGTCGCGTGTGTACGAGGTGTGATGAGGGAGTACAGTATAAACATTGGGCAGTATAGGGGGATACAGTTAGGATAGTGTGACCAGGGAGCCCAGTATGGAAAGGAGAGGGCAGTGTGATGAGGGGGCTGTGTGGAAGGCATGCGCCAGAAGAGGGACAGTGTATAAATCATATTTTGTGCAGAGAACACTGAGGAGGAGCAATTATTTATTCCGGGGCACAGTGTAGGACAGATATTTTTACTCAGGAAAATGTTGATAATTCTGCTATTTTTAAGGGTATCATGCCAGGATGTGCTGAAGACCGGAGAAGATGGACGTGTCCAGAGACGAGCTGTGGATGTGAAAAGTCATCATGGTGTCTGGACAAGATGAAATAGAAAAGAAAAAGACGACTCTTGATCAGAGACAAGCTCATCTATAAGGTACCCGGATGTAAATGATTATTTGTGATAATTACTTATTCTGATCAGTGTTGTGGTTCCTGTATGCTTTTATTGACGGCTGGTAACAATAACTCCCAGTATGTCCTCACCATTGCTACTGTGGAATAGCAGGAGTTGTAGGTTCATGCAGTACAAATGTGTTTGGGTCTGACCTGACATTACAATTGTTTTACCATGTGATGTTGGCTCTGATGATGAATTTTGTTAAAGATAAGGGTTGTAATTTGTGTCCTGATGGGGGTTATGTGGATGTATTTCAGTACCTCTGGTGGGTCTGGTGTTGTATTTCTGTTCTGATGGGGATTATATGGATGCATTTCAGTACCTCTAGTGGGTCTGGTGATGTATTTCTGTTCTGATGGGGGTTATATGGATGTATTTCAGTACCTCTAGTGGGCCTGGTGATGTATTTCTGTCCTAATGGGGGTTATATGGATATATTTCAGTACCTCTGGTGGGTCTGGTGATGTATTTCTGTCCTGATGGGGGCTATATGGATGTATTTCTGTACCTCTGCTGGGTCTGGTGATGAATTTCTGTTCTGATGGGGATTATATGGATGTATTTCATTTCCTCTAGTGGGTCTGGTGATGTAGTTTTGTGTTAATTATTCTGATACTGTACACATATAACAATCCATAACTTGTAAGCTTTCTTGATACATGGTTATGTTAACAAAGTGTTGTGGTTTCTGACAAGTTAAGGGTTCTATGTATTTATTTGTTAGAAGCATTAAATTGGTTGTCCCAAGCTTGTGATGAGTCTGCAGTCACTCCATGTGTCTCTGTGTGACTGCAGACTTCTGAATTCTCACAGAGCGCACACTGCCTGCTGTCAGGATTGTCTGGTGCCGGTGGTGATAGTGGAAGGTCACGTAACTATAAGTATGCAATTTTCATACATGCAGTCAAGTGATGACTAGACATGCGAGGCTTCGATCAATTAAATGAATTGAGCGAGGCCGGACGCGTCTAGTCAGAATGTGTCCAGAAGTATGTAAATTGCATACTTGTGTTCACATGACCGTCCAATCTTACCATATATATATGTGAGAATCCTGAAAGTGTGCAGTGCACGCACCATGAGAATTCGGAGGCCTGCAGTCACCTAGACTTTCATCTCAAACATGGACAAGCCCTTCAATTATAACATTAAACACCTTAGCCCACTCCTAACAACGTGTAATATACTCACTGTCAGAAACAGCTCTTGCTGGTTCCAGCAGTCACTGTACCTATAAGTGCAAAAATCACATATGGATGATTGGTGACATGACGTCTCCTGAGACCATTGTGGGAGGGGGGCACCCAACTGAACTCTTGCCCCGGGTGCCGGAAAACCTAGATACACCTCTGATCCTAGGGGGCTGTGTAACTTGGTGAGATGAAAATTGCTTCAGTCAACAGAGAATACCATTTCTTATCCAGTCCTTCCCTAATTTAGGGAGGTCTGCATCTGCCACCAGATCTGGAGGATATCATCATACGGGGAATTGGCTGCAAGTTCCCTGGTGGAAAAAGACCATAGGAGTGGGCACTTGGGGATGCCTGGAGTATACTACAAAGAATTGAGATGCTCTAGAACAGAGGTCCCCAAATCCAGGCCTCAGGGGCTGCCAACTGTGCAGGTTTTCAGGATTTCCTTAGTATTGCACAGGTGATAATTGAATCACCTGCGCTGGTGATGATTCCAACCCCTGTGCAATCCTAAAAACCTGCACTTTTGGCGGCCCCTGAGGCCTGGATTTGGGGACCTCTACTGTAGATTGTGGTTTCAGAACTCATGTATAGGAGAGATTTAATAGATACTTAAAGGGAACCTGTCACCAAAAATCACCTTCAGAACCTCTTAATACCTGTCCCTGCAGCCTTACACTAGTATCTAAGCCATCCCTGCGTGACATATTTTAGTAATATAGGAGTACAATAAAGTAGTTTTCAAACTTACAAAATCCATGACAGAGGGGCATTCCACAAGGCGTCTGTGACGGGTAGGCGGGTCCCCTGTGCCGCGCTACCCCTGCCTCGATGCTCTATTACACCCTAATGGGCGTCATTACAGCCTGCAGAACGCGGGCACGATTAAAATCTCGCGCCCGCAATGTCACCACTGCGACGCGGTCACGTGAAGCCAGGATCGCGTCACTTCCGGTCGCCGCAGGTCTCATACAAGTAGACTTTGCACATGCGCAGATTGCATGCTGAAGTCTGCCTGTGCGAGACCTGCGGCGACCGGAAGTGACATGATCCCGGTGTCACGTGACCGCGTCGCAGCGGTGACATTGCGGGCGTACGCTCTGCGGGCTGTAATGATGCCCATTAGGGCATAATAGAGCGGCAAGGCAGGGGTAGCGCGGCACAGGGGACTCGCCTACACGTCACAGACGCCTTCAGGAACACCCCTTTGTCATGGATTTTGTAAGTTTGAAAACTACTTTATTGTACTCCTATATTACTAAAATATGTCACACAGGGATGGCTTAGATACTAGTGTAAGGCTGCAGGGACAGGCATTAAGAGGTTTTGAAGGTGATTTTGGGTGACAGGTTCCCTTTAAGTCTGTGAGCAGAAGCTAAATGGATCCCTTGTTGACTGAAATGTGTTACAGTAAAAGAACTCAGTTCTTCTGATATAGGCTGTGTTTTAACAGTACTAAATAGACTAGAGCCTGGGCAAGAGGTGGTGACATCATCATCTAGGACAGAGGTCCCCAAATCCAGGCCTCAGGGGCCGCTAACAGTGCAGGATTTCCTTAGTATTGCACAGGTGATAATTGAATCACCTGCACTGGTGATGATTCCAACCCCTGTGCAATCCTGAAAACCTGCACAGTTGGCGGCCCCTGAGGCCTGAATTTGGGGACCTCTGATCTACAGTATGTATGGGTCAAAAGGAAAATGGTGACCTCCGGTGGCCAGTGGTTAGTACCGCATGCAACAATGCTCTCAATATTTAAGCAGTACCCTGCCATATACATTGCTATCGAAACATAACAACAGCTGTAAAAAGAATATTAATGTTAATGGTTCGGCATACATCCCATCACCTCACTTTAGCAGGCAGTTATGGAAAGTGTTTTAAAATGAAAGGACTCTTATTAGTGTGCATGTTTGACCGACCAGACATAAATACGGGAATAAGCCTTATCATCTACCAGTGACAGTGGCGACTGAGTTCTTTAGAACAGGCAAGTTGGGGGCACCAGTCAAGAAGAGATTTGGAAGCATGATCCAGTGTTGGCCAGACTTGGGGAACCTAACAGAGGAGAAAGGATCAGTCCAGCCGAGGACACCTGAAAGACGGTATTGGCTTCACGAGTGGCTCCAGGAAAGGATCACAACAAGTAGTTTGGGTGTATTGGTCACAGCTATACATGCTGACCCATGTGGCCCTATATCAGGAGAATGTAGTCACTCTAATTGTCACGGGAGCACTAGTTAGGGGCAGAATAGTAGAAGAAGTAGCAGAAGAAGAAGCTAGTTAGCAAGAGGCAAAATTCCCAGGGTGACAGGTTCCCTGGAGGACGCAGAATCCTAGAGGCTACACGCCCAGGAGAGAAAGCTCGCTCCATAGCGAGGGAAGAGCCACAGTTTGACAAAGGAAGAGTGGGAGGACAAGGGCCCGGCAGCTGCATACACCTTAGCTGACCGGAGGAACTCTGAAGCTGAGAGACAGTGAGCACGAGGGACCCTGGTGATCCCACAGCCATACCTGGGACACTGGAGGCTAGGCTGCTACAGCCAGAGAGCCGACTCTGTAGAGGTGACCGGGGGCACTCTAGGTCCCTAATCACGAGACACACTGGCGTGGGGCAGAAACTCCATGACCTTCAGCCTACCTACCACCACGGTCTAGGAACACAGCAATCAGACTAGGGCTAGTGACCCTGACAGAGAGGGAATCATCACACAAAAGCCTGTGAAGGCCAGACCACATCCGTGAGTGAGGAGACAAAGAGAAAGGAAAGGGCCTGAAAGGACTTGAGGAAGCAACACAGAGGAGCTGCTTGAGCTGCATAAACCCTGCTACCCGGAGCTGTGCTAAAGTGTGAGAACTGTAACTTGAAAGAGCTGAAAGAACTGTAACTTGTAAACTGTTATGAACTGCTGCTAAAGAACCTTAAATAAAGTACCCGGTAAGCTCACCATTGCCTGAGACTGCTTCTTAACAGCGTTCCAGCAGAGTCCCACCTGAAGAGTCGGAGACTGCTTTCCACACATGCTGACTGGAGAAGCTGCAGCAGCGAAGTAAGTGTCTTGCACAGAGCACAACCCCTCACTACGTCCCTCCATCAACACTACACCTGCCCTGGGACCCTCAGCCATACGCAAGGAGGGCTTACCATCCATACTGCCCTAAATCACTGTCCCCAGCAGGAATATGGCAGCGGTGGGTCTACTAACCACATACCCCGAGTGGCGTCACAACAAACTCCCTGTAAATAACAGCTATTTTGTACTGAGCCCAGGCCACGGGACAAGGTCACAACTACCATGATCCCAGAGAGACACGACCGGCCCGACCCTGAGTACCCCACGGCCTGAGGGCACCTCACTTCATTCAATCCACTTCTTATTGTAGCTGTATCGTGAAGATGTCCAGGTGATCAGTGGGGGTGCCAGCTAATCACAGGACAGTAATAAAGGAAAATCTGAGTAGATAATAAAACTGCATCAGAAGTAGTTAAAACATGTTCATTGACACATGTTGCTAAAATTCCCAGCTTACTGTAGGTTACAAACCAAGAGAAAACATCTTGCACACACATGTGGCAATACCACAATCACTTCAAAGTGCCTCTTTCAGACTGATTGAACACTGACGCCAATTGTAAATGCCCTTGACACGTGGAGTGGAAAATATCAAATACTCCAAATACTAATAAGCTCTTTATGAAGGAAATATGCATACAAAAATATCTAATTATGGTATTTTGATAATATGATACTTTGCTAAACTGGTAATTATTGTAAAAAAATAAAGATTTTTTTAACATAGTTATACGATTGACTAAATGGAAGATTTTTTTTTATATTTTACCCATTATACCCATCCTTACTAACAAGGTATGGGGACCATAATCTTTCACAAGTTTGGGCAACTTTGTGCCATATATTATGCTTGATGAGAATACACTTTTAACCTCTTGTTGACAAATGATATTGTTATATGATACATGTTGGGTCTCCTTCTTTGATGCTGGCTCAGGAGCCTGTCTAACATCCTTGCCAACAGACACTGGTTGTACTATACAGCAAGCATCTGCCCCTGACAGCAGTAAGTGGCGCTGAGCTCCGCCTATTATTGTTAACCCTATAAATGTTCTAATTAATGTGTCTCTAATTAACTCGGATATATCCAATAAACCTATCAGAAGCTTCTAAACACATGACATCATCATATGGGCTATCCAAAATTAATAATCTTAGTGTATGTAAGCTTGTGACTTTGCAGAAAGCAATACAAATGCCTTAAAGGGAACCAACCACCCCAAATGACCCCCCCGGACTATTAATATGGGTCCCTACACCCAGCACATACATGTGCTGAAAGCTTTTTAGCTAAAAAAACTGTTTTTTATAAGTGAAGATAAAGCTTTAGAAAGTTTATAATGAAAGGACGGGTGGGCGTTACTTAGCTCCTTCTAAAGCCGAGATTCCTCTGTCAGTTATCTTCCTGTCTCCAACGCTGCAGTAAAGCCCAGCCCTTTTTTCAGCGTCCTAGGCTGGTGCACGGGATGTCATGCCCGTGCACACGTCATCAGCTACAGACGCTCTGACTTCCACAGCTGAGCGCAGGAAGTCAGAGCGCGCGCTCGCGACCCGGCTGTAGCTGATGACGTGTGCACGGGCATGACATCCCGTGCACCAGCCTGGGACGCTGAAAAAAGTGCTGGGCTTTTCTGCAGCGTTGGAGACAGGAAGATAACTGACAGAGGAATCTCAGCTTTAGAAGGAGCTAAGTAACGCCCACCCGTCCTTTCATTATAAACTTTCAAAAGCTTTATCTTCACTTATAAAAAACAGTTTTTTTAGCTAAAAAGCTTGCAGCACATGTATGTGCTGGGTGTAGGGACCCATATTAATAGTCCGGGGGGGTCATTTGGGGTGGTTGGTTCCCTTTAACTCATTTTCTCTCTCATTATTCTGGCACTTGGCAAAAATAATTATGGTAATCCTAATTGACCTAAAACGGGAAAGGTTTATTCTGGCTTCATGTCAGATAGTGAGAAAAAACTGCATATGTGTCTTTTTATATAATGTAAATAATGTATGTAAACTTCTGGTTTCAACTATATGAGGTTATTTGCTACTCTCAGATCCACATAAGAAAACCACTTATTGATTAAACCGATCAGGAATAAGGGTGTATGCTCACGATCAGGAAATGCAGCGTTTTGGATGCAGCATATTGCCTCTGCATCCAAAATGTTGGGTTGTGTAGCGCCCCCGCTAAGAGCCCGCTACAAAAGGGTACTGCACCCCTTACTGAAGATGCAGCAAGGAGTTAGTGGAGTGAAGAGTTGAGTGAAGAGCTAGTTAAGAGGAAGAGTGAGAAGCAGCAGATGAAGCAGAGCTGGAGAGCTACAGAACAGCAGAGCTGAAGCTAACAGGGAGGGCACCTCAACCTGGTGACCCAGAAGAGAAAGAGGCCAAGAAACAGAAGGGTAACCGAATACCCCAGCCTAGTCCAAACCCGGAGTACCAGCTCCGAAGTGGTCCAGTTGGCTAAATCCCTGAACCACAAACCCGGAGTGGTCGATGACTTTTTAGGAGCATGACCCAACCGCCCTACACCAAGCACGGTCCCCACCAGAAGCACTAGACTGAGTTGGGTTCTCCTTGGAGAGATAAGGGGATCCCATTTATCTCGACGGGCCTGCTCTAACAAGCGGGATCCGAGCAGGGCAGCAGAGCAAGATTGTGTTTCTATTATAGCACTTTATTTCCTCTCTGGTAAATCCCTGAATGGGAGTTTTATATGAGGAAAACTGATTGTGTTTCTATTATAGAGGTATGATTCATTGTGGGATATTTTGATAACTATTGTTCATTGCTGAAGTGGGTAGAGTATGAGCATACATGTGTAGTCCTGTAAGGGGCTTTTTAATTGTTTATAAAGTTGCACTTCATTGTTTTGTTCATGGTATCTGTAATAAAGATTTATGATTGAAATATATACGTGTTGATCGCCCATTTATACTGGTCAGCTTTTTTCTTCTATTTAAAGAGCAAGGGACAGAGAGCGTGATAGAGATGAAACACTAGTGGAGCCTCAGAGGGACACTGCTCATTGCTAGAACCACCCGGTCCACTACTCTGTAACAAGAACTGCATTACCCTGTAACCCTGCAGAATTCAAGAGTAAAGTACCCGTTCAGAGTGAGCAATGTGTCGGTGATTTCTTTCTATGAACTGTGATTTACCTGCCTTACTCCACAGTGACTGTGCTGCCGTACTCCACCATCTATTCTTACTTCCAATACACCGGGGTCATCGCCCTACCTGTAGAGAGCCATTATATCTGGCTGCCGTCCATCACCCCGGAGGTTCCTGCAGCATCGGTGCCATCACCGGGACCTACAGGTGGTGTCACGAACAATTCTTCATTTTTATTATTTTATTTTTCTCCTTTTTTTCCTTGACCACCAAGGCCACAGTCTCAGGCACCACCACCCATGACCTCCAGACTGCGACTGAGATCTGAGTCCCCTGGCCTGGGTGAGTCAGTTGTACTGTACCAGCATAGTGGATGGGATTTCAAGAAATTCGATGTTCACTATGCTTCTACCGACCACAGCGTGTTTTCAGTTGCGGTGCGGGTTGCTGGGCTTCCTCATCTCTGCAGAATGTTAATTTTGTGCTGTGGAGTCAGAAGGGAAACTATCGGGTGAACGCAGGGAGAAGCCCCCCTGCATCCAACACGCAGTACCTCTGTATTGTGTGCACACAGCCTAAGAGGTAGTGCTGGGATCTCAAGCTCCAGGCCTAGAGGGCCAAAAACAGTTCATGTTTTCAGGATTTCCTTATTACTGCACAGGTTATAATTGAATCACCCGCACAAATGAGTATTCCAACCCCTATGCAATGCAAAGAAAATCCTGAAAACCTGCATTGCTGGCAGCCCTTGAGGCCTGAAGCTTGAGATATGGATTATGTACAGTAATTTTATTAATCTCAGTAAAATCTAAACAAGGACGCAACCCTCGATCTTTTTTTTTTTTTTAACAAAAACAATCCCACAGTGACGGTGAAGTGGAAGGCCTTATATGACAATTAGAGTAACACTTTTGAATGTACTCCTTCAAGGCATGTATTTCAGAAAAAGAGAGGGTGAAACAGATGAGATTTAGGCAATTTGGACACTGGCATAAACTTGATAGCACAATCATATAACCTATGCAGGGGAAGAACTGCACATTCAGTCTTAGAAAATACATCCTCCTCAAAATCTTAAATAAAATATGGAAGGAGAGGTTTCATAGATGCCTGGAATTTAGATAAACAACTGTAAAAATAAAAAGTCTGTAGATGAGAAGTGTCCTGGATATATATATACTAGCTGTGAGCCCGATGCAAATGCATCGGGATTCTAGAATGTGCATTAATTTGATTATAGTAGTTATAGCTGGTGTGAGGACTTTTTGGGGGGGTGTGAATAGTTTTTGGGGAGTCCCATACTTTTTTTGGGGGTCCCATACTTTTTTGGGGGGGTCACATACTTTTTTGGGGGGGTCACATACTTTTTTGGGGGGTCACATACTTTTTTTGGGGGGTCACATACTTTTTTTGGGGGGGGTCACATACTTTTTTTGGGGGTCCTACTTTTTTTGGGGGGTCAGATACTTTTTTGGGGGGTCACATACTTTTTTTGGGGGGTCACATACTTTTTTGGGGGGTCACATACTTTTTTTGGGGGGTCACATACTTTTTTTGGGGGGTCACATACTTTTTTGGGGGTCACATACTTTTTTGTGGGGGTCACATACTTTTTGTGGGGGGGCACATACTTTTTTGGGGGGTCACATACTTTTTTGGGGGGTCAGATACTTTTTTTGGGGGGTCACATACTTTTTTGTTTGGTCACATACTTTTTTGGGGGGGTCACATACTTTTTTGGGGGTCAATACTTTTTTTGGGGGGTCCAATACTTTTTTTTGGGGGGTCCAATACTTTTTTTTGGGGTCACATAGTTTTTTGGGGGGTCACATACTTTTTTGGGGGGTCACATACTTTTTTTGGGGGGTCCAATACTTTTTTTGGGGGGTCACATACTTTTTTGGGGGTCACATACTTTTTTGGGGGGTCACATACTTTTTTGGGGGGTCAGATACTTTTTTGTTTTGTCACATACTTTTTTGGGGGGGTCACATACTTTTTTGGGGGGTCACATACTTTTTTGGGGGGTCCAATACTTTTTTTGTGGGGTCAATACTTTTTTTGGAGGGTCACATAGTTTTTTTGGGGGTCATATTTTGGGTCCAATACTTTTTTTGGGGGGTCCAATACTTTTTTTTGAGTCACATAGTTTTTGGGGGTCACATACTTTTTTGGGGGGGTCACATACTTTTTTTGGGGGGTCACATACTTTTTTTGGGGGGGTCACATACTTTTTTTGGGGGGGTCACATACTTTTTTTGGGGGTCACATACTTTTTGGGGGGTCACATACTTTTTTTGGGTGTCACTAATTTTTTTGGGGGGGTCACATACTTTTTTGGGGGGGTCACATACTTTTTTTGGGGGGTCACATACTTTTTTTTGGGGGGGGTCACATACTTTTTTTGGGGGTGCAATACTTTTTTTGGGGGGTCTAATACTTTTGGGTGGGGGGTCCAATACTTTTGGGGGGGGTCCAATACTTTTTGGGGCGCGTTCAATACTTATTGGGGCTGAGTGCTCGCAATGGCCGCTTATTATTAGCATTAATCTTATTATTATTAGCATTAATAGCATAATTATTAGCATTAATAGCATAATTATTAGCATTATTAGCATTATTATTAGCATTAATAGCATAATTATTAGCATTAATATCATTATTATTAGCAGTAATATAATTATTATTAGATTTTTTTTTTTAATTATTATTTTTTTGTAATATTTTATAATTTTTAATTTTTTTTTTATTATTTTTTTAGAATTTTTTAATTATTTTTAAATAATTTTATTATAAAATTTATTATTTATTTTAACTGAGACACAGTTCTCCTTCTGGTCCGCTAAAAGGGCTGGGCTGATTAGCATATATTTATTTTTTTTATTATTATTTTTATTTAATTTTTTATTATTTTTTTATTATTATTTTTTATTATTTTTTAATTATTTTTAAATTCTTTTATTTATTATTTAATTTATTATTTATTTTAAGTGAGACACAGTTCTCATTGTGGTCCGCCAAAAGGGCTGAGCTGATTAGCATATATTTATTTTTTTATTATTATTTTTATTTAATTTTTTATTATTTTTTTATTATTATTTTTTATTATTTTTTAATTCTTTTTAAATTCTTTTATTTATTATTTAATTTATTATTTATTTTAAGTGAGACAGAGTTCTCATTGTGGTCCGCCAAAAGGGCTGAGCTGATTAGCATATATTTATTTTTTTATTATTATTTTTATTTAATTTTTTATTATTTTTTTATTATTATTTTTTATTATTTTTTAATTCTTTTTAAATTATTTTATTTATTATTTAATTTATTATTTATTAAAAGTGAGACACAGTTCTCATTGTGGTCCGCCAAAAGGGCTGAGCTGATTAGCATATATTTATTTTTTTTATTATTATTTTAATTTAATTTTTTATTATTTTTTTATTATTATTTTTTATTATTTTTTAATTCTTTTTAAATTATTTTATTTATTATTTAATTTATTATTTTTTTTAGGTGAGACACAGTTCTCATTGTGGTCCGGCAAAAGGGCTGAGCTGATTAGCATATATTTATTTTTTTTATTATTATTTTTATTTAATTTTTTATTATTTTTTTATTATTATTTTTTATTATTTTTTAATTCTTTTTAAATTATTTTATTTATTATTTATTTTATTATTTATTTTAAGTGAGACAGAGTTCTCATTGTGGTCCGCCAAAATGGCTGAGCTGATTAGCATATATTTTATATTTTTATTATTATTTTTATTTAATTTTTTATTATTTTTTTATTATTATTTTTTATTATTTTTTAATTCTTTTTAAATTATTTTATTTATTATTTAATTTATTATTTATGTTAAGTGAGACAGTTCTCATTCAGGTCCGCTATTTTTTCCCATTGACATACATTAGCGGTGTGTCGGCGATTTTATGGCCGGCCACCTGGTTCTATTTGTCGGCCGTAAAATCGCGGACACACCGCTAATACATGTCTATGGGCAGTGAGCCCGATTTCGGATTGGGCGCCGACCAATCAGAATTCGAGCTCAATGAGGGGCTCTTCTGATTGGCTGAGGGCAGTACACAGCGACCAATCAGAAGAGCCGCTCATATCTCATTGAGATACAATGGCGGATTTGTCGTCCATTGTACCTGAATGAGAAGAGAAGAGGACGTCGGAGCTGGAAGAAGACAGAAGATCCCCGGGGCCGGACGAAGAGGACGCCTGGCCGGACGAAGAGGACGCCTGGCCGGACGGACGATCAGATGACTAAGAAGACATGTAAGTATGTGCGGACATGGGGGGGCTGTGTGGACATTAGTGGGGGTCGGCTGTGCGGACATGGGGGGTTTTTCGGACATTGATGGGGGCGGGCTGTGCGGGCATGGGGGTGGGCTGTGCGGGCATGGGGGTCGGCTGTGCGGGCATGGGGGTCGGCTGTGCGGACATGGGGGTGGGCTGTGCGGACATGGGGGTGGGCTGTGCGGGCATGGGGGTCGGCTGTGCGGGCATGGGGGTCGGCTGTGCGGGCATGGGGTCGGCTGTGCGGGCATGGGGGTAGGCTGTGCGGACATGGGGGTGGCTGTGCGGACATGGGGGTGGGCTGTGCGGGCATGGGGGTCGGCTGTGCAGGCATGGGGGTCGGCTGTGCGGCATGGGGGTCGGCTGTGCGGGCATGGGGGTCGGCTGTGCGGGCATGGGGGTCGGCTGTGCGGGCATGGGGGTCGGCTGTGCGGGCATGGGGGTCGGCTGTGCGGACATTGATGTGGGCGGGCTGTGCGGACATGGGGGTGGGCTGTGCGGGCATGGGGGTCGGCTGTGCGGACATGGGGGTGGGCTGTGCGGACATTGATGTGGGCGGGCTGTGCGGACATTGCTGGGGGTGGGCTGTGCGGACATGGGGGTCGGCTGTGCGGACATGGGGGTCGGCTGTGGGGACATTGATGGGGGCGGGCTGTGCGGACATGGGGGGGGGGGGTGGCGAATTGTGTGTAGCGGGGAGCGGAGGCGGCAATGCCGCCTCGGCTCCATGGTCCCCGGGGAGCGAATTGCGGCTCAGGCAGCGACTCGCAATGGCCTCGCGGCCATTGCTCGCGCTACCTGAGCGGTAAATCGCTAAGGTTGTAGCCGGGGCTGTGGATGGATTTTGGGCCAGCGGCTCGCAATGGCCGCTTCGCGGCCATTGCTCGCCCTGGGCCAGCGACTCGCAATGGCCTCGCTTCGCGCCCAATGTTAAATTCATATCCACATGACCACGCCGGAAGTAGCGCGCGGAGGGGCGCTTTTCCGATTCGCGATTATATAATAGATAGATATATATATATATATATATATATATATATACACAAGATAAAGAACTGCAGCACTCTTCTTTTTGAAACAACCGCCTTTATTCGGCCATCAGGCGGGGGGTGACAACGTTTCGGGATCCTGTCCCTTTCTCTAGCCTAGAGAAAGGGACAGGATCCCGAAACGTTGTCACCCCCCCATCTGATGGCCGAATAAAGGCGGTTGTTTCAAAAGAAGAGTGCTACAGTTCTTATCTTGTATACTTATACAGCAAGGAGGAGAGGAGCTGTGACTGCTGAGCACCAAGGGGAGCTGTGCTGCACCAATATTCTAATCTATATGTATATTCATATTTATGCCCACACTGGTGTAATATTCCCTACAAATAATTCCACTATATCCTGTCCCTCCACACACTCATTTCCCCTCTGTCACATTCCTGCATTGGGTGTGTGAAGATGGACGAGGTTCTATCTGATAACACACCTGGTGACATAGTTAATTTATATACAGTCATATGAAAAAATTTGGGCACCCCTCTTAATCTTACTCATTTTTTTTTTGTTTAAAATTGGGTTTTGCAACAGCTATTTCAGTGTGATATATGTAATAACTGATGGACACAGTAATATTTCAGGTTTGAAATGAGGTTTATTGTACTAACCAAAAATGTGAAATATGCATTATTTCAAAATTTGACAGGTGCCAAAGTATTGGCACCCTTCTGATTTTCATGATTTGAATACTCCTAACTACTTTTTACTGACTAAGGCTGGCTTCACACTGCAGTTTTTCACTGATCAGTGTCCATCAGTGTTTGGGTGCCAGAACCAGGAGTGTCTCCAAAACTCAGAACAGGGGTCAATCTTTCAATCATAGTTTTTCTCTGCAAGTTCCTCTCCTGGTTCCTCTCCTGGTTTTGGCACACAAACACTGATGGACACTGATCAGTGAAAAACTGCAGTGTGAAGCCAGCCTTACTGAAGCACTAAATTGGTTTGGTAACCTCATTGAGCTTTGTACTTCATAGCCCGGTGTATCCAATCATGAGAAAAGCTATTTCAGGTGTCCACTTGCAAGTTGTTCTCCTAGTTGCATCTTCTCTGAGGAGTGGCATCATGGGCTCCTCAAAACAGCTCTCAAATGATCTGAAAAAAAAGATTGTTCAACATAGTTGTTCAGGGGAAGGATACAAAAAGTTGTCTCAGAGATTTAACCTGTCAGTTTCCACTGTGAGGAACATAGTAAGGAAATGGAAGACCACAGGGACAGTTCTTGTAAAGGCCAGAAGTGGCAGGCCAACAAAAATATCAGAAAAGCAGAGAAGAAGAATGGTGAGAACAGTCAAGAACAATCCACAGACCACCTCCAAAGACCTGCAGCATCATCTTGCTGCAGATGGTGTCACTGTGCATCGGTCAACAATACAGCGCACACTGCACAAGGAGAAGCTGTATTGGAGAGTGATGCGAAAGAAGCCGTTTCTGCATGCACGCCACGAACAGAGTCGCCTGAGGTATGCAAAAGCACATTTGGACAAGCCAGTTTCATTTTGGAAGAAGGTCCTGTGGACTGATGAAACAAAGATTGAGTTGTTTGGTCATATAACAAGGCGTTATGCATGGCGCCACAAAAACACAGCATTCCAAGAAAAACACTTGCTACCCACTGTCAAATTTGGGGGAGGGTCGGGGGCGTGGCCTGGACATGGCGGGGAGCAGACGCTGATCGCTGGAGCTCCTGTCCCTAACCCACCTTCGGGCCGGAACAGCCGGTGTTAGACCCCTCTGGCACCCTCATATGCTGCCCAAGAAAAATAGCAGTCGGTTCCTGCGAGTCTGGAAGCCGTCTGTGCCCCCCGTAACAAGGACGATATCACATTACCTCCGCAGCGCTGCCCTGGAGTGTGAGCCGGCTGAAGAGAAGATGGCAGCGGTGAAAGCACAAGGCGCGGCGGATCAAAGACCGCGCCGAGCTGCTGAGGCGGCGGTATCATGGCGGAGGTCCTCTCTCAGCCTGATGAAACACAGTCTCCGGACCGGGAACATCAGAAGGGTCCGGTAATGTATGTCTCTCTCCCCCCTCCCCTGTTACATGCTGCTCAGGCTGGAGGCACCGCTCCTAGTATATCACAAGCCCCTGGGAGCCGCGTGCCTTCACATCAGGGCTGTGAAGCAGAAGATTTACATGTGGCATTGATACACAACACGCCATCAGGGCCCCAAGATGGTGGGGTTGGAGGCTCAGGAGCAGCACCAAGCTGGAGTGGACATTACTATAGATATGGGGGAACATAGCCAGCAAGGACTTGCTAGCCTCTCACTGGATATGGAGCAGACTTACACCCAGTCCCCACAAAGAGAAGTAATGGGAGAGATGTATACTCAAAATCCCTTGCCAAGGGGACCATCAGTGAAAAACCAGGAGAGACCCCCCTACAATCTAGCAAATATACCATTACAGAACCCTACCTATGCCAGATCCCCCTTACATTCGGGCCAGGTACTGACGACCAGCACAGCAGGGGGACAGGAGATATGGGATGATCTCAGAGCACGGATACAGTCTATACCTACCAGGGAGGAAATGGAGGGTTTTATTACCCGGATGGAGGCGTCCTTTAAGACCGAGGCCACTGAGCTCCGGGGTGAAGTTCATAAGCTAAATCTGAGAGTAACATCCACTGAGTCATCCTCCCAGAATGTTGATGAGAGGCTGCAGATACTAGAAAACAGGGTCTCTTTACAAGCCTCCCAGCTCGAAAACATGTTAGACTCCATGGAAGACATGGAAAATCGGGAGAGGAGGAATAATATCAGGATCAGGGGCCTCCCCGAGAGCGTCGGCCCTAAGGAGTTAGACTCTGTCCTTAAATCCTTAAAACCATATTTAACTCAATAAGAGAAGTGTCGGCAGACTCAATACTGGAATTCGACAGAGCACATAGATCCCTGGGACCTCCACCCATGGAAGGGGATAGACCTCGAGACGTGGTGTGCAGGGTCCACAAGTATACAATCAAAGAGGCAATTTTTACCAAAGCTCGATCTAAAGGACAGATTAAATACCAGGACCATTCTCTTCAATTATTGACAGACTTATCGAGGCGCACCCTGCAGAAACGGAGGGCATTTCGCCCTCTCCTGATGATCTTAAGACAACAGGGCATACCATACACTTGGGGCTTCCCATTTCGCCTCCAGGTGCGGAGAGATGGAGTACTCCACTACTTTACCCACCCTAGGGGAGTACCGGAGTTCTCAGAGGCGTTGGGACTTCCCCCGGTCACCATTTCACTAGAGGAATAGCCGGGATACTATGAGAGCCTAGAGTGGATGCCGACGGCCCCAGAACCGTTCAGGGGGAGAAGGAAGAGGGGGAGGGGGGCCTCATGGAGAAGGAGGATTGGAAGTTGGAGACGGGGATCATTCAATAATGGTTGAGGATCATTCCTCTCGTTTTAAAAGTAATATTATCTGTCTTTCTGCATTCTGATGGTATTTCTAATAAGGGGGATAGTAGAGATGGTTTATATGACGATTTATCTCACTTAAAGGCAAATGTACTCTAAGGGTTCATATTTATCTTATGTTCCACTTATAATCTACAGAGTCATTTTACTATTCCGTAACAGGGTCTGTAGAATTTACACCGGCTCAGATACTTTATTCGTACCGGATTATAGTTATAAATAATCTTCTTAGGTTTAGTTGTTCATGTTTGGAAATGCTATTTTTACAGGTTACAATTTCTATGTATATAACTATGGCCCAGGGTAGGGGGGACAACCCCTAAGTAGACAGGCTACACCTCACCGGGATATAGTCACCTGTTTCAAGGAAGACTGGTCGGATAGGCCACCCCTAACCACTACCCCAGATTATTCTGGGAAATTTCTCTACTCTATATTCTTTTCTTTTTTTTCCTTTTTGTTTCTGTTTCCTTTTCTTTTTCTTTCCCCTCTTTTTTGTCCTTCTTTCCTTTCCCCTCCTCCCAGCTCTTTCTCTACGTTACCCCTCCCCCGACCCCAGTGTTGACCATGTCAACTTTAAAAATTTGCTCGTTCAATGTGAAAGCATTCAATACCCCCCAGAAGAGGTCTCAGATCTTATACTCTGCTCATAAGCAGAAGTGTCAGATCCTGCTACTACAGGAGACCCACTTTAAATCAGGACATGTTCCGAGTCTCCGTAATAGATACTTCTCAGAATGGTACCATAGTGCGATTCCAGAAGCAAGAACGAAGGGTGTGTCCATTGCGGTTCTTAGGTCGCTGACACACGAGATTCTTGATACCTGTATAGACCCACAAGGCCGATACATTTTTCTTAAGATGAGGATTGCTGGATCTTTGCTAACTGTCGTTAATTGGTACTTGCCTAATAGGTTTCAAATGAAGACATGCAGATCGTATCTACTGCGGTTGACCACCTTTGCAGATCAACCATTATCGGTGGAAATCTCAACTTCACCCTAGACCCGGCGACTGACTCATCCTCTGGTAAGAGTTCCATCCCAAATAAAAGGCTTATCTCCATAAAGAAGTTCTTTCACACTCTGAGGCTTACAGATGTCTGGAGGACCCTGAATCCACAAGGGAGGGATTTCACATATTTTTCTCCTTTGCATAGCTCATACAGCCATAACTTACTATCTTGGAACCCCGAGGCCGCCATAGGAGACATTTTACTATCAGACCATGCTCCCACCTATTTGACTCTCACTTTGCCCGACACAAGTAAGAGACCCTGGACCTGGAGACTTAATGAACATTTATTGAAAGACGAGGTGTGTATGACTGAGGTTAAAGAGACGATACAGTCCTTTGACCAAGACTATGCCTTTGACCCTACCCCTTCTCCCACTAAGTGGGAAACCCTGAAATGTGTCCTGAGAGGGGTGTTTATAAAGCATGGCTCTCGGCTGAAGAAGAATAACACAAAATTGGTAGAGGACCTACTTTCTCAGATTCATGTATTAGAAACTGCGCATAAACAGACCTTATCCAGACTGACCCTTACTGACCTGACTTTAAAGAAAAAGGAACTTAAAAGACAAAAATGTCGTAGGTATTCTGAGAAGTCTAGGAGTTACTTTTATTCCAATTCAGATAAGTGTGGACGTCCCTTGGCCAGACTGCTCCATCCTCGGTTGAACCCGATATTTGTCTCATGCATCTCTACTAAAACGGGGGGTCGCACATCGTTGCCAGACAAAATTCTGGAGGAATTTAGACAGTATTATTTTGATCTCTACAATATTAGGGGACACTTGTCCAATGCATCACCCCCGGAACTGTCGGAAAGGATTAAGAGTTATATAGCTAAAACCGCAATCCCAACATTGGCTAAAGAGGCTGTTACAATGTTAGAGGAGGAGATCTCAGGAGAGGAATTGTTGCGGGTGATCCAATCTACCCCATCAGGGAAATGTCCTGGGCCAGATGGATTCTTACCCAACTTTTATAAAATGCTTAGGACCCAGCTGACTCCCGCTATGTTAAAGGCCTGTAATGCTGTTTTGAGGGGCTCTGATTTCGTGCCTCAGTCTTTAGAAGCCCATATCAGCGTCATCCCCAAACCTGGGAAAGACCCATCTTCAGTAACAAACTACAGACCGATTTCATTGCTGAATGTGGATGTCAAACTATTTTCTAAAATATTAGCAGACCGTTTAGCTCCGCTTCTCCCTTCCGTGATTGATTCGGACCAGGTGGGCTTTGTCAGGGGCTGGGAGGCTAGGGATAACACAATTAGAACCCTCCTCCATGTAGCTAAGGCCAAAAGCTCTTCAGCTCCACTTGGTATGATTTCTGTGGACGCTGAAAAGGCCTTTGACAGAGTCCACTGGGGGTTTATGAAGGAGGCGCTGATTCAACTTGGCCTGGGTCCTCGATTTATACACGGAATTATGGCCCTCTATTCCTCGCCGTCTGCCAAGGTGAAGGGGGAGCCCTATCTTCCCCGTTCAAAATTGCGAACGGGACCCGGCAGGGATGTCCATTGTCACCCCTGCTATATGTTATTGTAATGGAGCATTTAGCCACAGCAATCAGAGCCAATACTGACATCCATGGGATCGAGCTGGGTCGTAATCACCACAAGATGGCACTATTTGCAGATGATCTCCTCCTCTATGTCTCACAGCCCCTGATATCGATCCCTTCAATTTTGAAGGAATTTGAACAGTTCGGACGGTTAAGTAACTTTAAAGTTAATTGTTCCAAGACGGAAGCGCTGAACATCTCTTTGCCTGAAGATCTAGTATCTCACTTATCTAGTCAGTTCCCGTTCAAATGGAGGACGGAGGGTATTAATACCTGGGAGTTATTATTCCAAAAGATCTTAGGCAGTTGTTTAGGCTGAACTACCACCCCCTATTATTTGGCGTAGAGGAAGCTTTTTCAATATATCGAAAATTAAAGCTCTCTTGGTTCGGGAGAATGAACGTTATTAAAATGGATGTTCTGCCCCGATTCCTATATATCTTTCAAACAGTTCCTATTCCATCGGACAGAAAGTTTTTAACAAACTACAATCTCTTATCATTAAATTTACATGGGGAGGGAAGAAATCTAGATTGGGGATTAATATCCTTTCCCTGCCGAGATCTAGAGGAGGGGTTGGGTTACCTAATATCCATAGATATTTTTTAGCCTCTTCTCTCACCAGAGCCTTGGACTGGCACTATTGCACGACCTCAAAGAGATGGGTAGAGGTGGAGCAGGATGGTCTGGGGATCCCACTGAGACATTTACTTTGGATTTCTCCTGGGAGCATAAAAGAATTACCCCCCCTCTCTGACATGACCAAGACCATTCTACAAGTGTGGCATTCAGTGACGAAAACACTCTCTACAGATGACAAACTCAGTCCACTCACCCCTCTTTTTTCTAACCTGGCCTTCTCACCTGGGTTCGGAAGGCAAAGATTTTTGTGCTGGCAGAGTGTGAACGACATCCGACTGGGGCAGACCCTATCTAACGGGGATTTACCTTCTTTGTGGGAGATTCAATCTAATGAACCTACTAGGCCACTTAGATGGTTTGAGTTCCTCCAATATAAATCTTTTCTATTTTCAGCTGACCGTGCGTGCAGGGTGAGACTAACACCAAATATAATAGAGAAAATGTTTCAACAGGATTCCCCCCGAAACGTAAAATTTCAGCTCTATACTTGACCTTAGGATCTCTTCGAGATCAGGACACCTTACACTTCCATCAGGCCTGGGATAGGGAATTAGGTAGGACTATCACAGTTAACGAATGGCAGAAAAGCTTTCTATTCACGCACAAATTAGCCAGTGCCTGTGTCGCACAAGAGAGGAGCTATAAGCTGCTCACCAGATGGTACCTATGCCCTGTTCCATGCACCGCGTGTTCCCCGAAATTTCAGACAGCTGTTGGCGTTATGGGAAAGAGCTAGGGACGATGCTTCATATTTGGTGGAGTTGCAGTGAAATCCAGCGGTTCTGGTCTAGGATGTTCGACACTTATACACGAATAACAGTTAAACAGGTTCAGTGTTGTCCGGAAGTGGCTCTACTGTCCATCTTTCCAGGACCTATTGGGCTCAATAAGAAGGACATCCTCCGCTTTTGTGTCTCAGCCGCCCGGGCCCTAATCCCGAGATTTTGGAAAACTTAAGTACCCTCTCTACTTGACTGGTTCAAGGAGATGATGGATCTATTCCGAATGGAGGAGCTGGCGGCTGACGCATCAGATTCTCGGGACAAATTCTCTGTGACCTGGACTGAGTGGATACTATACCTAGACTTGGCTGAATTTAGGAGAACCTTTTCTGAAGTCGATTTGGGGGTACGATAAATGGTTGACACGGGGTCGGGGCATCCCCTACCCCCCATACCCTTTTCCCTCTCGGACCTACCCTCCTCTTATCCTGATCCCGTTTAATTTAGTTCAGTCCCTATTTTCCCTTTTAGTATCTTTGTTTACTTCTCTTCCTCTCCCTCTATATCTACTATGTTATTCAATGGTTTTAGTCTTACAAATTAGTCATGCAGTTTACCCCTTTATGCGGTCTCAATACACCTGAAGGGAGACACGAGCCTGCTATCTTGGGGAATCCTGCTGAGGATAAGCCTACTCTGGTGGGACTGGATAGTGGATCGGTCTTACGGGACTTGGTCTTCACTGGTTCTCCAGGGTCGGGAAGAGTTGCTAAGTATTATCCCAATAGATATTCGTTTATTTCTGATCTAATAGGCAAAGGGGAGTTTGATATTACCATACTTTTGGAAAAAATAAAAGAGTTTCCCAACATCCTTTATTGAGGTAAACCTCTTGACAATGATAGGGGTCTGTTACTCCCCTGTTTGTATTATTTGAACATGGAAACGAACCACCCTATTTATGAAGCAGGTTTATAAACTGGTGATTATGCATTGAACACTATTTTGGTATTGATATCCAAATGTGAATTCATAACTTGTATTCATTGATTTATCTTTTCATGTATGACTTGTAATGCTTTTTCCTTGTTTCTTTTAAAAATTAATAAAAAGAGATTACCATAAATTTGGGGGAGGGTCCTACATGCTTTGGGGCTGTGTGGTCAATGACGGCACCGGGAATCTTGTTAAAGTTGAGGGTCGCATGGATTCCACTCAGTATCAGCAGATTCTTGAGAATAATGTTCAAGAATCAGTGTCAAAGTTGAAGTTACGTCGGGGATGGATCTTTCAGCAAGACAGTGATCCAAAACACTGCTCCAAATCTACTCAGGCATTCATGCAGAGGAACAATTACAATGTTCTGGAATGGCCATCCCAGTTCCCAGACCTGAATATCATTGAACATCTGTGGTATATTTTGAAGTGGGCTGTCCATGCTCGGCGACCATCAAACTTAATTGAACTGGAATTATTTTGTAAAGAGGAATGGTCAAAAATACCTTCATCCAGGATCCAGGAACTCATTAACAGCTACAGGAAGCGACTAGAGGCTGTTTTTTTTTGCAAAAGGTGGATCTACTAAATATTAATGTCACTTTTCTGTTGAGGTGCCCATACTTTTGCACCTGTCAATTATTGAAATAATGCATATTTCACATTTTCGGTTAGTACAATAAACCTCATTTTAATCCTGAAATATTACTGTGTCTATCAGTTATTACATATATCACACTGAAATAGCTGTTGCAAAAAACAATTTAAAACTAAAACAAAAGAGTAAGATTAAGAGGGGTGCCCAAACTTTTTCATATGACTGTATACAGTTACATCTACTATATAATCAGCTAAGGTCACATAATATGTGTCACACACTTCCGGGCTTATGTCGATATTCCGACATTCACTGCGCCATCCAAGAAGTGAGCCGCTGCAATATTGGGACTCCCGCTCGCCGCCGCTCCGCACACGGAGCTGAAGTGCCCCGCCAGCTCCTCTCCCAGCCCCTTCACCAGCTCCTCTCCCAGCCCCGCCGTGATGATCTGGAAGCGGCACACATCTCCCGCCGGCACGGAGCTTCAGTGCCCCGCCAGCTCCTCTGCCATCCCCGCGGCGATGCCCAGAGAAGCGGCGCTCAACTTGGCGCCATCTTTGAATATCCTGAGCGTCTCTTCTCTGATTGGTCGCCATGCTCAACGCACTACAAAAAGATCATACAGCAAATGGACACTTATATAGAACACGTGTATTCTAAACAATTATAATACCTACTAGAAAAAGGCTCGATGCTATTGCATCGGGAGTGCGGTGAAATAAACATCTGTGTATCCTTCGTGGTGCTAATAGGAGCAGTGGACATGTGTCACACTGTTTGCACATTCCAACACACCTGTTTTACGTCATGCATCTTCATTTGTGTATTGTATTTGTTGCATGATTTGAGTTCTTTTACACCTGTGCACTATCTCTTGGTAGTTATGTACTGCATTTTGGTATGTGGTGTTGTGTTTCTCATCCAATGTTCACTATGTGGTGTCTCCTCTGTTTTCTGTGTGTCTTTACAATACATAGTTGCTTGGAAGCTGTTGTGACTATAAATAGATGTGGTACATTGTTTTTGGTGCAGTTTGATGCCTCCCGGGGGCTTCCAGTTCATCGTGGCGGGGCTGGGAGAGGAGCTGGCGGGGCACTTCGGCTCCGTGCTGCCGGGAGATGCACGGTATTTCAAATGTGGTGCCAAAGCGAACGGCGCTTCCCTGATTGGTCGCCATGTTCAGCGTGCCAACCAATCCGAGAAGCGCCGCTGGGTTTGGCGCCAAATTTGAAATACTCTGACCGCCGCTTCTCTAAACATGGTGACCAATCAGAGAAGCGGCACTCAGTGTTTTTCAAATGTGGTACCAAAACAAGCAGGGCTTCTCTGATTGGTCGCCACAATTAGCGTGGCGACCAATCAGAGAATCGGCGCTCAGGGTATTCAAAGATGACGCCAAGATGAGCGCCGGTTCTCTGGGCAACGCGGCGAAGATGGCAGAAGAGCTGGCGGGGCACTGAAGCTCCATGCCGGCGGGAGATGTGCACCGCGCTCATCTCCCGGGGACTTCCAGATCATCACGGCAGGGCTGGGAGGGAAGCTGGTGGGCACTTCGGCTTTGTGCCGCTGGGAGATGCACGGACTGATCTCAGGGAGACCAGTCAAGGAAAACACTGCGGGCAGCCAGCTAAAGCGCTCAAACACAGTGAAATCCATGATGCATTGCCCCCTAGAAATTTGAATATTGCATAACCAATCCGAGAAGCACCGCTCGCTTTGGCGCCAAATTTGAAATACTCTGACCGCCGCTTCTCTGATTGGTCGCCATGTTCAGTATCCCGACCAATCAGAGAAGCGGCGCTCAGTGTATTTCAAATGTGGCACCAAAGCAAGCAGGGCTTCTCTGATTGGTCACCACGTTTAGCGTGAGATATTCTTGGAATATTGGTAAGCAGCTGAAACCACATTACGTGAATAACCCCTAGCGATAAAACGGTTAGTCAGATCTTTTGCCTCACGGTGAAAGTCAGGCGTACTGCTGCAATTACGTTTAACACGCAAAAATTGCCCCTTGGGAATACCTCGTCGTAAATGTGACGGGTGTGAGCTGCTGTAATGCAGCATGTTGTTCATCGCTGTGGGTTTCCTATATATAAAGTGGATGTGATTCTCTTATTTTCAATTGTAAGTTTTAGGTCCAAGAAACTCACCCTTCTATCCGATATCTCTGTTGTAAGTTTGATGTTCCAATCGTTTCGATTAAGTTGTTGTATAAACTCTTGACACTCAACAGCCAACCTTTGAAATACTCTGACCACTGCTTCTCTGATTGGTCGGCACGCTGAACATGGCGTGGCGCTCATCTCCCGGCAGCGGGCTGGAATCCCAATATGGCAGCGGCGCACTTCCTGGGTGGCGCAGTGCATGTCGGAATATCGACATAAGCCCGGAAGCGTGTGACACATATCATGGGACCTTAGCTGATTATATAGTAGATAAACTGGCGATCAAAGTTAGAGAACAACATACAATTTCCTTAATGTTAAGGTCATTGTGTTGTGCTATGTGAAAATATCCTAACATGAGAAAAATAGCAGTATTTTAAGCTTATTTCATAAATTAAACGTATTCTAAAGCACAGAATAAAAATGGAAATGGATAAATGAAAAAGAACACTGATCAAAATTAGAGAACATTTTCAGATACCTGCAAGTTATTGATGTTAATATGGCATCTGGTGCTAACGTCCTTAATTATCTGACAAACCCTATTTAACTGGTAGCCTAACTTTCCATTTTTCATTCACTTTTCAAAAATGGTGTGACATTCCAAAGTCACTGAAACCCTCCAGTAGCAGGTTGTCTAGATGAAAGCCAAAGGGGTCACCCTATCAGCCATAGAAACAGAAATTGGTCGTCCAAGTCTATGATTTCTAGAATATTGCATCTTTACAACATCACAAACTCTTTGAAGTCCCCCAAGAAGGCTGGTCACCCTCAAAAAACAAATGCAGGACGGGGCACTTCGGCTCCGTGCTGCCGGGAGATGCACGGTATTTCAAATGTGGTGCCAAAGCGAACGGCGCTTCCCTGATTGGTCGCCATGTTCAGCGTGCCAACCAATCCGAGAAGCGCCGCTGGGTTTGGCGCCAAATTTGAAATACTCTGACCGCCGCTTCTCTAAACATGGTGACCAATCAGAGAAGCGGCACTCAGTGTTTTTCAAATGTGGTACCAAAACAAGCAGGGCTTCTCTGATTGGTCGCCACAATTAGCGTGGTGACCAATCAGAGAATCGGCGCTCAGGGTATTCAAAGATGACGCCAAGATGAGCGCCGGTTCTCTGGGCAACGCGGCGAAGATGGCAGAAGAGCTGGCGGGGCACTGAAGCTCCATGCCGGCGGGAGATGTGCACCGCGCTCATCTCCCGGGGACTTCCAGATCATCACGGCAGGGCTGGGAGGGAAGCTGGCGGGCACTTCGGCTTTGTGCCGCTGGGAGATGCACGGACTGATCTCAGGGAGACCAGTCAAGGAAAACACTGCGGGCAGCCAGCTAAAGCGCTCAAACACAGTGAAATCCATGATGCATTGCCCCCTAGAAATTTGAATATTGCATAACCAATCCGAGAAGCACCGCTCGCTTTGGCGCCAAATTTGAAATACTCTGACCGCCGCTTCTCTGATTGGTCGCCATGTTCAGTATCCCGACCAATCAGAGAAGCGGCGCTCAGTGTATTTCAAATGTGGCACCAAAGCAAGCAGGGCTTCTCTGATTGGTCACCACGTTTAGCGTGAGATATTCTTGGAATATTGGTAAGCAGCTGAAACCACATTACGTGAATAACCCCTAGCGATAAAACGGTTAGTCAGATCTTTTGCCTCACGGTGAAAGTCAGGCGTACTGCTGCAATTACGTTTAACACGCAAAAATTGCCCCTTGGGAATACCTCGTCGTAAATGTGACGGGTGTGAGCTGCTGTAATGCAGCATGTTGTTCGTCGCTGTGGGTTTCCTATATATAAAGTGGATGTGATTCTCTTATTTTCAATTGTAAGTTTTAGGTCCAAGAAACTCACCCTTCTATCCGATATCTCTGTTGTAAGTTTGATGTTCCAATCGTTTCGATTAAGTTGTTGTATAAACTCTTGACACTCAACAGCCAACCTTTGAAATACTCTGACCACTGCTTCTCTGATTGGTCGGCACGCTGAACATGGCGTGGCGCTCATCTCCCGGCAGCGGGCTGGAATCCCAATATGGCAGCGGCGCACTTCCTGGGTGGCGCAGTGCATGTCGGAATATCGACATAAGCCCGGAAGCGTGTGACACATATCATGGGACCTTAGCTGATTATATAGTAGATAATCTGGCGATCAAAGTTAGAGAACAACATACAATTTCCTTAATGTTAAGGTCATTGTGTTGTGCTATGTGAAAATATCCTAACATGAGAAAAATAGCAGTATTTTAAGCTTATTTCATAAATTAAACGTATTCTAAAGCACAGAATAAAAATGGAAATGGATAAATGAAAAAGAACACTGATCAAAATTAGAGAACATTTTCAGATACCTGCAAGTTATTGATGTTAATATGGCATCTGGTGCTAACGTCCTTAATTATCTGACAAACCCTATTTAACTGGTAGCCTAACTTTCCAGTTTGCATTCACTTTTCAAAAATGGTGTGACATTCCAAAGTCACTGAAACCCTCCAGTAGCAGGTTGTCTAGATGAAAGCCAAAGGGGTCACCCTATCAGCCATAGAAACAGAAATTGGTCGTCCAAGTCTATGATTTCTAGAATATTGCATCTTTACAACATCACAAACTCTTTGAAGTCCCCCAAGAAGGCTGGTCACCCTCAAAAAACAAATGCAGGAGAGAACAGGATAATGTGGAGAATCTCCATGGGCATTTGTTTCAACACTGCAGCTGGAATAGCTTGCCAGTTCAGCACTGAACAGGTTAAGAATCTGTCTCGTCATACAGTGTCATGATGTTTAAGGGAATTTTGACTTAAAGCTCACTCTGCAGTGACTAAACCTCTTATTAGCAGAAAAGAATCAAAAGGCTAGACTCATCTTTGGTGAGGAACATGTTGTGTGGACAGAGAAGTGGTCCTCAGATCATCTTAGTGAAGAAAGCAAGTTTAATTTATTTGGGTCTGATGGGAAACATATTCATCTACAAACTGTATAAAGACTGAACCCAAAGTGTGTAAAGAAGACAATGAAAGGTGGTTGAGGAAGTGTCATGGTTTTGGGAATGTTTTCTGCTGCAGGGGTTGGACCTCTCCTACAGCTACATGGCAAAGTGAATGCAAGTGTGTATCAGAACCTTCTTCAACAATATGTGGTTCCTTACTTTTGTTCAGCACTCAATCAGCCAGCAATACTAATGCAGGAAAATGCCCCCTGTCACACAGCAAATCGGGTAAAGCAGTTCTTTGAAACAGAAAACATTGAAACAATGAAATGGCCAGCCCAGAATCCTGATTTAAACCCAATTGAAAATCCTTGGTGACAAAATTACGGCCAAGAAACCACATCAGTCACAGAACTGTGGAAGAGACTGGAAAAAGAGTGGACTAAAATCACACCAGAGCAGTGTGAGAGACTAGTGATGTCCTGTGGCCGCAGATGTGCTGAAGTCATTCAAAGCGAAGGCCTGTACGCATCCTACTGATTGATGACTGTTGTAACCTCCACAAAATGTAGTTTTAATTCTTCTCTGTGCTACAGTCATTGCTGTTCTCTAATTATGATCATCATCACATTTTATGCAAAATAAAGATTTTAAATTTATATACTTTGGTTATTTTTTAAATAAAATGTTTTAGTAGCATCTGACAGAGTGTACCGCTTACACAAAAACCTTCAAATATAGATTACATTCTGTCTGAAAAAATCAAGTGATTTTTGTTTTTGTTTTTGATCATTGTTCTCTAATTGTGATTGCCAGTGTATATAGCCAGTACTCATTTATGTTTCTGTATTTTTCTAGCTTTACCACTTAAATTACCTGTTGACCAATAAACCCTTAGACTAGAGAAGGAACAGTCTGTTTACTTGGAATACAGAGAACATTTATGCTGTATGCTGGATCGTACACTACATATAATGTGCGAGAGGGCAGAACATTGTATGTTATTACCCTCAATAGATACCACATATTTGCATACATAATTACTTTGTCAATGTAGAAAAATATTAAAATCTGAGAGTCCTCAGTGGTTGATACCTTTTAATGACTATCTGAAAAGATGGTAACAAATAGCAAGCTTTCGAGACTCTAAGTCCTCTTCATCAGGCTGATAATGACACAAATTCTGCACACACACATATATACAATATACAATACAATAAATGGATGACCCTGAGAAGCTTCAAGTGTCACCTGAAAACTCACCTATTCCGTCAAGCCTACAACCTGCCATGAGACCCAGGCGACCACCCCATACCTGACATTCCCCCATCTTACTGTATCCCAACCCGCCTCTCGTAGACTGTGAGCCCTCGTGGACAGGGTCCCTGCCCCTCCTGTACCTATACGTCCCGATCGCCTAGATTTAGTGTACTTGTTCTTGTCTCCCTTATCCTCATGTAAAGCACCATGGAACCTAATAGCGCTATATAAATAAAAAATAATAATAATAATAATAATGATTGGATAATGCAGTACATAAGAAAGGTGATCTGAAGCAGAACATAGTGGTCAGTGTTGGGAGGGAGGAAAAGAGCAACTCAGGCAGTAATTATTATTATTATTATTTATTTACCGTATATACTCGTGTATAAGCCGACCCGTGTATAAGCCGACTCCCCTACTTTTGCCCCCAAAACCTGGGAAAATCTATTGACTCGTGTATAAGCCGAGGGTGGACCCTAGCACAAGTATACAGCCCCCAGCAGTGTGGTATACACCAGTCCCAGAGGTAGATACAGCAGCCCCAGTGGTAGTATACACGCAGCCCCAGTAGTATATACAGCCCCAGTGGTATATACAGCCCCAGTGGTAGTATAGACGCAGCCCTAGTAGTATATACAGCCCCAGTGGTAGTATATACAGCCCCAGTGGTAGTATACAGGGCCCCAGCAGTATATACAGCCCCAGTGGTTTATACAGCCCCAGTGGTAGTATACAGGGCCCCAGAGGTATATACAGCCCCAGTGGTAGTATATACAGCCCCAGTGGTAGTATACAGGGCCCCAGTGGTAGTATATACAGCCCCAGTGGTTTATACAGCCCCAGTGGTAGTATACAGGGCCCCAGAGGTATATACAGCCCCAGTGGTAGTATATACAGCCCCAGTGGTAGTATATACAGCCCCAGTGGTAGTATATACAGCCCCAGTGGTAGTATATACAGCCCCAGTGGTAGTATATACAGCCCCAGTGGTAGTATACAGGGCCCCAGCAGTATATACAGCCCCAGTGGTTTATACAGCCCCAGTGGTAGTATACAGGGCCCCAGAGGTATATACAGCCCCAGTGGTAGTATATACAGCCCCAGTGGTAGTATATACAGCCCCAGTGGTAGTATACAGGGCCCCAGCAGTATATACAGCCCCAGTGGTTTATACAGCCCCAGTGGTAGTATACAGGGCCCCAGAGGTATATACAGCCCCAGTGGTAGTATATACAGCCCCAGTGGTAGTATATACAGCCCCAGTGGTAGTATACAGGGCCCCAGCAGTATATACAGCCCCAGTGGTTTATACAGCCCCAGTGGTAGTATACAGGGCCCCAGAGGTATATACAGCCCCAGTGGTAGTATATACAGCCCCAGTGGTAGTATATACAGCCCCAGTGGTAGTATACAGGGCCCCAGCAGTATATACAGCCCCAGTGGTAGTATATACAGCCCTAGTGGTAGTATATACAGCCCCAGTGGTAGTATACAGGGCCCCAGAGGTATATAGCAGCCCCAGCGGTAGTATACAGGCAGCCCCAGTAATGCAGGGCCCCCCCAGCGTCTCTCCGGTCACCTGTAAAGGAAACTATACTTATCACAGTGCTCTGTCCGCGCCCGCTCGCACCCGCTCTCAGCTGCCGACCGCGATCCTCCATCTTGCGTCTTCTTTCTTCCTGTTTCCTGTGCTCGTCGCAGGGAATGACGTCATTGCCCGCGACGAGCACAGAAACAGGAAGAAGACGCAAGATGGAGGATCGCGGTCGGCAGCTGAGAGCGGGTGCGAGCGGGCACGGACAGCGGCACTGTGTATGATAAGTATAGTTTCCTTTACAGGTGACCGGAGAGACGCTGGGGGGGCCCTGCATTACTGGGGATGCGGGGGCTGCTGTATACCGATGTATACATCGGTATGTACCGATGTATACATCGGTATACAGCACTGACTCGCGTATAAGCCGAGGGGGGTACTTTTCAGCCCAATTTTTGGGCTGAAAAACTCGGCTTATACGCGAGTATATACGGTATATAGTGCCATTGGTTCCATGGCGCTTTACATAAGAAGTTGGGGTAACAAGAACAGGTACAGTAAATATGAATAGTCAAGGCTGCTGATACACAAATATCAGCGTTAAGAGATAGTTTTATTGTCCATTGGTACTTATAAGTACCGTATATATTCGAGTATAAGCTGACCCGAGTATAAGCCGAGGCCCCTAATTTTACCCTCCAAAACTAGGGAAACTTATTGACTCGAGTATAAGCCTAGGGGAAAAATGAAGCAGACTCTTATCACGGTATACAGCCCCTCTCATTATAATAAATGGCCCCCCATTACTGGTATATAATCCCCCATCACTGGTATATAGGACCTCCATCACTTGTATACAGTTCCCCCCCATCAGAGGTTACAGCCCCCATCAGTGGAATACAGCCCCCCATCAGTGGTATATACAGGTCCCCCCTCAGTGGTATATACAGGCCCCCCATCAGTGGTATATACAGGCCCCTCCTCAGTGGTATATACAGGTTCCACATCAGTGGTATATACAGGTTCCACATCAGTGGTATATACAGGCCCCCCATCAGTGGTTACAGCCCCATCAGTGGTATATACAGCCCCCAATCAGTGGTATATACAGGCCCCCCTCAGTGGTATATACAGCTCCCCCCTCAGTGGTATATACAGGCACCCTCAGTGGTATATACAGGCCCCCCTCAGTGGTATATACAGCCCCCCATAAGTGGTATACAAGCCCCTGTTGCTGCTGCACACCTGTAAAATAATACATCATTCATACTTATCCCTGTCGCTCTGTCACCGCGCGTCCTCCGGTCTTCATGCTTCTTCCTGCTTGTACCCAGCTTCTATTCCTGTGGCGGGCACAGCAGCGATGACGTCATTGCTTCTGCACTGGTCACATGATGCCGGGTACAAGCAGGAAGAAGACCAGAGGACGCGCGGTGACAGGCTGGGGACAGAGCGACAGGGATAAGTATGAATGATGTATTATTTTACAGGTGTGCGGCGGCAAGGGGGGCCTGTATACCATTGATGGGGGGGGCGCTTACATAGTGCAATGTAATATGCACTGCTCGCCCTGCTGATAATGGACAGGGGGATGCAGTGCATATTGCATTGCACTAATGAGCGGGGTCACATTACCGCCCACTCCTATTGCAGCCTCCTCCCACCTCCTCCAGCTCCTGATCACCACCCTCCCTCACTAAGCCTTCACTGTGACTCGTGTATAAGCCTAGGGGGGGGGCACTTTTCAGCACAATTTTTTTGTGCTGAAAAACTCGGCTTATACTCGAGTATATACAGTAAGTACACTACGTTAGTTGTGGTGCAGCTGAAGGTATCTTGGAACTTGTAGTTCTGATGTGAGCCGAGAATCTTTATCTTGTCCACTGTCATTATAATGGACAGGTTTTGCACCTCTTCTGGTTGCAGGGAAAGGTTCCTGTTGTTTTTGGAGAGAACAGTGAGCTTTTGACAATGATGCTTTTTCGATTCGGGGGTTCCCTAAAACACAGAAGTGGGGGGTCTGGAAATATAGAGTTTAGTTGGGCATCTTTTTGTAGTAGTGGTTGTAGTTTCCGTGCAGCTCCTGTTAACATCTACAGATTTGGATTGTAGGTGACTATGAGAGGGACCCAGTTGTTTTCTTCTTTAGTATGTAATGTAGGAGATGATTCCTTGATATTTTGGTAGCTCTTGTGATTTTTATTTTTCAGTTGCTCTTGGATGGTAACCGTGATTCAAAAAGTTCTCTCTGAGGTCACCAAGGTGATTGTCTCTGTCTGTAGGGTTGGAACAATAGAATTTTTTATGTGTTTTGAATGAAAACTGTCCCATTGAAGATATGTTGGACAGTCAGTTGACTCCCGGTACAGGGATGTCTCTACTTCTTTGCTCTGTAGCTGGTGTCCAGAAAGTTGACTTTAGTGCTGGAGTAGTTGACTAGTAAGTTGATGGTGGGATGGGATGAAACTGAATAAAGTGTTCATGGAACGTCTAGAGCTGTTGCTCAGACTCCATCCAGATGATTAAAATATCATCAATGTAACGGTAATAGGCTAGAGGCCTGAAGGGACAAAAGGATAAAAAGTCAATTCCAAACTTGGCCATGAAAAGACTTGCATATTGTGGTGCCATTTTGCTTCCCATTGCTGTGCCAGTCTCCTGTAAATACATGTTGCTGTCAAATATAAAGTAGTTGTAGATGAGGATGAATTTTGGAAGTTTCACATATAATCAGCATCAATCTCAGTGTTTTCCAGGAAGACATTGCAGGCATTTAATCCATCCTGGTGTCCCAAATCCCAAAGAGACAGGAGAATCTGGAAATACTAATTGATGATGACCTTTGACACATTCAGTTTAGGAATGAATGTATTGCATGGATATATGTCTTTTCACATCAATCAAATCTTGGACCAGACCATTAATCAAAGGACAATAAGTCTATCAAGCTTCTTATCTCGAAAAACTGATATTTACTGCCCTAGCTGCTATTTTCCCCCTGCCAACACTGACCACTATGTTGTGCTTCATGTCACTTGTCTTATGTACTGCATTATCCAATCATCTATTTGTGTGTAAATGTGTGTGTTCAAAATGTGTGTCATTATTAGCTTGATGAAGAGGCCTTAGAGTCTCGAAAGCTTACTATTTGTTACAATTTTTTCAGTTAGCCATTAAATGGTATAAACCACTGAGGACTCTCAGATTTCAATATTTTGTTATCTACTGGCTAAAACGGTACAAACATTTTTTACTTTGTCATAGTAATTAATTTGAACAAAAGGTGTGTGTTCATTTTGATTATCCTTTATTTTACAGGGACTTTTTGGTTACCTCCACTTAATTAGCGGACTTTTAAATATTGTGGCTAATTTTTAAATAATACTTATTAAAAGTTAGTTTTAGCACCTCTCACATGATTGCTGTGTTCCAATATGTATATCTTAAGTTGTAATTTTTTTCACAGACCATATTATATTTTGCGTTTTTTGCAGAAATACATACATAAACTCTGAGTCAGCACACTCTGATTAATGAATATGTGGAATTCCACTATTTCTACACTACACAAATGAACAACATCCTTTTCCACCAAGTATTAGCAGACAGGTTTGAATTAGAGCTACGCTTGGCTCCTATCTTACCCATTACATTTGAGGCCTAGTTGTGCATATGTAGAGGTTAGTGACTAGAGTTAGGGATCATCACGGTCGGACTGGCCTGCTGGGGCCCCGAGTACTCCCCTGGTGGGCCCCGTTTCCCGTGTGCCACTGGGATGAAAATAAATCAGGTGATGTGCATCTCTGTAATGAGGAGGGGTGTGGTGTAATGACATCAACACCCTATATAAGGTGTGCTTAATTATTAGGCAAATGCCTTTCCTTAGGCAAAATGGGACAGAAGAGAGATATGACAGGCTCTGAAAAGTCCAAAATTGTGAGATGTCTTGCAGAGGGATGCAGCAGTCTTGAAATTGACAAACTTTTGAAGAGTGATCACTGAACAATCAAGTGTTTCATGGCAAATAGCCAACAGGGTCACAAGAAGCGTGTTGAGCAAAAAAGGCGCAAAATAACTGCCCATGAATTGAGGAAAATAAAGCATGAAGCTGCCAAGATGCCATTTGCCACCAGATTTGCCATATTTTAGAGCTGCAACATTACTGGAGTATCAAAAAGGTGTGCTATACTCAGGGACATGGCTAAGGTAAGGAAGGCTGAAAAACGACCACCTTTGAACAAGAAACATAAGATAAAACGTCAAGATTGGGCCAAGAAATATCTTAAGACAGATTTTTCAAAGGTTTTATGGACTGATGAAACGAGAGTGACTCTTGATGGGCCAGATGGATGGGCCAGAGGCTGGATCAGTAAAGGGCAGAGAGCTCATCTCTGACTCCGCCAGCAAGGTGGAGGTGGGGTACTGGTATGGGCTGGTATAATCAAAGATGAACTTGTGGGACCGGACCTTTTCGGGTTGAGGATGGAGTGAAGCTCAACTCCCAGACCTACTGCCAATTTCTGGAAGACAACTTCTTCAAGCAGTGGTACAGGAAGAAGTCGGTATCCTTCAAGAAAAACATGATTTTCATGCAGGACAATGCTCCATCACATGCATCCAACTATTTCACAGCTTGGCAGGCCAGTAAAGGTCTAAAAGAAGAAAAAATAATGACATTGCTCCCTTGTTCACCTAATCTGAAGCCCATAGAGAACCTGTGGTCCCTCCTAAAATGTGAGAGCTACAGGGAGGGAAAACAGTACACCTCTCGGCAGGGCTGCCACTAGGAATTTTGGGGCCCCTGACTGGCAACATTTTGGAGCCCACTGAGGCTCCGCCCCCCAACCAAAGCCACACACCCCAAGCCACACCCCCACAAAATCGCAGTCCCTGCAGCCCGCTGTGCCGCTGGCATCCAGGGAACACAGCGGGTTGCTAGGGGCCGCATTCTCCCGCTACGCAGCCTGCGTGAAGGCTGCATAGTAAGGAAAAAATTCTAAGTTTTCTACAAACAACGCAGGAAACTTAGAATTATGCAAGTGTGATGCGAGAAAGAGAGCGAGAAAGAGAGCAAGAAAGAGAGCAACTGACTGCAGAGCTTTGGATGGTTTCTGAGCATGCTCAGTACCTGAAACAGGATCCGGCTCCATAGACCACCATGTTATTTCAAAAGGCCAGTGTCGGATCCAGGACTGTTCGTTTGTGTGTTTTTTTTCCTCGGAGCCCAAAAACAATGCAGTGTCTGATTTGGGTCCGGGAAAAAACAGGACAGAAACGAATCCTAGACTTAATTGACAGAAACGGATGGCTACTTATGGCCAATCTGGCATCATAGGAATGCATGTGAGGCAAAAAAGAAATCCTGTTCTGTCCTTTTCAAAATGAACAAAAGAAGATACCAAAAAACGAGGTGTGAAGCCTGCCTGAGGCAGAACAACACTGGTGCTGTTATTCATTATCTTGTACAGGGGTGGGTAACCTTATTCCTGCAGGGAGGACATTTGGAAATTTCTACCACCATCATTCAGGGGCCGCACATCCCAATAAAAATTACACGGCTACATTTACTTAATTAACTCACCTAATTTGACGACTGCTGCTGCTTCTGTGTCCTGCGTTGTTCAGTGATAACTGACTGATCTTCCAGGTTTGTGTTGGTGTAGAGCGCAGTTAACTCTGTGATAATAAATTTCGTAAATCAAATACCGTTCATCACATAGGAGACTGGTATATATAGAGGACAAAAAGAGCATATACAGTGCAGCAGAGTGTTAGGGGGCACAGACTGGGGGTGAGTCAAGCTCTGCAGGAGTCACAAGCTTACAAAAATGGTCGCAGATCTTGATCTGCGCATGCACTGCCTCCATTGCTATTTTCTGGAAGTCTGGACGATACAGGCTGGGCCCCAGCTTCCCAATGCCTGCAGGCACATGGAAAATGGCCGCAACATCCCCGCAGCTCTGGGTCTGCAGATTGGCCCCCCTATGGTCTGTGCAAACCTGCTTCCTGCACCACCACAACCTATCCCCAACACCCTTTATTCCTCCTTGGTAAGCCATGGCGGGTTCAGGATGGAGGACTTATATGCCATGCGACATATATAGTGTATGTAAGAAGTAAGACTGACACTGACATTATAAGACGTACCCCATTTAACATTAAAAATAATTTTTTTCTGTCTTTTCCTTCACCAAATTTGGGGAGCATGTTATGAAGCCAAAAATTATGGTATATGCTGCCTTCCAACCACACCATCTCCACAGACTCTTATCCCTCTGGGGGGGGGGCAGAACCCCCTCCACACCATGTGCGCACTCTTATCCCCCTTGGGGAGTGTGGGGCCGTCGGGGCCCCATAGACATATGCCAGCTTCATGCTGCCCTGGTTCCGGCAGGCTGCAGCCCCCGTCCCGGCCCGACAGGGCCCCACCACCAGCTTCACCCTTTCCCCCATACACCCGCCAGCGTCACCCTGCCCTGGCTCCAGCAGCCCCCCCATGGCCCGGCGGGACCCCATACACCCGCCAGCATCACCCTGCTGGCAGGCAGACTCCCCCCAGCTCGAGGCCGGCGGCGCCCCATACACCCACCAGTGTCACCCTGCCCTGGCAGACCCCCCAGGCCCGAGGCTGGTGGGGCCCCATACACCCACACCAGCTTCATCCTGCTCTGGTTCCGGCAGGCCGCAGCCCCCGTCCCGGCCTGATGGGGCCCCACCACCAGCTTCACGCTTTCCCTGGCTCAGGGTCAGCGGGGCCCCATACACCCGCCAGCGTCACCCTGCTGGCTGGCAGACTCCCCCAGCCCAAGGCCGGCGGGGCCCTATACACCCACCAGTGTCACCCTGCCCTGGGTGACTTCCCCTCGGCCCGGGGCCAGCGGGGCCCCATACCCCCCGTACCAGCTTCATCCTGCCCTGGCTCCAGCAGGCTGCAGCCCCTGGCCTGGCCCGACGGAGCCCCACCACCAGCTTCACCCTTTCCCTGGCTCAGGGACAGCGGGGCCCCATACACCCATCAATCACCACAGCTTCACCCTGCCCTGGCTCCGGCAGACTGTAGCCCCCATCCCGGCCCGACGGGGCCCCATCACCATCTTCACCCTTCTCCTGGCTCAGGGGCAGCAGGGCCCCATACACCCACCCAGCCACCATGCCAGCTTCACCCTGCTCCCCCCACCCCCTCTCCATAGTCTGGTGCCCGGAGGGAGCGAGGGGCTCCTGAAGAATCTTATCTTCCCTGGCCCCTGGCCCCCTGTGCTGTACCTGAGCCTTTGTATGATGATCCGGAGTAGAGCTCAGCTGGGCACTGTCTGTGGCCGCCAGGGGCTAATAGCGTCTGACTGTCCACAAGTTGTACAACAACTTCCAGCCTCACCTTGTTCTGGTGGGTAGGGCCCATGGGTGGGGATGGGCGGGCCCCGGCCGATGGACGTCACGTGTCAGTCACTGACTCACTGTGGCTGGCTCTGGACAGGATTGATTTGGCTGTGCACAGACACAGTCAGAGACGCGATGCTGGCCAGGGGGGCGGGCTCGGGGGGGATGTAAGGCCCTACTCGCTCCATCATGCACACAGCCACGCACCCTGCAGTCATGGACGAGTCCCCCTCTCCCTCATGAAAATGACCACTCCCCCTGCGGGGAAGCCCGGGCCCCTAACTGGAGGCAGACGCGTCACCCCCTGATGGCGGGCATGCCTCTCGGAACAGTGTCTGAGAGGCTGTGGTGGCTGCTGCACGCAATGTTGATTGTAAACAGATCAAGTAACTGACAGATTTTATGGATGGAAGGCTGTTAAGTGTCATCATTAAGAAAGGTGGCTATATTGGTCACTAATTTTTTTTGTGTTTTGTTTTTGCATGTCAGAAATGTTTTTTTCTAAATTTAGTTCAGGTATATTAGTTTATCTGGTGAAAATAAACAAGTGAGATGAGAATATATTTTGTTTTTATTAAGTTGCCTAATAATTCTGCTCAATAATAGTTACCTGCACATACTGATATCCTCCTAAGATAGCCAAATCTAAAAAAAATCACTCCAACTTCCAAAAATATTAAGCTTTGATATTTATGAGTCTTTTGGGTTGATTGAGAATATATGGTAGTTGTTGATCAATAATAAAAATAATCCTCTGAAATACAACTTGCCTAATAATTCTGCACACAGTGTATAATTGGAAGGAGCCCAGGATGGGGGACATATATATCCCAGGAAGGTTGCCCATAGATACCAGAAAAGGGTCCAGGATGGGCCACATTATCATATATACTAGGCAGGAGCCCAGCATGGGGCATATATACATATCAGTAAGGGCCCAGGATGGGGGACATATATACCAAGAAGGGGGCCAGGATGGGAAAATATACACTAGGAAGGGACTCAGGATGAGGGACATATATACCAGGAAAGGGGACAGGAAGAGCCACAAATATAATAGGAAGGGCCCAGGATGGGAGCATATATACAAGGAAGGGGTCTTGGACGAGGGACATATATATCAAGAAGGGAGACAGATACACCAGGAAAGGGCAGTAAGAGGAGTGTTGTTTTTGTACCATGCAGCAGGTGCAGTAATAGGGACACACAGAGCAGCAGCTTAGCATTAGGGTCTCAGTAGGATGAGGAGTTTGTCCAGTTTTAGAATAGATGGGGACAGGGTTGGAGATCTGAGAAGTCAGATGTGTCTTTGTTGTAATCTATCTAAATGGCTGGAGAAGTTATAATTTTAGTATGAGGACCAGAATGGAGGAACTTAGGAGCCCAGGATGACCGGACATAGGGGCCTAAGATGGGGGACATTATTAAATAACTAGATGGTGGCCCGATTCTAACGCATCGGGCATTCTAGAATATGTATGTAGTTGACATACTATGACTAACAGAACTTGTTAAGTCAACATGAGTGAACTACATATATATATATATATATATATATATATATATATAGCAGCGCTATGGTATATGGTGGTACATTACAGCACATGTATAGCAGCACTATAGTATATGGCGGTAAATTACAGTGCATGTATAGCAGCACTATAGTATATGTTGGTACATTACAATACATGTATAGCAGCGCTATGGTATATGGCGGTACATTAAAGTACATGTATAGAAGCGCTATGGTATATGGTGGTACATTACAGCACATGTATAGCAGCACTATAGTATATAGCGGTACATTACAGTGCATGTATAGCAGCACTATAGTATATGGCGGTACATTACAGTACATGTATAGCAGTGCTATTGTATATGGCGGTACATTACAGCACATGTGTAGCAGCACTATAGTATATGGCGGTACATTACAGTACATGTATAGCAGCACTATAGTATATGGCGGTACATTACAGTACATGTATAGCAGCACTATAATATATGGCGGTACATTACAGTACATGTATAGCAGTGCTATAGTATATGGCGGTACATTACAGCACATGTATAGCAGCACTATGGTATATGGCGATTAGTGATGGGCGAATCCTAAATTACTCGGAATCGCTTGACTCTAGCGAGTCCGAGCCCGGGACTCGCTACTCGTTGCGAGTCTAGCGAGTCCAATGTTAATGAATGGGGAAGCGAGTAATAGCGAGTAGTGTGCGATTTACAAAACAGATGTGTCTCGGAAGCTTCAGCCTGAAGCAATCCTAGTTTTGCCATTGATTTGCATTGGACTCGTTTACTGTGCAAGTAATCGCTGGGAAACTCGCACAGATAAGAGTCCGGCTGTCTGCTCTGTGTGCAGGCTGCCGCAGCTCCAGGGTCCTAGAGCCCGCCTGCTGCCTGATGTAGCAGAGCTGAGATTGTTCTCAGTCTGCTCATTCCCTGTGCATAGACATCTATATCTATGCACAGGGGATGTAGCAGAGAGGACATCGCGTTTTGGACTGCGTCGGACGGAAGAGTATTTTTTTAATTAAAGATGGAGTCCCTAATGGCTTTTTTTTTATTTCTAATAAAAAATTTTCTCTGTGTTGTGTTTTTTTTAAAACAATTTAATAGAAATTCATGGCTGTCATGTCTAATATTGGCGTGACCGCCATAAATTTCGGGCTTAGGGCCAGCTGATAATACAAAGCTGGCCCTAACCTCTTTATTACCCAGCGTGCCACCGCCACCAGGGCCGCTGGAAGAGCGGGGTTCAGCGCCAGAGGATGGTGCTTCAATGAACGCACCATCTTCTGGGGCGGCTGCGGGCTGCAATTTGCAGCGGGGGTGCCCAGAAAGCTTGGGCATCCCTGCGCTGCGGATTCCAGCCCCCAGCTGCTTAGCTGTACCTGGCTAGACATAGAAATTGCGCGGAGCCCCACGCATTTTTTTTAAATTATTTCATGAAATTCATGAAATAATAAAAAAAAAGGGCTCCCCTATATTCTTGTGTCTGGCCAGGTACAAATAGGCACCTGGGGGTTGGGGGCAGCCCGTCGCTGCCTGCTGGATCCAGCTGGTTCCAGAAATACGGCGAAGCCCACGTGAAATTTTTTTCTGACAAATCAATAAAACAATCCTAAAAAAGGGACTGCATCTTCATTAACCCCTCCCCCATGGTCCAGGGGTTAATAAAGATGCAGTCCCTTTTATTTACATTGTTTTATGGATTTGTCAGAAAAAAATTTCACGTGGGCTTCGCCGTATTTCTGGAACCAGCCGGATCCAGCAGGCAGAGACGGGCTGCCCCCAACCCCCAGGTGCCTATTTGTACCTGGGCGGACACAAGAATATAGGGGAGCCCTTTTTTTTAATTATTTCATGAATTTCATGAAATAATAAAAAAAAAATGTGTGGGGCTCCGCGCAATTTCTATGTCTAGCCAGGTACAGCTAAGCAGCTGGGGGCTGGAATCCGCAGCGCAGGGATGCCCAAGCTTTCTGGGCACCCCCGATGCAAATTGCAGCCCGCAGCCGCCCCAGAAGATGGTGCGTTCATTGAAGCGCCATCCTCTGGCGCTGAACCCCGCTCTTCCAGCGGCCCTGGTGGCGGTGGCACGCTGGTAATAAAGGGGTTAATATCAGCTTTGTTATACAAGCTGGTATTAAGCCCGAGATTCTTAATGTCAGGCCACGTTTGACCCAGCCACTAAGAATCTCCAATAAAGGGTTAAAAAAACACAACACAGAGAAAATTTTTTATTAGAAATAAAAAAAAAAGCCATTAGGGACTCCATCTTTAATTAAAAAAATCCTCTTCCGTCCGACGTAGTCCAAAACGCGATGTCCTCTCTGCTACATCCCCTGTGCTTAGATATAGATGTCTATGCACAGGGAATGAGCAGACTGAGAACAATCGCAGCTCTGCTACATCATCTCTGTGAGCAGGCGGGCTCTAGGACCCTGGAGCTGCGGCAGCCTGCACAGAGAAGACAGCCGGACTCGGCTCGCAAAGTAACAGCAGTTACTTTGCGAGTTTCCCAGCGATTACTTGCACAGTAATCAGACCAATGCAAGTCAAAGGCAATCCTAGTTTTGTCAGAGTCTGTGACAAAACTAGGATTGATATTGATTTGCATTGGACTCGTTTACTGTGCGAGTAATCACTGGGAAACTCGCAGAGTACCGAGTCCTGCAAGTCCCTTACTACTCGCCGAGTAACGAGTCCTAGCGAGTAGATTCGCCCATCCCTAATGGCGATACATTACAGCACATGTATAGCAGCACTATAGTATATGGTGGTACATTACAGTACATGTAAAGTAACACTATAGTATATGGCGGTACAGTATAGCACATGTATAGCAGCACTATAGTATATGGCAGTATATTACAGTATATGCACAGGTGCACTATAGTGTATGGTGGTATTTTATAGCACATGTATAGCAGACCTATAGTATATGGCGGTACATTACAGCACATCTATAGCAGCACTATAGTATATGGCGGTACATTACAGTACATGTATAGCAGCACTATGGTATATGGCGGTACATTACAGTACATGTACAGCAGCACAATGGTATATGGCGATACTCCACTCCCCGCGGCCCCCCGCTCCTCTACAATAAAAGTAAGAAAATCCTCAGTGAGGATACTAACCTGGCCGCCGGCTCGCTCCACCTCCGTCTTCTAGGTCCTACAGGCCTTTAGGACCTGTTGTTGCCTGAGAAACCAATCAGCTGATTGGTCACATGACTGCTAACCACCGGGGGGCAGGATGGTGACGGGGGAGAGGAGGGGGGCAGGGCTGTGCCGGGGGGCAGGACGGAGCGAGCGGGGCAGGATGGAGCGGGGGGGGGGGGGCAGGATGGAGCCGGGGTGGGCAGTATGGATGCGGGGGTGGGCAGGATGGAGCCGGGGGGAGGATGGAGCCAGGGAGGGGGGCAGGATGGAGGCGACGGGAGGGCAGAATGGAGCCGGAGTGGGGGCAGGATGGAGGCGGGGGAGGATTGAGGGAGCGGGGCAGAATGGAGGGAGCAGGGCAGAATGGAGGGAGCAAGGCAGGACAGAGCGAGCGGGGCAGGATGGAGCGAGTGGGGTAGGATGGAGCGAGCGGGGCAGGATGGAGCCGGAGGAGCAGAATGGTGGCGGGGGTGGGGGGGAAGAATGATGGTGGGGGGAAACAGGATGGTGGCGGGGGGGCAGGGTGGTGCCGAGCGGGGCAGGATGGAGCGAGCGGGGCAGGATGAAGCGAGCGAGGCAGGATGGAGCCGGAGGAGCAGGTTGGAGCCGGAGGAGCAGGATAATGGCAGGGTGAAGCAGGATGGATGGGGGGAAGGATGGAGCCAGCGGGGCAGGATGGTGGCGAGCGGGGCAGGATGGTGGTGGGGGGCAGGATGGAGCGAGCGGGGCAGGATGGTGGCGAGCGGGGCAGGATGGTGGAGGTGGGGAAGGATGGAGCGAGCGGGGCAGGATGGAGCCGGCGGGACAGGTTGCAGCGGGCAGGGCAGGATGGAGCGAGCCGGGCAGGTTGGAGCAAGGGGGGCAGGATGGAGCAAGCGGGGCAGGAAGGAGCCGGAGAAGCAGAATGGTGGCGGGGGGGGGCAGGATGGTGGCGGGGGGGCAGGATGGTGGCAGGGGGGAGGATGGAGCGAGCGGGGCAGGATGGTGCGAGAGGGGAAGGAAGGTGGTGAGCGGGGCAGGATGGAGCAGGAGGAGCATGATGGAGCCGAAGGAGCAGGATGGTGGCAGGGGGTGGGGCAGGATGGTGGCGGGGGGGCAGGATGGTGGCGGGGGGGCAGCATGGAGCCGGCGGCGCAGGTTGGAGCCGGCGGGGCAGGATGGAGCGAGCGGGGCAGGATGGAGCCAGGGGGCAGGATGGAGAGAGCGGGGCAAGATGGAGCCAGAGGAGCAGGATAATGGCGGGGGGGCAGGATGGTGGCGAGCGGGGCAGGATGGAGTGAACGGGGCAGGATGGTGGCAGGGGGGCAGGATGGTGGCGGGGGGGCAGGATGGAGTGAGCAGGGCAGGATGGAGCGAGCGGGGCAGGATGGTGGCGAGCGGGGCAGGATGGAGCGAGAGGGGCAGAATGGTGGCGGTGGCAGGATGGAGTCGGCGGGGCAGGATGGAGTGTGCGGGGCAGGATGGATCTAGGGGGGCAGGATGGAGCGAGCGAGGCAGGATGGAACCAGAGGGGGGCAGGATGGAGACGGGGGGGGCAGAATGGAGCGAGCGAGGCAGGATGCAGCCAGGGGGAGAGAGGATGGAGCCGGGGGGGGCAGGATGGAGCGAGCAAGGCAGGATGGAGCGGGAGGGGGCAGGATGGAGCTGGGGGGCAGGATAGAGCTGGGGGGGCAGGAAGGAGCTGAGGGGGCAGGATGGAGCTGGGGGGGCAGGATGGAGCTGGAAGGGGGGAGAGGATGGAGCCGGGGGGGGGCCGGGTTAGGATGGAGCCCGTGGGGGCATCACACAGCCCGCCCTGTGTACAGACGGGTGAGAACAGCGGCAGACGAGGGGGAAGCCGAGGTGGGGTGTGGGGGGAGAGGTGAGGTGGAAGCGGCTAGTTCCCTATGCATCCAGGCAACAGTGGCGCGTTAGCGCCTGTCGCCGGGCTTCAGCGACAGCAGCGCTAACGTGCCACTGTCGCCAGGCTGCAAAGTGGCACGCAATTCGAACTTTGAATTTGCGCGCCAATTTGCAAAGTCTGCGCTCATTGGCGCCCACCTCCCGGCAGGCACCAATGAGCGGCCTCTGTCTGGCGTGTGATTTCGGTGACCGACAGATGGCTTAGACAATTATATAGTAGAAGAGGACCAGGTTGAGAGACATTATTACTACATTGGCGCTAGAATGAGGAACATGCATTATTGGTTTGTGGTGGCAAGTGGGGATATATTTACTGTATGGGCCAATTAGGGGACATTATTACTGCTCTAATATAATTTACTTTAGAGAATACTATTTTCCATGAGGGGAAAAAAAGGGAGGTCCTGTTACTACGCAGGGTGGCACTGTCGCTTTTTTGTCATTTGACGTACACTGACCCAATATACAGAGCTTTTTTTTAATCGTCATTATTGTAACATTATTGCTCACTATGTGGTGGCTTTATGTGCTCTGGTCATGGTGTGGCGGTATATGTCTCTTTTATGTGGTATTACTTGATCACTATGTGGTGGTAATATGTGGTCTTATCATGGCGTGGTAGTATTTATACCTTGTATGTGGTAGTATTTGATCACCAGAGTGAAGTGCGGTAAATTATTATTTGATCCCTTGATGATATTGTAAGTTTGTCCACTGAGAAAGACAGGAACAGGCTATAATTTTAAGGGTACTTTAATTTTAACAGTGAGAGTGTCACGATCTCCACACTATCTTTGTCTGCTATGTTACTATTGTGTCGAGGCTGTCAGTCTGTTTTGGTTGTGCTGGGTCTGTGCTGCAATCATCTGTGTTCACTTAACTTGCTTAAGCATGTTAACCCCTCCATCCAATGTCAATCATGCACTTGCTGCTGCCTGTGTAAGTCTGATCCCTCTGTGCTCTGTGCCTGACTCAGCCTGACTTTATTCCCTTACCTGGTAGTGTTTGGAGGAAAAGAAATGCTGCCTATGTCCCAAAGAACACCGTCCCCACATTCAAGCATGGCAGAGGAAACATTATGTTTTGGGGGGTTTTCTCTGCTATGGACATAGGACTACTTCCCTACCTCAATGGGACAATGGGTGAAGCCATGTACCATAAACTCCTGAGTGACAACCTCCTGGATCTTCCAGCACGACAATTAACCAAAACATACAGCCAAGGCAACAAAGGGTGGCTCAAAAAGAAGCACATTAAGGTCATGGAGTAGCCTAGCCAGTCTCCAGACCTTAATCCCATAGAAAACTGCTGGAGGGAGGTGAAACTCCGAGTTGCCAAGCGACAGCCTCAAATGTTAATGATTTAGAGATGATCTGCAAAGAGGAGTGGACCAAAATTCCTCCTGACATGTGCACAAACCTCATCATCAACTGCAAAAAACGTCTCACTGCTGTGCTTGCCAACAAGAGTTTTGCCACCAAATATTAAGTCTTGTTTGCGAGAGGGATCAAATACTTATTTCTCTCTTCAAAATACATTTACAGTATATGTTAGACAATGTGATTTTCTGGATATTGTTTTTGATATTCTATCTCTCACTGTTAAAATTAACCTACCCTTAAAATTATGGACTGTTCATGACTTTTTCAGTGGGAAAACTTACAAAATCAGCAAGGGATCAAATAATTATTTCCTTCACTCTATGAGCTCTGGTCATGGTGTGGTGGTATTTGTGCCTTGTATGTGGCATTATTTGGTCACTTTACAGTGGTAATATGTGCTCTAGTCATGGTGTGGCTATATTTATCTCCTTTATGTTGTATTATTGGTGTTGATATAGTGGATTGTGGTCAGTCATTTGTTTTTTCTGATATCAATAAGGAAAACATTCTTTATTTCCAATAGATATTAAATACTTGGATGTTAACCCCTTTGACTATTACATAGCAGCAGAGATGCGATTACAGAGGTTCTCTGGAGAAAGCAAGTAATCATCTCTTCAAAGGCCATAAGCACACGTTGAGTATTTTGTGAGATTTTTACCTCAGTATGTGTAAGCCAAAACCAGTAGTGGGTATAAAAATGCAGAAAAAAATACCTTTGATTGTTAAACTCCTGGTTTTTGCTTACAAATACTGAGGTAAAAAAAAAAGTCACCAAATACTCAATGTGTGCACATATCCTTAGGATAAGTTATTAATTGGTCTGGGGTCTGACTGCTGAAAGTTCAACTTTTGTTCCCATCGCGGTCTCTGAAGATCGGCTTCCAGCTGATCAAGGCTTCTGTATACTTCCTGAGTGTGTTCACGTTAGTGAACTCCTTGTCAAGTTTGTGTCCAAGCTCCCTCATCCTTTCCTGGAAGACCGAGCTCAAGTGGATAAACTCGTAAATGACAAACCTATCCCTCTGACTCTGATGTGTAGACCCTACAAAACCAGTACCAGAGGCCTGGGATAGGAGAAAACCTGAAGTACCATCTGCCTGGTCCCCAGCTTGCAATGCCTGACAGGTTGCTCCCTCCATGTTGCCTGTTTGGGAAGTGCCATACTGCTTGTTGCCTGGCAGATTTTGGTGTGCTTCAACAGAGGAGGATGCAAGAGAGGATGATGCAGATCCAGCGGTGTTGTTCCAGGTTCTGTGTGGTAATGAATGGAAAAGAAAATGACAATACTTTCCCAACAATTTGAAATATTGCCGACCCAAAGGATAAAAAATAACATGGCCATGCATTACATGACATGAAAAAAGCAAAAAACAAATCACTCACGTTCGATGACTAATCGCTGGTCTCAAGAAAGAAAGCATGTGATGGTAGATGAATCTTTTAACCGTAGGAGCAGCACCTCTACACACTCTAATCTCCTCTCTGTTATCCTTGTTGAATCAATCTTGGATGGAGCGCCAACGGACTTTGATTCTCTTGAATGTGAACGGGACAAAAAAAACAATAACGAAGATTAAAGAATGGTACTGCATTCACAGATACAATAAGACGTTGAAAAATCGTACAATACTTACCAAAATCTTTTCTGTCTGCTATGGTGGCATTTTCCTGACCAGGCAACATCGATTTGGCCGCCTCTTCCCAGAGTCGTCGAGTCAATCCAAAGTCGGAATGCTGCCGATCACAGGTGTCCAATAATGCTGGATGTTCTTGTACGAGTGGAATTAGAGTGTCATTATCAATTAAAGGCTTTCCAAATACTTCAGGTTGTGGAACCTATAGAAGAAACAGAAAATATTGATATTACATAATAGTTATTTAATTTAGTACTAACATATGTAAGCACTATGAAAATTAAACACACCCATTCCTTCCTCTGAAACTTGAGCCCGACGACCCTGGTGTTCTGTTCTCACTAAATGGGCCGGGGGCTCATGAATTTAAACAGACAGCTAAACCTTTATACTGAGTCCAATGAGAAGACTGTGGTGAAGTCTGTGCTTTTATTGAACGTTGCAGTATATTTGTATATGGTAAAACTGGAAACAATCAGAATACAGAACAATCAGTGCATAGTACAGCAGAATACACATTATACATGGATACACAATATGCACGAACCAGTAACTAATCTAGATTATAACTGGATGAGCCAGGCTAAAACTAGAGCAGAAAACAACTAAAGAAGGCATGAATACATACCGGCAATGCAATCGCATGCGAACAGTAATGCTGAGTGTCTTCTTCCTTCCAGATACGAAAGTAAAATGGAGGCTGAGCTACCAAAATGCATTGCAAGAGGGAGGAGAATTAGACAGAGATTAAATAGACTGCAAGCATAGCATTGGCCGCTAGAGGGAGCCAGAACACTGCATATGAGATAAAGCTCATTAAAAATCTACAGCTAAATTATTTATTAACATTATGCAAAAACAAACATTGGAGCTGAATTGGGTGTCGGAGACAGAACACCTGGGAAGAATCATTTCCACTTGACTTCTCCTGCTTTTCCGCACTGTAATTGTCCTGAAAAGAAAAAACAGGATTAAAGACGTGTTGTCTACACTTTATACATACCAATCTGTATATGAAATTTGATTACTTCAGTGTCATGTCCACTACGCGATTCAAGGTCTTCACTTGAGGACATCTTGGAATCACAGGTAGCAGTCAAGGGAAACACTACATGACGTAACAGAAAAAAAAATATTTATGGACAAAAAATACCTTCCAGAAAAAGGAAAGAAAATTAAAAAAAAAAAACAATTGTGAGTAAGGTAAGGTACACTTACATTACACGCAGCAGTCAAAAAGCCACGCAGTCAGGATGTACAGCAGAGTCCCAGCGATGGCAGAGTCCCAGCGATGGAAGGAGCTGCTGAGTGTAGACGGAAGAAAATGTAAAAGGTTACAGACATGGTGTAAAATGAAGTTCTGTGCGGGCACACTCTCAGGAGAGAGGGTATACAGTGAAACCATACCAACATAGGCTATTTCAAAGTCCACACATACTCACATTAATGCTCTGTCACCAAGAGGCATACGGAATCAACCACAGGTAGAGTCAGCAGAGTCCCAGCAGTGCAGAAGCCAATCAAGGCACAGTCCCAGCAATGAAGAGTCCCAGCAAGCCAGAGACACAGGAAGGCAGGAGCAGTCGAGAGTCTAAAAATAGGGCAATGATAAAGGTTACTTACACTAAAAAAGTGAAAATGAGGTTCAGTCTGGACATGGCTCAAAGTAGAGAGAGCATCACATGTCCCATAATACATAGCATTGAGTTACATGACCAAAAGTAGAGAGAGCATGACAATAACCAAAATACACATGGCATTGCAAGACATGACACAAATGAGAGAGGATGACAACACCCAGGGTCCACATTGCATTGTATGACATCACGTAGAAGAAAAAGCATGACAACACCCAGGGTTCAAATGGAATTGCATGACATGACACAAATGAGAGAGGATGACAAAACCCAGACTACACATGGCATTGCATGACGTGACCTACAAGAAAAAACAGGCAGGATTCACATGGCATTGCATGACATGACACAAATGAGAGAGGATGAGAATACTTAGGGTAAGTTCACACATTGGCGGGTGCACAGCGGGTTAGGGTCGGCGGCGGCAGGGCGGACCCGACAGGAAGCTCGGCAGCCGTCCACCGTCTTCCTGTCGGGTATGTGCGGCGGAAGACGGCCGGGAGACAGGCGGGTGCACAGCGGGTTAGTGGCGTCGGTTCTGCAGCGGCTGGAAGCAGCACATGATTCTGCTTGCAGCCGCTGCAGAACCGGCCGGTTTATAGAACATGCTCATTCTTTGCTAACCCGCTGGGAACCCAGCGGGTTAGCAACAGATGAGCATGTGGAAACCGCCGGTGTGTGCACACCGGGGGTCGGTTTCCATAGGTTTATATGTTAACCCAAAAGCCGCTTTTGGATTAACATAAATTTGCATAAACCTCATGGAAACCGACCGGCGGTTTCCGCTGCTAAAACGGCCCTAAACCTGTATGTGTGAACTTACCCTTAGACTACACATGGCATTGCATTACATCACCTAGAAGAAGAAGCATGACAACACCCAGGTTCCGCATGGGATTGCATGACATGACACAAAAGAGAGAGGATGTCAACTCCTAGGGTCCACATGGCATTGCATGACATGACACAAATGGTCGAGGATGACAAAACCCAGACTACACATAGCATTGCATGACATGACTTACAAGAAAAAACATGACAACAGCCAGGATTTACATGGCATAGCATGACATGACACAAAAGAGAGAAGATGAGAAAAAGTGACACCCTGCAGTACAGGTAGCCACAGGAACACCTAGTGCAAGGAGGGATTTCCATGTCAGGTGCCCTTACACACACAAGACCTTCCATCCCAGGCCTGTAGGGGGAGCCCCCACTTGCTTTAGCCTTAGACAAGATCCCCTATAAATACAGGTGCTGGGGGCAGAGTTAGTCAGTCCGTGCAGCACGGAGCAGTACTGTGAAGACACCCTGGTAGCGGAGCCGTGCTAGGCCCCTACCAGAGGAGAGCCTAGCAAGAGTAAGGAACCCGATAGTGAGGGTCGGAGGCAAGGCGAGAGACAGAGTGGAGGCAGAGGAGCTATACTGGTTCACCCCAGGAAGCAACCCGGACACCGAAGTCCGAGTCTGCTAAGGAGCACTTAGCCCACTAGAAAACACCAGTTCACTGAGGAGATTCCAGTCTCCCAAACACCTGTATCAGCAACCAACACAAGATCCAGGAACCGCAGGAGAGAGCGATAGCGGCATCCAACAGAAGGTTCTTACTACCTACCATACGGGTGAGAGACACAGAGGAGGCCGGGCCAGGTGTTACACAGGTCAGGGTTCAACACAAGTAAGACAGGAACAAGGAGGCCTTACAAATCACTCGCTGTGGAAATCCTGAAGTGCTTCCCGGCCACCTAGAGTGTACCCTGGACAGTGCTAGTTTAACATCAGTAAAGGTACGGAAAACTACTCCCAGTATGTGTGTCAGTTCTTACAGCCCTGATCCTGTCCAACCCAGAGACTGTAGAGACATCCCACCTGCAGAGCTACCTCCCTCTGCCAAATCCTATTCCACATCACTGCCCCGGGGACCCCACTCCACCTACGGGGAGCATCACCATCAGGCTGCCCATCCATCATCCCCGGAGATCTGCAGCAGTGCTGGTGCCATCACCAGACACCATAGTTGGCGTCACAAACTCTTTAACACAATATCCTTTTATTTTTGCAAACCCCTTTTTAAGCGACCACCAGGGCCACAGACCCGGGTATCGACCGCCCGTGACAATCCCCCATTATCAACGCCTGGGATCCGAGCCCCCATGGCCTTGGGGTGGGTCAGCTTCCTGGCATCACGAACAATAACCCGTGCACGGTATCATCGGGTACTGTGTGCCGTGTATTGATTGTGTTTGGGAACTGTTGATATCGGGCTGCCATTACTGCACCACAGAGCAGGAAGGGGGCGTAACGTCCGAAAGGGTGCAAAGACAGAGCTCACCGTGTGCTCTGCCGAGAATCGACGAAGCACAGCGATTCGATCTGGAAATACCCGAGTGCTCCACTCCCTACCTGCGGAGCTGTCGACTGCTTTTCTTTTTCAGAGACTGGCCGCAATTCACCAGGGTGGAGAGAAAATGGATGCACCAGAGGCCGATGAAGCAGCAGTCCCTAACGCAAACCTTGCAAACAATGCACTTCCAGCCGTGCCCACAGCCGGTACCTCAGCCGGGACTTCAGCCAGTGTAGTAGCCAAAGCACTAGGAGCTGTAGCACTGATCATGCAGATCTATGCCATATGTCCCGGGAGCTAAATGGTTACCTTTTTTCTGCTTTGTGTAAATGGTTACCTCAGTATGATGGCCGGCCAGACACCTTAGCTGGATTTAAGCAAAAAATATGCAGCGTATTAGACATGTATGCAATGACTGGTAAACAAAGAGCGTCTGTTGTAATGGGACAATTGACAGGTGCAGCAGAATTGGAGATCGAGACCTGGTCAGAGGAAGATCAGGGATCAGTCATCACCATCTTTGATAAACTTAAGGCTGTTTTTGAAAACCGCACTGGCGCTGACCTGAGAATGAGATTCTATCACTGTAAGCAGAGGTCGCAGGATAATATCAGAGACTACGCTTTGCGCCTACAGGAGGTGCTGTGAGTCTTAAAACAGGTAAACCTAACCAGTGTTCAGGATGAGAACAGAATGCTAGTTGAACAGTTCATTAGGGGACTACGGTCACCAGATAACAGCAGACAAATACGCTGGTGGGCCCTCGAACACCCTGATGCAGACTTTGCCACCATAAAAGACTTGGCTATCAGGGGGCTGCAACCCCTTGCAATCCAAGGTCCTGCACTCCAACAGTGGCAGGGTAGCCCCTCTCCCATACAAGTGACCCCTTCTTCCTCACCTGCTTCAGAGACAAAGGTGCAGACTCAGAATGTGACACCGGGTAAATTTGACATCCTGTGCTGTGAGGTGCGCCAGCTGAGTAAAGACATGGCCACAGTTCTGAAAGTCCTACAGCTTAAGACCAAGACAAAGCCATCGGAGAAGATTCAGTTCGCTGACAGCCCAGAGAACGTCCCGTGGATGAGAGGGAAGAAGAACATGTCACTCCATGGGAGGACCAATGATCGCTACAGATCTACGGGAGAACCCATCTGGCACCGTTGCAACAAGACAGGCCACTTTGCAAGGCTGTGTCCTTTAAACCAGCAACCCCTGGGGCCGCAGGCCAACCCCAGGAATAGACCCATCAGGCCCACCAGACAGGTATGATAGGTACATAGGAGGATGACCGTAAATGTCCATCACACTAGATGGCATCCCTACACCTGCATTGCTGGACACTGGTTCGCAGGTAACCACCATTCCTCATATCCTTTACAAAAGATTCTGGTCCAATGTTGAACTTGACCCCCCAGATCCTAATCTCATTGTGTATGCTTCAAATGGGTTGCCACTTAACTTAGTTGGGGTTAGGAAGGTAACAATATAAGTGGGGTGGGTGGCGTTAAAGGACCAAGGACTTACAGAGTTTGAAACAAACCCTAATGTAAGGGATCCTTATATTATCGTTGGTACAAATGTCATTGGAAATAGCTTAGGTGAAGTGTTGTTCTTACTCCAACAGATTGCAGATACTGCCAATCCCTGGCAGCGGATGGTTCTTCAGAAAGAAATCAGAGCCCTCCAGCATCAACAGGTAAACCTGACCAGTGGAGAAATTGGTAGCGTACAGGTAAGAGACTCAATTCCCAATGCGGTACTACCATTGAGTGAAATGATAATCTGGTGTCGGGCAGCAATAGGCTTCAGAGGGCAGGACTACCAGGCAGTAGTAGAACCCATAAGTGAAGAAAGTTGGCCTACAATCCTGACAGCCACAGGGGTGGTTGATGTCCGCAAGGGAAGGGTGCCCATACACATATTAAACTGTGGAGAAGAAGTGGTCAAATTACTCAGATATTCCACACTTCAGACAGAGAATGTGTGTTGACTATAGGCAGATAAATCACATAACACATAACGATGCTTACCTGTTACCCCGCATAGAAGAGTCACTTGCTGCATTAAAGTTTGCTAATTACTTTTCAACCCTAGATCTTACTAGTGGGTACTGGCAGGTCTCCGTTGCATAAGAAGACCGCGAGAAGACTGCATTCACAACACCAATGGGCCTGTGTGAGTTTAACAGCATGCCATTTGGACTCTGTAATGCACCCAAAACATTCCAAAGATTGATGGAGTGTTGCCTGGGACACCAAAACTTTGAGACTGTGCTACTCTACCTGGATGATGTATTCCAAAACCTATGAAGAACACCTGAAATACCTGGCAGAGGTATTTGAAGCATTGTCTAAGTTCGGGATGAAGCTGTAGCCATCAAAATGCCATTTTCTGAAGCCTAAAGTTCAATATCTCGGACATATGGTTAGCTCAAAAGGATTGGCACCAGACCCTGCCAAGATCACCATCATCAAAGCATGGCCAGAAACAACCAAAGTCGGAGAAGTACGTCAGTTCTTTGGGCTGGTAGGATACTACAGGAGGTTCATCAAGGGCTACACAAAAATAGCAGCACCCTTGCAAGATCTCCTGGTAGGCCAGACCAAGAAGGGCAAGTCAGGAGGTCCTCAGTTTGCATGGGGTAAGAAGCAAGAAGAGCCCTTCAGACAGATGAAAGTGTGGCACCCCAGGGGTTAATGTGCCACAGTAACATCACACAGGTTCCCTCCCCACAACACACTGACACTAGCACCTCTGGGCCAGGAGGGGGAGCTAAACCAACTCCCTTATATACTCCAGGTCAAGAGAAAGTAGTGAGTTCTGAGTTAAGTCTAAAGTAGTCGTTGAGGCAGTTCAGTACGTAGTAGTACTGTGAAGAGTCCAGTTCCTGGGAGAACTGAGGGAGACTGTAAAGTAAAGGAGCTGCGTAAGGCTTCTCTACAGTCCGCACATCGATTCCAGGCCGAGCCAGGGTCTGAGGGAAGGAGAAATGAAGACAAAGGAACACATCTGGGAGACTGAGTGCCATCACCACTCGCCCCGGAGGAGCGCACAGAACGGACACCGGATCCGAAACTGTGACAGACAAACAGCACAGTAAATCCCGGGATAGTGGAGTTTCCAGATCGACACTGTACCAGAGCGAAGCAACACGGCGGGGTCAGCAGCACACGGAAGACTCAAGTTGCCTAGCCAAGGGGTACCTGTGAGGAGAGAGACAGTGCCAGCAGCTCAGCTAGAAGCAGCAGCAGGGCCACACACACACAGCGCAGCAGGAGGAAGCTGAGGACCCGGACAGGGTGGGAGCAACCCGGCCCCAGTACAGACTCCATGGACGATAATTTGCTACTACATCTGCAGTAAAGCTTTGGAAAACTTCAGAAACGTGAGTGTGTGATCCTTGAACCCGTCTCCACTATCAACCCCTTTATTACCACATCTATCATATCCACCATAGACTCTAATTACCACTGCCCCGGGGAACCAGCCTCTACCTACGGAGAGCCGTTCCATCTGAGCTGCCCGACATCATCCCCGGAGGTTCTGCAGTAGCGGTGGTCACCCTGACCACACACCGTGGGTGGCGTAACGACAAACATTCATCCCTTGTAAATACCCCTTTTACTTGCAGAACCTGGGACACGGTCCGGAGCAGGCCCTTCGTAACATCCCCAGCAGCAACCCGGTCCGAGTACCCCGTCCCAGTGGGCTCCACAAAAGAGGCTCCGACTGGAGAAGAGATCCTGGCCTATCCTGACTACAACCAACCGTTCTTGCTGTATACTGATGCCAGCAACATGGGATTGGGAGCTGTCTTGTCCTAGAAACAGAATGGCAAGGAGAGAGTGATTGCCTATGCCAGCAGGAAGCTCCGTCCTACAGAACGGAATGCAGAGAACTACAGTCATTCAAACTGGAATTCCTGGCCTTGGTCTGGGCTGTTATAGAATGGTTAAAGCACTACCTGGCATCTGCAAAGTTCACCGCCTTCACGGATAATAATTCTATTACACACCTGGAAACTGCAAAGTTGGGTGCAATGGACCAATGCTGGATGGTCCGGTTGGCAAATTACAAATTCACCATCAAGTATCGGGCAGGCCATAAAAACGCTAATGCTGATGCCTTATCAAGAATGCCTCACTTACCAGATGTGGGAGAAGATGTGGATGAGCTAGAAGAGATAGAGTTACCCACCTTCCACTGCTACAGGGTATCCCAGTGTCAACAGGCATGTCGAAGACATAGGAAGACAACAATCAACCCGTTGCCTCACCATGGGTGGAAGGAAACACAAGACTGTGACCTGCCTGTAAGCTTAGTTAAAGAGCTGATAACCCAAGAATATTCACGTCTTAATCCAGATGCTCCACCAGAAGCACGACACTTGTGGAACGAGAGAAGCAAATTGTTTACCTACCAGGGCAAGTTGTGTTGACGCTACATAAATCCCAGAACACATGAGATGGTCTGGCAAATAGTGGTACTGAAGAAAGATGTCCAAATGGTGTTGGAAGCCTACCATAATGAAGCAGGACACTTCAGATGGAAGAAGCTCAAGATGTTGTTACGTGACAGATTTGACAGGGTTGGAATGAGGGGTGCCATAGAGAGATGATGTAAACATTGTGGACCGTGCAACCTAAGAAGGAAAGATCGTGACAGTCAAAGAGCACCACTACAGCCAATTGTAACCACGCAACCACTTGAGATAGTAGCCTTGGATCACGTGAAGTGAACACCCAGCTGGTCAGGCTACACCTATTCCTTAACCATGGTGGACCACTATTCAAGATTCTTAGTGGTAGCTCCAGTAAAGGACTTAACTGCAGAAACAGCAGCAAAAACCTTTCAAGCCTACTTCTGTAGGCCACATGGGTATCCAGAACAGGTATTGACAGATCAAGGTTCTGCATTTGAAGCTGAGATATTCCAAGAGTTTTGTCATTAATATGGATGTAAGAAGATCCGAACCACACTTTACCATCCACAAACTAATGGTATGTGAGAGAAAATGAACAATATAGGAATAGATATGCTAAAAACTTTGCCTTTGGAAGAGAGCAATCAATGGCCTGAGAAGTTACCAGACTTAGTGAACATATATAACAATATACCCGTAATTTTCACCAATTGTACAGCAGCATACCTAATGAGAGCAAGACCCAGAAGATTACCAGTTGATCTTGAAATGAGAATTGTAGAACCAGAAACTGATTCACCTGAAACTTATTGGGACTCCAACCGCCAAGAGCAATACAGAAAGATACAAGGAATGCGTGGAGAACAGTCTAGATCAAATCAGAGAAAGACAAGAGAGAAACTACAACAAAAATGCACAAGCTGAACCTCTGACACCTGGAGAGATAGTACTCAAGAGAAAGAGAAGAAACCATGAACTCAATTTTCAGTGGGAAAAAGAACCCTACGCTGTGTTAAATTCCAACTTTGACAATAGTAAAATTTGTGTCATCAGTAGTGATGGAGGAAAAACTACTGCAATAGTTTCTAGAGATCACCTTAAACTCTTTCCTGAGCAATTAACGCCTCAAGAGGAAGAAACATCCTGTATACTTCAAGAAGAAGAGAAGAAAGAAAAAGTGAAACATACAACACTAGGAGACTTTCCTGAGGACTGGCCTCAATGTGAGGGAGCTGTGATAGTACATGTAATCCACTTCTTTCAGCCAGTAGAAGAACAAGGAAGACTGGAAGACCCTGTTCAAATCCAAGAAGAACCACCTGTTGTAGCAGAACTAGAGGATCCTGCAATTGGTGAGCTTGCCAGTCCCATAGAAAGACTACGGTAATATTATAATCTGGCAGCATCACGTAGGGCTACCCGTAGATTAGTGGATAGTGCACGCACCACACTAGAAGTAGACACTAGTACAACACCAGTAACATGCAGATCAACCCGTAGCAATATTGGACAACCACCACTCCGGTATAGAGAGTAAGTTGAAGTAAAGTGTAAAATGTAAATATGGAACTGCATGTACATTGAATGTGAATATTAGTGTACAGTAGGGTGGAGGAACTGAGCCCAGCCCCATGAACATTAAGTTAGGAAAAGAAGGTTCCTGGGGTTGGGAGGTAGAAACCAGGCCAAGAAGCCTATAGGGAAAATATTTATTGTGTATTTATAATTTATTGGACTCAAAAGACTTAAATGCATAACTGTTTAAACGTTGAGCCTACAGAGACTTTACAGCATGAACTCTGACATTTTCCCTGGATTTCCCCCACTTTATTTAAAAATGGACCAAAGCCATAGCATTGGTTGTGGCAATAAACTTTTTACAGCCTGCAGCAGATGGACTAGCGCCGTATGGACTGCACCTTACGTGCTTTCACCATTTTCTTCGTTTTTTGTAATTTTTCTTTTTTGAGACTCTGTTATACTTGCTATTGTTATTTTTGAATGTGTAAAAATTGTTTTCTCAGTCCAGGAGTACTGAACTTAACTAGGGGGTATGTGGCACCCTGCGGTACAGGTAGCCACAGGAACACCTAGTGCATGAAGAGATTTCCACGTCAGGTGCCCTTACACACAGCACCTTCCACCCCAGGCCTGTAGGGGGAGCCCCACTTGCTGCCTTAGGCAAGATCCCCTATAAATACAGGTGCTGGGGGCAGAGTTAGTCAGTCTGTGCAGTACAGAGCAGTACTGTGAAGATACCCTGGTAGCAGAGCCATGCTAGGCCCCTACCAGAGGAGACCCTAGCCAGAGTAAGGAACTGAGAGTGAGGGTCGGAGGCAAGGCGAGAGACAGAGTGAGGGCAGAGGAACCATACCGGTTCACCCCAGGAAGCAACCCGGACACCGGAGTCCGAGTCTGCTAAGGAGCACTTAGCCCAGCAGAAAACACCAGTTCACCGAGGAGATTCCAGTTTCCCAGACACCTGTATCAGAAACCAACACAAAAGCCAGGAACCACAAGAGAGAGATAGCGGTATCCAACAGAAGGTTTTTACTACCTACCATATGGGTGAGAGACACAGAGGAGGCCAGGACAGGTTTTACACAGATTAGAGCTTCAGCAAAAGTAAGACAGGAACAAGGAGGCCTTACAAATCACACGCTGTGGAAATCCTGAAGTGCTTCCCGACCACCTGGAGTGTACCCTGGACAGTGCTGGTTTAACATCAGTAAAGGTATGGGGAAAACTACTCCCATTGTGTGTCAGTTCTTAAAGCCCTGATCCTGTACAATCCAGAGACTGAAGAGACATCCCACCTGCAGACCAACCTCCATGTGCCAAATCCTATTACACATCACTGCCTTGGGGAACCCGCTCCACCTACAGGAAGCATCACCATTGCCCGTGACAATCCCCCGTAATCAACGCCCGGGATCCGAGTCCCCACAGCCTTGGGGTGGGTCAAATATGCAGACTACACATGGCATTGCATGACATCACCTAGAAGAAAAAGAATGACTATATCCAGGGTCCACATGGCATTGCATGACAGGACACAAATGAGAGAGGATGACAAAACCCAGACTACACATAGCATTGCCAAAGTATAGAGGCACCCATAGTACATAGCATTGCGTGACATTAGGCATGGTTAGGAGAGCATGACTAGACCCACTGTACATATTGAACAGAATAACAAACACAGTTCACAATTCATTGCAGAGAGAGAGACAGACAGTGAGACAGACATAGAGACAGACAGACATTTGGAAAGCAATTATACTTACAGCCAGGATCTTAGTATCCAGGTTGTCATCTAGGGTCTTGACCTCCTCAGACATGCACTTCCTTTTTCCACGCCCCCTTTTTATACAGCTGGGAATTGGGAGGAATTGATATCAGCTCCTGGACATGCTCAGTGTGAAGTACGCAAGCGCACCAAACACATCAATGCGCATGTCCTCGCGTACCGATGCGTTCCCATAGACAATAATGCATGGTTTGTCCGCACTCATCCGCATGCGCATTTTTCGAGCCTCAAAAAATGCAAGAGGTTAGAGACTCCTCTCTCTAACCTCTTCCTTCGGCCTCTCCCAATGGTCCTCCCCCGCCACGCACAATGGCGGCCACACACTGGACCTCGTCTTCACCCGCCTCTGTTCCCTCACTGACCTCGCAAACTCATCCCTCCTCCTATCCGACCACAACCTGCTGACCTTCTCCTACCTCTCCCTCTCCCACCACACTCCCCCCTCTCCGGAGACTCTCTCACCCTCGACGAAACCTCAAACTCATTGACTTCCACTCACTCTCCGAGTACCTCCTCCCTCTCTCTGAACTAGCCTCCTCTCAAGACGCCGACGCAGCCGCCACCATTTACAACATCACCCTCGCCACAGCCCTCGACCAGGGCGCCCCCCTCTCATACACAAAAACCTGTGCATATAGGCAACCCTGCCTCACCGCCCACACCAATGAACTTCGACGGACGTCTAGGGTGGCTGAACGGGGATGGAAGAAATCCCGCTCCTCAGTGCACTTCGCCTTGTTCAAACAGTCCCTCATTGACTTCAAGACTGCACTGACTACCGCAAAACAAGCTTTCTTCTCCTCTCTCATTTCCACCCTCTCTCACAATCCCAAGCAACTTTTCATAATCTTTAACACTCTACTCTGCCCCCTCGCACCCTCTCACTCTCCTCTCATCTCCGCCGATGACTTCACCACCTTCTTCAAACAGAAGATTGACAAAATCTAACCCCCTTCGACCATAAGTAGCTTCTCCTCCCTGACAGAAGAAGGCCTCTCCTCCCTTCTAGTACGATCCCACCTCACCACTTGTGCCCTCGACCCCCTCCCACCTCATCCCTAACCTCACCACAGTCCTCATCCCCGCCCTAACCCATCTCTTTAACATATTACTTACTACCGGTGTCTTCCCCTCATCCTTCAAACACACCCTAATCACACCCATCCTCAGAAAACCCAGCCCCGACCAAGCAACAGTCTCTAACTATCGCCCCATATCTCTCCTCCCGTTCGCCTCAAAACTGCTTGAGCAACATGTCTACTCTGAGCTGTCCTCCTATCTCTCCTCCTGCTCCCTCTTTGACCACCTGCAATCCGTTTTCCGACCCCATCATTCCACCAAAACAGCTCTAACCAAAGTCACCAATGACCTACTAACCGCCAAGAGCAAGCAACACTACTCCATCCTCCTCCTCCTTGACCTCTCTGCCACCTTCGACACAGTCGACCACTCACTCCTAATCCAAAACCTAAAATCTCTTGGCATCACTGACCTAGCCCTCTCCTGGATCTCCTCTTACCTAACAGACCGGACCTTCACCGTCACCCACACCTCCTCCTCGCCCTACCCACTATCTGTTGGTGTTCCCCAAGGCTCGGTCCTGGGACCACTACTCTTCTCTATCTACACCCTCGGCATAGGCCAACTAATCGAATTCCACAGCCTTCAATACCACCTCTACGCAGACGACACCCAGCTCTACCTCTCCGGCCCCGACATCACCTCCATACTATCCAAAATTCCTCACTGCCTGTCTGCCATCTCATCCTTCTTCTCTGCTCGCTTCCTTAAAGCGAACCTGTCACCCCCTCCAGGCATCTAAAGATAACATAGCTACCTTCTGCAGCACTAAGGCTGCATTCTGACAAGGTGTCTATAGCATTTATGCTCCCTTGATTCACTGAAATAAAGACTTTTATAAGATCTGTTTCAAACCAGACCCAAGACCGGGAGGCGGGCTTTCAAGTGTCTATCTCCTTCCTCTGTGGTGTCAGTCATACCTCTCTGCTATCTGTGCGCCGCCTCCAGGGCCATCTCCCTGCACTACAGAGCTTTGTCAGCTCTGCTACAACATAGAACTGCTGTTATAGGAGACCCCACAGTAGTAAATCTAGCAGGAGGACGAGCAGACAAAGCACTGCCTGCTACATAGCAGCCTTTGAGCTGAGCAGTTTTCACTTTCAGTTTCTTGTACCCAGCAGCATTGCTCCGTCCTCAGCCCCTGATCTAAAGCACAAACTCAACTCTGCTGCACTGCTTACAGCTCAGCTCAAGGGCTGCTATGTAGCAGGCAGTGCTTTGTCTGCTCAGGGTCCTCCTGCTAGATTTACTACTGTGGGGTCTCCTATAACAGCAGCTCTATGTTGTAGCAGAGCTGACAAAGCTCTGTAATGCAGGGAGATGGCCTTGGAGGCGGTGCACAGAGAGCAGAGAGGGATGACTGACACCACAGAGGAAAGAGATAGACACTTGAAAGCCCGCCTCCCGGTCTTGGGTCAGGTTTGAAACAGATTTTATATAAGTCTTTATTTCAGTGAATCAAGGGAGCATACATGGTATAGACACCTTGTGAGAATGCAGCCTTAGTGCTGCAGAAGGTGGCTATGTTATCTTTAGATGCCTGGAGGGGGTGACAGGTTCGCTTTAAACTCAACATGGACAAAACCGAGTTCATCATCTTCCCCCCCCGCTAGCTCTTCCCCCCCTACCCGACCTATCCATCACTGTCAACGACTGCACACTCTCACCCGTCCCCCACGCCAAATGCCTCGGGGTAATTGTAATATTCACACGATATGAAGCATTCACAAGAGTAAATTTTAACTGTACTTTATTCTTGTCTTCTATCTTTCTCCATCATATTGCAGAACAGTCTTTCCAGCAGCATGCTTCAAATTGAAACCCAAACTTAATTCCCCACCTCCTTCTTCTCCTTACCCATCATACAACAGACCTAGTTTTCTTAAAGAGGCAGATCTAATTATTGTACATTACGTCATCCCCTTTTTTTTTTTTTTTTTTTTACAACTTAGAAGAAATACACTGACAATATAACCATGTGAAAATGTCCAATAAATATATATGTCGGTTTTGGCCTATTTAGTCTATTCAAATCAGGCACCGAAGAGAAACAAAAAAAAAACACAAAAGACAACAAAAAAAAACAACAACCAAAAAGAACTCTGTATGTTTTCTGTTCTTTTCTCTTTTATACTTCTTCAATAAGCCGCGATGGAGCCCTCCTTTCTCATGTTGGATAGCGTCTAGGCTCAGTGAGTGTGTCCATTATTGAAGAATTGTTCACTTCCGGGTGGTCCTCTCCACCATCGAGTACCAAGTCTTCCACCAGAGGAAGATCATTACCATCATTTTGCGGTATGATTTTAAAATGTGAAGAATTTCGAGTTATGAAGTGTCCATTTCGCTCAGCCGTGACCATGCTGCCTTTCTTATCAGTAACATTGTATTGTGCAGGATTATAAGTAGCTGAGGTCTTGTTGGTTGGTTTTTGACGCACGACGACAACATCCCCTTTTTTGATGGCACTTGGCTGTGCCCTTCGCCTTCTGTCTGCATAACGTTTCATAGCTTGTTTGTTAGAAGAGTCTGCTGATCGCACAGAAGAGTCACTTGGTAAGGGATGACTGGTCACATCAGGGATACGTATCCGTGGAGTTCTGTTGAACATTAGATGAGCTGGAGCAGCATTAGTAGTATAATGTGGCGTATTACGATAATTGCGCATGAATTTGTATAATGACTGTTTCAGCGGGGTGTGCTCCAGACTCGCTGCTTTGACTCTTTTCCCCATAGTGCGCATGAAACGTTCTACTATACCATTGGCTTGCGGCCAGCAAGGTGTGATTTTCCTGTGACTGAACCCCAAGTATTCAGAAAATTGTGTAAACACATGTCCATTGAACGGAGGTCCATTGTCTGTTTTAACCACTCTTGGAATGCCATATGCAGAGAATATGTCATCCAGTTCTGGTATGACACTAGTGGCAGATGTTGAAGATATGAAAGAAATGACAGGGTATCTAGAATATTCATCAATTGTTACTAGAATGTACTGACCATTGGGTAATGGTCCATATATGTCGACTGCCACTTCCTCCCAGACAGCAGTGGGTAGCGGAGACATTTGCAGTGGTTCTAAGTTTGATGATGGAGTAATGAATTGACAGGTGGAGCAGTGCCTAATCTTCTCTTCCACCAATTGATCCATGTTTGGGAACCACACCTTTTCTGTAAGTAATTTTTTAGTACCAACAATTCCCAGATGACCTTCATGTGCGATCTGTATGACTAAGTTGCGCAAAGTCTTAGGTACAACCAGTTTGGTACCTCGAAGAATGAGGTGTTCTTCAGTGACTGATAATTCATCCCGTACACTTGAGAATAGTTTTAATTCCTTCAGATCAATCTCAGACTCAGGAAATTTTTCTTTTTGAATTTCATGCCACCTTCGATTTTGTATGATTTCTATTAAAGCACATAGCGTCTTGTCACTCGTGGTTGCATTCACAAAGTGATCAATGGAGAGTGCTTTAGGCACTGCATGAGCTGTAATGAAGCGTATGTATTCTTCAATGGAGGATCGCTCAGGTGAGGCATCAGTCATAGGATGTCTTGATTGCTGTATTTTCCAGGTTTGTGAACAATTTTGTAGTTATAGTCCTGTAGACGTAGACCCCATCTTTCAATGCGTGCAGGCATTTTAGCTCTGGGATTTCCAAAGATCGTAAGGAGTGCTTGATGGTCAGTGACAATGGTGAAGGGAGCTCCATAGAGAAACTGCCAAGCTTTCAGGTTGTGAATATTTCTTTTCAGTGCTTGTTAAGCTTTTACTTGCATAAGAAATTATGTGAGGATCTTGATTATTATCCTTATATTGTGCTAAGATAGCACCCAGACCCACGGGACTGGCGTCCACAATTAATACAGTTTGAAGTGCCGGATCAAAATAAGCCATGGTAGTGGTTGAGCAAAGTTCATTTTTAATTGCTTCAAAAGAGGTCTGACAGTCTTGGGACCATTGAAAAACACAATTTTGCTTTGTAAGTTCTCTTAATGAACTGCTGATAGTTGAAAAATTTGGAATATATCTAGCACAGTAGCTTGCCAATCCAAGAAAAGAGCGTACTTCACTGGCAGTTTGTGGAATTGAGGCTGTCTTGATGGATTCTACGTTCTTAGGGTCAGGTTGTACTCCTTTTGCCGAGAAGATGTGACCATAGAACTCTAATGAACTTCTATCAAATTCGCACTTTTCTTTGTTTAAAGTGAGTCCAGCAGAGAGCAGGCATTCAAAGATGTTGTATAGAGCACGATTATGTTCAGCTTGAGTTTTACCAAAAACCAGTATGTCATCACTGTAATTAAAGGCATTTGGAACGTGTTGAATGACGCTCCTTATCGCATCCTGAAAAATTTCTGCTGCTGAGCAGACTCCAAAAGTCAATCTTTTATATCTTCTGAGGCCCACATGTGTGGAAAATGTTGTTAAGTATCTGGATTCTGGACTCAGTTCTAATTGGTGATAGCCTTTATTGAGGTCGAGCTTTGAAAAGACGGTCGCTCCATTTAATAAATGAATGATTTCATCAATCGTGGGTGAGATATGTCTTTCTCTCTGGATAGCGGTGTTGGGTAGGCGCATGTCAACACACAGTCTCACCTGCTCTGGAGTCTTTGGTTTTGGAACTACCACAAGTGGAGAGACCTACGGAGTGGGACCAGTAACAGTTTCAATGACGTCCTCATCCATGAGGAATTGAAGTCCTTTTTCCACCTTCTTTCTCAGGTGAAAAGGAATGCGTCTATGTGGTTGGGCTACCGGACGAACGCTGTCGTCCACATGAAGATGTATTTGAGAGTCCTTTAATTTCCCCAAACCACTAAATAAGGAGGGAAAACTGTTAACCATGGCCTGTACATCCATATCTGCCGGGTCAGTTATGGTATGAATAATCTGGATGAGACCTATCTTCAATGCAGTGTGATAGCTGAGAAGACAGCCTCCCGATCCTTGTAATGTGTGAAAAGTGGTTTTATGCCTGTTTTCTTTATAGCTGATTTCCGTGTCAAATTGTCCTCTTGTGGCTAGAGGTGTTGTAGATCCATATGGGAAGATTTTTGTGTTCACTTGCTGTAAAACTGGCTTATTTTTCAATTGTTCATATGCAGTGCTGTCTATAATATCCACTGAAGCACCCGTATCTATTGTAAAGGTGATATTGGTGTTGCAGATTGGGAGTGTGATGCAGGGAGACTGTACGGAGCCAGTGGCAGAAGTGGTGAACACATAGTTTTCCGTCCCAGACATTTCTTCTGTGTCCTGATTTATCATTTTTATATTTGCGGGCTTTGTCAGAGGCAGATAAGACTTGTATTGTGCTGACCTGCAGACAGCTGCAAAATGATTCCCTTTTCCACATTTACTGCATGTCTGTCCTATAGCTGGACATTTGTTCAGGTGGTGAGGGAAATCCTGTCCACATCTATAGCATTTCTTCTGTTTTGGGGTTTGCTTGTCTTGGGCATTCTTATGCTTGAGATTATGCACATGTAAATGATCCCCACTCTCCATTGCAGTAGCCTGATGATCTGCTGTTTCTATAGCACGGGCCATTTTGAGTAAATCATGTAGAGAGAGATCCTGCTGCAGAGCTTTGTGCCTTATGGTATTGGATGAGCAGGTGACAATTACTTGGGTTAGAATTTCATCATCTACATCTGTGAATGCACATCCATGTGCCAGCTCTCTCAGCCGGGTGACATAGTTGTCTATGGATTCTTCTGGGAGCTGCTTAGCAATTCTGAATTTGTATCTTTCATATCTGATATTTTGTTTGGGATTGAAGTAGTCAGTGAGAGCTTTGGTGCAATTCCTGTATGTGTCTGTCTCGGCTGCAGGTAATGTGCTGTATACATCATAGACTCCTGAACCTGCACAATGTAAGAGTACAGCCTTCCTTCATTTCTCCTCTTTTATGTCCACGGCTTCTAGAAAGTTCTCAAATCTGTTTAGCCATTTTCTCCAGTTATGGGAGAGATTAGTAGCATCAGTCATATCAAACTGTGGGAAACTGTGTATTCAGCCATGATAGAGTCTCTTAGGGTACCTTTACACATGGCTACATTTGTAGCTTGTCACCAGGTAACTTACTGGTTGCAGTGAAATCATGGATACATGGTTCTAGCTTGTTGCTGTGTACAAATGGAATCATGTATCCATGATTTCACTGCAACCAGTAAGTTACCTGGTGACAAGCTACAAATGTAGCCATGTGTAAAGGTACCCTTAGTGATGCTGGTGTGTGAAGCAGTAAACAGTGATCAGTACTCACAGCAGCCAGTGGTTATATCATCCCATCCTCGTCGCCAGTTGTAATATTCACACGATATGAGGCATTCACAAGAGTAAACTTTAACTGTACTTTATTCTTGTCTTCTATCTTTCTCCATCATATTGCAGAACAGTCTTTCCAGCAGCATGCTCCAAAGTGAAACCAAAACTTAATTCCTCACCTCCTTCTTCTCCTTACCCATCATACAACAGACCTAGTTTTCTTAAAGAGGCAGATCTAATTATTGTACATTACAGTAATCTTCGACTCTTCCCTCTCCTCCCAGCCCCACATCCAAGCCCTCGCTACTGCCTGTCGTCTCCAACTTAAAAACATTTTCCAAATCTGCTCCTTCCTAGACCATGACTGCCAGAACACTTATCCACGCCCTCATCATTTCCCACCTCGACTACTGCAACCTCCTGCTCACCGGCCTCCCCGCTACCTCCCTTGCACCCCTCCGAACCATCCTCAACAACGCTGCTCGACTCATCCACCAGTCGCACCGCCACTCCCCAATTTATTATAACCACACATAAAAATTTAATTTTAAAGTGACAGTGCGCTCAAAACAGCATTTAAAGTGACAGTACAGCAATTTATGTGTTATTTAAAGTGACAGTGCTAATAAATTAACTAACAATGACAATAAGCATATATCTTAGAAAAAGGTCTGACTTTCTCTCCCTCTACATCTATACATCCATTTCTGAAAGTCAAGGACTTGCATATGTTTTCGAGAAAACTGATTTTGAAAAAACTGCATCATAAAAGTAATCAGCAGAGCCCATTTTCAGAAGAGGAATTGAAAACCATAAAGATGTTGGAAAATTTGGAGGAAGGGGGTGACGAAGGTGAAGGGGTAAGTGTATTCCCTAACCATTTGCTTTCCTATAAAAAGAAATTCCCCAGTTTAAGTACTTGTCCAGCAGTGGACATCTTTACTAAATTGTTCTCAACATATGTTGAGGCATTGGCAAAAAAACGTGATTATAACTCCAACATTACACCTCTAGAACGGGAGGCGCTAAGGGAGATGCAGGGATGGAGTGATGTGTCGCTCAAGCCGGCAGACAAAGGGGGGAACCTCGTGATCTGGCCTAATGACATGTACTCAAAACAGGTGGGAAAATTATTAGGAGACACGAAGTGTTATAAGAAACTCCCAGCTAGTCCCCTGGCGGATTTCCAAAAAGAGCTGATAACCATTGTAGAGGAAGGTTTTTATGGAGTAGTGGCATCAAAAAGGATGGTTGAGTTTGTAACCACACTTTATTTAATCCCCAAGATACACAAAAACCCCGCGGATCCACGAGGGAGGCCAATTGTCGCTGGTGTGGATGGTCAGTGTGATGTCGTAAGTAAGGTGATTGATTATTATTTAAAACCAATTGTGACAACACTTCCGTCATACATTCAAGACACCACTGCGGCACTGCACAGACTAGATGGGATGTACCTGACCAGTGACAAGGTTATGGTGACTGCCGATATTGAATCACTATATACTTCAATAAAACATCAGGATGGATTGGAAGCAGTCAGATTGTTCCTGAGTGGAAGCAATATGGATGGCAGCCTAATCACATTTTTGATGACTTTGTTGGAGTTTACCCTGGCCCACAACTGCTTTTTGTTTGATAACCATGTTTACCTCCAGAAACAGGGTACAGCGATGGGGGCCTCATGTGCCCCCTCGTATGCGAACCTGTTTCTGGGGGCATGGGAGAGAGAAATATTCTCAGAAGAGTCTATTTCTGATATAAAGAATATCCATCATTGGATGCGTTTTATCGACGACATCTGGTTTATATGGGATGGAATGACGGCTGAGCTCGATAGGTTGATGGGGAGGTTGCATTCCAACAATTTAAATATCAAATTGACATTTAAGAGTCGGAAAGAGGTTGAGTTCCTAGACATTCGCATCCAGACAGCAGCCAATGGGGAATTGGTAACTGATGTATTCCGGAAGCCCACTTCCACAAATTCTCTATTACATGCCAAATCATCACACCCGGGGTCCAAAATACGTGGTATCCCTATTGGGCAATTCCTAAGAGTTAAAAGAATTTGTTCTAATGATGAATTATTTGAACGTCAGGCGAGGGAATTGAGACAGAGGTTTGTGGACAGGGGGTACGGGAAGAGAACAATTTGCAATGGATATACAAGAGCGAAGAACACCCCCAGGAATGACCTTTTGTACAAAAAAAGAGGAGATAAGGAGAAAGGGAAGGAGGTAGTGAGGTTCATCACCACGTACAATAAACAATGGCGAGAACTGAAGGTACCATCACACAGGGACATATCGCCGGCGATGTTGCCGGCGATCGCGGGAGCGCGCATCCCTGACACCATCGCCGGCGAGATGTCAGACTGAGCAACTTACCGGCGATGTCGCCGGCTAGTTGCCGCGGCTATCGCTTGCTGGGTTGCCCAGCAACCCAGCGAGCGATGACTCGCAATGTTGTAGATAGGCAGAATCGCCCGCAACATTGCAGGTTGCCGCGTTACACAGGGCGATCAGGCATGATCGCCTGACCAACATCGCCAGGTTTCCCAACATTGTTGGGAAACCTGGCGATGTGACTCAGGCGATTCATCGCCTGATTATCGCCCTGTCACACGAGGCAACTCTCCGGCGATGTCGCCGCAACCTGGCCACGCCCCTCAGTTGCCGGCAACATCGCCGGCGATATGTCCCTGTGTGACGGTACCTTGAGAAAGATTGTTAATAAACACTGGCAGGTGTTAACAATAGACCCACTGTTGAAGGGTTATTTAACATCGAAACCATGCATAACAGCGAGGAGATCTCGCAATCTCAAGGATGTGTTGGTGAAGAGCCACTTTATAGCAGAGAAAAAACAAATGTCAGAGACGTGGTTGGAGTGTAAGGGATTCATTCCATGTGGGCGATGCAAAGGCTGTAACAACATGATCAAAGCCAAAGAGTTCAGGAATTTTGATAACAGTCGGCAATTTAAGATCAGACATTTGTTAACATGTAAGTCAAAAGGTGTCATTTATCAGGGGGAATGTCCATGCGGGAAATTGTACATTGGTCTCACGACACGAGAATTGCGTGTGAGAGTTTTAGAACACATCTGTGACATAGAGAAAGCTGTAGGGGAAGATGATCTGATGAAATTAAAAACAATCCCACGGCATTTCAAGAAGTTTCATCAGAGTGATTCAAGGCAGTTTAAAGTTAAGGGGATTGACAGTGTTGTCTTGGGGGCCAGAGGGGGTAATTTAGGTAGGGCATTTGCCCAAGTAGAAAGCAAGTGGATATGTAGATTAGGGACGCTTGCACCACAGGGCCTAAATGAAAATCTGGGATTTAATGAGTTCCTTTAATAAGTAGGGATGGACAGGTGTGTATAGTGTTTTAAGATTTTAATTTTATTATTTATTATTTATTTATTTTTTAGGAATATTGTCTTTATGTGGTTCCGGACGATGAGATGAATGAGTGAATTCACCAGCGCCAAGTCTACACACGAATGGAATAAGAGAAATTGGACTTTTTTGAGGGGGTGGTGGGTTTAGTAAGATGAAGGAATTATTTATTAATTGTTTATTAATTGTCTATTTTTGTAAATCCTGGTCTGCAACAGCATATGAAGGATAAGGCGAGGGTATGTAAATGTGGTAGCCATAGATAATTGTATAGTAGGTAGATGTATTTGATACGGATATAATGCTTAGATTTTAATATTTAAAATACAATAAAAGTCTTTTATAGTAATTGCGGGAGGAGTGGATAGTGATAGTTTTCAGACACTGATCATATTGAGCTTTTTTATGTGGGAAATGTATTGCCATCTAGAGTAGGTAGTAAATATCACGGGGTGTGGTTGTATTTTCTGCTTACATTAGTGTAAGTGACATAAAGAAAAAGTTTTTTTTTGAATGCACATGTAGTATATGGGTGATGATTATACTGAACACTGTGTACTGGTACTATATAGTACTATAACTTAAGGTAGTCATTGAGGACTATGAAATGTGTGATGTCGCCTTTGATCATATCACGAGGTGTTTATTATTGTATGCTTATTGTCACTGTTAGTTAATTTATTAGCACTGTCACTTTAAAGAACACATAAATTGCTGTACTGTGCCTTTAAATGCTGTTTTGAGCGCACTGTCACTTTAAAATTAAATTATTATGTGTGGTTATAATAAATTGGGTACTTAATTATATAAGAATGGAGTGGAATTATTATGGAGCACGAACATTCACTATACAATGTAATATTATTGAGCACCGGTAGCATATTTATGTGCACAGTGTTAATTATTGTAATAACATTAGGGGGAGTACACCTACACACATTGGGTAACTATAACTACTCTGGGTGGTAAAAATAATATACTTATATAGTGGGATGTTTCATTACAAGTCTCTGATGTAAACTGGCCCGCAGTTAATAATATAGATGCAGATTGCGGACAAATGAACGTGTTGTGTAGAGTAGCGGGGCTGAAGGGAAGTGCACATGCCTGGCGGGGAAAGCCCTTGTCTTCCGGCGTCTTGATCACCATGACAGCGCTGGCACGCATCGCTACGTGCTTGTGCTTCACAGACCGGATACCGGATGACGCATGACAGGAAGGGGCGGACCTGAAGGCATGCGCCGTAATTGTCCACAGCGGCGGCGAAATTCTCATTAGGAGGACACTATATAAGAGTGAGGAAAGCGATCGTACAGTATGCCCTGAGGAAGAGTACTAAACTTGAAACGTACGTTGGCTGGAGGTGTGAGGTGCCCGTGTGACAGGACAGCTTGTGTGCAGCCTACAATTTAAGGTAATTTGAAGCAGTAATCCAAATAGGTGTGCAGCATGGGGGATCTTTTGGAAGTTGTTACAGAGGTTTAGAAGGAGCACCCATGGTAGCAATGTATTGTACCTAGGCACTGCAGGATGGGAAATGTGCGCTATTGAGAGCACCACTATATAGTTGTCAGATGAAATAAATTATAGGAGCACCCACGTATACTGTTACTAGATATATTTGATGTATTTATAAAGAATTTTAAAAGGATTATTAACCTTAGCCTGTAATATTGTGGTACTTTAACAGATGTATTAATATTTTTAAAGATAATAAAAGTAAATAATTGTGAAAGAAACTGTAGTTTCATTTATCTTCCGTGGGCCCCTTGGGGAGGACGGACGGGAGATTTTGGTTTTAATCACTTTAGAGTGAAACTCACTATAATCGGACTGTTGGTGTTTATTAATAATAATAATTTGAAGTGTTGCATCTGCCTCAAAGTGTTTTGCATAGAAGACAATGTAAATATGGCCTCATTTTTTACTTTAAGGCTGCATTCACACATTGCGTATTTTGCTGCGCTTTTTTACGCGCGCTTTTCAAAATACGCAATGTGCCTTTTGACTGCCTGCAAAGTGAATGTGAAATTTACTTTGCAGTGCAGACATTGTGCAAAAATACGCAGTGCGTTTTCAGGGAGAAAGCGCAGCTGCGTAAAGAATTGATATGTCAATTGTTTACGCAGCTGCTCCTGAGTATTCTCCCTGGGATGTCACAGAGGGGAGGAAGAATTCTGCTTCCTCCTCCCCTCTGTGACAGCTATGGCCGCCCATTAGACTTCACAGTGTATTAATATACAGTGTGAAATCTTAATTAAACAAAAGCAAGTGAATGAAAAATAAAAAAGAATGAATACTTCACCTCTCCGACGCCTTTTCCGGTGTTCGGTCTCCGGTTCCAAGTGAGAGGTGTTCTGACAGGACCTGTGGTGACGTCAGAGGGGCATTCCCGGGCAGCCAATCAGCGCTGGGAACGCCCCGGGAACGCCCCTCTGACGTCACCACAGGTCCTGTCAGAACACCTCTCACTTGGAACCGGAGACCGAACACCGGAAAAGGCGTCGGAGAGGTGAAGTATTCATTCTTTTTTATTTTTCATTCACTTGCTTTTGTTTAATTAAGATTTCTCAGTATATATTAATACACTGTGAAATCTAATGGGGCTGTCACAGCTGTCACAGAGGGGAGGAGGAAGCAGGATTCTTCCTCCCCTCTGTGATATCACTGCGCTTTCTGGAGTAAAGAAAGCGCAGTGTGTGAAAGCCCCTGCGTATTTTGTTGCGCTTTTTGGCGCGGCCGAAAAACGCGGCAAAAAGCACGCGCACAAAAGCGCTGCAAAATACGCAAATGTGTGAACGCAGCCTAAGGGCCCCTTTACACGCAGCTACATTTCTTGGGTGGCTACAGGTAACTTACTGGTTGCAGTGAAATCATGGAGAGATTATTCCATTTGTACACAGCAACAAGATAGAACCTTGTCTCCATGATTTCACTGCAACCAGTAAGTTACCTGTAGCCACCCTAGAAATGTAGCCGCGTGTAAAGGGGCCCATAGAGTTGCTTATCTGTAAAACCATAAAACTAGCATTCCACAAGGCCACTTTACACACACCAACTTATCTGTCCAACTTCTGAACAACTTACTGGTTGCAGTGAAATCATGGACACATTGCTCCATTTTGTTGCTGTATACAAATGGAACAATGTGTCCATGATTTTACTGCAACCAGTAAGTTGTTCAGAAGTTGGACAGATAAGTTGGTGTGTGTAAAGTGGCCATAATTAGACTTGAATTAATTACCTGAAGGGAGGGGGAAGTGTGAGAAAGAGAGATGTCTCTGTTTTACACAAAAGCTAAGAGGAAGGGTTATAGACTAGCTGTAAGCTATGAGAAAATGGAAGATATTTTCATATTTTTCTGACATCACCAAAGAATACCTTTAGTGTAAACTACCATAATTGTATATCACAGTTATGGTGAGCGCAGAGTGATGTGCAGGAGCCGCCTGTTTTTTACTGTCCATATGCCACTAAAATGGGTATAACGACTAACAAGTATTTGCATATAGCTGAAGGGTTGGCCCCTGGAGTTAATTTCCCTGTTGGGCCCCAGGCACCCCAGTTCGACTTTGGGGACAATCCATATTTACGTACTTCTTGTTGTGGTTGGATAGTTTTACACTTTTTGATAAAATATGTTAACTAAGTATGTCTCGTATTTTACATGTGTAATATTAGTGGAATTCATGTATTCTTTAATGGCAGAGTGTGGTTGCACAATATATGTAAATATTTGTACACTGGCCACAGTGTATTTGCTTATCTACATATCAGGTTTATACTATAGGTACGTGAGACCCATTTTTTTGTTTTATTTTATGATTAAAGGGGTTGTCCACTACTTAGATATTAATAGCCTATCTTTAGGCGAGGTCAACAATATCACTTTGTTAGGGGTCAACTCCTGGCACAGGCGCCAGTAGAAACAGATATAAACAGTGTAACGCATCATTCCACCGAAACAGCCCTAACCAAATTCACCAACGACCTACTCACCGCCAAGAGCAAGCGACACTACTCCGTCCTCCTCCTCCTTGACCTATCTTCCTCCTTCGACACTGTCGACCATTCCCTCCTGCTACAGATTCTTGAATCTCTTGGTATCACTGACATGGCCCTCTCCTGGATCTCCTCATATCTAACGTACCGGACCTATCTGTCAGTGTACCTTAAAATCGGTTCTTGAACCCTTACTTTTCTCCATCTACACCCTCGGCCTGGGACAACTCATTGAGTCCCATGGCCTTCAGTATCATCTCTACGCCGACGACACCCAGCAGATCTATCTGGACCTGACATCACCTACTTACTATCCAAAATTCCACAATGTCTGTCCGCCATCTCATCCTTCTTCTCTGCTTGCTTTCTAAAACTTATCATGGATAAAACTTCCACCTAAGTCGCTCTCCCCCTCTACCAGACCTATCCATCAATGTCAATGATTGCTCACTCTCCCCAGTCCCTCACACTAGATGCCTGGGGGTTATCCTCGACTCTTCCCTCTCCTTCAAGCCTCAGATCCAAGCCCTTGCCACCTCCTGCCGACTCCAGCTCAAAATATTTCCCGGATCCACACTTTCCTTGACCATGACACTGCAAAAACACTTGTTCATGCCCTCATTATCTCTTCGACTACTGTAACCTCCTGCTCAGCTCACTGGCCTCCCCGCTAGCTCCCTTGCACCACTCCAATCTATCCTAAACTATGCTGCCCAACTAATCCACCTGTCTCCCCGCTATTCCCCAGTCTCTCCTCTCTGCCAATCCCTTCACTGGCTCCCTTTTTCTCAGAGGCCCCGATTCAAAACCCTAACCATGACATAGAAAGCCATGCACAAACTGTCCCCTCCATACATCTCTGACATGGTCTCCCGTTACCTACCCTTACACAACCTGCGATCCTCTCAAGAGCTCCTTCTCTACTCAACTCTTCTTCTCACAACCGCATACAAGACTTCTCCCGTGCATCCGCTATACTCTGGAACTCTCTCCCCCAACATATCAGACACTCGCCTACCCTGGATATCTTCAAAAGAAACCTGAAGACCCATCTCTTCCATCAAGCCTACAGCCTACTGTGAGTCTCGGTCCACCAAACCACCACACGATCAGCTCTACCCCTCCTACTGTATCCTCACTCGTTACTCGTAGACTGTGAGCCCTCGCGGACAGAGTCTTCTCCCCTCCTCTACCTGTGTGACTTGATTGTCCATACATACTGTACTTGTCTTTCTTTGCCCTTTCCACATGTAAAGCACCATGGAATTTAATGGCGCTATAAAAATAATTAGTAATAATAATAACAATAATCATCATAATAATAATAAAAAATAAAAATAATAACGCAACAAGCCATTGGATTACCACGGGAGCACAGGATTGAGGGTAAAGCTAGTTGACGCCATACATTTTGAGGATAAACAAAAATGTTTTGTGTTTTTTGGTTAATTTACGCTAATAAACCATTTTGAACAAACATGTGGTAAATGCACAGCAAAAATGCAATAAAATTCAAAATGAACTGAAAATGCATGGATTTCTTGACCGCATAAAAAATGTAATCACAACTTCACCATGTGAATACATCCTGAATGTTACAGAAACTGGTACTTGTGTCTCTATGTTTAACAAAGCTGTTTAAAAAATTACATACTTTTAAAAGCATTGTTTAAGAATATTGTTTCAAATAATGTGGACAGCTTACTTTGACATGCAAAAAAATGATTGTGCCTTTGTTTCAAACCTTTTGGTGAAAACACTTGAAGTTGATGTTATACAAAAGTTTAAAAATAAGAAACAAGAACACAAGGAATCAATTGATACATGATGCAGTCATGGGCACAACTCAAAAACAATATTTGTAGAAAAGTTAATGGAGTGAAATGTACCCTCTAATAGGCTAGTTAACAATAACTGTACAAGAGACGGAACTTACATGTGCAGTATTTATTGCGGTGACACCATCACCTGAACATTAAACACTATGCCCAAGTATCTACTCTATAATTGCCGTAGGCAAAATCGTGTCGGACCCCGAAAACGCCGTGGCTATGTCACTATGTGACGTCACCACGCGCGAGCAATGGCCGCGAAGCGGCCATTGCGAGTCGCTGGCCGAAAATAGAACCAGAGGCTCGGCCACAAACTTAGCAATTTACCGCTGAGGTAGCGCGAGCAATGGCCGCGAGGCCATTGCGAGTCGCTACCTCAGCCGCCGCACCTGCCGCAACTCCCCCTATACTTTCAATGGGGATCTATTGCGAGTCGCTGTGTAGCGCGAGCAATGGCCGCGAGGCCATTGCGAGTCGCTACCTCAGTCGCCGCACCTGTCGCAACTCCCCCTATACTTTCAATGGGGATCTATTGCGACTCGCTGTGTAGCGCGAGCAATGGCCGCGAGGCCATTGCGAGTCGCTACACTTGCAGGTTGGTGTAAAGATGTCATTGGAATAATTGGATTATTATTTGAAAATCTAAAAAAAAAATTAAAAATATTCTAGACACCCGATGCATTTGCATCGGGCTCACAGCTAGTATATAATAACAGACCAAGCATAATGGCTACAAGGGAGATAGACAAAAATGACTGACACTGACAATTAGTAGCATGGGTACAAATTAAAGTGCATGAGAAAGAGGTCCAACAGTTGTAATCACACATATAGGCATGAGTTACAGTAATGATATAACATCCAATGAATGAATAGTAGCAGCATATGACCTACAATTCAGCCCTTAGTGCCTAAAGTGACATAATCCCCACCCACTCCACCCATGACAATACAGGGGCCAGATACAGTGCATCAGTGTCTGGGGTGCAGACACACCTCCCAAAAAAGCACTGCACTTTCCACCTTTAATATTCATTCATGAAAGTATACCAGGGCATAGTAGTGTATAAAAGAAATAAAAATGTATCTTGTTACAAGTTATATCACTTTAAAACGGAATAATTCAGGTCTTCCAGCATTTTATTTGCAGATTGCGGCACTTGTTGAATCCTCTTTTAATACGCCTAATGATTATTTTTTAAAGCTAAAAGTTCTATATTGAAATAAGAAATAAATATAAAACAGACTCATATAAATGTATACTCAGAAAACCAGAGAACTCTTCCAACGTGAGTTTTTTTAGCAGACAAAGCGCCTGAAACAGAGAAACTGAAAGGAAAATACAAAGACATACGCTAGCAGCATGTTCACTGGGCCCAAGTCACTGAGGATTTTCCGTTTCACTGGAAATTTGGCAAAGTAAAATATTTTTTGATTGAATTAACCCAAGCTTTAGGCTATAAATTATGAATTGCAAAGACAGAACCATAAAATGTTATGAATGTTTTATAAATCTGTGGGTGGGCCAGATGTTGTCTAAATATTCTCCACTCAAATCTGAGAGACGCTTAAAATGAAGAAGCAAAGGCATCATGAAAAGATGGTCGACATTTTTAGCAAGCCGGAATTGAGGTTAAGCATTTTTCCATTGTAGGCTGAAGTGAAAGTCTCCCTTTAAAAATGAGGGCAAATGCAAAATTATTCTTTGGGAAAAAAAGCTGTTAGCTGTACATGAATGTCATATATTTACAGTATTATGCAGGATTTGTAGGCAGATGCAGAAAGAATGCTGCTGAGTAAGAATGCTTAAAAAGTAAAGTAAAGGAACAAAACATGAATCTACCATAAACCAAATCAATATTTGGTGTGATTACTGTGTGCTCGTCCCCAACACTGAAAGCTGGTGGGTTCATGGAGGAAATAAATGTATTTTGTCTCGGTAGCCATACTTTCAATAAGGCTGCCAGGCAGCAATATAACTCTATATACCTGCAAATTCACCCTATATCTGCAGAAAAATAGAATTGCGTCCCTTTTACAGATTCACAAGAACATCTACCAAACTAAACTTAAATTGCATTTTACAGACAAAAATGTTAAGGAACAGTTTTCCTGCATAATTTCTTGTATATAAGACTAAATAATGAATAGAGAAAAAAATATCCCCTTCACCATTTGTTCATACGTTGGGATGAGCGGGTATAATCGCAAGTATTCAGTACTCGGCGAGTAATGCGGTACTCGCGGTACTCGAAACATAACTAGTATTTCACTACTCGTCTCGCAATATTCAGATCTCCCGCTCAGCATTAGCCAGTCACAGTAATGCCACAGCCTTCTTGGTTAGGGCATTACTATTATTGGCTAGCCGCCCAGTGTCATACATGAGTCATAGCCTATGACTCATAGGCTCTATATAAGCCCTGCCGCCGCAATTTTCTGAACATTGCATGCAGATCACAGCTAGTGTAGGGAGAGTGTGAGCAGCTGCTAGGGAGAGTTGTGCTTGTGCAAATCATCCAGAAATCCTCTGTAAAACCGAAAAGCTCTTGTGATAGCTACCAGTATTGTAGTACTAGGTGAGCATATGCTGTCTAGCGTTATGAACCATGGGACCACCTTGGACAGATGAGCTGGATTTAGCCGCCATGATAGAGTGGATGCTGACAGAAGCATCCTGCCCTCCAGGTTACCATGCAAGTTCTTGTCTGCCCTGAGAATGTTGTGTTGCAGACATCTGCAGTGCAATTGTGCCCACTGGACAGCTGGATTGCAGGAGTTCAGAGATCCCAGCAGGAACATAGCATCTCTTAGGGCCCCTTTACACGCGGCTACATTTCTTGGGTGGCTACAGGTAACTTACTGGTTGCAGTGAAATCATGGAGAGATTATTCCATTTGTACACAGCAACAAGATAGAACCTTGTCTCCATGATTTCACTGCAACCAGTAAGTTACCTGTAGCCACCCAAGAAATGTAGCCGCGTGTAAAGGGGCCCTCAGAGATTGTTCTTGGTTATTCACTACTCTGTGGACCTTGGTGATAATACCCAGTAGTTTGCCTTCCAGGAGAAAGCACTGCTGAGTCACTGAATCTAAATGAAGACATAGGAAACTCCGGAGTGTTGCCTGAGCCATTTTTGATTTTTGCAGAATGATGATCCAACCTAGACCTTGTAAAGATATTATATGATTCAGCCAGGTACTGCATTGAGCCGCAGACCTCCCCACTATCAGGAAGTCATCCAGATATGGGATGGCAAGGGTATCTCATTCTCTTAAATGAGCCATCACCTTTGCAATCACCTTCGTGAAGATGCAAATGGAATGGAAGTGAACTGGATGTGCTTGACGTGGTCGTCCAGACACACTGCTACCCTGATATACTGTTGATAGTCTCAATGTATGAGAACGAGATAGTAAGCATCCTTTAAATTCAGGACGGCCATGAAGCACCTGGAAGACACAAGTCTGATGTAAAATGGAATCCGTAAAATCTTAAAAGTATGGAATGTGAAGAAGGAATTCAACTTCCATAGATTAAGGATGGTTTTAGAGGAACCATCAGTCTTGGCAACCAAGAATAGAGGGAGATAAAAACCCCCTCCCGATATACTTCCGGTTCCGGCGCCATCGTGGATACACGGGGGTGAGGAGCTCCCGGCGCCAGCCAGCCCTAGACCGGCAGACAAAGCCCCCTGCGTGTGTGCTGTGAGCCCTGGACGGTGCACGGAGGACCCCGCAGCGTTTTGGCACCGTGGGCCACTGGCTGCATAGCGGGGGAAGCGGCCAGCGCTCTGCTCCACGACCGCCATCCCAGACGGCGGGCAAAGGCAAATGGCGGCGACCGCGCAGGCAGCGGCGGAAAGAGGAAGGACCGCGGGTCTCAGGAATCCCCGAAGCCTCAGAGAGCGGACCGCCAGGAGAATGGCGGCAGAGGTACACAGGGGCAGCCAAAAGGAGGGAGCGCAGGAGTGGCCAGCGGCGGCGCAGTGAGACTTGGCCAGCCACAGGACAGCATTATGGGGGCCAAAGAGACATTTGAATCCCTTAGGGCAGACATCACAGCAGCGGTGAGGGAGGCGGTGAGAGCTGCACTGGAGGACATCAGAGAGGCCACTGCCAGGCATGCAAGCAGGTTAGACCACCTTGAGCAGAGGGTATCGGACCTGGAGGACAGGCTGAATGTAAAGGAGCAGGAACTAGAGGAGATGCAGAAAAGAAATGTATGGATGTCAGACAAGCTAGAAGATCTAGAAAATAGATCAAGAAGAAATAATCTGCGTCTTACTGGATTGCCTGAGTCTGTCTCACCCCAGCAATTAGACACCATTTTTGAGAAAGATATACCTGCAGCATTGGGCATTGAGGAGATGTGTAAAGTAGAAAGAGCACACAGACTGGGGCCGCCAAAAGGATCTGCCCAAGGAAACTCTACTGGCGAGAGAGACACTCGGAATGGCCAAATGTCCAGAGGTCCGAGACAGACCATAGCCAAATATCTTAATTTCAAGGACAAAGACAGGCTTTTGCGAGCCTTCAGGGCCAGGAGGCGCCCTCTGGAAATAATGGGGCACAAAGTGGTCTTACACGAGGACTTCTCAGCTCTAGTGGCACGACAACGGAGAGCCTTCAGCGATGTTTGTGCTATGTTATATCGGAGGGGTGTGCAGTTCCAGCTCCAGTACCCAGCTGTGCTTAGAACAAGAGGAGAATATGGCACTTTTCGACGGTGGCGAGACCCGGATGAGGCGATGAGGGCATTCATGAGATCTCCTCGCCTTTCGCCGTCCAGTCGGAGGGATGGGGGAGGCTCTCTGAGAGGAGAGTCGTCGAACTTGACCGAAGCTCCTGCTTGATGGAGGGGGGAAGACTGATTATGTTTGCTTTCTCTGGGCAGTGGTTGTACACAATTATTGCTTGTGGGGAGTGTCTTGGTTACCTATCTGGTTATTGTAATGTCATTTAGAGACAGGCTTAGTCGAGCATAAGGGGGATGTTATATAGCATGTTAGTAAGGGTTCGGCTGGTGGAGGAGGTATCTGCGTTGGAAAAAAAGGGAGTCGCGAGATGCTTTGGTATTTTGTTGAAAAAGGGGGGAGGGGGATAAGATGGAGCGGGGGAGGTGGGGGGACATAGTAGATATATCAAGGTTGAAGATGTTGGGGTGGGGGGGATTTCGTTTTTGTGGTCAGACGAGAGGGCCACTGAGTGATGGGTTGGGAATGTTGAGATATCGATTCTGCTATTTGACTTATATTGAAAATGCCGTATGTTTACTGTGGGGTGTGTTGCCTTCGGAGTGCTTGTCAAGTCATGGAACATTCTTCTCTCTAGATAATGGTTAAAATTGTTTTCTGGAACATCAAGGGACTAAAGTCCCCGGAGAAACGGATGATGGTGTTGCGACACCTCCGGAGGCTGAGGGCTGACATAGCGCTCCTGCAGGAAACACACCTACCCCAACAGGATATATTTAGGATGAATAGATTATGGGTAAGGAGGGTCTATGGGTCTGGGGCAACGGGTAGACAGGCAGGGGTTCTCACCCTGGTGAGCAAAGGCTTTCCTCTAAAATTGGTCCACTACCATCATGATGACGAGGGGAGACATGTGCAGGTGGTCCTGGAAACTCCCAGTGGGACATTGAATATACACAATTTATATGCGCCCAATACTGACAGAAACACCTTCTTTGGTACAATAGGTGAGAAATTGATGGGAACTGGTCTGAATACCCTGGTTGTGGGAGGGGACATGAATGAGGTTCTGGAGGTGGCAGAGGATAGATCGGGCTCGAGAGGGAATGGAGTGAGTGGAGCCGGGGGGATGAGAGCGGGACCTCTCCGGGAAATGGTGGAGGACTTGGGTCTTCATGACACTTGGCGCCTTCAGCATCCATTGGATCGCCAGTATACCCACTTCTCACATCCACATGGCTTGTGGTCTAGGATTGATCTGCTATTGGTCAGCAATGATTTGCTGACAAGGGTTACCGACACTGACATTTTGGATTTAGTGATCTCTGACCACAGCCCAGTGGCAATGACATTGGGTGAATCATTTCCGAGGGGCTCTGATATGATTTGGCAGTTCCCCCACTATTTGCAGAAGGACAAGGATTTCGCTAGGCTCATGGGGGAATGGTGGACTGACTACATAATCTGCAACCCGCCGGAGACTTTGGATTCTACATTGTTCTGGGAAACGGCCAAGGCGGTATTAAGGGGGAGGGTAATAGCACATGCAGCGTCACTCAAGAAGAAAGCACAATTCTACTATCTATCGACTAGCAGGCAGGTGAGGGAGGAGTACAGGAAATACCAGCAAAGTCCGACTGAAGCTAACAAACGGGGATGGCTGGAGGCGAAGAGAAAATTTGATGCGTGGGCCCGGAGGAAGGAAGTCATGGGTAAATTAGCTCGGGATGTGGAGCTACATAAATATGGGGATAAAGCTGGTAGATTGCTAGCTCACTTGGCTAAGGGCAGGAGTTCCACGTCTCAGATAGCATCTATTAAAGATACGAACGGGGTACCCACCTCCAATCCTAAAGAGATCAACACCATCTTGGGTACTTATTACAAGACTCTATATGGCAAGCGCTTGAGCGATTTGGCATTAGGTCAGGAATGACTAGAAGAGGTGGAGATGGCAACTTTCACGGAGGAGGAAATGGGGGACTTAAATAGAGATATTTCAGAGGAAGAGGTGAAGGATGTTATCAAGAGATTAAACATACACAAGGCTCCGGGTCCAGATGGGTTTGGGGCCAGCCTGTACAAAATCCTGATTGACCAAATTACCCCACACTTGAAAGCTATGTATAATGATTTTCTGAGGGGCAAAGGAATACCTGAGCACTTAAATATGGCTTATATTAAGCTTCTCCCAAAAGGAGAGAAGGTGTCGGATGACCCAGCTACATTTCGCCCAATTTCTTTGATCAACCAGGATCTAAAGATACTCTCCAAGATTATGGCGGATCGACTGGCTGCCCTGATGCCGTGATGGTTGGGGAAAGAGCAGACTGGCTTTGTTAGGGGAAAGGCAGCTGTCAGCAATGTGAGAAGAGCCATAATGGTACTGGAGGCAGTCCGCTTGGGTAAACAGACGAGGGAGGGGACTCCGGCCGTGGTCATCCTATATGCAGAAAAGGCTTTTGATAGTGTGGGATGGTCATGGCTGGAGCGGGTTCTCAATAAAATGGGATTTTCGGGAAGCTTTAGGAGTTTTTGGGGGTACTGTATGACAACCCTAGAGCTCGCGTCCACACCCCGGGATTTCTGTCAGATTCAATCAAACTTGAAAGGGGGACGTGCCAGGGGTGTTCCCTGTCGCCGCTTTTGTTTAATTTGGCCATCGAGCCTCTCTCCAGGTATCTCAATGGGCCCGGCAGCTTTTCAGGCATTAAAGTGGGAAACACAATTTTAAAATCAAATCTGTTTGCCGATGATATTATATTATACATGGCAAACCCGGCTGGGGACCTGGGGGGGGTGCTGGAGAGATTCGAGATGTTTCATAGGATCTCGGGGTTTCACCTGAATTTAGCGAAATGCGAGATTCTGCCTCTAACTGAGAGCGGGTTTTGCAGGATGAGCGGCGACGGGGCACATACCAAGGTATAAAAGTGGCCACTAAAGAAATTAAATATTTGGGTATAGTGTTGGGCGCGGATGCCACAGAAATTTATTGCAGGAATTTTCCCCCCATTATAATGAAGATTGAACGGGAGTTGGAGAGATGGAGGACCCTTCCGTTGTCTCTGTTGGGCAGAGTACATCTTGTTAAGATGGTTAGTTTCCCACGTCTACTGTACCCCCTGCAGACGATTCCACTTTTATTGAGACATACGAATGTTGAAAGACTCAACAGGGCCTTTTCTAAATTTTTGTGGAGGGGGAGGAGAAGTCGAATCAAGTTGCGTACGCTGATGTTCTCTAAAGATGAGGGGGGCTTAGCCTTCCCTAATGTGCGTGGGTACAATCTGGCTTGTGTCTCCCGCCATGTGATAGATTGGTTGAGGGGCACGAGCACACACTCAGATTTCGAACTAGAGGGGCAATGCTGTGCACCATGGAGATTGGAGGCGGTTTTGCAGGCTCCGGGGGGGGGGTTCTGGACCCATATATTAAACAATCTGTTATATTTAAAGACACTAGAGCAGCTTGGACGGTGGTTAGGGTAAATTGGGATTGGCATGGAGAACAACGAAATACACACCACTATGGGACAATCCAGACTTTCCCCAGGGGGTGGATAATGCCCTATTCCGAAGATGGAGAGAGCATGGGATTAATACACTTCAAGATTTGATAAAATTCCCAGACAGGAGGTGGATGACGGGCAAGGAGGTGTTGGAGACTTGGCATTTGGACTCCTCTCACGTCTTGCAATATGCCCAGATAAAATACCATATATTCGCGAGATTGCAAGACGTCGGGGGGGAATGCCAACCCTCGGTGTTAGACGATTTTATATCTCCACAGGCGCCTCCTGCCACCATATCCTCTCTTTATTTGGCGCTGAGACGTTGGCTGCTTCCTTCGGGGCCCACGTGCCTATTTAAAGGTTGGGAGAGGAGATTGTCGGAGGAAGGGGTAGGAGAAGCGATAGTGGACGGCTGGAATGCTTTACGCAGACATGTGATGGATGAGAGATGGAGAGACACCTACTATAGACTAATCCACAGAGCAATTTTGGGGTTTAATATCCCAGCTACATCTACTAACCCAGACAGACATCTGACGTGTCCAAAGTGTGGTGTGAACAGACCTGATATGTTTCATGGGATTTGGGATTGCACACAGGTACAAGCAAAGTGGAAAGATATCAAGGGGTGGATTAGGAAAATATTAGGGGTGGACTTGCCGATGGATAAAATGCTATGGGTATTTCACAATTTCTCAGAATATCCAATACCTAGGGGGTGACGAACCTTCCTGCATATAGCAATACTCTCATACAAAAGACTTATGCTACGTCATTGGCTGGAGGCTTCCCTACCGAGTTTATCTAATTTAATCTTAGATCTGAAATGTACATTGGGGCTTGAAAAATTGGAGGCAGAAACGGACAAGGAAAATAAGGTGAAGAAATTTTTCTCTGTATGGAAAGAGTTTATCTTACACAATTTAACTAGACCAGAAATTGATCAACTGATGAGGCCCTTCTGTAATATTCAATGGTACTGCTTGGAGGAGTTGGGGGGCACTCTCAGGGGATTAAAAGTTAACACTTTACTTCTACAACTGACTGAAGGCAGTCATTAGCAGATTTGATGTTTACTACTGTTTGATCATTGGGAGGGCGGGGGGTGGGAGTGGTCAGGGGAGGATGGTTTTCTCTTCTTGTGTCATGAGATGTATTTATATGTGTTACTGCATAATGTTGTATACGTTAATGACTTTAGTGATGATGCCATGTTTACTGTATGGAAAATAAGGGGATAAATACAGAAAATCCAATAAAAACAATTTTCAAAAAAAAAAAAAAAAAAACCCTCCCTTCCTGGTTCCTTGGAACTTCCACCAGTACTTGTTTCTCTAAAGGTACCGTCACACGCTGCAATATGGCTTACATATTGCTGGCAATTTGACGTGAGCGCGCACATTTCGGGACCTTTTTTACACATCGCCATCGCCCTGTCACACACATAGATCTTGCGTACCATCTCTGCCGATCCTGCGTTCCGGAAATCCCCTGCGGCAGACCGGAAGCAATTTCACAATACCGCATCGCTGCCAAATCTGTGCGTCACACGCTTCCACTTCATCAGCAATGTGGGCGTACAGTGTGAGCGCGCTGAGGAGACAGGTGTTCCAGATGGTTGTACACAGCGCCCCTACCACTCTGATTGGCCAACACAACTGCCATTGATCAGCCTTGTCAGGAAGTGTGGCCACTACATGACGCATTTGCCCTTTCTACTATCTCGCTACTGTACGCTCATGACATGTGTTGCAGCTTCCCAAAGACACTTTGCATTTGCAAAATTGCCACACAGGACGGCTCATCTGTTGCACTGTGGAGTACACCATGAATGGCTGGCTATGTGTGCGTCTGTTGTTTACGTAGGTAAGCTGAAAACAACACTCTGGACATATGTGCATGTATTGTGTGTAGTCATGCCTGAACTATGTGTGTGCAGACTTGTGTGTGTGACTACAGATGACTACCTCCATCCTCAACAAACACAATACAAATGTGCATGTGTGTTGACACATACCCATGTGTAAATCCATATAATATGTTTAAGAAGACACAGTGTGAGCATAGAGTGTTGGCCAATGGCCTGGACCTGTGTACTGGACATTAGCAGACAATGCTGCTGGGACCCATAACAACCATTGTGGTGTCACATACCTCTGTGCACAGCTTAATGCTATGTGCAACTGCCCTGCATTTAAAAGAAAAGACAGACACAGGTAGTTCTGATCAGATTTTTTTTTGGCCTTTTGTGCACATTAACATAAAATACAAGAACATACTGACAAAAAAACTGAAGCGTTAACATCACCCACATAAAGGAAATGTCAGCTTAAACAATGGCCATACTTTTTGTATCAAATAAAAATTGAAAAAAAAAAAAATCTGAATTTTCAAATTAAAATTAAACTTTAAAACATAATCAAAAAATTATATCGTGGTGCAGCCACACTTCTGACTACACCCTCCTCCTGCTGGTCCCCGACAACCCCAGCCACCCTACACCTGTTCTTGCCGCCAGGCCACTGCCCCAGGGCCATTGAAGTAGGAGCAGTAGCTGTCCCTGCTGCTCCTGACATCCTGCGCACTCAGACCCTGGCTCAGCGGCTGGAGTGGCGCCAGACCAGGGTCGGTTGCACGCCATGAATCCGGGACGGACTTCCCCTGTTGTGAAGTCCACTGAATCCACATAACTTGACGCCGTGTATGATGCAGTATCCCTACGATGCAGGAAGTTATGTAGCACACAGCATGCCAGCACTACTATATCTATAGATTCCAGTTTCATATTTAAAGGCGTATGAAAGATGCGGAATCTATTGGACATGATCCCGAACGCATTTTCAACCACACGGAGAGCCCGGGATAGCCGGTAATTGAAAATGCACAGCTCAGAAGTAACATATCCTCGTGGGGATAACATATCCTCTGGGGATATGGCCAAATTAGGTGAGCATGAAGTGGAAAGGCTTCATTCCCCACAAATGCAAAGTTTAGCTGACCGGTTGTGTCATCGTTTGAGGGCAAGTTTAGAGCACCTCTCCTCAGCTCTTAGCCAAAGGAGCTGTGCCCAAACACACCCTCATCTGAGATACGTCCGTTCATGCTAACATCCACGTAGAGGAACTCATAGTGAGCATCCACAAGGGCAATGAGGATCACACTAAAATGCCCTTTAGAGTTGAAAAAATAGACCCGCTGTTGGGGGTTGAGTGATCCTCAAATGCCCCACCACAGTTTGGAAATTGCCAGCGATCAGTAAAACCACTGGCAACGTGCATCAATTCTGCGGGGGTGGTTGGTAAATGCAAAAAGGATGGCACCAGGCACCTCAGGATGGCCTCACACGTCTCAGGTAACAGGCGGCTCAGCAGTGGCTGCGACACAGCTGCAGAGTATTGCAGGTCTGTCATCGATCGACCTGTTGCCAGGAACCTCAAAGTTACAGCCAACCGCTCCTCAGGTGGCTCAACTCTACACATCACAGTATCCTCATGGGCTATCCATGGCTGAATGCTGTCCAATAGGAACTTGAATGAGTCCTTGGACATACGGAGATAGTTCCTGAAGTCATGCGGACTCCTGCCCTCCAGCTGACAGAGCAGCCACATGTGGCTCAGATTGTCTCTTTGCAAATGCCACTCCCGAGACCACACACGGCGTGGTCTACGAGCCCGCAATCTCTCAGCTCTCTCCTCCAGCCACAAGTCCTCATCCACCAACGCAAGAGCCACGAGTAGCCTCTGTTCAGTATCCATGATGAGCAGATGACCCAACCCCTGGGGAAATGTGGACAAAAAAAGGTGAGCCATAACTTACATGTCACAACTCCTCAAAACCATACAATATTGACTTGCCTACATACATGCTACACATACAAGGATCACAAACAAGGTTCCTAAGTAGTGGCCAGCCCGCTATGAAATACCCAACATTCACACAACATACAATAACATTGTTAGCCCAACAAAACCTCACACAAACAATATGATGACAAACAATGCAATCCACATTAACTACCTGACCATACAAAATTAACATTGTCAATAACAACCCAAACATATTGTAGACCAGGGGTCTCAAACTCCAGGCCTCGAGGGCCACACACAGTCCAGGTTTTCAGGATTTCCATAGGATTTGACAGTTGGTAATCAAATGACCAACTGTCAAATTCAAAGGAAATCCTGAAAACCTGGACTGTGTGTGGCCCTCGAGGCCTGGAGTTTGAGACCCCTGTTGTAGACCATCATGTGTCGAAATGACATTACTGCATTCATCATACTACAAATTATGGTCCATACATGTACATTTGTAGGATGCCACATCCAAATCCATAATGGCACCACGTTTTACATGCATGGTGCATAAACATAGCCATGTCAAGCCAATACCACACACTGCATGAGGCACCCTAAACAAGCTACATGCCTGTTCATTGTGATACACTGGTTAATGGTTCTCACACATGCTCAATAGTGCAAACACAGTCAAGGTGACGCATCAACACTACACATCCATTTTGTGTGGCTAAGTCCAGATAGATTCATCATGATTGTGTATGTTGGCCAGACAACATCATTGACACTACTTCTGGACACATTACACAATATAAATCACAACATCTAAGCACAATGAGTAGGGGACATGCACCATTGTGTTACCATGCATACACTTTTTTTGGACAATTAATACAAGGTCACACATCTGGAGTCTGCCCTGCACACACCTGGAGGTGTATTTGTGCTGGACCAGACACTATACATGGATGTTAAATTATAAGGGTCACTACAAAACACACTCAAGCATCATAGATGGGATGTCTGATGGGCGCTACTTACCTAATGACTCTGGCCAGCTAGCTTGAGCACGCACTGGCGTTGCTTCTTTTTATATGCTATGCAGCCAATCACAGCACACTGGCATCATCAAACACACGCACCCGCCTCAGCGTACACACGCCCGAACCATATGATTTGCTCACTCAGGTGTGTTTTTGATTGGTTGCTGGTCCATTTAAAAAAGGGCAGTGTTGAAAGCACTTGTGTGTTGCAAAGTCATATGCAACATCGAGGTAGCGTCTCTTCAAGCACACTCTGCTGGTCAGACGGTAGGTATAGCGCTGTCTATGCCTTCTTCAACTCCACATGTCTGTGTATTTGACTCCTACCACAACCTACTGGCCCATATTAAATGTTTTATACAATAATGCTGTTTATGTAGCCGTACATGGATGTTGTTTGTCAGGTTTATGTAGGCATGTTCTGGATGTCAATGTCATGTGTCACACATCATGTGGTGCCACACATTTCATCTGCCTAATCTACTGTGGTGTGCTTTGTCTACATAATGCTGCAAAGAACGCCTAAACCTGTACTGTTGGCATACAACAAACAAGAGTGCCATACAACTGTTGTGCTGTTGAGACATAGTGCCTTTGATAATACATGTATACCTACCCAACCGTATGTAGACTAGTACTTCTTCTAGCCATTCATCCAACTACATGTGGTAGTAGTTTTCAGCAGGGTTAGGCTAGGTATTCACATTTTACAATGTCAGCCTTCATTGCAATGTTCGGCCCTAACTATGTCATATTAATGACTGGTTGTGATGATGTGCCCATTAATCTGGCCACATTATGTGAATATAGATACATGTATGTGTGGTTTTTGATGTGCTTTGTGCTTATCTTGCAGATCGGGACAATCAGGATTTTATCCGGGCATTGTTGGCCATGTACCAGGACCACGAATGCCTGTGGTGGCTGCTAACACCTGATTATAAGAACAATCAGGTGAAGGATGTAGCCTATGGCCGTCTTGTCGCCCTCGCCATGAAGCACAACCCTGATGTGAGGTGGGATAAGGCGATGGTGAAGAATAAAATCAAGCACCTGCGCACTGTATTCCGAAAGGAACACAAGTGGGTCCAGAGGTCCCAGCATTCTGGGATGGGAAGTGAGGAAGTACATGCGCCACAAATGTGGTACTATAACCTCCTCACTTTCACTCTGGACCAGGAGGTTCCTCAAAGATTACAGTGAGCCAAGGAGTTTGCTGACACCAGGGCCACATCCGAAGCTACCGCTCCGTTACAGGAGGTAGGTTTTTTGAATCTACTGGTGAATGGGCATGCCTTGGTGGTAGGACTCACAGTGTGTTGTCAAGTTGCTTCTGCCACAATCCTGTGGGTGTTTAACCAATATTCTGGCTGTCTTGGTGATGGGTCACAAACTTGGCTCCTCTGTTGTTATATTGCTTGGTTGTAACTTTACATGTTGTCCCCTCAGGTAAGTAGGGTGGACATTTTTCCCAGTGTCATTTTGTTGCTGCTATCTGTTAAATACAATGTATTGGTACTGGTGCTGTTGCAGTACATCTGTGATGGCTAATATACTCTTGGTGGAACATGATCACTTATTTGTTTTATTTTGTCCCTTCGTTACAGGAGCCGCTGGAGCAGGAGACACTGCTGGAGGGGTCACCCGCTCAGGATCCTCCTGCAACAACTGTGGGGGAGGCTGTGTCTGGTCCCAGTTGGGCGGACCAGCACCCTGGTCCCAGCTCAGGGATGAGTAGTCGTCGTAGGGCCCTAACACCGCCCCATACTGAGCTGGAAGTGTGGGCTAAGCGGGTGCTGGTTCACACCAAAAACCAGCCAAATACTGGGATTGGGCACCTGGTGAATGAGCGGGTGGCTCAGATGACACCACTGCAGCGAAGGATTTCTGAGCGGCTCATAATTCAGGTCCTGGAGGTGGGCGTGATGAGGCCCTCACGACACTGGCCTATATTGCCATCCCCAGACCAGGCGTCAGGGTCACAGGGCCCTCAGCCGCCATTGCATGGTCCCGGACAAAATCCTGATTTGTCCAGGGGCCCCAGACAACCCTACCCCCCAAGTTGGCCTACTGGTAGGGGATATGGGAACTTGGGGCCTCAAGCCACGTCTTAACCAGTGGATGATTACACTTATGTGGAGAGAGACGCTACTAATAATTTTTGTTTTGTGTATTGTTTTTTTAATTTCACATTTATACACACAGTATGTGTGTTTGATTTTGTGTTGCACACAAATAAGTTTTTGTTATTGCCACAATATCATGTTTCATTTTTATGTCTTATGAATGTGTAGATATGTTTTGTGATGTAGTTTGAGAGGGAAAGGCTGTGTGTCTCCTGTTTAGGCCAATTAACTAGGAAATATGTTATAGTACATATTTAGACATATGATACATCCCTTGCTCCCCTAGTTGACACAATGTTGGCATTCCAAAAATTTCACACCCACATGGCAGTACAATTGTGTACACGTCACTGACCTAATGTTTGTGTTCTTGCCCATACAATGTTTGGGCGGGGGTTTAAATTGGGTCAGTAATGTAGTCTACTGCTACGAACATTGAAGGTGTTCATTAATGCACCACATACGTATGTTGACATTAATTGTTGGCCCTTCAATGCAAATGTGACCCCTCAAACAGTTATAACGGACATTACGATGTTGTGTTATGAAAGAGGCGTCAACTACATACTCCTGCATCTCTGTGTATATAGTAATGAGGCAAAACACAGTAATGGGATTTGTGTAATTTTTTTATTTTTGAAAATCCCAATTCTATTTTGAGGTTTTTTGGGTTTTTTCTTGAGCAATCTGTTGGCCAAGGTGACTGTTTTTTGGAGCATTTGGTTGGTAACCAATTGTCACCTTTTGCTTGATTTTTTTTGGGGGGGAACCATTTATTGGTTTATTTTGGGTCTTATTTTGACCTTTTTTTTTCCCCAAACCATATAATGTTTTTTCTTTTTTGTGTGTTGTTTTTTGTTGTTGTTTGAACAAACCTTTGATTTTGGTTTGTTTGTTTTTTGGACAACACTTTTTAAAATTTAAACCACAAAATGTATAAAAACATAAAAACAAAAATGGCAACATTTACACACAAAGGGCATGGGAAAAGGGGAACATTGAAAAAACATTAGGGTTGTGCCCCAACTCCAGCCTGCCCACCAGTGAGACACTGGACGAGGGCCCACATCCTATCCAAATTGGCCTGCGCCTCACGGTGGACAGCAAGCAGCTGGCTCACACAGGCCAGATTTGGAAACACAAGCAAATTTGATATGGTGAACACGTACCATCAGGGCCACATCCACCAGGCTCAGATTCAGCCTGTGGGACCCATTCCCCAGCAGGGCTGCCATCTGGGCTGCCTACATCGGGTGGAGGGCTGGCTACAGGGTCTGGTGTCTGCAGCCAATGCTGTGTAGGCCTGGGGTCAGGCATTGGCCCTGTTGAATCCTTTCTAGGTGGTGTTGGCAGTGGGCTGTGCGGCCCTGAGGCTGTGCTGGCAGATGCAGAGGAGGGACTCGGAGGGGCTCCAGAGGCCGAGCTGGCAGCAGCTGAGGACCCTGCCCTTCCAGTGTAGGGTGGTGGTGGGCTGCCAGATGGTGGTTGTAGCGGTGAAGGAGGTCTGGCGGGTGGCGGGCTTTCGGCTGATGATGGCTGGCCTTCAGAGCTGTCAGAATCCTCTGTAAGATGATACATTGCAATTATGTACACATGTAGACAACCCACAACACCTAGGACAAAAAACATGTCATTTGTGTGGATGTCAGTAATGCCTGCATTCAACATGTCAATGCTTGTTGCTTTGCCCATAGTGATGTGATCTGACTGTGGCCATCTCTACATGGCCATGGCCAATAACACAGTTTTGGGGACATGCAGCACTAACACACATTTCCTGATGCCTATGATACACACAATTGGGCCATTAATGTTGTGTGTGCAGAGCTATGTTGTGGATGATGGGCCTACATGATGGAATATTGGCCCGCACAAATCTTTGTGACAAATGGTAACAAGTATACTGACACATCCATATCCATGCAGACTAATGTACAGATGCACATGACCACACAGGGCTAAGGTGGTTTATTGCTCATGTGGCAAGATTACAAGAAAATCTGGGTAATGGATTTATTGGCATTCCCAACAACATTGTGTGACAGGCTGTATGTCACACAGAATACTAATAATGACTGTATGTGTCATGGTGGTGAACACATGACGTACATGTTAACATCATCCTTACTACCCAGCTGTGTGTGTTGATATAGTGATATGATGAGTATGTTCACATCAGAAATGTCAACACATAGTAGTGTAGTGTGCACTTTCCTGTTGCTTTTTCAGTAACTGGCAGATGCAGAGGGATGAAAGCACAACATCAGGTGATCATAGTACCTATCTGACAGGCTACGCTTCCATGTGGTGCTACAGGTTTGTTTGGTGTTGGGATGAGGTATGTGTGTATCAAAATTACTCACCATGCAGCCTCCTAATCCGTGCACAGATGGTTTGAATGCGCACTGGACACTTGTATCTCAAGTCCTTCTTCTGGATCTGCTGGGTGGTGCACTCCACACCCAGTCTCCTCAGCAGGGCCCTCTTTACTTTATGCAGGATGGCCTGCTTGTGGATATGTGGGTGCTGGTGGTGCTGCTAACACCAATAGTCACAGCTGTCCAACATGTTGATGAGAATCAACAGTTCAGGCTCACCCCATGCTGCAGCGCTCTGTGTAGACACCATCGCTACCTCTTCAGGGGAAGGGAAAGCACATGGAAGGCAGGGCCCAAAGGGAGACAACTACATGACGTCATTGCTCACGCTCGTTACGCAGAGACTTGAGGGACTGCACAACATTCGGTGCAACAGAGTAGTGTGCCTTTCAGAGACGCCGTAACTTCACCTCAATACATCAAGAACGAACCGCAGGGTGACGGATGTGTGTGGCAACTGGAGAACGGACATGCGTTACTAATTTAAGTGGGGGTGACATATGTTTTGTGATTTGTATATGGTTAACATGTTGGTTTACACATTTCGACAAACAACACTGACACTTGTATTAGTAAACATATTTTTCAGTGTATGTTTGCATACACCAATGTACATTTTGCCCCTATTACGAATTTATTCAGGACGTACAAACATCATACACGCAGTATCACTCGGATGCGGTACTTCATGATGCTCGTACTTTGCCTTTACAGGCACTTGTGAAGAAGAAGATGAGTCTGTTGACGAACGCAAAGATCATCAAATATGGCGCCTTTGCTATGAGCAGCCAATGGGAAAGCAGGAGCTGCCACCAATCGCGGCAGACAGGGTACGCCAAACAGAACACTCAGGCACGCCTCTGGAATTTCTTCCAGATTGTCTGAGCTCGCTTTATACATCGCTCTCGCCCTGTCACATGCCATGATGCGCAGAAATCACCTGGAGGAAATCGCCTCATTTCTCAGCAGAGCAGGGTGATCAGGTGACGCGCCACCGGCAATTTATCGCCGTAAAATCGCCCTGTCACACGCCGAACCGCATAGGCGATGTGGTAGCGATATCGCTGCATTCGGAGATTGCTTAGCAAATCTCCCGGCGATATTGCCACGTGTGAAGGTACCTTATCAGATCCATAACTTTGGCTTCCAAAGCCTGTTATTGGACGGGATTAGGTAAGAGTAGTTTGAAGGAAAGAATCCGGAGGAATTCTCTGAAATTCCAATTTTAATCCAGAGGAAACTATGTCAATAATCCATGTACTAGGTGTAATCTGGACCCAGTTGTTGTAAAAAATTTTTTTAGGTTACCACCAACAGGGGGATTAGAGTTAACTGTACTTGTTTCTACCTCTGGATGACAAAGCCCCACTGAAGAAGGCACCTTTCTGCTTCGGCTCGGTAGGCTCCCATCTGGAGTATAATAATAATAATATTTATTCATTTATATAGCGCTATTAAACTCCATAATGCTTTACATACATTTGTAACACTTTTCCCATTGGGGCTCACAATCGAAATATCTTATCAGTATGTTTATAGTATGACTTCTTGCGATCAAACGGCTGCTTCCTAAAGGCTTTCCTATACTTAGGAGCAGATGGTTTAGGGAAAACTGTCTTCACATCACCTGCCTTTGCTACAATGTCATCAAGCACAGGGCCAAATAAGTACTCACCCCAGCAATGGAATGGTTTTAGTTTGCGCATCACCCTTCCAGCCCTTCAACCACAGGGCCCGAAGAGCAGCGTTGGATATACCAGTTGACATGGATGCCAATCTGAAGGAATCAGCCGATGCAGCTGCCAAATAGGCTGCCCCTTCATGGAGCTGGGGAACAGAGGCTAGCAATTTTTCTCTAGGAGTTACAGCTTTTATCTGGTCTTCCAGTTGGTCTAACCATACCAGCATTGACCTTGCAATGCAAGTCCTGGCTGGTTTAAAGGCTCCAGAAGATGACTCCCAGGCTCACTTCAGAAACATCTCAGCCTTTCTATCAGATGGGTCTTTAAGGAGGCCTCCGTCCTCCAGGGGCAGTACAGGTCTTTTAGAGGAAGAGGCAACTGCTGAGTCTACTCTAGGTACTTTGTTCCATTCTGACAGCTAGTTGTCACCAAAGGGGTATTTTCGCTTTGTGAGGAGGGAAGGAAACTCGAGGTATCCTGCTTTTCCACTCCTTCCATACGAGATATTTTAGCATTTCATTGACAGGAAAAAACGTCCACTTTTTTGCGAAAGGCCCGCAAACATATGTTCCTGAGCAGACTTAGGCTCCTTGGCATCTGCTATACCCATTGTAGGGCAAACAGACCTAACTAGATTGTCTATATCCTCGATGGAGAAACACGATCTCCCGTCTTCATCAGATGAAGATGTTAGGGAAGACTCTACCGACCTTTACCTGCTGTACATTAGCTGAGGAATCAGACTCAGACTCAAAAACCTTATGACTGTTTTCCGCTTTTTAGATTTATGAAGTTCTTTAAAGGAATTTCTGATCTCTTCTCTAATAAACGATTTGAGATCCGAAGTACAGACAGGCGCTTCCTCGCCCAGGGTCTGAGAGATGCAGGACTGACAATCACTTGGTATAAGCATCAGGAAGGGGCTGCATACACAAAGCAAACTCTATGCTTGCTTTTGGACGACTTCTTTTTAGCCTAAAGGTATATAGAAAAGAAGTGGGATTCAGATCACCAGGTGATCATATATACACTCACCATCTGAAGCTTATCAGTGGGGTACCGGCTCTGAAGGTGGAGGCACAGTGCTGGATTTGGAGGGCTTGGAACGAAGGCTCTGCTCACACTCCTGGTATCGGTGATATCACTGCCCTTGGGGTCACCACCATCGCTGCTCTTGCGCTGCTAGAGACTACCTCAGGTGGTGGGTGCTCCTCCGCATCTCCGGGGAACACATTTTAGAAGCACATCCTGTGCAGGGACACCAGCCTATTTTAAGCTGTGGCCATGCCCCTTGCCATTCCCACTGGCAGATGCACCTCCTCGGTCCCAGAAGTCAATTGAGCTACTTCTGGGTTTCGGGCGTGTAATCGGCCAGCGCGCATGCTCATTTGAGAATCCGGAAATGGCCTGCATGAGGCGCAGGGTGGCCAATGCCCACACACTGCGCCCACCGGATGAGCACAGGGAACCACCTGTGCTGCACCCATGGTGGCACCACCCAGACCATGAGATTCCACCATCCTTCACAGATGAGGGGGAAGCCTGACAGGCAGGGTTGATGCTGCTACTAGAATCCTGGGCTCTGCCGTCCCCACAGGCACCACACAGATGAATGTTGGACTCATGTATATTCCTGCAGGTTCCCATAAAGGACAGGAAACCAACTGAGGAGGCGAGGGGGACCGCCCCTTTTTATCTTTAGGTTTCCTGTCCCTATAGGTGGAACCCCTTCCGCAGTGGGTGCTGTCATGGTGATTGTAAAATATTAAATATTTTGCCAAATTTTCTGTATTTTCAAAAAGAAATGCAAATAATATCGACCAAAATTTACCACTAACATGAAGTACAATATTTCACGAATGAGCATTCTCATAATCACTGGGATCTGTTGAAGCGTTCCATATATAATAATTCAAAGTGACCCTGGTCAGAAATGAGGCCCGGTCATTAACGTACATTTTGGCTTGGTCTTTCGGAGGTCAAACGCTATTTAACTGCAGATTTTCACAATATCTACAGGCTAATGTTTTCTTTTGGTGGTGACAGGTTCGCTTAATGGGCCCTTTACACGCAGCTACAGGTGACAGGTTTTCCACAGGTAACTTACTGGTTGCAGTGAAATCATGGAGACATAGTTCCATTTGTACACAGCACCAAGATAGAACTATGTCTCCATGATTTCACTGCAACCAGTAAGTTACCTGTGGAAAACCTGTCACCTGTAGCTGCGTGTAAAGGGGCCATTAAACCTACTGACCCTGATCCTGGCATTTGTAGGTATGTGTCTGTTTTATTAGCACAACTCTCAATAGAACTTCTACATGTAGCAGATTGAACATTGCTTAAGGCTATGTGCCCACCGGACATGTTTTTTGTGCTGCGTTTGTTAGCTGTACAAATGCAGTGATGTAAAAACAAAAGCAGTACAAACGTATTGAGTTTGTGCACATTACAAACACAGCACAAATAAGAGGACACTCAAAGATAGACAGACAGACAGACACACACACACACTTTCTCACCCATACCGGCAAGCCCATGGTGATCCCTGGTTATGTGTACCTCCTGGGCATTGGCAGGATCTGTGTATATTGAGCTCCCAAGACCTTGGAAGGTCACATGGCTGAGTCACATGATACGCAGGTCCAGTAGTCACCTAGCGCAGCTTCATCCAGTGCCCAGGCCGAAGAAGTCACAGGGGAGGGGGAGTATTAGAGTATTTTTGTTTTGGAATTCGCTGTAAAAAATCATCACAAAAAGACTGTGGGAATACCAATCCATTTGTGCTTTTGGGAGCGGTGGGGTGGGGTGGGGTTATAATGATGGAGGCAATTGGGAAACTGCAGCCCAAAGATGGGCATGTTAATTGACAGGTACTTAGGTATATAAACGCAGGCGATTTCTGCAGCAAACACACACATGGGCATAATATTTTGAAAATCATATTGACTGTAATGTTAAAGCTCTGGGTACTGCGTTTTTGCTGTGGGAAGTTAGCCTAAAGTGGGCACATTTACTAAAGGTTATATGCAAATTATTGAGAAGGTGATTTTTTTTTATATGTCTATAGACCAACTGAGTGTGTGATTAGTTTTATATTGGAGTTCTCAGAAGAGTTTCACACTCTGTGTTAAACATGTACATAAGGGCCGCTTTACACGTCGTAATATCGTTCCGATATTGCATACGATTTCACGTGAGCGCGCACGTATTTGGCACTTGTCCAAGATCGCATAGGAGATGTCACACAGGGAGATATCAGCAGGCAACGCAACTACGATGTTGTACGCCCCTTTTCCACGCCGAGTATGAGCAACCCAGGAAACGAGCATTTAACATTAGAGTGAATAGGGGAAGTTGCGCTGTCACACAGCACGATCATGCCACATCCCATATACAATATGGTACGGTTGAAGAGCTTGCACAATCTTCTTGCAATATTGTAGGTAGGTTTTTTTCAAGTCGCATTGCCCATTTACACGACACAAAGCACGAACGATATCAACTGCAACGCTCGTACCACGTGACTTTTTGTTGATGTTGCATTGCGATATCGTGACATGTAAAGCGGCCCTTAGTGTCCTCGGTCATTCCCACGCCCCATCCACAACCATGAATAGAGTCTGTTCTCATTAGTCCATTATTGATACACTGTGAGCCAAAATAAAAGGGGTTTCCCACAAAGTACATTTTAATCAATAGATCTTAGAATAACAATTTCCAAAATGGGATGTTTCTGTGCGGAGATAATCTTACATACTGTATGTGTACCTGCTATGTACTGTGTAATAGCCGTGTCAGACAATGGTCAGAAAATACCACAGCTCCTGGGCCGGGGAAGGAAGGAAAAGAATATACAGACATTACAGCATGGGATCACAGCTGATTATCTCTGTGAGTTAAAACATTTTCCTTCCTGTTTTTATTCCAAAATTTATTGAATAAAATGGACTTTGTGGGACAACCACTTTTATTATTTATCCATATTATTACTGTTTTTATACCTTGCACACTTCATTCTGTTGCATGTCAATAACCAGATGAAGCTCCCAGTCCGGTAATGAAATACCTATTCAATATCTGTTAAATTAAAGAATGTTTTCTTGCACATCTGCGTCCCAGATATTGTTGCTCAGCCATATGCACATCTATCATCTTCATACAGCTGCTATTCTTGACATTACCACAGCTTTACATTGCAGGGGACACTTGGCCTCCACATCCACCAGAGCCACTGCTGCACAACCAGGACTGCTCTGCACAGCTTTGCTTTCAGTGTACTGTATATAGTATTATTTTGTGAATCAGCAGCATGAAAAAATTAAAAACTGAGGGCGCGTGTCCTGGGAGCTGATGGCGCCGAATGCTTAGAACAGGAGCTCCCTTGGAGTTTCCCTGCCTGCGGCAATTAATGGCACCCCGAGGCCTCGTTACCGCTCCTTCCGACCCCCGGGATCCCTGGACACTGCAGAGATGCCGAGTGCTTCTTCAAGGAGAAAAGGAGATGCTCAAAAGGTAACAGACTTCTTCCCTGTGGAGAAGCCGCCCACTCCCTATCCCAACATGGTGCCGCTCTCTGAGCGGTCCACAACTCCACCCCGTGCTCCCCGCAGCACCGGCAACCGATCTCAAAGGGAGGATGATGAGGCGCCCATTACCCAAAAATACCTGCGGAGCCTTTCGGGTTCCCTGTGCAGATCCCTCCAGGAAGACCTTAAGGGGCTGCTGGGTGAGATAAGGGAGGACATGGCAGCCTTAGGGAAGTGGACCCACCATATTGAGCATAAGATGGCGGAGTATGCGTCTGCTCACAACCACCTAGCAGACGACCATGCCATTCTAGAGAAAGACATGAGCAACATGCAGGTTAAAATGTGGGACTTAGAGGACAAGCTGCGCAGATGTAATATTAATATAAGAGGCATGGCTAAGACGGTGGGAGATGGAGATCTGCAGCCCACGGTCTCTGCCTTTCTGCAACATAATACTCACAGAGTCTTGAGCCTCTGAACTGGCCATTGAAAAGATCTACAGGATCTCTAAGCCGGCTCACATTCGAAAAGACTTCCCAAGGGACATAATGGTGTGTCTACTCTGCTCTAACACAAAGGAACTTGTGTTGCAAACTATGAGGAAATCTCCAACACTTGCTGACGCCTATAAAAATTTGGCGGTATTCCCTGACCTTTCGCCTGGAACCCTTGCAAGACGCAGAGAGTTCGCCCCTTACTGTAAAATTTGGAGGTGAAAAAGGTATAATGTAAAATTGGGTGCTCCGGTCAGAGTGAATTTCCATTATAAGGGCACTAAACAGTCTTTCCCAAACCCTAAACAACTGGAGAAAGCCCTTAAAGAATGGAATCTTATGCCCGTCAGTAACGCCCCCTCGCCCTGGACAAATTTCCATTCCAGAGATGATGGGGGTGGCGCGGCCTGGGGGGATGGCTGAGGCCTCCCGGACAATCTGAGCGGGGTCCATTCCGAGGCGCACCTGAGGCTCCTTTGTGGTCTCTTTGTGACTGTGTTTGAGACTACGGTGGAGCGGGTTTCCAGCCAACCAGACCTAACATCTTCACCGGTCGGCCCTCCTGCACCGAATTTGTAAGACCACGAGTGTGAAAAGTCACTTTTAATGTTAAGGCTTTAAATTCCCTGGCAAAGAGGTTGTTTCTGTGGAGAGAAATTTGTAAATCTAAAGCTGATATCCTGTGTATACGGGAAACCCACCTACTCAAAGGGGATAATCACAGACTCCATCATAGACAATTTAATAATATATATTTTGCCAACCATTCCAGGAAGAAAGCCGGAGTTTGCACATTAATCAAAAACACTGTTCAGTTCCAACTCCTTAACTTGTTTGAAGACCTGGCGAGCAGATACATTATTCTAATCTGCTGTATCTCAGGGGTTAACATGACCATTGCAAAGGTTTACGCACCAAATGAAGCTCAGATACGATACCTCTGATCCTTCCTTGGAAAGGTACAAGAGGTAGCTCAGGGTCTGAAAGTGATATTTGGTGACTTCAACCTTGACCCAGACCGCCATATGGACTGCTCCTCCACAGCTACACGAAGAAGCAGAGAGCTGGGCCCTCTATGCCGTGAACTCTACCTGCATGATGTGTGGCGCTACCTCCATTCATCTGAAAAGGACTATTCCTTCTTCTCACACAGGCACAGGTCGTACTCCAGAATAGACTATTTCCTAGTGGATGACAATACTCTTTTGGCCTGTGCCTGTGCGGAAGTCAGCTTGATCACTTGGTCAGATCATGCACCGGTTTCCCTGGAGGTAACTCTTGGGGCAAAACAGTCTGTGTCATGCAACTGGAGACTGACTGTTAGCCTTCTTGCTAACTGCATGGTCACGGTTGAGGTTGAAAAACGCCTAACTGAACTCTTTATGATAAATAACAGGGCTGAGTCTGACGACGTCCTTTGGGCGCTTCACAAAGCGGTGATTAGAGGCCTCCTCCTCCAAAAAGCCTCCCAAATTAAAAAAGCTAACAATAAAAATAGAACATACCTCATGTCCTGCCTCCAAATCCTAGAGGAGATAAATAAAAATAAACAAACACTCTTCCCAAATATCCTCCCAAATTCTTGAGACCAGGAATCAACTAAGAGCCCTACCACTGGTGCAACATGAGAAATTTCTCAGACGTTTTAAGACCTCGCTTTACGCATCAGGGGACAAGGCCAGAGCCCTACTGGCCAAACGGACCAAAAAAAGAGCAGCTTGTAATGTAATAGATTCCATGAAGGATGAAAATGGGGCAACGGTGAGGAACCCTGAGAAAATTGAGGAGCTGATTGCACAATTTTATTGTTGGCTGTATAACCTGAGAGATGACCCCGATACCCCCCAGCCCACCCCAGCAGATATAGCAGAATTCCTGGTGGGCTTGAACCTCCCTGTCGTCTTGGAGACGCAGCTGGCGCAGTTGAACCGGCCCTTTACCTTCATTGAGGTAGCGGAAGTGATTAAATCTACAAAATGTTTTTCGGCCCCTGGCCCAGGTGCGTTTCCGAACGAATATTATATTATCGGACCTTCTCGCAGACTCTGACCCCATATCTACTTAAGACGTTTAACCATTGGCAAATGTCCGGCACAATCCCCACCTCTTTCCTTAGAAGCAACTATTGTCACCATCCCCAAGCTAGGTAAACAGCCAGAGAACCCATGCAATTACCGCCCTATATCCCTCCTAAAGTGCAACCTTAAGATCTTTTCAAAAGTGTTGCCAAATAGACTTTCACAAGTGATTCCCACCTTGGTGGATTCGGATCAGGTAGGATTTGTGACGGGCAGGCAAGCGAAGGATGGCTCTCGAAGAATGATGAACCTTATTAAAGTGGCCGAGATGAGGGATACCCCCAGTGTATTCCTGTCTCTGAACGCTTTAAAAGCCTTTGACAGGGTACACTAGGGTTACTTAGAAATGGTACTGTGCAAGTTTGGGCTGTCGGGTCCAATCTTGGCAGCTATATTATGTTTATATTCCAACCCAAACGCCAGGGTTCTCTTTTTGGGCTTTCTCTCCCAGAGGTTTTGCATAACCAACGGCACACGCCAGGGATGCCCGTTTTCCCCGGTAATCTTCCCCTAGCTGGCCTCCTTGAGCCGAACTGACCAATCGATTTCAGAGAACTTTGTTTACATACCGTAAATTCTTTTTCTTATAGCTCCTATTGGGAGACCCAGACATTGGGTGTATAGCTTCTGACCTCCGGAGGACACACAAGGCATTACACCTAAAAGTGTAACTCCTCCCCTACTGCCTATACACCCCCTCCCGGGAGAATCCCATCAGTTCGGTGCACAAGCAGGAAGGAGGAAAGACCACCCGCGCCCAGCCCAACAGGACTGGGAAATAACAAACGGCCAACAGGGCCAACACGCGAGGTGAAATGACACCAGGCACTAGCAGAGAACAAAGCCCCAAAAAGGCACAGGGTGGGAGCTGGGTCTCCCAATAGGAGCTATAAGAAAAAGAATTTACGGTAAGTAAACAAAATTCTCTTTTTCTTTTGCGCTCCATTGGGAGACCCAGACATTGGGATGTTCAAGAGCTATCCCAGGGCGGGAAAAAACCCAAAAGCAGGCCCATCATAAATGAGCAACCGCTGCCTGAAGGATCCGCCTGCCCACATTGGCATCAGCCGATGCCAAAGCATGGACTTGATAATGCTTAGTAAAAGTGTGAAGGCTACACCATGTGGCCGCCTGACACACCTGAAGAGCTGAGGCTTGATGACGCAAGGCCCATGAAGCCCCCACAGCCCTTGTGGAATGAGCCTTAATACCAGAAGGTACAGGCAAACCAGAGGATACATAAGCATCCCGAATAGGAGTCTTGATCCACCTAGCCAAAGAAGACTTGGAGGCTGGCTCACCCCTCTTCTGACCTATAGTCAGAACGAAAAGGGCATCCGAATGACGAAATGACGCCGTTCGGGAAACGTAAATCCTGAGAGCCCTGACCAGATCCAAAGTATGGAGAGACTTCTCATACTGGTGAACCGGATGCGGGCAAAAAGATGGCAGGAAAATGTCCTGATTCAGGTGGAAAGGGGAAAGCACCTTAGGCAAGAACTCCGCCACAGGCCGAAGCACCACCTTGTCCTGGTGGAACACCAGAAAAGGAGACTGACAGGACAAGGCAGCCAACTCCGAAACTCTCCGCAGAGAAGTGATGGCAACCAAAAAGGCAACCTTCTGTGAAAGCCTGGAAAGAGAAACCTCTCTAAGAGGTTCAAAAGGCGGCTTCTGCAACGCCGCAAGGACCAGGTTAAGATCCCATGGGTCCCAAGGACGTCTGTAGGGAGGAATGATGTGACTCGCCCCCGGAACAAACCTCTTCACCTGAGGAAGCGTAGCCAAACGCTTATCAAAAAGAACCGACAGAGCCGAGATCTGTCCCTTGATGGAACTGAGCGCCAAACCCTTATCCAGCCCTGACTGGAGGAAGGCCAGAAGAGTTGACAGAGAGAAAGGCCAGGGAGGATTGCCGTGGATACGGCACCATAAAAAAGAAATCTTCCATACTCTGCGGTAGATTCCTGCAGAAACCAGTTTCCTGGCCTGTCTCATGGTAGCCCCGACGTTGGTGGAAAACCACGGGACGTCAACAACCAGACCTCAAGCGCCACAAAGTCAGGCTCAGGACCGAGGAATTGTGGCGGAAGAAAGGACCTTGAGACAAGAAATCCGGCCGATCCGGGAGCCTCCATGGATCCCCCACCGAGAGCCGCAACAGGTCCGGGTACCAAGCCCTTCTGGGCCAGTCCGGGGCGATGAGAAGGGCTCGCCTGCATTCCGCCCCGAGCTTCCGCAGGACCCTGGGTAGCAAGGCCAATGGGGGAAAAACATAGGGGAGACGAAAGCGGGACCAATCCTGGACCAGCGCATCCGTCCCTACCGCCAGGCTGTCTCGAGCGCGAGACATGAAGGTTGGAACTTGTCGATTCAGCCTGAAAGCCATCAGGTCCACGTCCGGAGTTCCCCAGGTGCTGCAGATGTGCTGAAACACCTCTGGGTGAAGAGCCCATTCCCCCTCGTCCATTTCTTGCCGGCTTAAGTAGTCGGTCTCCACATTGTCCACCGCGGGGATGTAGACAGCCGAGATGGACGCGTCGTTGTCTTCTACCCACCGAAGGATGGGTTGGACCTCCGCAAAGGCTTGACGGCTGCGAGTGCCTCCCTGGCGGTTTATGTAGGCGACAGCAGTCGCGTTGTCGGATTGGATCCGAATTGGATTCCCCGACAGAAACCTCTGGAAGGCCAGGAGAGCCAGGTAGACGGCTCGTATCTCTAGGACGTTGATCTGTAAGGATGATTCCTGCATCGTCCAGGTGCCCTGAGCCCTGTGATGCAGGAACACCGCACCCCAACCCAGAAGGCTGAAGTCTGTAGTGACCACCAACCAAGAGATGGGAAGGAACGACCTGCCTCGGGCCATCGACCTGGGCAACAGCCACCATCGGAGAGATTCCTTCGTCGCGGAAGAAAGGGCGATGCACCGATCTAGAGAGGACGGATTCTTGTCCCAGCCGCGTAGGATCTGCAGCTGAAGCGGACGCAGATGAAACTGCGCAAAAGGGACCGCCCCTCGATGGTCGCCACCAACTTCCCTAGAACGTGCATGAGACATCTGATGGGAACCAAGTCCGCCTGCAAAAGGAACCGGACCTCTTCCGCAATCGAGGACTGTTTGTCGAGGGGAAGGATCACCAGAGCCGGGACAGTGTGGAACTCCATGCCCAGATACAAGATCGTCTGAGTAGGGATTAGGACCGACTTCGGGGAGTTGACTATCCAACCGAAGGTCCGAAGAGTGTCCAAAGTGGCAGAGAGACTCATCTGACACTGTTCCGCAGACGAAGCTCTGATCAACAGGTCGTCCAGATACGGAGTGACTGCGTGTCCCTGCAAATGCAGCACTGCCACCATCGCAGACATCACCTTGGTGAAGATCCTCGGAGCCGAGGAAAGGCCGAATGGCAACGCCACAAACTGGAAATGCTCCTCTCCCACCGCAAACCGCAGCCATCGCTTGTGAGCAGGAGCAATGGGGATGTGGAGATAAGCATCCTTCACGTCCACCGAAGCCAGGAAATCCCCCTGAGACAGGGACGCTATTACCGAGCGTAAGGACTCCATCCTGAAGGGCCTGACTCTCACGTGCCGGTTGAGGAGCTTGAGGCCCAACACCGGTCGCACCGAACCGTCCTTCTTCGGAACCGTGAAGAGGTTCGAATAAAACCCCCGAAACCGTTCCTCTGATGGAACCGGACCCACAACTCTGCTCTGAAGCAGAGCGTCCAGCGCTCGCTGAAAAGCCGCAGCCCTCGCCAAATGGGGCGAAGAGGTGCAGAACTGAGTCGGAGGACGCGACTCCAGTTCTATCCTGTAGCCGTGAGAGACCACGTCCACCACCCACCGGTCCTGGATGCGACTTCGCCAGATGCTTCCAAAGCGGGAGAGCCTGCCACCGATCTTGGACGCTACCGAGGGAGGCGAAGAGTCAGCAGGAGGCAGTCTTGGCGACTGAGGCACCAGCGGGCATCTTCTGCTGGGCCTAAGACTTCCAGGACCTATGAGACCTCTGGTCCTTGTCCGGACGGGAAGAGGAGGAGGATGAGGCTGCCTTGGAGGAGGGACGAAAGGAGCGAAACCTAGCATGCAGCTGATGCTGACCGGTCTTCTGCGCCTTAGCTTGTGGCAAGGAAGTGGATTTCCCCCCTGTAGACTCCTTGATGAGATCGTCAAGACGTTCCCCTAATAGCCTATCTCCCGAGAACGGGAGGCCCTGGAGGAACTTCTTAGACATAGCGTCCGCCTTCCAGTCACGCAGCCACAACATCCGACGTGCTGCCAGCGAGTTAGCCGAAGCTACCGCAGATCGGCTAGCCGATTCCATGATTGCGGATCTAGCATAGTCTGTAAACGCCTCAGCCTGAGACGTCAGAACCGCCACTTCAGGAATTCCTGAAGACATCCCCGGGATCTCCGAAAGGCAAGCTGAAACCACTTGAAGGGCCCACACCGCCGCAAAGGCTGGAGCAAAAGAGACACCTGTGGCCTCAAAAATGGACTTCTGCAGAAGCTCGATCTGCCTGTCCGTGGGGTCCTTGAGAGAGGACCCGTCCGCCACCGACATAACAGTATTTGTGGACAACCGAGAAACCGGAGGGTCCACTCTTGGAGAAACAGACCAGCCCTTGACCACATCTGGAGGGAAAGGGTAACGGGAATCTTTCTGCTTCTTAGCAAAGCGTTTGTCAGGACAGGTCCGAGGAGTCTGAACTGTAGAGCGGAAGTTAGAATGATCCAGGAAGGATCCTCTGGACCTGGCTGGAGGAAGGAACTGATAAAGTTCCTTCGAAACGGAAGAATCCACCGCAGGAGCGGGAACAGACAAATCCAGCACAGTGTTGATAGAAGACACCAAGTCGTCCACCAAAGAACTTTTGTCCAGGTCCTCATCAGGGGCCCTGACGGAGTCTAAATCCTCCTCTCCATCCAACAGGCAACCCCCAGCTCGGGAGCCCGTCCGTGAAGCCGTAGGGGAAACCGTACGACGTGGCCATTTAGGAGGGCGCGGAGACGGATCTGAGAGTCCTGAATTGTCGCCAGAGTCCAAACCTCTAGCAGAGGAAGAACCACTACGACGCCTACGGCGCGTGGCGGAGGCCCCAGAGGAACCTTCCCATCCACCTGATAAGGACTCCCGCAAGGCTCTGGTCATAGCTGCCATAGACTGAGACACAGAGTCATAAATGGACTGAGCAAATACAGCTGTCCAAGGCGGAGGCACCGCTGGGTCCACCGGGTCAGGTGCAGACGCCACAGACCCAGAACCAGGGGAGGCTCGTGCACCAAGGCAGTTACTTGGACTGCAGCAGCCGGCGAAATATCAGCCTCATGCGGAGAACAAGCCGAGCAATGAGGGAAAGAGAATCCAGCAGGCAGCTGGGCCTTACATGCAGTACAAGCATGATAACGTGTCTGCACCCTAGGAGCTTTGTTCCTGGAGCTAGACATGGTGTCTACACAAGTGATTTCAATGAGAGAACTCAGAGGAGGGGGAAAACGAGGCGTAATGTGTAGCCAGGGAGGAGAATAGAGCACCACCAGAGACTGGGGTGACCTACCGGACCTTGAGTGCCCTCCAGAGACGTGCAGACCCTGCAGCCACCGGTAAAGTGCAGGGCAAAGGAGCCCTCAAGATGGCCACCGGAGCTGAGAGAGGAGGCGTGGACAAGGAGTGTCCCCTTCCAGCGTGCGAAACTGGAGGGCAGGCCCTCTCCCCCGCAGGCCCACGCCCCCAGGCTGCAAGGCAGCATTCCCCATAGGAGAACGAGGAGCGGCCTGCCCGCGGCCGTCCTCCAAAGGGGCGGGCACAACCCGAGGGGCGGCACCGCCCCATGAAGCCCCAGCGCGTCAATCAGAGAGACTAGGCTGCAAGCCGGGGCCTAAATTTAGCCCCGCGGCCGCCTGCCAGCAGGGGTCGAGCGCGGAGCACACTAAAAAATCGCGGCCTAGCCGCAGAAACACCTGGCCAGGATCCCGGGCAGCCGGGAGGAGACCGGGCTCCCCTCCCCGCTGAACAGACCAGCTGCAGGCACCGCACAGACCCCCACAGAGTACCTCTATTGGTGGTGCAGGGTCCGGTCCCTGGGGATCCCTCACACAGGCCAGCAGACAAGAGGGGAGCCGTGGACTGAGTGGATGAGCCCAAGTTGTGGGGGCCAGGAAGATCCCACTTCTCCAGAGACCCTAAGGGATGGAGAAGGACAAACAGCATGAGGGCTCCAGCCCATTGTACCCCAGGGGTACCTCAACCGCCTCCGCCCGAGGAAAGAGGAAGGAGACATGCTGGGGATCAAAAGATCCTCTTTGCTTCCATCCGACACTAATCAGTGAGAGAGCATGAGTGTAGAGTGTGCCTCCTTCAAAACAAAGCAAAGAACTGATGGGATTCTCCCGGGAGGGGGTGTATAGGCAGTAGGGGAGGAGTTACACTTTTAGGTGTAATGCCTGGTGTGTCCTCCGGAGGTCGGAAGCTATACACCCAATGTCTGGGTCTCCCAATGGAGCGCAAAAGAAAATCATATTATCGGCCTAGATGCTGACGACATAATTATCTCCTGCATCGATATCTCTAGATCTTCAATTATGAAGTCGCTGGCCGTATACGCCCTAATCTCTTATTAACCTCCCTGGCGGTATGATTAGGTCAGGAATTTTGTGCTAAAAGCTGGCTTACCCGCGGTCGCGGCAGATGCGGTGAAAAAAACGCATCTGCCGCACTTGCCGCATAGCCGCCGCACTTGCGGCGCGGTTGCGGTAATCGCCATAGTAAGTATAGGGGGACTTGCGGCAGATGCGGCAAGTGCGGTTTTGCACTTGCGGCAGATGCGGCAGGTGCGTCAAGAGCGTTTTTTTTTCACGGCCGCACCTGCTGCAAGTGCAAAACCGCATTTGCCGCACCTGCCGCAAGTCCCCCTATACTTACTATGGCGATTACCGCAACCGCGCCGCAAGTGCGGCGGCTATGCGGCAAGTGCGGCAGATGCGTTTTTTTCACCGCATCTGCAGCGACCGCAGGTAAGCCCGAGCTTGACTCGGGGTTACCGCTTCTGGCAGTGAATGTTAACCCCGAGTCAGGCTCGGGAATACCGCTAGGAAGGTTAAAAACTCAATGCAAACAAATCAGTTATTTTACCCATTCAGGTCCCCCAGTCATTATGGCCAAGCTATTACTAAAAATATATGGCAAAATTACAGACCCTAGTGAACAATTATTATGGGCAAATAAAAAGCCAAGATTAACACGGACAGTTATGCACCTCCCTTTTGGTCAGGGAGGCATGAGAGTCCCTAATCTAATAGAATATCCGAGAGCAGTTATCCTGGGGGAGGCCAAGTCCTGGTGGAATTCATCCCCTCATTTGGGTTGGATCCAAATTGAGAAACACTTCTTGGGGGGAGGCCCTCTTGGCCTGGTTTTGACCGCGGAGACCTTGGGTCCCACAGGAAGAACTTCCCTTCTTGAAGCTATGCAAACTCTCCTCAATACTGATAGGATATTTAGATTGTGAGCTCCAAGAGAGACAGCATTACTCATGTATGTAAAGTGCTATGGAATTCATAGCACTATATAAATGAATAAATATTATTATTATAACTACTGGAGACAGGCACCTCGAGGCTGGACTGGCCTTCGCCCCGACTTTAATGCCTCTTAGAGCATTACATCTGCATATCCCTTTCTTGAGCTGGAGGACCTGGGAGGAAGCCGGAGTCATGTCCATGGTTGACCTCATTGTGGGGGGTAAGCTTCCAGCATTTGAATCCCTGGTGTTGCGCTTTCCCCTACTTAAAAAGTGCGTTCTTCCAGTACCTCCAGATCAGGCATTTTATATCTTCCACATCCTGTTTGCAAAGACTAGGGGAATCGCCCCACCCCTCTCCCTTACAGAAACTTTTCCTCTCTGATCCGAAATGTACCAAAGGCGGGCAATGCTCTAAAAAGGTCTGATAATTTTCAGCACCCCACATTAATTAGAATATATGAAGAGATAGGAAGCAGATTTGGGTTTCTCTTCAACCCTTGAGTATTGGGAAAGTGGCATAAAAGTAGCTCATAATGCAACCAGATGCATAAATCACCTAGAGAATCTCAAGAAGATCCACCTGAGGTGGTATATCCCACCCTCTCGTTTATCTAAATTTAATGAGGCTCTCTCCCCTCTGTGTTGGAGGCAGTGTGGAGAGAGGGGGACCATGCCCCACATGGGGTGGACTTGTCCAATGATCACCCCTTTTTGGCTCCTGGTGTCCAGCCTGCTGAGCACGATTACGGGCATGAATGAGCTTCTATCCCCCCTGCTGACAATCCTTAATATAGCCATGGCCTGCTACCCACCGACATTCCGAAGGACAGTTTTATATATACTGACCTCGGCCAGATTGAGCACTGCCGCCAAGTGGAAGACACAATCCCCCGCCCCCCTCCCTATCTGAAGTAATTCAAAAAATTAACTCAATTTTCCATCATGAGTACTATTTGGCCTTGGACTCGCAAACCAAAAGACGGACAATAGATTCATGGCAAATTTGGGCTACTCACCCACTAGCAACCCCGATCCCCCCTAACTTATCCACTAAGCAACTTTTTGCCCCTTTAGGACTTGTCGTCAGACACAGCTCACTATACCTCTTAGCTAACAAAGTGAAGGTCCCTGCAGGGAACTAGTTGGTCAAGATTGTAAATAACTGAAGATGGAATTACCAGGATTCCCCCCCAACCCTATTTCCCCCACTATGCAGTTATGACGTTGACTTGTTGGTATATTCACCTTTGTATGTTAGAAATTTTAAATAAAAACTTATTGAAGGAAAAAGAAAAAAAAATAATTAAAAACCCACCAGGTGTAAATACTTTTCACTGAAGGGCAAATTTCCATATTTAAATCTCCTTACCTACTTAATGGTCTTCTTATGGTTGCAGGAAAACTCCTCTCCATATGGTAGATAGCAAGTTCCCAGACCTTGTCTTAGCCCACTCACACAGCCAGATCAGAATATCCCACAGCCTACACTGATGAGGGGCAGTCACCCCGAAACGCAGCGTCTGTAGTTTGGGGTTCTGATCTGGCACAAATCCCTCGTCATATCTAATATATAATTCCCCTAACGCACTTCCGTAAGTTTCGGCGCTACCTCCGACGCCATGTCAGTGGGCGCGCAGCGCCCACGCGACCAGTGAAGCATTGCCCGTGCAGCGGGCATTGTGAGCCGTTGCAGGGGCGCGAGCAATGGCCGCGCAGCGGCCATTGCGAGTCTCCCGCCCCGGCGACAACCGACGAGAGCCGAGCGCCGTGGCCGAAAATAGAACCAAGGGCCCGGCCATGCACAGCTCTAAAGACTGCTATGTATCTCAATGGCCAGTGAGGCGCTATGCTCATTGGTCGCTGTGTGCTGGCGCCGACCAATGAGCATTCCCATTCAGATACATGGAGGTCTTTGAGTTTCAAATTTACCGCTGTGAGGCGCGAAGCTCATTGGTCGCTGTGTGCTGGCGCCGACCAATGAGTATAGCGCCTCACTTCCCATTGAGATACATGGAGGACTTTGGGTTTCAAATTTACCGCTGTAAGTGAGGCGCTATGCTCATTGGTCGCTGTGTGCTGGCGCCGACCAATGAGTATAGCGCCTCACTTCCCATTGAGATACATGGAGGACTTTGGGTTTCAAATTTACCGCTGTAAGTGAGGCGCTATGCTCATTGGTCGCTGTGTGCTGGCGCCGACCAATGAGAATAGCGCCTCACTTCCCATTGAGATACATGGAGGACTTTGGGTTTCAAATTTACCGCTGTAAGTGAGGCGCTATGCTCATTGGTCGCTGTGTGCTGGCGCCGACCAATGAGAATAGCGCCTCACTTCCCATTGAGATACATGGAGGACTTTGGGTTTCAAATTTACCGCTGTAAGTGAGGCGCTATGCTCATTGGTCGCTGTGTGCTGGCGCCGACCAATGAGAATAGCGCCTCACTTCCCATTGAGATACATGGAGGACTTTGAGTTTCAAATTTACCGCTGTAAGTGAGGCGCGAAGCTCATTGGTCGGCGCCAGCACACAGCGACCAATGAGCTTTGCGCCTCACTTACAGCGCTAAATTTGAAACTCAAAGTCCTCCATGTATCTCAATGGGAAGTGAGGCACTTCTCTCATTGTACTCATGACAGTAGCAACATTAACCCCTTACATTCCGTTTTATCTGTAATTTCTATAACACAGTGTGTAGTTGTACTGCCACTGCGAAGTTAACCCCTTATATACCATTTCTGCCTTAACTCCATACGTTGTAGTCTCTATTACTAATCCCAGTAGGAACATTAACCCCTTATATTCCATTGTTGTTGTTATTTCTATTACACAGTGTATAGTTGTAATGACACTGCGAAATTAACCCATTATATACCAGTTCAGCATTAACTGCATATTTGGTAGTGTTTATAACTACTGCCACTGCTACATTAACCCCATGAACACCATTTTGGATATAATTTACAGCGCACTCCTTCAATAACATTTTTGATATCATTATAAGTTCCTACTCTGTTATAGTCCTGTTAGTCGGACATTAACTCTTTCTACACCTCCACTATATTGCTACCCTCACAGTTTTGCCTACATCACCTACTTAGTCATATATCTGGTGTTTAAGTCTATTATTTAAAACTATTAAAAAAATTATATACAGATTCTAGACTCCCGATTCTTTAGAATCGGGCTCACAGCTAGTTAATAAAAATCTTGTTAGAAAGTGACTATGACTTTGAGGAGCTACTTAAAGGTGGCATTAGAGTTCATCCACTTCCTTACTGAAGTGCAAATTTGCATATTTACTAGAGGAGGGATGTGGCTTTAAATCTCCTTACCTACTTAACTGTCTTCTTATGTTTGCAGGAAAACTCCTCTCCGCAAGGTAGATAACAAGTTCCCAGATCACATGTACTGGAAATTTTAGGAAGTAACTCTGCTTACAGTTCAACTCAACTTAACACAGACATCAGCAAACTCAAATATTAAAAAATTTCCACCTAAATTTAATGTACAGATGATATGTAAAATACTTAGAAATATAAATACGCTTTTAGAATGTATGGCTTATACAGAATGATTAAAGTAACACCTCAATAATTATGTGAAAACCCAAGTAGAACACCCAAGACATTGTGAGGTAGGATAGGTATATGCGGAGTGTAAGAAATCTTTCTTTGCTGTACTATCTAAAATAAATGGCGATTTGATTTACAGATACATTCCCTTGGTGTAAGACGAACCATTAATTGTCAAAGTAGAGCAGGAGTTCCCTTAGTAAAATAGGAAAAAGGCATAAGCACTCCTTCCACACCGGCCTTGTTCCAGCAGTGTTGGCGCCGGGTCTCCAGCTCTTCAGGGTTAAGTAACACAAGTCCAGCGCTTTATTATGTTGTCCAGGCAGACATTCACTCTGATAGAATAAGGATGAAAAGGGGTTGGCTGCAAGGCACATGATACATAACAATTAGCCATCACTGATCAGCTGCTGCTCATCAATATTCCAACAGACAGAGGCTGCTTTCAGTCAGTCACCGGTGATCAGCTGCAGTGTTCATGTTACTTAACAATTGGGAAGATCCGGCACAGACATAGCTGGAAATACACCAATGCAAGAGAAGGGGTACAAGTTTTCTTATTACAAAAGGGAAAAATCAGACATTTAAAGGGGGTTGTCCGATCTTTTTTATAAAATCTATGTGTATACCTAGGCTACAAAATGCTGACAGTTTGTAATTTAGACCCTGTCAGCATTTTGCATTGTTACCTAAATATCACTATTCTGCATATGGATGAGCAGCTCAGCCCCCAACCAAAGGCGTGTCGTTTACACTCAGACTCCTACAAGCACGCCCCAGACTCCAAAAAGCATGCCACCCAGTCTCCAAAAAGCACGCCACCCAGTCTCCAGCATGCCTGGCCTCCGCAGACTCTAACAAGGATGGCCCTTCCGTAGCCTCCAATATGACTATCCACCACCATTCACCTATGTAAACTCTGAATTGCACTGAGTGGTCATCTCCTTCTGTCTGAAACACTGTGCTGAATCCGCAGCTGTGTGAAGGAGATCACTGCTCAGTACACTGTGCTGTGGTGTGTGAGTGCTTACTTCATTCCCTGTGCTCGCGCTGTCTCTGACAAGATCTTCACTGCCATGGCCGTCCCCAGTGAGGGCTTGTAGGCGACTGGGAAAGGTGTGCTTGTAGGAGTCTGGGTGTAAATGACAAATAGTGATGTTTACAACCAGGCTCCAAAACAAAACGCCTTTGATCGAGGGTTGAGGCTGCCCCTCTACACACAGAGAATGATATCTAGGTAAAAATGAAAAATGCTGACAGGGTGTAAATTGCAAACTTTCAGCATTTTGCAGCCTAGATATACATATAAATTATACGAAAAACCCGGACAACCCTTTTAATGAGGGGATGTCCAAGTAATGGACAAGCCATTTAAAAACAAAAGACATTGGGATTACTTTCTATAAAAGAGTACAATATCACCACAGAACTTTCTGAAACTAGGTCTCTGTGATATTGTCTCCCTGTAAACTTGGAACAATTTCTGTTTGATTACATTTGCTGGAGATATCCAAGTCACTTGTAGGTTTCTTATACTGTCCCAAGTCCCTTTCTGCACTGGACTCTATTTTTGAAGGAGACTCAATAGAATCTGGAGAATCTGGTTTTAAAACCTGTGGGCTCTTATCTGAAGTAGAGGTCCCTATCTGCTGCTTTGTTTCTGTTTCTTGTAGTTGTAATATTTGCTCAACTTCTATCTCCAAGTCCAGTCTCTCTTCATCAGCTTCTACTTCCAACTGTTGCATAAGCTCCTCGAGCTTCTTAGCTTTACGAAGTTCATTCTGCTGTATGATGGTGCATAGGTGTTCAGTTAGTTGCTCCTTGATCTGGGTTTTCTTATACAAGTCTAATTTTGCTGCAACATATTCGGACTCTGCTTTGTCGTAACGTTTCCTATAGAATAAATAAAACACAAGGTATTGCTAGGTAATCACCAGTACAAAATTATACAACCCCCTCATCAGACATGACTGGGACAAAAATGTATGCTCTCACCAGACGGCCTTGCCCAATGGTCTGTGAACAACAACATTTACTGCTAACACTATGTCTTTAGAGATGCAGTACAATCTGAAGTGGAATTTATACAAATTGTGGTTAAGATGATTTCTTCTGCCCCCCCCCTGGAATGGACCTTTAATGCTCTTTACATACTAGGATACTGAAAACTAGAAGAAAAGCAGAAAAACACACATAGGGTCTTATCTGGGTGTAACCGGGGTGTTGTATTGTGTGCTGTTGCACTAACCTTCTGTTGTTGTACTTGAAGCATAAGCCGGCTTGTAGCACTCCGCCCAAGGAAAACGATTAACACATTAGATGAAAAGGTGGTAGTTCGTGCGCTGCCGTCTGTCCGTTGGTTCCAAGTAATCACAAGATGTTAAAAGCAATACCATTAATGTCTATTTCTTACGCGTTTCGTGGTGCTCCAGACCACTTCATCAGAGATCCACAAAGGAACCTTTGTGGATCTCTGATGAAGGGGTCTGGAGCACCACGAAACGCGTAAGAAATAGACATTAAAGGTATTGCTTTTAACATCTTGTGATTCCTTGGAATACTTGGAACCAACGGACAGACGGCAGTGCACGAACTACCACCTTTATATCTAATGCTTTACTACTAGGATACTGACTGTATACTTTCTGTCCATGATCCTACATACTTAAACCATTATAAATACTTTGATCAATGTGACCTCATTTTGGAAACTTTGCTTCTCAAGGAATTGAAGGTGATCAGTCTTGTTAAAAAAACAAACAAACAAAAAAAAAAAAACACTATTAGCCAGCAGATGTGGGGTCATTCTGCAAGTTAATAGCATTCTGCCCTTCACCCACACCATGAGCCTGCTACTGGGATGGAAATGACCTAATTCCTTTCGGCAGTGCTAGTCTTTTAGTCCCCGTTCAGCATACAACAAGCAGCAGCTGTAATTGCTCCCCTGGCACTGACTGCCATAATGTCACAGGACCCCCTGGAGAGCTAGTGACAACAGAGTTTAATTGTTTCTTATTTTTACAAGGGGAAAAACAGATTAAGAAGTTGTCAGCAGGGCTGGAGTCTGACTCTTGGAGTCACAGTCCATTTTGGGTGGAGTCGAAGTCAGATTCAGGGAAATTCAAGAGTGTGAGTTGGATGTTTGGCTTACCGACGCCACAGCCCTGGTTGTCAGAGTATTGGACAATGCCTTCATGTTTGTGGGTGAACAAATTTGGAAAAGCTCAAAGAGTATAAATACTTCTTTTATCGGTGGGAGTCCAAGTGCTCAGACCAAAACAGATACACAGAACAGGGAACATTTATCTCATTACAAAATGGAGCGACAGATCAGATGTCCCACAGAGGATTAATGGAGCGGTGGTCGAGCATATGTACTGCCAACTCTGTTCTCACAGGTATAAATGTTTCCCATTCTGCTAATTGATGTGGACCCACCTGGTTAACAACTGTCAAATATGGATGTTGGTGAGCGTTGCGGCAGGTCTCTAGTGGTGAGGGGCATTAATCCTTCTCATACCTCTGCACTCAAGTGAGTCCCTCACAACCCCAGGTGTGATCCAGCTCTCCTTAAGGTCGCCCCTCACCGGCCATGAAGAGGCCGATGTCCCCTTCGGAGGGTGAAGCTGGTGCGGGTGCTCACTCTGGGAGACTTACTTCAGGTTTTTGTATTGCTGGGAAGCAGAACGCTGCCACTCCCAGAGATTGGGCTGTTCATGGGTCCTGGGAAGCAGCGTCCCTAGTGTTAGTTGTTTCCAACAGACGTGGAACGCTGTGTCTTAGGTAGCTGGTAAGAAGTTCCTTCCACTCTCCTCGCTCCCTACTTTCTTCCTTTCTCGGCTGAGCGTGGAGACTGGGCATAAACTCAGCTATCTAAGCTGATCCATGAGAGGGATATTTAAACCGCCAGATCGTCTGGTTCAGTGCTGATTATTTCAGTTGTGCTAGAGCGGTAAGGTTAGTAGTTTTTATGTGCATCTTCTGGTTTGCTCTTTTGCTCTCTTCTTTTGGTCACTAGTCTTTCCTTATATTTTAGATCTGCACTACTTTTCCTGTTTGTACTGGTGTATTTGATCCAACTGTACCATTTGCCCAGCCACCCCGCTATTTTCACCTGGGAGGTGCTCTGCTAAAGTCTCCCCTTCCAGGACGTGAAGGTGGGTGAAAAGTACCCCAGCCCTTAAGGATGTGCATTAGCGTGATGGCTAGTGCAAAGTGTGTCTGCATACTGCATTTGCTGGCCAGCAGTTCGGTCTTTTCATTACTACCCTAGTATTACAGTTATCACCCATCCTGTGGACTCCTGTTTATACAGGATGAGGTATCACTGAGAACAAGGATAATTTGAGCTGCACCTGACGGAAAAGCATTTTTTCATTCTTCATGTGAAATGATTGTTTTTAGCAATGCTCATTCACAATTATCTTGTAGTGCAAATGCAGCTTCATTGTTGAGAAGTTCACCAACTCTAAATTGAGTCACTGGGAAGACCCAGAATATGTTAGGGGAGAAATCTCATTGATCTTGCTCTAGTTAGGCTGGCTTCTCACTACGTTTTTTTACTATCCTGTGAAGAGGATAGTTTTTGCCCCTCATGTATTCCTATGGGGCCGGATTGGCCCTATTTGGCCATCCGGTTTTGTGAATCTGGTGCAGGATTAGTTTCTGTCCCACTTCTCACCAGTCCCAAAAACGATGCCTGCAACGTTTTTGGGCTCCGGTGACAAAACAGGACAGAAACGAATCCTGTCCAGCACACTTATCATGGGGGCCTATGGCACCGGATCCTGGAAACAACAGAATAGTTTCCCAGATCCGGTGCCAGGGTACAGAGCATGCGCAGAACAGGAGCGCTGCTCTGTACCCATGGTAAATCTGTGTAATATCACTTTAGCAGTGTATCTATATACACTGTTAAAGTGATATTAAATAAAGGGTAGATTAAAAATAAATAAATTAATTCTCACCTGTCTGGCGACAGTGTCCCACGCTAAATACAAAGCTTAAGGACCTTGCATGATGTCACCGGGAGGGGCAGGGCAATTCGATCACATGACCGTATCAGATTTGCTGATGCGGTCATGTGATCGGTTTCCCCGCCCCTCCCGGTGACATCATGCAAGGTCATTGAATGGTTGGGACAGCTGCAGTCAGCGTGGGACACTCGTGGTCGCCAGAAGGTGAGGATTTATTATTTTTTATTTTTAATCATCTCTTTATTTAATATCACTTTAGCAGTGTATATAGATACACTGCTAAAGTGATATTACACAGCGCGACACAGCGCTGACAGCAGGCTCGGCTCCCCGCTGCTCTTTCTGTGTCCAGATACTGGACCAGACAAAGAAATGGCATCTGAAGGTGCCAATCCGGTGCTGTCCTTTCCTGTTCCTTGGATCCTGCAAAAAACAGGATCCAACGAACAGGAACAAAACCGTAGTGTGAAGCCAGCCTTACTTATAAGTTGGAGCTACACAGCAACTTTGTCTATGGCATAGGTCAGGTGGTTAATGATTGTTGGAAGCCACTGCTACATCGCAGCCAATTCAAGTGAAAAGGATAAGGTCACATTGCAACTCACACGTCATCACAATAGCGATAAGGAAGTCATAAAAATACAACTTGTTCCAACTTGCTTGTTGAGGTAACCTGCACGTTGCAATGTGAACCAATTCAATGTAGTCATAGCAAATGACAATCTTTAGCTGCATGTCATGTGGCATTTCCAATGTCATCAAGTAGACCCAGCCTAAACCAGATGAGAACAAAGGGTTAAATAGCTGTCACACAGAGTGCCGAAATGTCATCATGCAGCTGCCACCTTCTGTGGGTTGGGTTAAAACCTGTGCAAAGCTACTATACTATGATATGATGCTGCTACAAATGTGTGACTGTGATATGGAGGTGATGCTTCTTAAAATGGAATATTGAAGCTCTTCAGGGACACCACCACTCTAAATCTGCTAATTACAATTGGTGGAAAATGTAAACCGCGAAAATGAAAATTATTACTAAAGTATTACATCATGGTGAACACATGTATTCTGTATATTTCCCCCAAAATAAAGTATTACACAGCTATAAGTTGTCATACTGCTTACTTGGCTTGGGAAAACTCTATGCACGCTTGCTCAATTCGGTTCCGTAAAATACCAATGTCTGTCGACACCATCTCATCCAGAGCTTGAAGCTGCTTCTGGATTTTATTGAGTTTCACAGCCTCTGCTTGTGTCCTCTTTGATCTTCAAGGGAAAAAAAAAAGTAATAAAATAATCTGAGGGCTCGGACACACTTATCCGAGTTTGACGGACGAGACTCGGAACAGGCTGGAGCAGTGACCCTGAACGGCCTCTCTCTGTCTGGACGGGGAATGCGATGCTGCACAGAAACACAAGCAGCTGACATTCCCCGTCCAGACAGGGAGAGGCTGTTCAGGGTCACTGCTCCAGCCTGTTCTGAGTCTCGTCTGAGAGACTCGAATGTAACTCGGTGAGTGTGTCCGAGCCCTAAATGTATTTTCAATATAAAGCATCCACAAATCATGTGAGGTATCCCAGATTTGTATGCACTGTAAATTTCATAGAATAAAAGTCAACAAATGTACGCCACATTTATAAAAAAAGTATGAAAGTTTTAGAGTCGTCAGTGGTTGATACTTTTTAATAGCTAATGGAAAAGATGGTAATAAATAGCAAGCTGTCCAGACTACTCAGGTCTCTTCATCAGGCTCAAATAACACAAAATCCTGTGTTATGAGCTTGATGAAGAGACCCGAGTTGTATTGAAAGCTCGCTGCTACTTATTACCATCTTTTCCTTTAACCATAAAAAGCATCAACCGCTGAGGACTCTCAGATTTTCATAATTCTATCTACTAGCTAACATGGTACAAACATATTTTAACTTAACATTTATCAATGGCATACTTCATTGTCAATCCTGCTCTGCAGCCAGTATGGCAGCAGTCTCTGCATAGAGAGGGGATTGCTAAACTACTTTCAACAGCTTCATCAAATTTATGATTCTTTGCATTAAGTTATGGTGAAAAATGTTGGTTACTTCTAAACAATTACACCAGAATTCCCTCTGTCATCGCGGCAAAGGGTGGGTGGAAGTTATCAGATACTCTATATTATTTGACAATTACCATATAAAAATTTAACTCTAAAAGTGACATGGGTGAAGATTATTCAAGAACATAACAGAAGCCCACATAATAGCACTTTATTCACTCTGACCCAGAAGCTGAATTTCAAAACTTCAGGAATTGTGGATTGTGAGCTGCTGGATTAACCCCCTAAAGACCTAGGAATTTTCCATTTTTTTTCTCACTTTCTTTCAAGAACTGTAACTTTTTCATTTTTCCATTGACAAAGCCATATGAAGGATTGTTTTTTTGCGAGACGAGTTGAAGTTTTCAATTACACCATTACTTTTACCATATAAGTTACTAAAAAAAATGGGGAAAAAATTGTTCCAATGTAGTTCTGCCATTGCTTTTGCAGCATTCAGTGTGTGATTACAAAATGCCCCGGAAACCTGATTCTGCAAGTTATTACAATTACAATAATTCCAAACTTGTCCAGTTTTTATTTTGTTATTTTATTAGCAAAAAAAAATCTCGGAAATGTGTTTTTCTATCGCTATTTTTGGGGATCTGGAACTATTTTCTTCTATCCATTGAGCGATGTAAGGACTTATATTTTTTGTGAGGCGAGCTGATGTTTCTTTTAATTTATAACATTTTGTGGTAAATATGGCTGTAACCACTTTTGTATATTTTGGGGGAAGATATTGCAATATGGGCATTTTTTCCCACCATTTTACATTTTGATAGATTGGCCTTCTTGGGACACAACAATGCCAAGTATTTCATTTTTTTTTTTTTTTTTTTTTTTTTTTTTATTTAGTGGGGGAAAAGTAAACACATTCAATTTTTTACTCTCTAGGTGACTTGAAGCTCCAATTGTTCAATCGCTTATAAATAACATGGCATTGCAATATCTAGGGAAATCAGTTCTGAGCTTCACAGAAAGGATCAAGTTGGCAGCATTGAGTCATGCGGAGTCAAAAGAATCACCACAACAACAACATCATTAACCCCTTAGTGACGGAGCCAATTTCCACCTTAATAACCAGACCGTTTTTTGCAATTCTGACCAGTGTCCCTTTATGAGATAATAACTCTGGAACGCTTCAACGGATCCTAGCGATTCGGAGATTGTTTTTTCGTGGTCATTCGGGGGTTACCTCTGCCTCGTTCCTGGCGCACACAGAGCAGCGGCGCTGGGACAGAGGCAGAGAGAAGACGGGGACGCTGCAGGACGGGACGGCCGGCGCCGAAGGTTGATAAGTACGAGAGACAGGGAAGGGGGGTCGGGGGAGGCCGGAGGGGTGATGCCCTTGGGGGATGACCGGAGGGGTGCAGACCAGGGGGGGTGGGGTGTTACCGGAGGGGTGAAAACCTGGGAGGGCGGGTAATGACAGGGAAAACTCCATCTGATCTGACGTTTGATCAGATCGGATGGAAATATGAGGAGGCACCGGGAGCTGGGGAGCAGAGCAGGGAGGAGGGGGAGCGGAGATCACGGGTGGGATGGGAGTGACATTGTGGGGCCACTGAAGGGACCCCCAAGAATGGCATCTCTATGCGATCTGACCTGTTAGATCGCATAGAGATGCAGCAGAGGCGGGTTTTACCGCTGGCCGCCGCCATTTTGAGATGGTCAGGGGGAGGGAATGATCCCCGGTACTGGGGGTCTTGGGGAAGTTAGGGGTTAATGCTTTCACTTTGATCCGACATGTGTTTTCATGTCGGATCAAAGTGATATCATTTGTACCGGCAATGTCACTTTTTGTAATGTGATGATCAGTAAACAGTGCTTACCGGTCATCACATTACTGGTGCCAGTACAAACCAGTCAATTCCTAATCTCTAGGGTCTCAGCTACCCAGTAGCTGAAACCCCGGAGATTTTAGCTCCAGGGGCGGCACACCTGGACTTATTCCTGCCTTATGTCTACAGACGTCAGCTAGGCATAAGTACTCTTTTTTTCCGACGTCTGTAGACATAAGGCCGTCATTAAGAGGTTAAAAGCTGCCATGAAAGATTGACAGCAGCATTTAAGTGGTTAAACTACAGAGATCAGAGCACAGTTACAGAGAGAAGCCGGCTGTGTAATTCAGCTGACATCTGGTTCATACATTCCTTACTGAACTAAGATAAAAATTTACAAAATAGGATGTTAGCGGGTTAAAGGCAATGTGTCATCAGAAAAACTTTCTTAAATCAGGTTTTTATGTTAAAAGGTATATTTTTTTAATGTATGGCTTTTTGCATTCAACTTTACCATCTATAAAAACTAAGAATAAAGGAATATAATAATATGAAACAAACAAAGCGCTTCACCTTTCAGCAATCGCTTTTGCAAGAAGCGCCTTCTTTCGTTTATTTTTTTCTTCCATTAAACGCTGCTCTAGTTGAAGTTGTTCCAAACGAGTTTTCTCTTTTCTGTTGGTATAAAAACAACAGTAAATGTCCATTTCCAAAGTATCACATTTACACAAATTATACATGGAGAACGAAGGGTTTACCTCGAGGATTAATAAAAAAAAAAATCCAGTACAATAAAAATATAATTATATACGGTACATATGGAAACACTTGCCTACCAGATGTTGTACACTCTATGCTTCTAAACTGTGAATTTTGCTTTAATACAATGCTATAAAGTATTTATTTGTAAAATGGGTGATCAAAATAAATAAATAACAACGAGGAAGGAACCTATAGACCACGTCCAAACTTCTTGTTTGCTCCACAGTTGCTCCGTCAGGGCTGTGACCTGTGACTACAGTTATGATGCAGAGCTGCAGACACTTCATCTCATTATTGGTCCAATCTTAAGTTCACAGCAGTACATTCCTATATGCTATTATTGAAAGGGGCGTCTACACAGCCAAATGTAAAATTCCATATTTTTCATCCAGACAACAGAAACAGGTAGCCATCCATGTGCCAACTGAAAGTCCATGTTTCATATCTGTGGCATCTATTTTTATACATAAAAAAAAAAAAATAGAATTATTCTTACCATTAATTCGGTTTCTAGGAACCTTCCACGACGGCAGAGGAGGTTGCCTCTCCACGCCCTAATAGAGACAGGAAGCACAAGGGGTTAAAAGGACCCTCCCACTAGCCTGTGACTTACAAAGAACCCATAGCATTGTAGGAAGAGAATTTCAGGAAATAACTAGGAATAAAGGGAGGCAATTCAGTGCTGTCGTGGAAGGTTCCTAGAAACCGAATTAATGGTAAGAGTAATACTATTTTCTCTAGTCACCTTCCACAACAGCATAGGAGGAATACCAACGAATCATACCTAGGGAGGGACGACAGCCTGCAGGACTTTCCAGACAAATGCCAAATCCCTGTTGGACGCCAGGTCCATGTGATAGTGTTTTGTGAAAGTATGCAATGAGGACCAGGTAGCCCACCTTGCAGATCTGCTCTGGAGAAGACCCTGCTGGTTCAATCCAGGAGATCGAGGTAGATCGGGTGGAATGAGCAGTAAACCCAGACTGAGGGGACAGACGCTGGGTGATGTAGGCTTCTGTAATGGCTATAGTGCTCTTAACCACATTTTGCTCCTATTCTTTCTGAAGGGTTGGACAAAGAGGTTGTGATCAATATGCCAAGGTGCCGAGATAATGTAACACCGTCCTGCAGACATCCAATGAATGGAATTCTTCCTCCCTCGGAGTCTGAGGATGCTGACAAAAGGAAGGCAGAACTATGGATTGAGAGCGATGGAAATCCGAGACAACCTAGGGAAGGAACGAAGGGTCCAGCTGGAATACAAGGCTGTCGTGTTGAATGGTCAAGTATGGTTCCCAGATGGATAAGGCTTGAAGCTCTCCCACTCTCCGAGCAGAAGTAATTGCCACCAGGAAGGCAGTCTTGTGCGAGAGAAATCTTATACCACAGGATGACAGATGTTCATCAGGAGACCTTGAAAGCCCATTCAGGACCACATTGAGGTTCCAGGAGGGTGTGAGGACCCTCTTCCGAGGACAAAGTCTACTAGCAGACACCATAAAGCGGCGGATCTAGCGGTGACTCGCTAGATCAGTGTCAAAGACGGAACCGAAAGCCGAAACCTGCACTTTCAATGTGCTAGGCTTAAGGCCCAGGTCCAATCGCTGCTGGAGGAAGTCAAGGATTTGGGACACGTTAGGCTGAAGGGGGTCAGGGGAATGGGGACCACACCATGAGGAGAATCGCTTCCAGATCTTATTGTAGATAGCGTTAGTGACTGGTTTACGGCTCTTTTGCAAGGTAGCCACCACTTTCTCCGAAAGGACCTGAGCCTTCAGCACTTGGGCCTCAGAAGTCAGGCAGCTAATTTGAGCCTCTGAGGATCCGGGTGAAATAGTGGGCCCTGAGATAATAAGCTGGGTTCTGGACCCCGGACTATCCGGCCGTCGACTTTGAGAGCCACAATGAAGTTGTACCAACTCCACTTTGGCCATAGGGGAGTCACTAGGATAGTAGGAACTCCCTCCTCCCTGACCTTTCTAAGGGTTCTTGCCAGAAGAGGGATAGGCATAGGCCAGACGAAAGTTCCAATCGTGGAAGAAGGCGTCCACTCCCGCTGCGTCGCCCCTTGGGTTCAGGGAGAAAAACGTTGCGACCTGTCGAGTTTCGTTGGATGCAAAGAAGTCGATCTCCAGAATGCCCCATCGTGACACCAGTGTGCAGAACACTGCTTGGTCCAGGCTCCACTCTCCGGGGTGAACATCCTGGCGACTTAGGAAGTCCGCCTGAAAATTTAAGCACCCTTTTAAGTGGACTTCGGAAAGGGACAGTAGGAATTGCTCGGCCCAGAGGAAGATCCGGGAGGACACCAACTTCAGGGCGCCTGACCTTGTACCGCCCTGACGGCGGAGGTGCGCCACTGTGGTGACGTTGTCGGAACATACCCAAACATGAGAACCCCTGACTAAGTCCTGAGCATCCCGGAGCTTCCTCCACAGCCCTCAGATCCCGGTAGTTGGAGGACCGAGAGCTGACGGCATAACTCCAGATGCCCTGAAGTGGGGTGTTGGCAACCATAGCTCCCACCCTCCTCTGACTGGCATCTGTCATCATGGTAACAAGAGGTGTCTGGGTCCAGGCTATCCCCTTGAGCAAGTTGCTGGGATTTAACCACCAGCGGAGAGACGTGACGACGCTCCCTGGCAGACGATACCGTCTGTTTGGGGATGCAGGTAGTCCATCCCAATGCGACAGGATATGATCCTGAAGACAATGAGTGTGAGCCTGGGCCCACGACTGATGGAATGCAGGACGTCATTAATCCTAGGGCTGACATGGCCACCCAAAGGGTGGGAGACGCCTGCCGACGTAGCGTCGATACTTTGGAAAGAAAGGTCAACCTGTGATCCTCTGGGTGAAATGACGCCTCTTTGTCAGAGTCCAACAGCACCCTGAGAAATCGTGTTGTGGACGAAGGATGCAGCTGAAATTTTTGGAGATTGGGATCCAGCCCAAGGAGTGCAGAATATTCAGAGACCTCTCCACATGGCTCCTGAGGGTCTTAGTGGAGAGAGCGATGAGAAGGAAGTCGTCCAAATATGGCACCAGACAGATGCCTTGAACCTGCAGGAAGGCAACTACATCTGCCATAATGTTTGAGAACACCCTTGGGGCTGAGGAGATCCCAAAGGGAAGTACGTTGAATTGAAAGTGAAGAACTTCCCCTTTGTACAGAATTGCAAATTTGAGGTATTTCCTGTGTGAGGAATGAATGAGCACATGAAAGTAGGCATCTTTCAAGTCGATTGTAGCCATCTGGTGGTGCAGCCCTATCAACAGAATTGCTGATGTGATCAACTCCATCTTGAAACGCCGGTATTGAACATGCTGGTTGAGGAGTTTTAGATTGATTATGATATGGGTGTCTCCAGATGGCTTTCTGACCAAGAAGAGGTGGGAGTAGTGGCCTAACCCCTCTTCTTGACTTGGAATCAGGGAGATAACGTTTGATCATACTAACCCCTGCAAGTATGAGTACAGGAGATCCTGGGCACCCTTCGATGGCAGGGCAGTGACTCGGAGGCCTGGCGGAGGAGGAGAATTGAACTCTATGAGAAGACCCTCTGCAATGACATTTAACACCCACTGGCAGTTGGTGATATTCCATCATTGGGGAGAAAGTCCGAGAGCCGCCCCCCCACCAGAACCAGGTCACTGTTTGTCAGGCTGCTGATGCTGCTGCTGGGAAGGGACGAGGATATTTTTTCCTCTAACCTTTTGGTAGCCCCAGCGACCCGACTTCCCCTTGCCTTTGGGCTGGGAGGTCTGAGACACAGAGGGACAAAAGGGCCGCTTCCAGGGGGGTTTGTGTTCCGGAAGCGCCTTTTGGTCAGTTGCCTTATCCAAGTTGTCATCCGGCGCAGGCCCAAAGACCAAGTTCCCGTTAAAGGGGAGAGAGCAGAGCCTCATCTTGGAAGTGGAGTCCCCACTCCACATTTTCAGCCACAATGCCCGTCTGGCAGAGTTGGACAACACTGAAGTCCTAGCCGCCAGAATGACTGATGCTGCTGAAGAATCCGCAAGAAAACTTGTTGCCTTCCGAAGCAAGGGAAGGGAATCAAGCAGTTCCTCCCTAGGTGTACCCTGAGAAATGTGGGACTCTAGCTGATCAAGCCATTTGAGCATGGACCTGGAGACACAAGTGGAGGCGCTATTTGCTTGAATGGTAGAAGAGGATGCCTCCCAAGATCTTTTCATAAAGCTCTCAATCTCTGGTCTCCAAGCTGGGAAGTATCCTCAAAGGGGAGTGTAGTTTTTTTAGCCACGCGTGCCACCTGCACATCCACCTTTGGGTGCATCTTCTAGTGTATCTGATTGTCCTCAAGGGGGAAGCTCTGAGATCGCTTTTGAATCTTTTCTCAGAAAATTCCCATTCCTGAGAATTAAGATTCAAGATGTTGGCATGGACCAGGAAGCAGACTTGTTTTGTCAATTTTAGTCCAGCAAACATCTCATCCTGGACCGAAGGAAGGACTTGCTTCGAACAGCACCAATGAGTTCTCCCATATCATGAGGAAAATAGGAATTTTCTCAGCTCAGCCCACCTGGTGGATGAGGCCTCATCCGGTCTATCAGAATCTGAATCGGGATCATCCTCAGAGTCTGACGGGGCCACTTGGAGCTTCCTCTTCTTAGGAGAGAGAGGACCAGCCATAAGAGCCGCAGGTGACAGGGAGGCTAGCGAGGCTTGTATCTCCTGCTTCATCATGGACCTCAACTCATTCACTAGGAAAGGATGTTCAGCCCTAACGATCCTGCCCGGCACAGCTGTTTATCCCAATCCACAGGGAGCTTCTTTGCACGAACTGGGTATTTGTTAGATTTTCCTGTGGCGTTCTTGGGGGCAGCCTTGTCTTCCTAGAAAAAGCACAGTACACAGGATGCCATCAGGAACAGCCCGCCGCACAGGTATAAGGGACCCCCCCATCCAACAGACTTACTGCGGCAGGGGCTCTGCAGATACAGGGGAAGACATGTCAGCACAGTCACAGACCTTACCGTGGTTCAGATGTCTTCAGGGAAGCCTTTTATGTCAAAAGGCCTACCCCCCAGTGTAGGTAACGTGTTCCTTGCCTCCCGCACCGAGCCCTGGACAGGCCGCCGATCAGCGTTGGCGTGCCCTGCACGCTGTCCCCGCCAGGTCCGCAATCCGAAACCGAAAGCGCTACGCTCCCGCTGGGGGAGCTTGTGACCAAGATGTCCCACCCACCGGCGTCACTTCCAGGCCGCGTGCGACAGCGCGCACGGGAGGCAGCCAGCGGGCTCCAAAGCAAAGGAAGCCGCCGGCCCGGGAGCCCACAGCGCCCGCATCACCCCAGGAGGGGTTCCGGAAGGCCAGGGCAGCGGCCCCCCCCCCACAGAGTGAGCAGGAGCAGCAGAAGCAGAGCCCGAACAACGCCGCCCGGCTGGACAACTTCAAAGAAGGTATACTGTGCTTTCTGTCCCTAATAGGGCGTGGAGAGGCAAGCTCCTATGCTGTCATTGAAGGTGAGTAGAGAAAAAGTATGTATAATAGGCCAAATAGTTTCATATATTAATATCTGCAATGGTCTCTGAATGGCATCTGTTATTTGGACACAGCCAATGAATTTAATGGGAGTCTGATTCAAAAACTGGACCAAGTAGTGCATGCTGCATGGTTTTCTTTTCACAGGCAGACCACTGGTTATCTGTAATACCTAGTAAGAACATTGGTGTGTATGCAGTCTGACTTGGATGACCAGGAAAGCACAGGGACCAAAACACACTTGTGTGAGGAGACAGTGCATGGAAGGCCGGTTAACAGAATAGCATGGACAGACTGCTACTATAGTAGTTTGTATCGTATAATCAGCGAGAACAGTGAGGCCATCCTTCTGTCCTGCTTTACACTTGAGAAAGACACCTTTAGTGTCGAAACATGTTGTGGCGAGGAGACGTATAACATCTACTGTTCACAATAAATTTGAAAGGTAATATTCGATAAGAGCCCAGTGCCTGTTTCTGTCCCTAGCGCTCATTTTATCATACCTTTTTACTTCATATCGTGCTCAAATCCTCCCTTTGGGGAGCGTGGTTTGAGAGCAGCTCTGGGACAGGAATTGGTCAACACAGAGGAGCTGCCCTTCCCTGGGCTCGTGATCTCTGGGAGAGACGTTGAAGTTCCATAAGGAAAGGCTTCTCTACACGTAGCAACGGATTTATGCCTGCGGTTAAATCTCACCGCAAATCATCAACCTAGTTGTGCAGGGGGCGCAACTAGAAAAGGTGAGTGACATATCAATATAACCCCTTGCTTCGGGTAATTTGCACAGTGTGGCGCAACAATTTCTTGGTTTTTCTTTTACATGGAGGATACGTCATATCTCATACACACAGGGCCCCCAATGTCTTACCTGAGCAAGTGTACTTCTCTTCCCTGCTAAGAGTAGGGCAATGTCTAGTAATGGGAAAGTGTCGACAGAGACCCTAAAGCACTGATGACCTGGAAGTAAATCAAGCACATGCGCTTTACAGTATTTTTCTCTGTGTGTACAGTCCAGGACTATGGACAGGGGATTCCCAGCTATATCCATACAAGTACAGTGCCAACCCTTCTATACCACACTACACCAAAAGCATGGAAACAACAGCTCTAACACATTATACACTGTTGTTAGGTCTTCAATATTAACATTATCAATTACAGATATGTCTATTACACACACACGTTTTCCTTGCTCTTATTAGAATGGGCACATGGCAGATCCAGACTGAAGATAGGAAAAACACGAAGGGACACAGAGACAAGGCGTATTGTGAACATATAAAACAAACCAGAATATATGTGTTAAAATTTCAATTATTCAGAGTACCCCCCTTTTACACTGATAAAAGAATGCCAATGGGGTATTAAGTTAAGCAGATTCATTATACTCACTTGGAATAGTTTGTCAGCAGTCAAGGAGATCCCAGAGGTACTGATAACTTGTTGGCATCTTACCTTCACTGTAAAGTCCTAGGGTGATTGTGGATGCCATGTCACCTGACACAGAACTACATCCCTCTCTTTCTTTGTCATGTAGCACTTATATAGCCTGAGGATGTGTTTTAGATCTATTAGGATTTTTTTGGACTGACTGACCTTCATATCTTGGCTAGGTCCACATTGTGTTTGTGCTGTCTGTTTAATGGATCTGTTTGACAGCAGTACAAACGCAATGTAACGGACACCTTAAAGCATCCATAGGCTTCCATACAACAAACGTATACTAACGCATACCAAAATGTGCAAAATAGGCATGTGTTCGCAAGTTTGCAATTGTTGAAACACACAGGCAAACACAAACTGCAGCGTTTTGCTGTCCGTTAGAAAACAAATGCACTATAACGTCATGCTACAGATTTGTACATATCTGCAGCATGCATTATATTGCATTTGCGATAGATGATAGGATAGAAAGATAGATAGATGCAAGAGTAGCATTACCAGCCTCCCTGTTGTTCACCCACCGACCCTGAAGCAGAAGAAAGAGAATGGGGAGACAAAGCAGGGAGGCTAGTAATGCTATTCTCGCATCTATCTTTCTATCCTATCTTCTGTCTATCTCCATATACCAATAAAAATAGAATAAAAAGATTTTGAAAAATGAAGATTTTTATTACTGATGAAGGGGCAAGAGAGCCCAGAAACGCGTAGAATATAAAAAAAAAAATCACATTTTATCAATAAACATGTTGATTGTTTATATGGTACCGCGGTCAAGAATCCCTTTCTTTTTATTCTATTTTTATTGGTGCAATTTATTTGGGAAGACTGCAGCAAACCTACTTACACGCTGTTATAGTGGTTGTGGCTTTCACAACCAAGCCAGGTGAGTGTAATCCTTCTGAACATCTCCAATTGTTATGCTGGTAACACCCTAAGGTAGCACTTTTTTTTTTCCTTTCCAGACTTCCTTCTATCTCCATATAACACATACGTTTTTGAGGTAACAAAAACGTATGTGCTCAAAAATGCCTCAAAATGTCCCTTTTGTTGTCAGTTACAACGGATACATTAAAGGGTATTCAGGGGAGATAAACAATTAATGTAATGGCCAGGGCTGTGGAGTTGGTAAACCAAACCTCCGAGTCCTCAAGTTCCCTGAATCAGACTCTGACTCCCTCATACATGGGGGCTCATGTTTAAGTGATAAATGTATTGTAGTACACTGTGAATATCAGTCTTTCATTCATTATTATGATACAATAATCAAGATATTTAGAAAGATCATAATTCATAATATTCAGCACATTCTGCATTGAACTACCGTACCCAATTTTTTATATATTTTAGTCGTCGGGAGTCCATTTTATACCAACACCACAACTGAATCCGGTGCCCTGGTAATGGCCATGCCCTCAACTCTAAAGATAACAGTGCTGTTCCCCACCCTCACCCCACCTGTAATTGTCTCACATGCATCTTGCAAGAGTCACCCGGCCCGCCGCCTGCCTCTTGGAACAGGAGCGTGGAGCTCCATAGAAACACAAACAGCTCCACAGTCCCATTCAGAGAGGCAGGCGCCGGGCCGGGTGACCCTTGCAAGATGCAGCTCACACAAGTGTGTTTCTGCCCTAATTTAGTGTAATGCTGGATCTGCTCCCCCTCCTTTCTAGGACAAGGCCTGATCCCTGCTAGTAGCTGCCAACCCCCTGATAATATTTGCTTCTCTGCAGCCCAAGAACAGGGGGCTGTACTGTACATAAATACATCATATTGTGTACAATGTCGTATGAACAGTATTGTTGAATTATTAAAAGTGGTCTATTTACTCTGAGGAAAAAGAAATCTTGTTTAACCATATCAAAGTTCAATAGAGAGATCTACACAGATACAAACCCAGGACTAATTACAAGGGGGCATCCTCCATGTGTATAGATGGTAACCAACTACAACAAGGAGGCATCCTCCATGAGTATAGAAGGTAACCAACTACAACCAATAAAGGGGCATCCTCCACATGTAGAGATGGTAAACCAACTACAACCAATAAAGGGGCATCCTTCACGTGTAGAGATGGTAAACCAACTCCAACAAGGAAGCATCCTCCACGAGTATAGAAGGTAATCAACTACAACCAACAAAGAGGCATCCTCCACATGTAGAGATGGTAAACCAACTACAACAAGGGGGCATCCTCCACTTGTAGAGATGGTAGACCAACTACAACCAACAAAGGGGCATCCTCCACGTGTAGAGAAGGTAAACCAACTACAACAAGGGGGCATCCTTCACGTCTAGAGGAGGTAGTACTAACCAGCAACACAGTAGAGTTTCATTACTATATTGATAAGGTAAACACAGACCACTAAAGGGCCTGTCACACGCTTCAATGTCGTCAGTGAGATGATCGCTGACGACATTGACGGCTGATCGCTGGTGAGCTGTCACACAGGCAGACTCACCAGCGATCAATTGACCAGAAACATCGTGGAAACGATTTAAATATCGTTTCCACGATGTCTTGCTCCCGCTGCCAGGCTGCTGGTAGCGGGAGCAGGCTGGTCTCCAAGGTAAACTGCGGGTATCTAGGCAGCGCGCGCTGCCTAGATACCCGACGTGTACCTTAGTTACCAGCCTCCTCCGCTCACCGGCTGGTATCTAAGGTACACAGCGGGTAACTAGGGACCCTAGTTACCCGCTGTGTACCTTAGATACCAGCCGGTGAGCGGAGGAGGCTGGTAACTAAGGTACACGTCGGGTATCTAGGCAGCGCGCGCTGCCTAGATACCCGCAGTTTACCTTAGTTACCAGCTCCCAGCGCTTGTGAGAGGCGCTGGGAGCTGGAATATCGCTACTCCCGGTGTCAGACGCAGCGATGCTGCGTGTACACCGGGCGACAATCGCCAGGTTTTAGAGCAGGTTCTGAAACCTGGCGATCATCAACCAGCGATTTATCGCTGGTTGATTCAGTATGTCACACGCATCAATATCGCTGCAACGTCACGTGCAGCCGATATCGTGCAGGCGATATTGACGCGTGTGACACCCCCTTAATTATAGAACAATAATATAATCCTGTTCCTCTTATCTCGGAATTTTGATTTTACCTCCCCAGCACCTCTCCCCCTCCGAAGACGGACTCTGCTTTACGTCACCTGTTGTATTTACTGCATTATCTCACCCTGCTTATGTATATTTGTGTGTCTTCAGAATTTGTGTCATTATCAGCCTGATGAAAAGGCCATAGTGTCTCGAAAGCTTGCTTTGCTTACCATCTGTTCAGTTAGCCATTAAAAGGTATCAACCACTGAGGACTCTCAGATTCTAATGTTTTACATTACTATATTGACTAAGACTAGTGGGACCCTCTGGAAAGAACTATATACTGTATATATACTGTTATTTTGTAATTAAAAGCATAGCAATAAGTGATGATACAGCCAACACAATCATTTATAATGATTATGAGTAAATGGGACTTTAGGGTCTGGGTAACCCATCCTTTACTCTATGTTTTAAATTACAAGATAATGAAGCCTGGACTTTTTAGGTGAGCTGGATCTCATTTTGAACTTCATCTATATTGCATTTAGATCCTGTGCATCCAGGAAACTGGATGCTCTATCTAAGGGGATATATATATTGTAATATTGTATACATGGTTAAAAAAAAGTCTCAAAAGCAAAATAGTTCCAAGTTACATAAAAGAAATAAAGACTTACTAACAGTTCCACCTCTTTTTTTGACAGCTCTTCATCCTCCTTTTCCCTCATATTTGGTGAGTTTGTTGTGACTTCTTTATTGTCCATGATTGGTTGTTTAGGTTTTTCTTCTAGTGGTTTCTTGGCTTGGGTTGAGCTGGGCGAGTATACTGGAGCAGCAGGATTTTTTTGATTGGATGAGGAGTGGTCTTGTGTAGTAGGGACTTTTCCTTGCTTAGCCTGCTTCTGAACCGGGATCTTTCTCCCTACAGACTGTTGGTGGCTTAAAAATGCTTCTGGTGGACAAGCTCCTCTGGCCTTAGGGTCTGGCAGATCTGATGAAATGGAGAGATCAAATAAAATAGAAATGTAAAAGTTGTCTTTGTTAATAACGACTCCCCTTTACATAGAGACAGATGACAATAGGCCATTGCACACCTTCAGCCATGCTATGAACCTCCCAACTATCTCGACACAGGAATTTTCTTCAGTTTTTCTAGTTTTCATGTCAGAGAAAAGAGTGGCAACACAACGCTCAGAAACAAAGTGCTACATGCTAAAGCCGCATTTAAAAGCTCTCTCTGGATTCCTCATATCAAAGAATGGGGTTTCCTGACTTATGTCTGGAAAGAAAAGAGTGAGTGGTGGCCACCTAGATAATCAGCATAACCCATTATAATTTATGAAAGTTGCTAAAAGACTTTTACACCAACACCCAGAGGGACCTGAGATGCAAGTCTGGCATTTTGTATGTCCTTTGTATGCCAGCCTTGATACAGAGTCTGTTCCATGCACCAAATGAATTAAGTGATGTATGCACGAGACAAAAAAATACTTCAATTTTTCAATAAGATGGCAGATTTGGCAAAAAAAAAACAAAAAAAACACCAAGGCATGGCAATTTTGCAATGTTTTCAACAATCTCATTTTAGAAAAAACTGCTGACATAGGGAAAAAGGACATAGCAGAAACTGCTTGTGAATCTAAAGAATATTTCTCCATTTTCTTTAGATTCACAAGCAGTTTCTGCCATGTCTTTTTTTTCCCTATGTCTTCATTAGCTGTGCAGACAGCCCTGCTATTCACATTCATCCATTATGCTATTCCCTATAAATATACTGTCTAGTGTTGCAGCGGATTTTCACTTTATATGACAATTTGTTTCTTTTTCTTGCTTGCACCTAGACATAAGGTAATGCCAGTCCTTCACTATATAGTTGTATTACTGATTTTTGACTGAGCTCCCTTCCCCCGCCCGGTAGCCATGTTTGGTATCCATTTTGTTGTAGTCATGTCCATGATAACCCCTCACAGCTGGTTTTAATTGTATATAGAGGAATGAAAACCCACACATACAGCATTACACCACAAGAGAGGCATACAGTTAGGACCAGATATAATGAGAAAGACCGTGACGTGGTTATCAGGCTCTTGACGCAGTGGCCACTGCTTTAAAGGGAACCTGTCACCCCAAATCACGTTCCTAACCTATTAATACCTGTCCCTGCAGTCTTACGATACTTTCTAACACATCCCTGTCTGACCTTTTTGACTAATATGAAAGTACAATAAAGTAGTTAGCAAACTTACGAAATTTATGTCAGCGGGGCGGTCCTCCAGGCGTTTTGGATGGGTAGGCGGGTTCCCTGTGCCGCGCTACCCCTGCCTCGCCGCTCTATTACGCCCTAATGGGCGTCATTCCACCCTGCATAGTGTGGGCATGATTAGATTCTCGCGGCCGCAATGTCACCGCTGCGAAGCAGTCATGTGACGCCGGGATCGCGTCACTTCCGGTCGCACACAGGCAGACTTCAGCATGCAATCTGCACATGCGCGAAGTCTGCCTGTGTGAGACCTGCGACCGGACGTGACGCGATCCCGGCGTCACATGACCGCGTCGCAGCGGTGACGTTGCGGGCGTGAGAATCTAATTGTGCCCGTGCTATGCAGGGTAGAATAACACCCATTAGGGCGTAACAGAGCAGCACATGGGACCCGCCTACCAGTCAAAAACGCCTGGAGGAATGCTCCGCTGACATAAATTTCGTAAGTTTGCTAGCTACTTTATTGTACTTTCATATTAGTCAAAAAGGTCAGACTGGGATGTGTTAGAAAGTATTGTAAGGCTACAGGGACAGGTATTAATAGGTTAGGAAGGTGATTTTGGGTGACAGGTTCCCTTTAAGCTAAGATTTCTCCATTTTCTTTAGATTCACAAGCAGTTTCTGCCATGTCTTTTTTTTTCCCCTATGTCTTTATTAGCTGTGCAGACAGTCCTGCTATTCACAATCAGCCATTATGCTATTCCCTATACATATAATGTCTAAGTGTTGCAGCGGATTTTCACTTTAAATAAAAATATAAAAATATTTGAGCTGAGAAAAATAGAGATACTGAGCTGTGTAAACATGGCCATATCGATAAACCCAGTCGCCACGTTGAGGAGTGTCTCTTGGACCAGGTCCCTAATGGGTACCGTTACACGTTGCAATATCGTTCCGATATCGCATACAAATTCACGTGAGCGCGCACGTTTTTGGCACTTCTCCAAGATCGCATAGGAGATGTTACACATAGCAATCACACCTGCAACCTCTGACGATCCGGCGTCCTGGAAGTCGGCTGGCAAATAGGGCAGTCGATATTTCAGGTCGTAGTTGCGCCGTCACACAGCAGAACCACATAAGCAATGTGGGTGTACTTTTCACCCAGCTTAGGACATAGGCGTACCTGAGTTCACTTTTAACTGCGCCCACAACACTCTGATTGGATGGTGAAACAGCGTTACCATTGGTCAGCCATCTCAGACAACATGGTGTCGACATGGATGCTACTGCCCATTACATCATCTGGAAACTGATGTCATATGTGATGAGTGTCAGCTCCAGCAACACACTGCGGCATTGCCAAACTGGCAGACAGGTACACTAGTGTAGTGTGTTTGGGCCAAATGTATGGACATTCTGTCCGTCTACTGTAGAAGTTGGTAAGCTACACACAGGAAGTATGAACATGTCTATGCACATCACATAGCATTATCCAAACTATGTGGCTGCCAAATATATGTATGTTTTTCCAAATATGTACATATGTCTCAATCAGACAATATAGAAGTGACCATGTGTGTGGACACATAGCCATGTCTACATGCAGCAATCTGGACAGGGAAACACACAAACACCATACAGTGTGTGGGCAGCAGCCACACATGTGTAGTGTACCTGTGCACACAATGGTGCAGGGACCCTCAAAAAACATTGTAGTCTCACATCTCAGAGCACACCATAATGGTATGTGATACGGTGGTCAGCTATAAATAAAAGAATCACACACGTTTGTCTGATCAGAACAAAATATATTAGGAGTGTGGCCACACAAATAAAACAAGAACAAACACACAACAAAAAAACAAGTGTTGTCATCACACAAGTAACATATTACATAAATCAAATACTGGCTAATTCTGCCATAACTTAGAAATCAATGTGTTTGATGCCAAAACATAAAGAAAAAAACATTGGACAGTGTGGACCCATCACACACCCCTTACATCTGGTGGTCCTGCCAGGCCACCGCCCCAGGGCCATTGAAATACAAGCAGTAGCTGTCTCTGCTGCTCCTGGCATCCTGCTGATGTCGGCCCTGGCCCAACGGCTGGAGTGGCGCTATGCCAGGGTCGTTTGCACGTCACTCACCTGGCATGAGTTCCCCAGTTGTGGGGTCCACACTATCCACATAACTTGCTGGGGTGTATGATTGAGTATCCCTACGACGCAGAAAGTTATGCAGCACACAACACGCCATCACTACCATTCGGATAGATTTCAGTTTCATATTTAAAGCACTATGAAACACACGGAATCTATTGGCCAAGATCCCGAACGCATTTTCAACCACACGATGTGCCTGGGATAGCCGGTAATTAAAAAGGCGTTGCTCAGGGGTCAGAGTCCTCTGGGGATATGGCCGTAGTAGGTTTGCGTGAAGTGCGAAGGCCTCATCCCCCACAAAGGCAAATTTCAGATGTGCAGTGGTGTCATCATTTGGGGGTAAGTTCAGCTACCTGCTAAGAAGGTCTCTACCAAAGGAGGTCTGGGCCAAACCCCCCCAATCAGACGCATGCCCGTTCATCCCCACATCCACAAGGAGGAACTCATAGTTTGCATTGACGAGGGCCATGAGGACCACACTGAAATAACCTTTGTAGTTAAAATAAAAAGACTCGTTGTTGGGAGGGTTGAGTGATGCTCACATGCTTGGCATCCAATGTTACCCCGCAGTTTGGGAATTGCCACCTCTACTGGAAGCCAGTGGCAACTTCTAACCATTCCACAGGGTTTGTTGGAAACCGCATATAGGTTGGAAAGAGAGACCTCATAGTGGCCTCACACGTCTAGGTGGCTCAGCAGTGGGCGTGAGACAGCAGCAGAATACTGCAGGTCAGTCATCGTGCGCCCTGTTGCCAAGAAACGCAGAGTCACAGCCAACCGCTCCTCGGATGGAACAGCTCGACGCATTAGTGTTCTCACGGGCAATATGTGGGGTAACCAAGTCCAAGAGGAATTTGAAAGAGTCCTCGGACATCCTGACATAGTTCCTGAAGTCCTGCGGATTCCTGTCCTGCAGCTGACAGACAAGGCCCATGTGACTCAGGTGGCGCCTTTGCAGGAGCCAATCCCGAGACCACACACGCCGTCGTCTACGCCATTGCAGTCTCTCAGTCCTCTCATCTGTCAACAAAGCATCCTCCACCATGGACACAGCCACTACTGCCATTGCGGAAAGATGAATGACGTCTGATCTCTGTTAGCCAGGGTCTGTGAATGAGAAAGGAAAAATAACAAGTAGAAGCACATGGAGCCATAACAAGAACAAACTTCATCAACTAGCACATGTACATAGTCGTGTCATACCCCTCCAATACACACTTACATGGTTGGCCTGTTACCTTACACACCATCTAATGCTTGTCGACCTTGCTTATTGAACACACCACAGTATGAAATTTCACATAACACATACTACACATATGTGAACCCATACTACTCTCATGTACAGACGTCACATTATGGACATCCAGAAAGGCAGTACAAGACCAAGATGTGTGCCATGGCTGCCAACAATCATTATGTATGTACAGTAAATAAAGTATTTTGCACGCCATAAAGACACTGAATTGGGTCAACTACATTACACATCACAAGAGGGTAATGCTTGCAGATGCATTATTGTGTTTTCATCTAACTGATAGATGTACAATCCACAAGGCTGCATGTCCTGGAGTGAGTTAGCATGCAATGTGTGTGGCCAACCGGTGCTCCAACATTTCCTACCATTTGGATATAGTCCATATTTTACCTTACCAACATTCTTCTTGTCAAGACTGGGTTACCGACACAAAATGGATGATCACAGACTACGCACAAAACAGCATGTGGCAACCACCCACACAGTACCGAATATGTAGCATATAGCATAAAACGAAGTGGTAACAGTGGCCGAATGGCCCAGGAGCTCCTGGTGGTCATTAGCGCAAAGTCTCCATGCAGGAATATTTACAACACGCAGTTAAGATGCCAGAATATTCCCAAACAGTTGTGCACATGGCTACTTACTCAATGGCTCTGGGCAGCAAACAACATCGTTCAGCCGTTCCCCATTTTTATGTGTGAAGCCACCAATCACAACCCGCTTGCATCGTCCAATTGTATCTTGCCTTGCCGTTACCACGCTCGACGTCACCGATTGGACGACTCTGCTGCGATGTGATTGGTTGAGCACCCTTTAAAAGATGGATGTGGGACATGCGGCCTGTTGCACATGGAAACACAACGTGGTAGCATCTGGCACTGCAGGGCTGACGGTATGTATTGATGACTCTGCCTCGTCTTCATCTCTTCTTTCTGTATGGGCTGCGATTCGCACTCACTCCTCTACCATGTGGTAATGTTGTTGGTGTTAGCTTATACTACGCATATGTCCTAATGGACCATGTAGCCTTCATAGCTGCTATGAGCATCCCCTTAATGGCATATTCCTCAGAATGTACATTACCAGAGTAAAAATAATATATGTTGCGTCCCTCACTATTGATGCATGTACATATAAAGGGCATGTGCTTGTAAAGTATCTCAAAGCAAATCATGGTTGTTTATTTTAAATCATACATCATACCTAAAAGAATGTCCATTGCCTGTGAGCCTTTGCAAAAGTAAACCCAAGTTCACATTATCCTCCTCCATTACCATACAGGCCTATGCACGGACTGTAGTGGCATTTAGCTTAATGTGTGCTTTCTTGCCTGGGTACGGTGTTTAATTTGTAAAAGATATTTGTGGTAGCCAAACGATGTGTGGACAGGACCACATGTACCCCGGTTTGCACACATGAAACAACATGATACATACATGTGTGTGTTCATGTCATACATTTCATTTTGCTGGTGGCAGAGAACCAGGATTTCATCCGGGCCTTCATAGCCAAGTACCAGGAGCAAGAGTGCTTGTGGCGGACCACATCACATGATTACAATAACCATCAGGTGAAGAGAGTGGCGTATGACCAGCTCATCATCCTCTCCCAGCAGCACAACCCTGGGGAGAGGGTGGATAAGGAGTATGTGCTGAAGAAGATCAGGAACCTGTGCACAGTGTATAAGAGGGAGCTCAATGAAGTTAAGAAATCAACACGGTCCAGGAGTGGAACAGGGGAGGTGTATGTGCCACACTTGTGGTACTTTAACCTCCGCCATTTCCTCCGGGAGCAGCATCTCCCTCCGACTGTGCAGCAGGGACCTAGCACACTCCTCCTCCACCACTCTCCAATACCCGGCTCCGCCACAAGAGGTACTTCATAATGTCTTTGTGTCATCACACTCTTCAATGGTGGTTGGATACACTTGTCTTGTGTGTAACTTGACAAACATATCAGCGTGTGGTGTTTGGCACAGTGCACAGTATGTTTAGGTGTTGTTGCACCGATTTGTGCCATCGGAAAGAATGTGTGCTTGTGTGAACACATATGCATGTCCATGGTGGTTACTTAGATGAGTAATCACTGTGTTATGTTACACATAGCCATATCTTTAGGCCACTGTAATGGGCACACCTTGAACTTATCATTTCACACACAAACACTACAAATAGCTGCTTGGTAGTAATGCATTGATGATATGTGAATGGTTAAATTATGCAGTAAATATTTTTTTTTTTATTTCACAGGGCCCTCAAGACGTCGGGTTCAGCCTGGGGGGGGAAGGCACCCCTTGGCGAACGACCCCCAACAGCATCTGAGGGGATTGTGGAGCCTAATCCCAGTGCGGCCGTGCAGCACCCTAGGCCCAGTGAGGGGGTGAGGCGTCGGACACAGTTGCCACCCCCTCCCAGCTGGGCGATTGGGCTGAGGGAGCTGCTTAACATGGAGTGGATCCCTTGCACTGGGATTGGGCAGCTAGTTAGTGAACGGGTGTCCAGGCTGGGCCATCAACGTGTTCACCTCAAGAGGGTCATCTACCTAGCCCTGGATGCGTCAGACAATGGGACACTGAACTCGCAAACGATCTTGGCTCAGCCCCCCCAGCAGCTGTCAGTGTCCAATCAGCCGCCGCCGCTGGCTATGTTTGTGTCTGGACTTAATCCTGAGGTGCCGAGGGATCCTGGAAGTCCCTTCCTTCGGCATCGACCACACCCACTTCCTGCAAGGGATGTGGGTAAAGCAGCCACGTCAGATCCTGCAGCTGCATACCAACAGTATTGGGGACGCTACCAACAATAGTGCTGTGCCTGTTTTTTTTGCCCGTGTTGTCTTTGGGGAAAGGGCCGTTTTCTGGCTATACTTTAGTTTTGGCTTTGCAATAAAATGTTTGCCACAAAGAAGACTCTGTGTGTAAATCTTCACCCCAATTTAACGGTGTATTGAAGGCAAGAGACAGACGTGTCACACGTTTTCCTGGCACATACACATTACTACATGATGAGGTATATGAATGATGTAACATTTGGAATTCATGTGTGGCATTCACAGGTTAAGGGTGATGTTCCAAGCAAAATACAAGGGTCAAGTAATTGGAAACCTAACCACGGGGAAAAGTTGGTTAATTCGGGCTTGTGCATTGTTTAACTGTGGTGTACACATAGTTTGGGTCCTTAGGTGGCATAAAGCCAAAATGATCATTGGGTATGTGTGACTGCAGCCAGGCAGTGTGTTGTGTTTGTCCTGTGTGTCTTTTGAGGGATGCCGAACACACGTCAGTTTTGGGAACCCAAGACACACAGTTTACTCCTTTTTGGGTGCTACATGGTGATAACATATGCTTTGCTACAATGAAGTAGCGTCATTATGGTAACTCAAGCACAACATGTAGTGGGATTGTTGCAACGTTTATTTAGCATCATCCCTTTATGGTTTTTTTCACTGTGCCTAAAAAGGAGTACCAATTTTCCCTTTTAAAGAGGTATAAGGCCTGAGCCTAAAACAGGGATTTTATCCCCTTAAACGTGGATACATTGTGTCCCTAAGTAAAAACACAATGCTGTCAAACAATACAGCAACAAGAACGTTGTCAACATGACAATAAAAAATTAGTGATGTGCCAACATGGCACATTTGGAGTCCCGCTACAACAGTAATTTTGGCCCCAGGCCCATGGGCTTCCTGGTGCTCAGGACCCTCTGGATCATGGCACCAAGCATCTGGAGCTGGGCCGTGGCGTGACGCAGCTGTCTGTGTGCCTCTTGGTGGGCCTGCATCAGGTCCCTCAATGATGGGACACCTATAGTGCTGAAAGAAAGCCATCATTCAAAAAACCTACCACGTGTATTGCAGTATTTTTCAGTGGGACACAACATACCTTACCCACTACATCAAAGCCACCATTCTCTAGGGAGGGAGAGTGGCTTGGGGACCAACCCAGGGCTCGAGCTGTTGTGCCTAAACATACAGAATAGGACAACATAGATGTGATGTATGTATTATTTGACACATTGGTGATCCAAAAACAAATATCACAAGCAGTTTTGTTTGCCTCGGACACTTACTGGACAGATCCAAGCCAGCATGCTCAATGGGGGACTCTGTGGGTGATGGGGTGTGTTGAGCAATCACAGAGTCGAAGCCAGAGGGTGAGGCCGGTGTTGAGCCTGCTTGGGATGGTGCTGGGGAGGCCGGTGGTGAGGCCGGTGTTGAGCCTGTTTGGGATGGTGCAGGGGAGGCCGGTGGTGAGGCCGCTCTTGACCCTGCTTGGGATGGTGCTGGGGAGGCCACTCTTGACCCTGCTTGGGATGCTGCTGGGGAGGCTGATGCAGCAGGAGAAGCCGGTGGGGAGGCCTCAGCTTGCTCATCAGCATCTGTTGGTTTAAAAGTGAACATTATTGTGGCATGTATGAAGTGATGTGCACATAAACTGATGTCTGGCTAATGTCCTTTGTGTACCTAGGACATCATCTGCCTGACATTTGAAGCTGGGGTACAAGGGGACTGCCAGATCATCTGCACAATGGTAGCAACGTCATATATGTATATGTAGAAAGAATAAAGGGGTCATTGGCACGCAGCACACACAGGTTTTGAATGTTGGTAAACTACGTTGTTGTGACACACAATTGGGTCATAAAGCTTTGTCCACAGCACTTTTGGACATTCCCTTAACCATACACATGGGCCGACAAGCACAGGCCCACACTGACAGGATGTTTGGCAACATAGGAATGCATAATTTCTTAGTGGACCACAACATGTTAACAACATGACTTTACAGTGAGTGTTTGGTTGGCACAAAGGCACACAACCGAGGAGTTATGGGCGTAGACTTATGTGTCCAATAACCAGAAGGGTATGTGCTGCGAGATGTAGGGGTTGTGGGACAATGTGAAATTTTGTATGCTGTGGTCCATGACATCACTGACAATGTGCACATGCTGACTTCAAGGTCTGAGTCACACCTGTGTGTGTTGTTGGTGAATTGATCAGAACAATCTTGAGTGTATGGCATGCTACACACATTAATGCGTGATGGCCCTTGTGCATGTATCTGCAGGGCCAACACATGAACACCCATCAGGCATCAGCAGTTCTGCCACACTGACAGGGTGCACTTCCATGTAGGCCAAATCATGTCTATTGTGTGAGTATACACGTGTGTATGTGTTATGACATCATACTCACCATGCAGAGTCTGGATGTGGGTGCGGATGGCGGTCATGCGGTCCCTCGCCTTATACTTCATGTCCGCCACCTTTTTTATGATCTGCTTAGGCGTCCACACCACTTGCAGTCTCCTAAGCAGGGCCCGCTGTACTTTGTGCACAATGCGCATCTTATGCAGCCATGGGTGCTGATGTGGGAACTCGCACCAGTAGTCCAGCCAGGGCCGTATTTCCCATTAGGCACCCATAGGCACGTGCCTAGGGCACCAGGTGTCAAGGGGGCGGCACCAGGGGCAAGTTAAAAAATGTTTTTTTTGTTTTTTTTTTTAAATCCCCCTCCCTCCTCCAAACTCGTTATTAAATCTGGAGTGTTTTTGGAAGAGGGAGGGGGCCCGGGGGCGCAGAATTCAATTGCAATTGTGCCTGTTAGGCACGATTGCAAATTAACGTGCGCGCCCCTGCACTGGTTAGTGGAGTCCATTAGACTCCCTGCCCCGACATCCGGTCGCGCGCGCAGTATCACAGCGCTCAGCAGCAGGTGATGAATCGTCACCACACTGCCGGGCAGCAGCCTCTGCAGAGCGCAGCAGAGAAGACCTCGTCGCTGGATCTGCTGGGAGCGGGGAGCAGGTAAGGCGCTTTAGAGCAGACGATAGCTTTGAAGAAGAGGAGGGGGTGGGGGGCCAAGGGGGAGAGCAGCATGGAGAAGAGGGGGCTAGGAAACGAGCTGAATATGACTTGGGGGAGAGGGGGGAATTAGCAGAGTATGACATGGGGTAAGTGGGGGAATGAGCAGACTGTGACATGGGGGAGGAGAGGGAATGAGCAGACTGTGACATGGGGGAGGGGAAAGCAGAGTATGACATGGGGGAGGGGGGGAATGAGCAGACTGTGACATGGGGGAGGGGGGGAACGAGCAGACTGTGACATGGGGGAGGGGGGGGACGAGCAGAGTATGACATGGGGGAGGGGGGGGACGAGCAGACTGTGACAAGGGAAAGGGGGGAACAAGCAGAGTATGACATGCGGGGGGGGGGGGGGAACGATCCGACTGTGACATGAGGGAGGGAAGGAACGAGCAGAGTATGACATGGGGGAGGGAACGAGCAGACTGACATGTGGGGGAAAGCGGACTGTGACTTGGGGGAGGGGGGGGGGGACGAGCAGACTGACATGTGGGAGGAAGCAGACTGTGACATGGGGGAGGGGGGAGAATGAGCAGACTGTGACATGGGTGAGAGGGGGAACGACCAGACTGTGACATGGGGAGGGGGGGAATGACCAGACTGTGAAATGGGGGAGGGGAGGGGGGGGGGGACGACCAGACTGTGACATGGGGAGGGGAGGGGGGGGAACGAGCAGACTGTGACATGGCGGAGGGGAGGGGGGGGAACGAGCAGACTGTGCCATGTGGGGGGAAGCAGACTGTGACTTGGGGGAGGGGGGGGAACGAGCAGACTGTGACATGGGGGGGGAAGGAGCAGGCTAGATCATATGGGGAGGGGGCAAATGAGCAGACAGACATATGGGGCAGGGGGAAATGAACAGACTGGGACATATGGGGGAGGAGGGGAACCAGCAGCCTGGTTTATATGGAGGTGGTTGCGAGGGTGCCGGATGCCTGGTGCCATGATGCCTGGTGCTGCCAGGTAACTGGTGCTGCCGGTCGTCTGGTGCCGGAGACCGTGAGCCGCAGACGAAGAAGCTGCCGGGTGCTGGAGACCGGGAGCCACAGAGGAAGAAGTTGCCGAGTGCCTGGTGCCAGAGACCGGGAGCCGCAGAGGAAGAAGCTGCCGGGTACTTGGTGACGGAGATCGGGAGCCACAGAGTAGAAGCTGCCAGGTGCCTGGTGTCGGGCACCTGGTCCTAGAGACCAGGAGGCGCAGAGGAAGAAGCTGCCGGGTACCTGGTGTCGGAGACCAGGAGCAACAGAGGAAGAAGCTGCCGGGTGCCTGGTGCCGGACACGGGGAGCCGCAGAGGAAGAAGCTGCCAGGATCTGGGATCAGAAATGTGGAATCAGGTAAGGCGCTGTTACAGCCGAAGATAGCAGCCCTGGGGGGACAGAATGTGATAGATGGATGGGGCAGCGTGGAAGAGGGGGCAGAATGGAATGGTTGGATGGGGCCGCCTGGAAGAGGGGGCAGTATGGAATGGATGGATGGGGCGGCCTGGAAGAGGGGGCAAAATGGGATGGATGGATGGGGCGGCCTGGAAGAGGGGGCAGAATGGGATGGATGGGGCGGCCTGGAAGAGGGGTCAGTATGGAATGGATGGATGGGGCGGCCTGGAAGAGGGGTCAAAATGGGATGGATGGCGCGGCCTGGAAGAGGGGGAAGAATTGGATGAATGGGGCGGCCTGGAATAGGGGGCAGAATGGGATGGATGGGGCGGCCTGGAAGAGGGGGCAGAATGGTACGGATGGGGCGGCCTGGAAGAGGGGGCAGAATGGGACGGATGGGGTGGCCTGGAAAAGGGGGCAGAATGGGATGGATGGATGGGGCGGCCTGGAAAAGGGGGCAGAATGGGATGGATGGATGGGGCGGCATGGAAAAGGGGCAGAAGATAGATAGATGGATGGATGGGGGAGAAGGTACATGCATTTATGGTCTGATGGGGAGAAGGTACATGGATGGTTTGGTGGATGGGGGGATAGAGGGAGAAGGTACATGGATGGATGGGGAGAAGCTACATGGAACGTGGGGGGAGAAGCTGCAAGGATGGGGGAGAAGCTATATGGATCATGGGGGGAAAGCTACATGGATGAGGGATGGGGAGAGGCTGCATGGATCATGGGAGGGGAGAGGCTGCGTGGAACATGGGAGCGGGATGGCGGCAGGATGAGCTGCATGAGATGTATGGGGGGGGGGGGAGGATAAGCAACATGGGATTCAGGGGAATGGGTGTGAGGATGAGCTGCATAGAACATATGGACGGAGGATGAGCTGCATGAAACATATGGGGGGTTAATAGTATGGGACATGTGGGAGGAGGATGAGCAGTTGAGACATGTGGAAGGAGGATGAGCAGTATGAGACATTTAATCTGCATACACACACATTTATATAGGGAAAATACTGTTCTGGTGATGTATTGACGGTGGTTCTGATTATGTATTATTGTATTGCTGGTGGTTCTGGTGATATACTGACAGGGGTTATAGTGATGATGTATTATTGCATTGATGGAGGTTCTGGTGATGTATTGACTGGTTTTGGTGATGTATTACTGTATTGACAATGCTTCTGGTGATATACTGACAGTGGTTCTGGTGAGGTATTATTGTATTGACAGTGGTTCTGGTGATATACTAATAGGGGTTCTAGTGATGTGTTATTGTATTGCTGGTGATTCTGGTGATGTAGTCATGTGGATGTTGTAATCTTTAAGTTAACAGACTTGATCCTAAAACATTATAGAGTAAGGGAGCTGGACTAAAAATACAGCTGAATGTCAGCCAAACAATTGACTAAAGCCCCCAAGCACTACAGATAGGTGTCCAATCACTCGGCTAGCAGCGAGCTTGGCCAACTTTAGTCTCATGTGTATGGAGGTCTAACTACTATCTGAAGGCTACAGACACTGACATCTGTGAACCCCTGAGTGCTGGAATTCAGATTAATTCAAATGAACAGCAATCCGTCCTTACACTGCCGTGCAGAAGTTCATTCCTTTTAGCATTTACTTGTTGCTTTTTCAGGTGGATACTGAGCGGATCTGCCTGAAAAATAAAATGCTGTGTCCACATACACTTAGTCTGACTGATCAGTGGGGTTGGGGATGGAGCGCGTCTGCTGAGAGTGCCTAGGGCGGCAGGAACTCTAAATACGGCCCTGAGTCCAGCCTGTCCAGGTAGTCAAACAGCAGGAGTAGCTCGGGCTCTCCCCATGCTGCAGAGCACTGTGCATCAGCCATCTTTATGCAGGGGACTGTAAAGCACCTAGAAGGCAGGGCCCGCCGCAAAACAACGTAATGACGTCATGGCGCAGAGTGTTGACGCTGTGTAAACTTCTCCATCCGCAAAGGAGTCGCCCACACAGTGGATGACCACAGTGAACGCGACGGCGTCACATAAAATTTAAACCGCAACGCTCAGGCATCCAACATGGCCACACATCTGGACGATTATTGCAATAAGTGGCTAGACTTGTGTTAACATTTTAATATATGTGCGACATGTGGGATGGGAGATTGTAGCTAGCATCAATGAGGCCTTGATATACTGACATGGAACTTTTGGTCAGTACTTTATGTTTTTGGCGACGCTATGTTTGTAGCGTCGTCAATAGGCGCCTTAAACGTCATCATGAATACTAAAGGGGGTGTTTGACAAGGATTCGCCTTGTATACATGCATTTTCGCAACATTGATGAGACGCATAAGTCAATGATTGACGTGGTGTACGCACAGATAATCCAATATGGCTCCTTTGCCAGGGCCATCCAATCGGCATACAATACTAGCCACCAATCGACGTAGCTGGGGCGCGGAAAATACAACCCACAGGCACGCCTACGGGCTTGCTTGTGCAACCAGTGAAATCGCAAACAAGATCATAGTTGCGCCGTCACACAGCACAATCATGCCAGATCGCATATGCAACATTGTACGGTTGAAGGGTTTGCATAATCTTCTTACAATATCGTGCCCGCAATTTTTTCCGGTCGCATTGCCCTGTTACACCACACAACGCACCAACGATATCAACTGCAACGACCACACCACATGACTTTTTGTCGATGTTGCATTGCGATATCGTGACATGTAACGGAACCCTTACATTTTCCGCCTCTATCTGGGTTAAAAACTTCCTCTTTTATGGGCAAATAAGAAAAAATAGAGAATAGCAAAACAGGCCACTAGGGCAGGGAAAAGTGCACTGCATAGGGTGTGAACCCATATTACAATTTAAGGTCTCTTTCACACATCCATGCCTCCAGTAGTGTGCTATCCGTGCAGCCACATGACGGAAGCACGAACATACAGAGACATTATACTCTATGGCCTCTTTCAGACGTTCGTTTTCTTGCACGGATCTTGTCTTCATGTGGAGCAAAAGCGTGTCCGTGTGCTCCACATGGAGACATGTCCGTTTTTGGACAGCACCAAGAACCGACAGACCAATTCATGTCAATGGGTCCATGCCAAAAACATCCTGCACACGGATGTCATCTGTGTGCATGGACCACAGCCAAGATTTTAAAATGTAAAAATATTGAATTTCATACTCACCTCCCTCCAGCACTGCCTGTTCTTCTCATTTCTGGGGCTGCTCATTAGCCTCACGAATATTCACTGCACTGAGAGCTGCAACGGTCCAAGGCGTGAGAGGAACAGCAGCACTGGAGACAAGCAAGTATACAAAGCCAGGCTGTCCGTGTGCTATCCAGATGTCACCCGGATAGCATACACGTCACACCCACATACGGCCCCCCAAAAACGGCCTGTCTCACACGCGCATATTTTGCACGGATGTGTGAAACAAGCCTAACCCAGATAGATAGTGAGAGGGACCGGTAGTGCTGAAGGGAGGGGAGTATACAACGATAGGCTGTCCGCGTGCTATCCGGACCGCATCAGATCTGAATTAGCCCCCATGTTCTCCAATGGGGATTGGATCGGATTTGCACTTAATGGCATCCGATTTGCCTCCGATCCTGTCCGATTTTTTTCAGTAGCCAAAATCATACACTGCTGCGATTTTGGTTTCCAAGTGAAAAATCAGATCAAATTGGATCCGATTCGTTCCGATTAAAATAAAATGGTAGTCTATGGGATCGGATTGGATGGAAAATTTGTATTGAGCATGCTGCAAATCCCAGACCGCTGCTATTTAAAATGGATCCGATAGAAAATCGAACAAAATCGGATGCCATCAGTCCAATTTTCTATCGGATACGATCAACAAGATCCATTAGAAAATCGGACCGATGGCATCCGATGCTGTCCGATTTTCATCGGACAGCATCGGATTTAACAAAATCGCAATGTGAAAGCAGCCTTAGCTGAAATATTTCTATATTCTAATTGTCACAACACAGTGCCGCTTTCATTAGCGTTTCAACAATCTCATGACAGTTTTCTAGTCTAAACTGTTTAATGAGACAGGCTGTGAATCTTCTGTGGAGAGTCACATAAATGTATGGTCTTCTCATTGAGGGACATAAGCACTCTTATTCTCCAGATTGGTGGAAGTCCCAATATTTGGACAGTTCCTTCTTATATACTGTAGCCCCAGTGCAAAATAATGACAAGATAATCACCCCCTGCACCAGGTCTCCCACGGCTGACGTGTCATTGTGCCATGTGACCGCAGCAGCCTAGCAGAGGCCACTTAAGGGCTCATTTACTCACATTTCCCTTGGACACCAAAGGGAAATAATGCTGACCTGGGAGGGAAAATCACTGGGGAATATTAGTATTCAAGGAGGGGAAGTCTGAGTAGTGGACAGTCACTTAAAAGAACAACAGGAATGCTGGCATTGTTTTTTGATCTTCTGCATTGTGGGGTGTGGCTTCCTTCTCAGTCAGGCACCCTCACTCATCAACTGTACTTCTGGGTGCAACCAAACACTGTAAAATAAACAGAGCAGTTACTGACACACCCTAGCAGGGTCGGCTCCAGGTTTTTGTGGGCCCCGGGCGAAAGAGTCCCAGTGGGCCCTTTTAATACATACAACTTATGATGCACTGATATGGCATACAGATATATAGGTATAGTATAATGCCTAATCCTTCATAAATATCACCCACCCAACCCATGGCCCAGCCAGCACCCTCACCCTGTATATTACTGTATATTACTCCACCCTAAGGGCCCAGCCTACCACCCTCATCATTATAATTACCCCCCAAGCCTACCCCCTCAATTAAATATATCACCTCCCCCCAGGCAGGGCCCAGCCTATAAGACACACATAGCTCTGTTAAATGCATATAAAGGCTACGTTCACACGTTGTGCGATACCTGCATATTTATGCAGTTGTACATTTTTGTCTGTACTTTGATTTTGCTGGGATGCGTTTCCAGGGTTGCATTTCACGGCATTTACGCAAGCGCTAAAAAGCGCAGCGTAAATGGTGAATTGCGCAGCGTGTGCACATAGCCAAAGACACTATATACACAAACATGCAACCCTGCAGCAGGCACACTTATTACACTAACACACACACCTGCAGCTGGCACACTTATTACACTAACACACACCCCTGCAGCAGGCACACTTATTACACTAACACACACACACACACACACACACACACCCCTGCAGCAGGCACACTTATTACACTAACACACACCCCTGCAGCAGGCACACTTATTACACTAACACACACCCCTGCAGCAGGCACACTTATTACACTAACACACACGCACACCTGCAGCATGCACACTTATTACACTAACACACACACCTGCAGCATGCACACTTATTACACTAACACACACACCTGCAGCATGCACACTTATTACACTAACACACACACACCTGCAGCATGCACACTTATTACACTAACACACACACACCTGCAGCATGCACACTTATTACACTAACACACACACACCTGCAGCATGCACACTTATTACACTAACACACACACCTGCAGCATGCACACTTATTACACTAACACACACACCTGCGGCAGGCACACTTATTATTCTAACACACACACCTGCAGCATGCACACTTATTACACTAACACACGCACACCTGCAGCATGCACACTTATTAGACTAACAAACACACCTGCGGCAGGCACACTTATTACACTAACACACACACACACACACACACACACCTGCAGCAGGCACACTTATTGCACTAACACACACACACACCTGCAGCAGGCACACTTATTACACTAACACACACACACACCTGCAGCAGGCACACTTATTACACTAACACACACACACACACACCTGCAGCAGGCACACTTATTGCACTAACACACACACACACACACACCTGCAGCATGCACACTTATTAGACTAACACACACACCTGCGGCAGGCACACTTATTATTCTAACACACACACCTGCAACATGCACACTTATTACACTAACACCCCCCCTTCCCCCTGCGGAAGGCACACTTATTATACTTACATACACACCCCTGCAGCAGGCACACTTATTACACACACACACACACACACACACACCATACATTACCATATCATGAAGCTCCTGATCGATATCCAGCAGGAGAGGAGCCACTGCGACCTGCAGAAAAGCTGTTAAGCATCATCTGCAGGACCTTTGAAAGTAGGTCACATGATAGTCAGGAAAGTGTTTAATTTGCCGGGCTCCTACAGCCTCTTTGTAACTCCCGGGGCTTTCTCCTGCTTTGTACTGATCACACAAATCAGTGCACAGAGCAGAAGAGAGAGGGAGAGAGGGCAGCTTGTGTGTGAGCGTCTCCTCACTGCTTCCCTCACACACAGCTGGGGGCCCTGTCACTTCTTCAGGGCCCCGGCATCTGCCCGGGTATGCTGGGTGCTGACGCCGGGCCTGCACCCTAGATTCAGTGCCACCTCCCTGCCGCTGCTGGTCTCAGAGTTTAAGGCTATGTTCACACAGTGTTTTTGTGAGGATCTGTTTTTGCTGCTAAAGTGCACCAAGAACGGATCTCCATAGAACGCAGTTTTCTGTGTGTGAACAGCCTGTGCTTTTCTTACCTTGCCGCACTCCCTTGGTGACCCCGGAGGTGTCTTCTGATCCCATGCCGGGCCGCAGCGAGTGTGGGCTCTAGGACCTCGCAGAACCATGTGACCGGGTGCCGTCGCCCGGTCACATGGTGCTGTTTAAGGTCCTGCACAAGGTCCTACAGTGCCAGCAAGAGAAGCAATCACAGGGGAAACGCGGCGAGGGGAGTAAAAAGCGTGCTGAAAAAGGCGCAAACAAATGGCATGGTCATTCATTTTGTGGATGCGCATCCGCAAAATTATGGACCATGTGAACAGACTTCAGTAAAAGCCATTGCTTGCAAGGGATGCGTTACGGAGCTGTGTTTCACTGCATTTACACAGCGCTAAGAAGCGCTGTGAAAATGCAGACATACACTATGTGTGAATGTAGCCTTAGCTATAGCAGTGACATCACATTGGCTGCTGATATCAATACTGCTGACATCAATACTGCAGCCAATCACTGTGCTCAGCGGCTGTGCCGAGGCAGATAGCATGGGCTCAGTGATTGGCTACAGTGATAACATGAGCAGTGGCGGTTGTGAATATCTGCTCCGTCATTTTACAGCATTTGGGGTGCACTTTAGTGGGTCATCTCCTGCCTTTGATGCAGGTTCACACATCTTTCTCCACACATCAGCTAAGGCTGCTTTCACATCAGTGTTTTACGCTGATCGCGGCAGTTGCGGTGAAAAAAACGCAACTGCCACGATTACCGCATAACGGCTGCGATCGCGGCACACTTGCGGCAAGCCCCATACAATGTCTATGGGGCTTGCGGTAAGTGTGCGGCAGGTTCGGTAAGTGCGATTTCGGCACTTGCCGCAGGTGCGGCCACGAAGAAAATGCGGTATGCAGCGTTTTTTTTCGCGGCCGCACCTGCCGCAAGTGCCGAAACCGCACTTGCCGCACCTGCCGCAAGCCCCATAGACATTGTATGTCAGGACACATGAAGGAATTTCCCTATTTACACGCCGCCATTTCGTAGCAATTTCATGGCATCAGGCATAAATATCCCCAATGCCAGGCAGTTGCTACCTTTCAGTAGTGGTGTGTAAAGGTACCCTTATAGTAATAATAAACAGGTCTGTAAGACAATTCCCTGTGAGAGTTCCTTGCTACCTAGAGCTCCAAATATGACCACTCAGTTCATGCATCTTTAAAGAGACAGAGAGACAGACAGAGAGAGAGACAGTCAGAGAGAGACCTGAACCCGGCACAAAAAGAGCTTGTGAGAAAACTGAAAGATATGGAGGAAAAGATCAAAGATTTCCAAAATCCTCTGGATGCACCAATCACACTGCCAGAAATAACAGAGAGGATCACACAAATAAAAGGTAAAAATGCCAGCAGTCCAGTGGGATCCTCCCAGAAATGTTAAAATACAGCCCACCAGACATCCTGACTACGATAACAAAACTATTTAGTATCGTTGCAGGCTGGCTACTTCCCCAAAATCTGGAACCAAGGCTTCATAACCCCAATACACAAAAACGGGGACAAGTACGATCCAGCAAATTACAGGGGATATGTGTCAGCAGCAACCTTGGCAAACTCTTCAACAGCATCCTGAACAAGAGGATCCTTACCTTCCTCACCGTGCACAACATCCTCAGCAAGAGCCAAGCAGGGTTCATGCCGAACCACCGCAACACTGACCACATCTATACTCTGCACAGCCTCATCAAGAGCCATGTCCACAATACACAGAACGGGAAAATATATGCTTGTTTCGTGGACTTCAAAAAGGCCTTTGACTTAGTGTGGCACCCAGGATTATTCCTAAAACTGCTGGGGAGCGGAATAGGAGGCAAAACATACGATGTCATCCGAAGCTCCTACACTGAGAACAGCGTGAGGGTCAATCGAAGGAGGACTGCCTATTTCCAACAAAGTCGAGGAGTGAGACAAGGCTGCAGCCTCAGTCCAACGCTCTTTAACATCTACATCAATGAGCTGGCGGTGGCCCTAGAGTCCTCCTCAGCACCAGGACTCATTCTCCACGACACCCAGGTGAAATTTCTGCTGTATGCCAATGACCTTGTTCTGTTATCCCCAACCGAGAAAGGCCTCCAAGATCATCTGAAAATCCTAGAGACCTTCAGCAACACATGGGCAATGCCAATCAACCAGAAGAAAACTAATACCATGGTGTTCCAGAAAAGAAAGCAGAAACCTGCTGGGCATCCTCCCTTCATGATAGACAACTGTCCACTTACAGAAACCAACAAGTACACCTATCTGGGCCTAGAACTCAGCTAATCAAGGAGCTTCAAGCAAGCAATAGTTACTGAAAGACAAGGCTTCCAAATCCTTCTATGCCATAAGAAGTCGTCTGAATCATCTCAAGGCACCAGTAGCAGTCTGGCTAAAAATCTTTGACACCATCATTGCCTCAATCTTTCTTTACGGCAGTGAGGTCTGGGGTCCAGTCTCATACCCAAACTGGTCAAAGTGGGATGCTGGGCCGACTGAAATATTCCACCTAGAGTTCTGCAAGCATCTTCTCCAAGTTCATCGGAGCACTTCAAACAGCGCCTACCGAGCAGAGCTGGGCAGATTCCCGCTACACCTTGAGATCCAGAAGAAGGCGCTGTCATTCAAGGCTCGTCTACAAAACAGTAGTCCCAACTTCTACCATCACAAAGCCCTCCTGCACCAGGAAGCCCCAGGAAGCCTCCCAACACAAAGTACCCAAAGCCTTCCAATGCAAAGTACCCAAAGACAGCCTGACCAAGCCACCAACCCACATGGCATGACAAAAAGCAAAATCCAGAAGATGGTTAACAAAGGCAAAGAGGAATCTCTCAGCATCTGGAGGAACAGACATAAACAAATCACAGAAACTGACGATATACTAGAAACTACAGAGAGAGTACAAACTGGCCCCATACCTAGAGAAACTGGAAAACCCCAAAGAGCGACAGATCCTGAGCTGGTACAGAGTGAGCGCCCACAGCCTACTCATCGAATCCGGGCGGCACCGACAGAACTACAAGCCCCGAGAGAGCAGGCTGCGCCAGCAGTGCCCCCAGGAGGTCGTGGAGGATGAGGCCCACTTCTTGCTGAGGTGCCACAAATACTCCGGATTGAGGGACACTCACTTCAAGAGACTGTCTGATCTCCTCCCAGATTTCACCTCCATGGAGGAGGACGAGAAACTGCCAATACTACTGGGGGAAGAAGAAAGTGCAGCGGCCATAGCAGAACAATATGTCAATGCCTGCCACAGACTAAGAGGAGACTGATGTCATGGACTTCTGTACCCCAACCCTGAACACTTCCCTATCCCCCAACTAAGAGCCTGATATGCCATTGGCTTATATACTCCACCCTGGATATGTCCCCACCCACGAAAAGGATCCCGATATATCATGGACCTCAATATGCCTACCCACTCCCCAATCCCGTCCCCCTATTTTTACTATTTGCTTTGGCAATGCTGATATGTACTTAGTCCTGCCAATAAAGCTCATTTGAATTGAATTAAGACACAGTCAGAGAGAGAACACACAGTCAGAGAGAGAGAGAGAGTGAGAGACACACAGTCAGAGAGAGAGAGAGAGTGAGAGACACACAGTCAGAGAGAGAGAGAGAGTGAGAGACACACAGTCAGAGAGAGAGAGAGAGTGAGAGACACACAGTCAGAGAGAGAGAGAGAGTGAGAGACACACAGTCAGAGAGAGAGAGAGAGTGAGAGACACACAGTCAGAGAGAGAGAGAGAGTGAGAGACACACAGTCAGAGAGAGAGAGAGAGTGAGAGACACACAGTCAGAGAGAGAGAGAGAGTGAGAGACACACAGTCAGAGAGAGAGAGAGAGTGAGAGACACACAGTCAGAGAGAGAGAGAGAGTGAGAGACACACAGTCAGAGAGAGAGAGAGAGTGAGAGACACACAGTCAGAGAGAGAGAGAGAGTGAGAGACACACAGTCAGAGAGAGAGAGAGAGTGAGAGACACACAGTCAGAGAGAGAGAGAGAGTGAGAGACACACAGTCAGAGAGAGAGAGAGAGTGAGAGACACACAGTCAGAGAGAGAGAGAGAGTGAGAGACACACAGTCAGAGAGAGAGAGAGAGTGAGAGACACACAGTCAGAGAGAGAGAGAGAGTGAGAGACACACAGTCAGAGAGAGAGAAGAGTGAGAGACACACAGTCAGAGAGAGAGAGAGAGTGAGAGACACACAGTCAGAGAGAGAGAGAGAGAGTGAGAGACACACAGTCAGAGAGAGAGAGAGAGTGAGAGACACACAGTCAGAGAGAGAGAGAGAGTGAGAGACACACAGTCAGAGAGAGAGAGAGAGTGAGAGACACACAGTCAGAGAGAGAGAGAGAGAGTGAGAGACACACAGTCAGAGAGAGAGAGAGTGAGAGACACACAGTCAGAGAGAGAGAGAGTGAGAGACACACAGTCAGAGAGAGAGAGAGTGAGAGACACACAGTCAGAGAGAGAGAGAGTGAGAGACACACAGTCAGAGAGAGAGAGAGTGAGAGACACACAGTCAGAGAGAGAGTGAGAGAGTGAGAGACACAAGTCAGAGAGAGAGAGAGTGAGAGACACCAGTCAGAGAGAGAGAGAGTGAGAGACACAGTCAGAGAGAGAGAGAGTGAGAGACACAGTCAGAGAGAGAGAGAGTGAGAGACACAGTCAGAGAGAGAGAGAGTGAGAGACACAGTCAGAGAGAGAGAGTGAGAGACACAGTCAGAGAGGAGAGAGTGAGAGACACAGTCAGAGAGAGAGAGAGTGAGAGACACAGTCAGAGAGAGAGAGTGAGAGACACAGTCAGAGAGAGTGAGAGACACAGTCAGAGAGAGTGAGAGACACAGTCAGAGAGAGAGAGTGAGAGACACAGTCAGAGAGAGAGTGAGAGACACAGTCAGAGAGAGAGAGGTGAGAGACACAGTCAGAGAGAGAGAGTGAGAGACACAGTCGAGAGAGAGAGAGTGAGAGACACAGTCAGAGAGAGAGAGTGAGAGACACAGTCAGAGAGAGAGAGTGAGAGACACAGTCAGAGAGAGAGTGAGACACAGTCAGAGAGAGAGTGAGACACAGTCAGAGAGAGAGTGAGACACAGTCAGAGAGAGAGTGAGACACAGTCAGAGAGAGAGTGAGACACAGTCAGAGAGAGAGTGAGAGACACAGTCAGAGAGAGAGTGAGACACAGTCAGAGAGAGAGTGAGACACAGTCAGAGAGTAGAGGAGTGAGACACAGTCAAGAGAGAGAGTGAGACACAGTCAGAGAGAGAGAGTGAGACACAGTCAGAGAGAGAGTGAGACACAGTCAGAGAGAGAGTGAGACACAGTCAGAGAGAGAGTGAGACACAGTCAGAGAGAGTGAGACACAGTCAGAGAGAGTGAGACAGTCAAAGAGACCAGTCAGAGAGAGACACAGTCAGAGAGAGACACAGTCAGAGAGAGACACAGTCAAGATGAGAGACACAGTCAGAGAGTGCGAGAGAGTGAGAGACAGTCAGAGAGACAGACACACAGAGACAGTGAGAGACAGACAGAAAGACAGAGAGAGACAGAGAGTATACTCACCACCAGCAGCAGCTCTGTGCCTTCAGTGCAGTCTTCTTGCATCCTGCCGGCGGCAGAAGCTGCTGAAGAGGTGAGGAGATCAGGGCCTGCCCCCTCATCTCCCCTCCAGGCTGTGTGACTTCCGGTGATGCGGGGATGGACAGAACCTGCTGAAAAGGTGAGGGGGCGGGGCCAGGTGAGGATGGACGAGGGGGCGGGGCCAGGTGAAGATCGACGAGGGGGGGGGCCGTGCAAGATGTGAGGGGGCGGGGCTTGGAGATCGGGGCCCACCCCCTCACATATTGCAGGGGCCCAGCAAAGCCACTTCAGCCAGCGTGTGCCAGCGGGCCTCCTTGCTCCAACAGCCACGCCCCCCGCTAGCTGGCCCAGGCCCCCCTATAGCCACGCCCCCTCCAATCATTGGCCGGGCCCCCTAATGATTAAGACTTAAGGGTCTGATGGCGGCCATGCTGCAGGTAAATACTGACCCACTGAGGTGGCACTGATTAATAAAGGTGTCATATTTGTGGATACGGTATTTGGCTTGACTCCTGGGTTGTTTTTGAAGTATTGTCAAGGTCTAGGACAGGGGTCTCAAACTCGCGGCCCGGGGGCCACATGCGGCCCCTGGGGCTTCACTATGCGGCCCGCGGCACCTTGGACAACTTAATGATGCATCGCCCCAGTGCAGGAGACCGCTGCAGTCCCCGCTGTGTGATGACTATTGTCCGCAGCACTAACAAGCTCTGCCACTCAGCAAGATCAATGTCACCTGCAACAGAGCTTGTCTGCGCAGAGGCTGGAGCACAGTGGAGGCCGGAAGCCAGCACAGCGGGGACCGTGGCGGCCCCCTGCACTGGAGCGATGCATCATTAAAGTGAGAAAAGTGTGAGTGTGTGTGAGAGGGTGTGTGTGTGAGGGTGAGTGAGGAAATGTGTATAAGTGTGTGCGAGTTTCAGTGTGTGTATGAGTGTGAGTGTAAGAGTGTGTATGAGGATGTGTGAGAGTGTGTGTGAGAGTATGTGTGTTTGTGTGTGAGTGTGATAGTGTGTATTTGAGTGTGTAAAAAGAAGGTAAAACAGGATGGGGGGAATCACTATAATAGTAGATCAGGATGGGGGACATCACTATAAAAGGGGATCGGGATGGGGACATCATCACTAAAGGGGATCAAGATAGGGACAACACTACTAAAGGGGAATAACATTGGGGACATCACTAGAAAAGGAGATCAGGAAGGGGGACATCACTAGAAAAGGGGATCAGGATGGGGGACATCACTACAAAAGGAGATCAGTATGGGGACATCACTACAAAAGGGGATCATGATCGATGGGGGACATCACTAGAAAAAGGGATCAGGATAGTGGACATCACTATAAAAAGGAATCAGGATAGGGATCATCACTAGAAAAAGGGATCAGGATGGGGGACATCACTAGAAAAGGGGATCAGTATGGGGGAAATCAGTAGAAAAGGACATTACTACAGGATGGGGACATTACTACAAGAAGGGGATCAAGATTTGTACTTTACTACATTGAGCAAAAAATTCTGGTATTACTAAAAATATCACTTAGTACTACAAGGGATGCGGCCCCCCCGCTATAAATGTTTCTCTATGTGCGGCCCACCAACCCAGCCGAGTTTGAGACCCCTGGTCTAGGAGGATGACTAATAATGTAGTATCACAATGCAAGGGACAACACTGTTAAGGCCACTTTACACACACACATATCTGTGTCCAACTTCTGAACAGATCTCTGGTTGCAGTGAAATCATGGACACATTGTTACATTTTGTGGCTGTGTACAAAATGGAGCAATGTGTCCATGATTTCACTGCAACCAGAGATCTGTTCAGAAGTTGGACACATATCTTTGTGTGTAAAGTGGCCTTTACAGGATGCATCATTACATTGCCGACACTGTGAGAACCAATCTCCACAATGCCAGATTAATGAGACTGTCACAGGATGCAGGATCACCCAGGCTTCGCTGTAATGACGAATCTATGGAGCACAGATTTATCAGACTGTCACAGGATACTGCATCACACGGACACTGCCGTAATAATATAATAATTTTATTTAAATAGCGACAACATATTAAGCATTACTTTACAATTCAGAGGGGACATATACAAACAATATGAGACAATACAGAGTAACAAAAATTCAAAAACCATGATGAGTGAGGTCTCCCTGGCTCGCAAGCTTACAATCTATGAGGAAATAGGGGAGACACAGAAGGTAAATAGTGCCCTCATATATGGTCCAGCCATCAATATAATAAATAGGGGATTCATGTAACGCTGCATGAACAAGTCACCGGTCAGGATCTGTATAAGTACAGATAAAGTGCTATATTATGCATGGGGGACAGACAGACAGTCTGCAGGTGTAGACAGATGACACAAGTGGCCAGATTTGGAAAAGGGAAGATAGTTAGACAAACGAGGTGAGGTGATAGGCCAGTCTAAAGAGATGCGTTTTTAGGGCTCGCTTAGAACTGTTGGTATTGGGAATTAATTGAATTGCTTTTGGTAACCCGTTCCAGAGAATTGGTGCAACTCGTGGGAAGTCTTGGAAACGCGAGTAGGAGGTTCAGATTGTAGCTGATGTGTCTTAGGTCACTTGCGGAATGGAGGGCACATGTAGGGCGATAGACAGAGGTGAGGAAGGAGATATAGGGCGGAGCAGAACTGTGGAGGGCTTTGTGGGGGAGAGTGATAATTTTATAATGATGAATGAACAGAGTCCAGATCCATCAGAGGATGCAGCATCACTCAGGCACCACTGTAATGACGAATTAATGGAGCACAGATCTATCACAATGTCACAGGATGCAGCATCACACAGGCACTGCTGTAATGATGCATCTATTGAGCACAGATCTATCACAGGATGCAACATCCCACAGGCACTGCCGTAATTACGAATCTACGGCGCACAGATCTATCACAATGTCACAGGATGCAGCATCACACACACACTGCCGTAACGATGAATCTACGGAGCACAGATCCATCACAATGTCACAGACTGCAGCATCACACAGGCACGGCTGTAATGATGAATCTAAGGAGCACAGATCTATCAGACTGTCAGAGGATGCAGCATGACTCAGGCACCGCTGTAATGATGACTCTATGGAGCACAGATCTATCAGACTGCCAGAGGATGCAGCATCCCACCGCCAGTCTAGTAATGACGAATCTCTGGATTCCAGACATTATCGTCGTATTGTGTTTATTTCCATTACTCCACCATGAATAGCAGTATTTTCATCTATAACAGCATTCATGATATGTACTGACATGTAACACACACATACCTAATTTGTTGTTTGCTTGTTATACAATTCTACCGCTATCTCTGCACTGCACTGGCTGCCTATACACTACGCAGAGGTGCCCAACTCCAGGCCTCAAGAGCCACCAACAGTGCAGGATTTCAGGATTTCCTTAGTATTGCACAGGTGTTAATGTGATCAAATGCACAGGTAATGATTCCAACCCCTGTGCAATACTAAGGAGATCCTGAAACCATGCACTATTGGCGGCCCTCGAGGCCTGGAGTTGGGAACCCCAGCACTACAGGATCTTTTTCAAACTGCTTGTCTGGTATCTACATGATGGCGCAGTCCTGGAGATTCACACTGCTGGAACGGGCCCCATCCAGTCACAATATACATGTCTGGTATCTACATAATGGCGCAGTCCGGGAGAGTCAAACTGCCGGATCGGGCCCCATCCAGTCACACTATACATGTCTGGTATCTGCATAATGGCGCAGTCCTGGAGAGTCATAGTAACATAGTTTTTAAGGTTGAAAGAAGACTAAGTCCATCTAGTTCAACCCATAGCCTAACATGTTGATCCAGAGGAAGGCAAAAAAAAACCATGTGGCAACACTAAGCTCCACATTGGGGGAAAAAATTCCTTCCTGACTCCAGATATGGCAATCAGACTAGTTCCCTGGATCAACGCCCTATCAAAGAATCTAGTATATATAACTGGTAATATTATAGTTTTCAAGAAAGGCATCCAGGCCCTTCTTAAATGTTAGTAGTGAGTCCCTCATTACAACATCATGTGGCAGAGAGTTCCATAGTCTCACTGCTCCTACAGTAAAGAATCCGCGTCTGTGATTATGATTAAACCTTCTTTCCTCCAGACGTAGAGGATGCCCCCTTGTCCCAGTCTCAGGCCTAAGAGTAAAGAGATCATTAGAAAGGTCTCTGTACTGTCCCCTCATATATTTATACATTATTATAAGATCACCCCTAAGCCTTCGTTTTTCCAAGCTAAATAACCCCAAGTTTAATAACCTGTCTTGGTATTGCAGACCCCTCAGTCCTCTAATAAGCTTGGTCGCTCTTCTCTGGACCCGCTCTAGTTCAGCTATGTCTTTCTTATACACTGGAGACCAGAATTGTACACAGTATTCTAAGTGTGGTCGCACTAGTGACTTGTATAGAGGTAAAATTATGTTCTCCTCATGAGTATCTATGCCTCTTTTAATGCATCCCGTTATTTTATTTGCCTTTGCAGCAGCTGCCTGACACTGGCCACTAAATGTGAGTTTGTCATCTACCCATACACTCAAGTCATTTTCAGTGATAGTTTTGCCCAATGTTTTACAATTAAGCACGTAATTATACCTTTTGTTTCCTCTGCCCAAGTGCATGACCTTACATTTATCCCCATTAAAGCGCATTTGCCATTTATCAGCCCAAGCTTCTAGTTTACATAAATCCTCCTGTAATATAAAATTGTCCTCCTCTGTATTGATTACCCTGCAGAGTTTAGTGTCATCTGCAAATATTGAGATACTACTCTGAATGCCCCCTACAAGGTCATTAATAAATATATTAAAAAGAAGCGGGCCAAACACTGACCCCTGTGGTACCCCACTGTTAACTGTGACCCATTCTGCGTGTGTTCCATTAATGACCACCCTTTGTTTCCTATCGCTAAGCCAGTTTTTAACCCACTTACACATATTTTCCCCTATCCCCATTGCTCTCATTTTATGTATCAACCTTTTGTGTGGCACCGTATCAAAAGCTTTTGAAAAGTCCATATACACCACGTCCACTGCATTTATTTGGTCCAGTCCAGAACTTACTTCTTCATAGAAGCTTATCAGATTAGTTTGACAGGAGCGGTCCCTCGTAAAACCATGTTGATATTGGATCATGAGGTTATTTTTCTTCAGATACTCCAGTATAGCATCTCTTAGAAAACCCTCTAGGATTTTACCCACAGTAGAGGTTAAGCTTACTGGCCTATAATTTCCAAGTCAGTTTTTGTTCCCTTTTTGAATATTGGCACCACATTTGCTATACGCCAGTCCTGTGGTACAGACCCTGTTATTATGGAATCTTTAAAGATTAAAAATAATGGTCCATCTATGACAGTACTTAATTCCTGCAGCACTCTGGGGTGCATCCCATCCGGGCCTGGGGATTTGTCCATTTTAGTGATTTTTAGACGATGCCGTACTTCCTGCTGGGTTAAGCAGGTGACATTTAAGGCTGTGTGCCCACATACCAGCTTTGTGCCGGTGGGCGGATGGGCGGACCCGCCAGGAAGCTCTGCAGGCGTCCGGTGGCTTCCTGGCGGGTATGTGAGGTGGGTGCGGGCGGGTGCTGCGGGCGGGTGCACAGCGGGTTAGCGCCGGCGGTTCTGCAGCGGCTGGAAGCAGCACATGATTCTGCTTGCAGCCGCTGCAGAACCGGCCGGTTTATAGGACATGCTCATTCTTTGCTAACCCGCTGGGAACCCAGCGGGTTAGCAACAGATAAGCATGTGTAAACCGCCGCTGTGTGCACAGCGGGTGTCGGTTTACATAGGTTTTAATGTTAATCCAAACGCCGGTTTGGATTAACATAAATTTACATAAAACTTATGTAAACCCGACCGGTGGTTTACACATCTAAACCGGCCCTAACCCGGCATGTGGGCACACACCCTAATTGACAGTTTTTGTTATCACTGCTCATATTGTCTGTAATGGGATTTTCTTGTGTAAATACTGTTGAAAAGAAGTCATTTAGCATATTGGCTTTTTCCTCATCCACCATTTTACCCAGATTATTTTTAAAGGGGCCAACACAATCATTTTTTAGTTTCTTACTATTTATGTAGTTAAAATATATTTTGGGATTATTTTTACTTTCTCTGGCAATGAGTCGCACTGCTGGATCGGGCCCCATCCAGTCACACTATACATGTCTGGTATCTGCATAATGGCGCAGTCCTGGAGAGTCGCATTGCCGGATCGGGCCCCATCCAGTCGCACTATACATGTCTGGTATCTGCATAATGGCGCAGTCCTGGAGAGTCGCACAGCCGGATCGGGCCCCATCCAGTCGCACTATACATGTCTGGTATCTGCATAATGGCGCAGTCCTAGAGAGTCGCACTGCCGGATCGGGCCCCATCCAGTCGCACTATACATGTCTGGTATCTGCACAATGGCGCAGTCCTGGAGAGTCGCACTGCCGGATCGGGCCCCATCCAGTCGCACTATACATGTCTGGTATCTGCATAATGGCGCAGTCCTGGAGAGTCGCACTGCCGGATCGGGCCCCATCCAGTTGCACTATACATGTCTGGTATCTGCATAATGGCGCAGTCCTGGAGAGTCGCACTGCCGGATCGGGCCCCATCCAGTCACACTATACATGTATAGTATCTATATAATGGCGCAGTCCTGGAGAGACGCACTGCCGGATCGGGCCCCATCCAGTCACACTATACATACATGTCTGGTATTTACATAATGGCGCAGCCCTGGAGAGTCGCACTGCCGGATTGGGCCCCATCCAGTCACACTATACATGTCTGGTATCTACATAATGGCGCAGTCCTGGAGAGTCGCACTGCCGGATCGGGCCCCATCCAGTCACACTATACATGTCTGGTATCTACACAATGGCGCAGTCCTGGAGAGTCGCACTGCCGAATCGGGCCCCATCCAGTCACACTATACATGTCTGGTATATGTACATAATGGCGCAGTCCTGGAGAGTCGCACTGCCGGATCGGGCCCCATCCAGTCACACTATACATGTCTGGTATCTACATAATGGCGCAGTCCTGGAGAGTCGCACTGCCGGATCGGGCCCCATCCAGTCACACTATACATGTCTGGTATCTACATAATGGCGCAGTCCTGGAGAGTCGCACTGCCGGATCGGGCCCCATCCAGTCACACTATACATGTCTGGTATCTACATAATGGCGCAGTCCTGGAGAGTCGCACTGCCGGATCGGGCCCCATCCAGTCACACTATACATGTCTGGTATCTACATAATGGCGCAGTCCTGGAGAGTCGCACTGCCGGATCGGGCCCCATCCAGTCACACTATACATGTCTGGTATCTACATAATGGCGCAGTCCTGGAGAGTCGCACTGCCGGATCGGGCCCCATCCAGTCACACTATACATGTCTGGTATCTTCATAATGGCGCAGTCCTGGAGAGTCACACTATACATGTCTGGCATCTACATAATGGCACAGTCCTGGAGAGTCGCACTGCCGGATCGGGCCCCATCCAGTCGCACTATACATGTCTGGTATCTGCATAATGGCGCAGTCCTAGAGAGTCGCACTGCCGGATCGGGCCCCATCCAGTCGCACTATACATGTCTGGTATCTGCACAATGGCGCAGTCCTGGAGAGTCGCACTGCCGGATCGGGCCCCATCCAGTCGCACTATACATGTCTGGTATCTTCATAATGGCGCAGTCCTGGAGAGTCGCACTATACATGTCTGGTATCTACATAATGGCGCAGTCCTGGAGAGTCGCATTATACATGTCTGGTATCTACATAATGGCGCAGTCCTGGAGAGTCGCACTATACATGTCTGGCATCTACATAATGGCGCAGTCCTGGAGAGTCGCACTATACATGTCTGGTATCTTCATAATGGCGCAGTCCTGGAGAGTCGCACTATACATGTCTGGTATCTACATAATGGCGCAGTCCTGGAGAGTCGCACTATACATGTCTGGTATCTTCATAATGGCGCAGTCCTGGAGAGTCGCACTATACATGTCTGGTATCTACATAATGGCGCAGTCCTGGAGAGTCGCACTATACATGTCTGGTATCTTCATAATGGCGCAGTCCTGGAGAGTCGCACTATACATGTCTGGTATCTACATAATGGCGCAGTCCTGGAGAGTCGCACTATACATGTCTGGTATCTACGTAATGGCGCAGTCCTGGAGAGTCACACTATACGTCTGGTATCTACATAATGGCGCAGTCCTGGAGAGTCGCACTATACATGTCTGGTATCTACATGATATATAAAGCTTAACCTGGCACTCTACTTAAAAAAACAAGAGAGGGTTGATCCTTTTGGTGTTTTTTTATTTGTGGAGTTTGTGAAAGTTCATCAATCATCAAACGTTTCGGCTCATGCAAGAGCCTTCATCAAGTGATTCTTGTATGCAGTAGTGGGAGTGTTACTCCAATTTTTAGCTCAATTAGATAGGTGTATGTTGCCCATGGAGGCCTCTGTTTGATAGGGAATGCAGTCCGAGATCCAAATTAGTGGATACACAGACGTGGTCTGGCTGAGCGTATGGGGGTCCATACATCAAGGTCCATCACATGGTTAGCAGAAAGGCAGTTTTATGGCTCCTGTCCTTGTGTTGAAGTTTTGTGCATCATGCAGTCATGCTGGAGGGCTGGTGGCAGGAGCCTAAAAATTGGAGTAACACTCTCACTACTGCATACAAGAATCACTTGATGAAGGCTCTTGCATGAGCCGAAACGTTTGATGATTGATGAACTTTCACAAACTCCACAAATAAAAAAACACCAAAAGGATCAACCCTCTCTTGCTTTTTTAAGTAGAGTGCCAGGTTAAGCTTTCTATATAGTTATTCCTCCTTCCCTGGGCACCTACGCTTGCGGTTTGAGCCAGACTTGTCCTATATATGGTATCTACATGATGGCGCAGTCCTGGAGAGTCGCACAGCCGGATCGGGCCCCATCCAGTCACACTATACATGTCTGGTATCTACATAATGGCGCAGTCCTGGAGAGTCACACTATACATGTCTGGTATGTACATAATGGCGCAGTCCTGGAGAGTCGCACTATACATGTCTGGTATCTACATAATGGCGCAGTCCTGGAGAGTCGCACTATACATGTCTGGTATCTACATAATGGCGCAGTCCTGGAGAGTCGCACTATACATGTCTGGTATCTTCATAATGGCGCAGTCCTGGAGAGTCGCACTATACATGTCTGGTATCTACATAATGGCGCAGTCCTGGAGAGTCGCACTATACATGTCTGGTATCTACATAATGGCGCAGTCCTGGAGAGTCGCACTATACATGTCTGGTATCTTCATAATGGTGCAGTCCTGGAGAGTCGCACTATACATGTCTGGTATGTACATAATTGCGCAGTCCTGGAGAGTCGCACTATACATGTTTGGTATCTACATAATGGCGCAGTCCTGGAGAGTCGCACTATACATGTCTGGTATCTACATAATGGCGCAGTCCTGGAGAGTCGCACTATACATGTCTGGTATCTACATAATGGCGCAGTCCTGGAGAGTCGCACTATACATGTCTGGTATGTACATAATTGCGCAGTCCTGGAGAGTCGCACTATACATGTCTGGTATGTACATAATTGCGCAGTCCTGGAGAGTCGCACTATACATGTTTGGTATCTACATAATGGCGCAGTCCTGGAGAGTCGCACTATACATGTCTGGTATCTACATAATGGTGCAGTCCTGGAGAGTCGCACTATACATGTCTGGTATCTACATAATGGCGCAGTCCTGGAGAGTCGCACTATACATGTCTGGTATCTACATAATGGCGCAGTCCTGGAGAGTCGCACTATACATGTCTGGTATGTACATAATTGCGCAGTCCTGGAGAGTCGCACTATACATGTTTGGTATCTACATAATGGCGCAGTCCTGGAGAGTCGCACTATACATGTTTGGTATCTACATAATGGCGCAGTCCTGGAGAGTCGCACTATACATGTCTGGTATCTACATAATGGTGCAGTCCTGGAGAGTCGCACTATACATGTCTGGTATCTACATAATGGCGCAGTCCTGGAGAGTCGCACTATACATGTCTGGTATCTACATAATGGCGCAGTCCTGGAGAGTCGCACTATACATGTCTGGTATCTACATAATTGCGCAGTCCTGGAGAGTCGCACTATACATGTCTGGTATCTTCATAATGGCGCAGTCCTGGAGAGTTGCACTATACATGTCTGGTATCTACATAATTGCGCAGTCCTGGAGAGTCGCACTATACATGTTTGGTATCTACATAATGGCGCAGTCCTGGAGAGTCGCACTGCCGGGGCAGGAGAACGGGAAATAAAAGCTGGAAAGAAAAGGAAATAACGATTGCAGAACGTCACTTTTTTCCTTCACACTTGGGTTTTTCTCATTACACCATATGAGAACATGGATGGTGTCATTAAAAAGCACAAGTCAACCCGCTAACTACAAGCCGTCACCCGGCTCTATCAATGGGAAATAAAGGAGCTATGGCTGCTGGAATAACAGGAGGAAAGAAAGGAAACTAAAAATCGCCCGGTCCTTCAGGGGTTAAGGGAATGTCCCCACTATAAGGTGAGGGGGCAGCTCTGTACCTCGCCGGGTCCTCATCCTCCGGAGCTCGTCCTCAGAGAAGCCTGCCCAGCCCGCCATCCTGCAGCTCCATACAGGGTAGAACGGAGATTCCTGACTGCTCGGGATTCACAGCAGCTTCCGCCTCACACGCGTCCTGCCACGTCACAGGCCGGGCTGAGGGCCCCAGAGGGCTGCCAAGGAGCTGCCTGTCCGGCGGGAAATACAGCGAGAACACTGCGGAGCCCCCGTCACTGCGCACTAATGCCAGCACAGGACACAGGCTGCGCTGGGCGCCGCCGGCTTTGTTGCTATGGTAACAATATTTACTTCTGCCGGACGGGATCGCTCAGCACTGAGAAATCTGTGTGTTCCTCAGGGGAGGGAGGGGCAGGGGCTGTCTGGCCCAGGGGGCAAGGGAGCAAATGTCCCCCCAGGCCAGTGGTCAAGCAGCAGTGTTGGGGTGCCCGGCTGTCATGTTGGTCAGGGTTCACTGCTCATGGGCCACTCCTGTGTGCTTGCCCCTCCCAGGCCGAAATTTACCAGCCTCTGGGGAGAAGGAACAGGGCCTGGGGGAGGGGTATGATCAAAGTGTGCCCCCAGAATGAGAGCAGGGTGTATGCCTAAGGGGAGCAGTATGAGCAGGATGTGAATTGAGGGGGTCCTGGAGTTCCTGATCCTCCTGAGTATGTGACTCACCCAGGCAGGGGTACTTAGATCTTGGGCGTAGATTTGGGGAGTTGTCACTGGTGGTCGGTGACAGAGTCTTTGGCCCTGGTGGTCACTGAGAAGTGTTGAAATAAAATGGATTGAATTGTTCGTGACGCCACCTGCAGTTCCTGGTGATAGCACCAGCGCCGCCGTCAGACCTCTGGAGATGATGGTATTGCAGCCAGTTGGTCTTGCTCCCTGCAGGTGGAAAACAATCCCCGGGGCAGAGTTGCTGCTGTGCTGGTTGTCGTGGTAGCAGCTCTGCAGCTCTCCAGGCTCTGGCTCCTCAGGGACCTCTGGCTCAGCGATCTCCTCCTCCGGGCTCTCGGGTTCTGCAGCAGCTGTCTCCTCCTCGTCACCGACTAGGGCCTCGGATCATCTGGGTTTTCGCGATTCCCCGACTTCAGCGCAGGCGACTGGGGATGGTTCGACAGGCGGGACCTCACTGGTCACCGGGTTCTCAACCATGGCCTGGTCTCTCGTTCTCTGCTCCAGCTCTCGGTCACTGGTTCCTCACTGCTCAGCCCTATGGAACAGCTCTAGGGCAGTATCGGCGCTGGAGCGCCTAACAGTCCATTCCCTGCTGCAGCAATCTGGACTCTTAAAGTCCTGGAACGCGGTTCTCCAGAAAGCCGCAACTCCCTCATTAGTGAGAAGGGAGACCGCTCTCGGATCCCCAGTTGCAGCTCCGGCCTCTTCCGCCACCTCCCGTAACAGTTCACTCAGTCTGGTAGCTGCCATGCTTGTCAGTTCCTCGACCAGACCCGTTCTCCGTGGATTTCCGGCCGCACCCTTGTTGCTGTTTTTTAAGGTTTATGGTAGACATACTTTTATCTTCGGCCAGCCCCATTGGTTGTTTGGTGGCAATAGGGGGGGCAGTTTAGCTTCCACGATGGGGGGCCAAGGCACACCCCCGGGCCAACATATTGTCTCTCACATTTTGAGGTCCACCATTTTGGGCCCGTAGAAAATGGCGGGAACATTCTTTTTAGCTGAAAAGTTTGTCAGGCAAACAATTTCCATTGCGGGTCAGTTCGTATCCTGTTTGTGACGCCAAAGTTGACTCACCTAGGCAGGGGTACTCAGATCTCGGATGTGGATTCGGGGTACTGTCACTGGTGGTCGATGCCCGAGTCTGTGGCCCTGGTGGTCACTGAAAAGTGTTGAAATAACATAATAATATGGATTGAATTGTTCGTGACGCCACCTGCAGTTTCCGATGATAACACCAGCGCTGCCATCAGATCTCCAAAGATGATGGTATTGCAGCCAGTTGGTCTTGGTCCCTGTAGATGGAGCAGGATCCCTGAAGCAGAGTTGCTGCTGTGCTGCTTGTTGTGGTAGCAGCTCTGTAGTTTAACCATTAAAAAAAGACTTTCTTTGCTCTGCATCGGTATTTACTGGTCACTTGGTAAACGCAGTTCAACAACAGGTTAACAGTCACACAGTCACGGGTAGCTGGCCTGGGTAGTGACCAATGAATTGCGTGTCTTTATGTGGCTTTCTAGCATGTTCCTCTAAGCTTCTCCTTCTCTGTCCTTTACGTATTTGAAGCACTGGCTGGCTTGAAACCTGGCCTGGCCTCCGTGTTCCTGTCCTGCTGTGTCTAACGTGGGTAAGAACCCTCTCTGGATTGCCGCTACCTCTGTGGCTTTACACAGGTCCTGGCTCTTAGTGGTATTGTTTTGCAGGCGACCCAGGGCTAGACTCTTCTCGGTCCGACCAGTGTTGGCGTCTCGGAGTTGAACTTGCCTGTACCGCTCCCGGAGCTGGTTCTCCGCTCTTAGGACTGGGATCCTCCCAGACCGGTATGTGTACGGCCTGATGCCAGATGTGTTCCTACACCCTCAGGCTCCCCTTTTCTCCTGGGTCACCACTCCTTTGGGTGCCCTTCCTGTGCATCCCCCTGAAGGGTCCTCCTCGCCTGCTCTCTCGACTTCTACTCTCTCCTTTTCCCGCCTTCCACTACCACTCTTATAACCTCCCCCTGGGAACGGTTACCTAGGTAACAGGTCGAACCAATTGGTGCCCTGAAGCAAAGTGTGTGTGGACGCAGGGTAAAAGCCACATATCCACCTCCCCTTTCACTGGCCACAGGAATACCATACATGCTGGTCTGGATGCAGTACCCCCTAGTGGGGCACCACATATGCTCCTCACTGAGCTGCAGAGCTCCCATCAGGGCTTGTGTAGGTGACATGTGTCAGTTTACCTCAGCGGCCAGTGCACTATATACAGATCCTAGTTACCTTTCCATGCAGGTGACATGGTGATGTGTGCACACATAATGAAGGTGATTTTAACTCCTTCATGATGTGGCAACATTCATTTTTGTATGGTTTTTTTTTTCCACCCTTTTTTTAAGAGACAAAACTTTTTTCATTAAAGTGAACCTGTCCCCATAGTTTGGGTGTTTTAAACTAAAAGCTCCACCTTCAGCAGCACCTATGCTGCATTCTAAGAAGGTGCCTATTATGCCCTGACTGCACCTGTACACCGAATAAATAGGTTTTAAAAACTTTCTGCTCCGTATTATGGTTACTGTGTTCAGTCTGAGGGTGGAAACACACTAGCGGGAAATAAAAAGGTCTGTTTCTCATCCAGGAGAGTCTTACGAGTGACGTCCGTTTTTTGCTTTGTTTTGCATCCAACTGCTATGCGAGTGTCCGACATTTCTCCCAGATCACATCCGAGTGCTGTCCGAGTGCAATCCGTTCTTTTTCTCAGCAGCTATTTACTGTATAATCATGATCGCTCTCAGTAGGAAAAACAAGATAAAAATCTTCTAGTTGTGATACCTTTTATTGGCTAACAAAAATAAAATAAGTGATGTTATAAGGCGAGCTTTCGAGATGTCTCAGATCTCTTCAGGCATGGTATGACAAGATATTGAAAGAAACTCAAAATACAGGGGTTGGACAAAATAATGGAAACACCTGGAAAAATCAACAAAACTTAGTTTAATATGGTGTAGGTCCACCTTTTGCAGCGATTACAGCCTCAATTCTCCGAGGTATGGATTCATACAAGGTGATATCATTGTCCCGGCGGATCTCCACGAAATAGCACCCCAGATCATCACAGAACCTCCGCCATGTTTTACGGTTGGGAGAAGGCAGTCTGGATGGAATGCTTCTTTCGGCTGTCTCCAAACATGCACTCGGCCGGAGGTCGGAAAATGGGGTAAACGATGATTCGTCTGAGAATATCACGTTTCCACTGCTCGAGGGACCAATTCTGGAGGTTTCTACACCACTCTAAATGCTTGGAAACATTTGTCATTGAGAGCAGCGGTTTTCTAATTGCAGCTCTTCTGTGGAATCCAGATTTGTGCAGCTCCCGACAAACGGTTTTCGTGGAAACTGGGATCTGTAGATGTTCATTGAGCTCCGCAGTGATTTTCAGAGCCGTGGTCTTGCGATCCTCTCTCGCAATTCGCTTTAGAGTCTGACGGTCTCTCTCAGTCAACTTCGACTTTCGGCCGGACCTGTGCTTTGCTGTGGACGTTTTTCGTTCTCTTACAAACCCAGTCATTACTTTGGAGCCAGCACCTCCTGACCCACCAAACATTCGGGCACTTTCTGTTACACTAGCCCCTGCCATATGAGCACCAACAATTTGGCCTTTTTGAAAATCCAAAAGGTCGGCCATTGGTATCAGGTTCTCATCAATGTTCTTACAATTCGGCAAAACAAACAGTTAATTTACATACACATATCACTTAACACAGATAATCAACTACAAAACATTAACATATTTCACGGTTTGCATGTTTATAACATGTTCGAAGATTATGATGTGTTTCCATTATTTTGTCCAGCCCCTGTATATACATTCACAACTAGAATGGATGGACATTTAACTGAATACACATTACAGGGCCTGGACATTCAGCTAAATAAACAAAGCAGGCTGGAGAGGATCTTCAATCAGGCTGGCCTAGTGGTCTGAAAGTTTTTGTGGCGCTAATTTATAAGAAAACTTGGTGTCTTTAAGATCTCAGTGTCTTTGAACAACATTCTTTAGATGTGGTAATGAGCCATAAATCCATCAGAGATGTTTAATCCATCCTGTATACAATTGAAAATATAATCATGTACAGGAACATTTTACAGTGTTCTCAGCTGCAAAATGATAATGTACCAGTAAATAAAAGGATGCCTCTTGGATGGTCCGTGTGCGGTCCGATTGCGGTCAGTGATTTTGTCAGACCCATAGACTTGCATTGGCGAGTCTCACGCGTGAATCGCATACTGTCGCAGCATGTTGAGATTTGTTTCTCGTCCGTTATCTGGATGAGAAAAAAGCGTCCGGCACTTGCCAATGTGCTCTCTGACATAGAATAACATTGATCCGACTGCAATGTGATAAAATCACGCATTGCAGTCGTCTGACTTTGACGCCAGTGTGTCTGTACTCTAATGGGTTTGATTGCAGCTTAGTCCGTCCTGCCGTCCGACCGCCTCTTTTTCTGGTTGTTATCCAAATAGCGTGCTTGAGCAGAAGCTTCTCCAGATTGTGCAGGGGCACTGTGCACTTTTGCAGAGGCCTTAGCAGTTCGTGCATGCGCAGAAGAGTTTTAGGATCTTCCAGCAGCAGGGCAGAGCACAGTGCACAGGAGCGATCCGGAGAAGCCTCTGCACAGGCGCTCAATTTGAATATCAAATAAAAGAAGAGAATGTTGGACGGAGAGCAGAGGCGGGAAGGATCAAATTGCAATCAAACCCATTGGACCAGAAACCGGTAATTAAAATACAGGGCGGGAAGTTTTTAAAACTTATTTATTTGGTGTACAGAGGTAGTCAAGGCATGATAGGCACCTTCTTAGAATGCAGCATAGGCGCTGCTGAAGGTGGAGCTTTTAGTTTAAAAACACCCAATCTGGTGACAGGTTCAATTTAATGTAAATGGCCACAATAGAGCAGCTTTGTTTTTGTGGGATGATGCATCTAGGAGTGACCAACCTAACTGCAACAATTAAAAAACTGAAAAGACTTTTTAACATGTGAAACCTGGTGCCATAGAATCCACAAAATAAATGTATCCTGAGCAGGTGATCAGTAATATGGGTATCTCTGTTCCCCATACGTGTTCCCATAGTCTATTGTACTTCTTTCTGTTTGACATCTCTATCAGGCGTCTGTGGCATGAGGGCATGTAGCCTTCACCAGTCAGGAGCCCTATAAGTATCTGTGTCATACTGTCAGTCTGCTTTCTTCTATAGTAAAGATGCAGGAACCAGGAGAGATTTGTGAATTAAATCCCACACTGCTGTCAAATGATGAAGATCCAGAAACAGTGTTGATATAATAAATATTATTTTAGCAACACTGTTTCTGGATCTTCATCTGACAGCAGTGTGGGCCTTAGGGTACAGGCACACTGTCGTGGATCAAACACGGAGCGTGATTGATGCACGACAGTGATGCGAGTGCAGTGCTAGTTTGGTGCGAGTGTAGTGCTAGTGTGGTCCGAGTGTGGTGCGAGTGGTGAGTGTGCCTGGCTGTATGTAAGTGTATGTGGTGCGAGTGTGAGGTGTGAGTGTGTGTGTGTTGTTTTTTTTTCTCTGCTGTCCATGGTCTTGATGGACCACGGAACAGCATTAGTGCTGCTCGCCTGTCTAATTCTTGGTATCCCCATACAGTTACAATAATGTTTTATTGCTATGACAGCAGCAGTGAAGCAGTATTGTATGTATAATTTATTATTTTATGCAAAGTTACACTTATCAGCTTGATTTGACATGTTTTTACCATGTCTGCTGTTCAGGACTTCATTCTGCACTGTGCTACCAAGGGGGTTTTAACCCGGTGATTAAAGGGTTAATCAGACGCTGGTGTCATGACACCATCTGTCCAGGGGTTGTCCTCCCCCCCTGGATACATGGTGACATGACATCATGTGTCTGAATGGGTTAATTATTCTGTAAACCAAGATCAAGTGTATGTCGGGACAGAATAAACCGGTGATTTGTAAGGAGCTGTCCATGGTGCTGAAGCTTCCATTCACAAATCACCGGCTTATTCTGTGTAATCTCTACACCCGACATACACTTGAACATGGTTTACAGAATAATTAACCCATTCAGACACATGATGTCATGTCACCATGTATCCAGGGGGAGAGGACAACCCTGGACAGATGGTGTCATGACACCAGCGTCTGATTAACCCCTTAATCACCGGGTTAAAACCCCCTCAGTAGCACAGTGCAGAATGAAGTCCTGAACAGCCGACATGGTAAAAACCTGTCAAATCAAGCTGATAAGTGTAACTTTGCAAACAATAATAAATTATACATACAATACTGCTTCACTGCTGCTGTCACAGCAATAAAACATTATTGTAACTGTATGGGGACTGCGGGGGGCCAGTGATTTTGACAGCACACGGCTGCGACTCTCGCACCGTGTGCTGTGTGGGTGCGAGTTTGACTCGCACCCATATACTTTTAATGGCCCCTCTCGCGAGACAATCGCGGTGCAATCACAGCATGCTGCGATTGCACTAGGATTGCTCTCGCAAAGCGAGTTTAATGCCAGAAACTCGCATTAATGTGACCTGTATCATTGAAAGATACAGGTCCGAGTTTAATGCGAGTTTTTCTCGCATTAAACTCGCGCAAGTTCAACGCCAGTGTGCCTCCAGCCTAAATCCACAAATCTCCCCTGGTTCCTGCATCTTCTGTTTGCCACAATACATGTGGATTCTGCAGCAGCTGTTTGCTTCTGGCTGGCTTCAGACTGACTGGCTTCTGTCCTCTTTCCGTTTGTTAGGTAAGAATTTATTATGCTTTTTCATTCACAGTCTCCTGATTTTCCTGTATATTGGACACAGGGGGCTTGATTCATCAAAGCTTTAACACTACAACTCTTATTGTAAAATGTTTTGAAAATTCGCAACAATTTGGCTCCACTCAGAGCGACACTAAAACGCTGTGATTTTTGGTGTTCTAATGTCATTTTCACCCAGCAATGCCAATCTTGATTAATTGGGGCCAGAACATTTATGATGAAGATAGTGGCGTAACTAGAATCTGATGGTCCTCAGTGTAAAATTTGGACCTGGCTTCTCCCCTGCATATTAACCCCTTCACCACCCCACGATTTTTCGTTTTTGTTTTTTGTTTTTTGCTCCCCTGCTTCCAAGAGCCATAACGTTTTTATTTTTCTGTCAATATAGACATATAATGGCTTGTTTATGCGGGACAAGTTGTACTTTCAGGTGCAATCATTTATTTTACCATATAGTGTACAGGGAAATGGGAAAAAAATTCCAAGTGCAGGGAAATTGCAAAAGAAGTGCAATTACATGTTTGATTTTTGGGTTTTTTAGTCGCCATGTTCACTATATGGTAAAACGGACATGACGGTGTGATGCCTCGGTTCGGTACAAGTTCATAGATACCAAACATATTTTTTTTACTGGTATCTAAGTGGTGAAAAAAAATTCATAAGTTTGAAAAAAGAATTGCATTTTTTGCGCCATGTTCTGCGATCCATAGCGTCTTCATTTTTTGAGATCTGGGGCTGTGTGACAGCTTATTTTTTGCGTCTTGAGCTGAAGTTTCTAACGATACCATTTTTGGGTGGATGCGCTGTTTTGATCGCCCGTTGGTGCATTTTATAGCAAGGTTGCGGCAACCAAAAAAAAACATAATTTTGGCGTTTGGACCTTTTTTCCGTTACGCAGTTTACGGCTCTCATTAATTGATTTTATATGTTGATAGATCGGGCTTTTCTGAATGCCGCGATACCAAATATATGTTTTTTTTTTTTTTCTTTTTTAATACTTTTATTTTGAATGGGGAAAAATGGGGGTGATTTGAACTTCTATGTTTTTTTTATGTTTGTAAAAACTTTATTTATTCTTCATTTTAGACACCCCCCATAAGGAGGCACACTGCTGCACAGGCTGATCGCTTGTGACAGGTCCTGGTGAGCTGCAGCACATCGGGACCTGTCACAAATGCGCACTGTGAGTGGTTGGCAGCGCTTGCCAACCACTCACAGGAAGCAATCAGTGATACCGTCCGGGGTCTCGGCAGGACCCCGGGCTATCACGTGAGCACCAGAGATCTCGAGATATCGCTGGATCTCTGATGCAGGTGGGGAACACCACATTCCCCGCTGCGGCCGTTTTGGATTCCACTGTTAGTGAATGACAGTGGGATACAAGGGGTTAACAGCACAGAGCGGATCCCGGATCTGATCGGTGCTGGAGATCAGCTGAGATGTTGGGTGTTTGATGTGAGCGCCGCACCAGAGCTCACATCAAACACCAGGACCCGACCCTTGATGTTGTATTACGTCAAAGGTTAGGAAGGGGTTAAGCTGGAGTCACACTTATATTTGACTCATATGAACCACGAATCAAATCACCCAGCACAGCTGCCCACTCTCTGAACATGAGCATGCAGCTGCATTGAGATGCGTGAAGTTGACACGCTCCTGTCCGGAGATCGGTGCCTGGTGATGCAATGCGAGGCTCAGGAGAGTAACACACAATTACAGGCCCTTGTAGTGTTCGAAATCCTATAAAGATATACAAGTTGTCCCCCCTCTCCCTTCATTATGTAATAATTAGTATTGGGCAAATAGTAAAATATTCAGGTTTGGGCTATTCGTATTGACTACATTGTACTTATTCATGTATTCGTACCAAACAGTGAACCTAATTTAAGTTAATGAGAGACACAAATATTTTTCCAGCGGACCTTCCCAGGAAGTCTGGGGGGCGGTCAAAATACTGAAATAGATGGAAAAGTGCCGAAATTGAATGGGAACAGCGAGGAGAACATGCCTGGATGCATTTCTGACTTTCAGCTGGTTTCTGGGAATAATATTGGCAGCCTATTACGCCACTTTTACAGAGTGACAATAAAACCTGCAAAACCAAATCTAAATTGGATTTTACAAGAAAAAATGTTGAGAAACATTCTTTCTTATATAATAAATTGGATATAAGACAAAATAAAAAGGAGGAAAAAAACCTCTTTATCATATAACCTCTTTATTTTTTGAACCACCCTGCAATTTCACGGCAATCTCAGGCCATAAAGTGGCAGGGTGGCTCAAAGAATCGATCAATTGTTTGCTAAATATCAAATGTTTAAAGTACATTTAGAAATTAGTATGTGTATATGCACTTTTTGTACTGAGTGCTTACCATAGGCAACGCTGGCTTCTTGTCTTTTTTTATATGAGGAGGTATGCTCCCACCATGGACTGAGTCCAACGGCACTGTCCAGTTCATGTGACGTTTTCTTCAATGAAGTGTTGGCTGATGTACACCACACAAGTATCAGTCTGCACGATGGCTGATCAGCCTGAGAAGTACTCAAGATGAGGAAACCTCAGCTTCTACACTGGCAACTAGGACATGCAGTGTGTAATGGTGGTTTGTCTGAAATCCTTGCCGGACTCTAGTCCTTGAAGCTCAGGTTCACAGCTGGCCTCGATTGAGCAAGGATCCTTGTGTAGCAAACATGAAGGTGACAACCACAAGTGGTGGACAAGTCTAAATGCAGCTCTGCGTCCTATTCCCTGAAGAGCTTGGTACAGGCCAGCTGTGGGACCACTGTTCAGAAGTGATTTGGGCAGTTTCAACTGCTAGCTCAGCACAGACTTCAAGACTTTGCATGGAGCGTACAGGTTTTGAAGCAAGATTGACTACCCAGGACAAAACAACAAAGTACCTTTTTGTCGCCTTCTAAGTAATGATGAGTGAACTTTGGTCAAACATAAATCCAGACCAAATTTTGCATTGTTTCCTCAGCCGCTCAAACAAATGATTTGCTGAAAAGTCGGCAAGTTTGGGTTTTATTCGGCAACTGTTGACAAAAAGCATTAGAGCATTTCTCTTCTACGTTATGATGACTATCAGTGTCAGATAATGGGCAGAAGGTGTTTGAGGGGAGGGGATGGGGAGAGACCTCAGGTCAAAAGAGCGTTGGACCCAATTTTTTGGTTCTTCCGTATTTACTATGTAGTTGTTTTGGGCCGGCACCAATTGGCATGCATAAACCAAACACAACTTACAGACACAAGGGCTGTGTGATTGACTGCCTAAGTCACATGTCCTTGGCATAAAGAAACGTCCATTAACCATTGTTGCTATTTTCACAGTGTTAGGCTGGCTTCAGACTTGCAGATGCATCTGCAGCGTTTTGCAGATGCATCTGCAAGCATCTGCATGCGGACCGCGGACCCTTTGTTTATAATGGAGCGCACGGCGGTCTGCAGATGCTTGCGGACCGCCGTGCGCACCCATTCACTCCTATATGTGATCTGTGCGCACGCGGATGCCTGCGCACAAATCACACACTCCCGCCCGCACCATGGACGCTAGATGTCGCGTCCCTGGTGCGGACGAGAGTGTGTGATCTGTACGCAGGCATCCGCGTGCGCACAGATCACATATAGGAGTGAATGGGTGCGCACGGCGGTCCGCAAGCATCTGCAGACCGCCGTGCGCTCCATTATAAACAAAGGGGCCGCGGTCCGCATGCAGATGCTTGCAGATGCATCTGCAAAACGCTGCAGATGCATCTGCAAGTCTGAAGGCAGCCTTACTGTCTTAGGGACAAACCTACTACCAAAGCTGCTGCTACTGTGTGCCTGCCTGCTAGATAGATAGATAGTGACCCAATTTCTTGTTAGATAGTAGATTTAGTGACTCCTTCTTGAAATAACCCTTTTTTGGCAGAGAAGCAGTGTTTTGCCAAATCTGCTGGATTCCCATCCACACCTTTTTTTTGGCATAAAATCAGTGTTTGCTAAATCTCCCTAAATATTGCCCTAAAAAATATATAATGGGAGGGGGAGCGCCCTGATGAAGTGGCCATATGGCTACGAAACGCGTCGGATTTCTTCTGTTTGGTGTGTGTGTGAATAAAGGATTCCTGGTAATACAAAAACTTTGCTTAAATATTTTCCTAAACTGTTTTTGAGCATAGAACCAGTGTTTGCCAAATTTGCTGTATTCCCATACAGGCCTTTTGTGGTGGAGAACAACAGTTCCAAATTTGTGCGCATTAAATATGAGTTGTAAAGGTCGTGGTCTTGGTGGAAAGGGGAAAATGCTTGGTGTCTGTGGTGTAGGTGCTAAAGTTACTGAAAGCTCTGCTCAAAAAACACTGACTTGTCCTACCCAAAGGAAAACGTCAACTTCTCTTAGTGGATGGCCGACTATCATCCCTTTCTTAGGTAGCAGCACATCTCTATAAATTGTAGATGAGGCCCAGAAAGAGCATGTGCTACACTGGATGTCAAGCGCTCCATCAAGTGGCCTCTCCTCCACTTCAACATCACACACAGTCTTGTTCTCTGAGGTAACACCCCAATGACTATAGTTTTTGCATGTGCCACAACTCTCCAGCCACCCTACAGAGTGTGGAGCTGCTGCTCCTGATGGATAAGCGCATATGGCTGTCCACTGACACTGTAGACCACCTAATTTTTATCATGATGAACAAGTCATGGATTTCCTAGGACTTTTCCACCTCAGTGGCAGACAAGGGAGACTAGGTGCCGGAGTACTTTTCAGTGTACTGCACTTATCTCATCATTATTATATACAAACTCTGGGGAAATTGATGCCAGTTTGCTGTGGTATGACACTAAATGTTGGAAAAGTGGGGACTCTGGTTGGGATCTCCTTGCTGCGTGGTGCATGACATGGGCAGTGCTCTCTGAGCACAATACTCACTCCTTCCACACCTGCATCTCTTCCTTGAAATGCTGAGCCCAGACCTCCTGTCTTACTGCCATTCTGGCCCGATACAAGACCTATAAGATGGATGCCACTTTGCTGTGGTCTGACCCTAATTTTTGGACCCATCTTTGGGAATCCTTGATGTGGTGCATGACTTGAGCAGGGCTCTCTGAGTGACATGCCTACACCTGTACTCCTTTTACTCCATATTGATCCTTTATATCCTGAGACCAGACCTTGTATTTTGCACCCATAATGGGCATTTCCAAAATGTAGAAAACTGCTGCCAGTTTTCCCCAGTGACTTATCCATCTGTCAATTCTAACTTTTCACCCACCTCTGAAATTTAAGTGAATGTGAGCCAGCCCCTGCTACACCATGATACTATTTGTACTCTGGGTCGATTGTTGCCAATTTTCCTGGTGTCTGCCACTAATATAAGCAGTTTGGAAGCTTTTGGGTCCCTTTGAAGGTGTTGTCTATGCATTTGCTGTTGCCTGCCATTGATTTCAATGAGGTTTGGGGGTGGTTTGAAGAATAGTTCGAACAATTCGGCGAACACCCTGCTGTTTGGCGAACCGAACCCGAACACTACAGTGTTCGCTCATCCCTATTAGCCATATTCATTAAAACTTAACTTCATAATCTGCAGAATATCTAGTATATGTTTATTATAGGAGGCACGGGGGCTTAGTGGTTAAAACTGCAGCTTTGCAGCGCTGAGGTCCTGGGTTCAATTCCCACCAAGGACAACATCTGCAAGGAGTTTGTATGTTCTCCTCGTGTTTGCGTGGATTTCCTCCAAGCACTCTGGTTTTCTCCCACATGGTGAAGACATACTGATAGGATGTTTAAATTGTGAGCCTCAATGGGGACAGCATTACTGATGTATGTAAAGTGCTATGGAATTAATAGCGCTATATAAATGAATAAATATTATATTATATTATTATATATAGTGCAGATATATAGTAAAAGTATAGATAGTATAAAAGCCATTAAAGGGAACCTGTCACCCCAAATCACCTTTGTAAGCTATTAATACGTGTCCCTGCAGCATTACAATACAGCCTGCCACATCCCTTTGTGAGCTTTTTGCCAAATATCAAAGTGCAATAAAGTAGTTTGAAAACTTACTGAATCTTTGTCAGCGGGGCGTTCCCAAGCCTGTTTGTCTGCTAGGCGGGTCCCCTGTGCCGCTGTATTACGCCCTAATGGGCGTCATTTCAATGTTCCTAGCGCGGGCACGATTTAGTATCTCGCGCCTGCGACGTCACGGTCATGTGACGCTGGGACGCGTCATTTCGGGGCGGCCGGGGCTCTGTTGTATGACGCGCACCGGCCGACTTCAGCATGCAATCTGCGCATGCGCTGAAGTTGTCCAGTGCGCATCCACAGACAGACGCAGGTGTGCAGGCTCCAGTGAACTCCCCGTCCCTCCCTTTGTCCCCCTTTCTCCCTGTCTCTCGCTCCCGCCTCCCTCACTATGTCCCCCTCCCTCACTGTGACCCCCTCCCTCACTGTCTCTCGCTCCCTGTCTGTGACCCCCTCCCTACCTGTGACCCCACTGCTTCTCTCAAATGAATAACACACATCTAAATATGTAGATACACACTATATATGTGTGTGTATATGTATATTTAGATGTGCGTGTTATTCATTTCAACAATCACATATACATATTTGCACACAGACATATATAAATGTGTGTGTGTAAATAGGTTTTTTTGATCTCACACACACACACACACGTGTACATATATACACTGCATGCTGACAGAACACATTTACACACACACGTGTACATATATACACTGCATGCTGACAGAACACATATTTACACACACACACACACGTGTACATATATACACTGCATGCTGACAGAACACATTTACACACACACACACACACGTGTACATATATACACTGCATGCTGACAGAACACATATTTACACACACACACACACACACGTGTATATATATACACTGCATGCTGACAGAACACATATTTACACACACACATGTACATATATACACTGCATGCTGACAGAACACATATTTACACACACACATGTGTACATATATATACTGCATGCTGACAGAACACATATTTACACACACACACACACGTGTACATATATACACTGCATGCTGACAGAACACATATTTACACACACATGTGTACATATATATACTGCATGCTGACAGAACACATATTTACACACACACACACCATATATATATAGGTATTATATTAGTATACATCTGTGTGCATGTATATATTACATAATGTGTATTTATGTGTATATATATATATATTTATATATATACACATATATATACTACGGATGGGCGAAATTACTCGGAATCGCTAGACTCTGACGAATCCGAGTCCAGGACTCGCTACTCGTTGCGAGTCTAGCGAGTCCAATGTAAATGAATGGGGAACGAGTATTGCAGCGATTCCTCTGCTGCTGGACCCTATAAGGGGTCTGGCAGCAGAGGAAAAACCTGCAATTCCCCATTTCATTCTTTTAAAGCCAGCGGCAAAAAGCCGCTGGCTTTTAAAGAATAGTAAAAAAAAAAAAAAAAAAATGGATTGAACCAGGGGAGTAGGGACGCAGGACTCAGGCGGGGAAGCCGGCGGTGAAATTTGCTCACTGCCGCTTCCCCCACTGAGTCCTGACCAGGGGTTGGCTTGGGGGCGGGGTAGGTACACCGGACCGGCCGGCTCCTTACCGCTGCCTCCACCGGCTCCGGCCGCAGACTCTCTCCCCGAGTCTCTCTGCTGCTGACTCCGGAGATTCCCGAGTGGTGTGAGAAGCAGTGAATAAATTAACTTTTGTCACCACTCGGGAATCTCCGGAGGCAGAGAGAGTCGGGCTGACAGCAGGGTTCAGCTCCGGTCCTAATGACCTGAGCTGAACCCTGACTGTTTAGTCAGTTCTCAGCTCTGCTACATGCCTGTGTGTCTAAGCACAGGGATGTAGCAGAGCTGAGATTGTGCTTTGGACTATGTCGGACGCAAGAGGATTTTTTAAATAAAGATGGAGTCCCTAATTGTGTTCTGTTTTATTTCTAATAAAATTATTTTTCTCGGTGTTGTGTTTTTTTTTCTATTGATTACTGGAAATGCATGGCGGTCATGTCTAATATTGGCGTGACCCCCATAAATTTCGGGCTTCGGGCCAGCTGATAATACAAAGCTGGCCCTAACCCCTTTATTACCCAGTGAGCCACCCGGCACCAGGGCCACTGGAAGAGCGGGGTTCAGCGCCAGAAGATGGCACTTCAATGAACGCGCCATCTTCTGGGGCGGCTGCGGGCTGCAATTTGCAGCGGGGGGTGCCCAGAAAGCTTGGGCCTCCCTGCGCTGCGGATTCCAGCCCCCAGCTGCTTAGCTGTACCTGGCTGGACATAGAAATTGTGCGTAGCCCCACGCATTTTTTTTAATTATTTCATGAAATTCATGAAATAATAAAAAAAGGGAGCTCCCCTATATTCTTGTGTCTGGCCAGGTACAAATAGGCACCTGGGGGTTGGGGGCAGCCCATCGCTGCCTGCTTTATCCAGCTGGTTACAGAAATACGGCGAAGCACACGTCATTTTTTTTTTGAAAAATCAATAAAACAATCCTAAAAAAAGGGACTGCATCTTTATTAACCCCTCGACCATGGTCCAGGGGTTAATAAAAATGCAGTCACTTTTCTTTATATTGTTTTATGTTGTTTTCATAAAAAAATTTGACGTGAGCTTCGCCGTATTTTTTTAGCCAGCCAGGTACAACTAGGCAGCTGAGGGCTGCGATCCACCCCCAGCTACATAGGTGTACCTAGCTGGCAAGAAAAAAAAAACGGTGTGGGGTTTCGCCGCATTTTTCTTAGCCAGCCAGGTACAACTAGGCAGCTGGGGGCTGGAATCCTCAGCGTAGGAAGGCCCAAGCGTTCTGGGCCACCCCCGCTAAGAATTGCAGCCCACAGCCGCCCCAGCAAATGGCGCTTTCATAGAGGCGCTATATTCTGGAGCTGTACCCGTCTCTTCCAGCTGCCCTGTGGCGGTGGCAGACTGGGTAATAAGGGGTTAATGCCACCTTTCTATTAGCAGCTGGCAATAAGCCCGAGATTAGTAATGTCACGCCAATGTTAGACACGGCCATTAGGAATCTCTATTACATATTAACAAAGACAACACACAGCTTGAAAAATTTTTATTAGAAAAAAAAGCACAATACAAAATTTAGACTCCATCTTTATTACTCCCACATACCCATCCAGGATCCAGTGCGATGACCACTGTGTAGTGACGATTGGTAAAAATACATTTTTGGAGGGTCCCGCAGTGAAGGGGGTGACTTCATGGTCTGAGTCACCTGAGGTCAGATAAAGCGAAGTGTTTCTCTGACATCATGTGAAACTGCCCTCGTCACTGTGTGACCCACATAGAGTGATTTTCCTGTTAGCGCTGTGAGCACGGTGACATCAGTGTAGATCTCTTGAGGTCAGGTAGAGAGAACTGCAGCGCGTCACCAATGTTCCAGCGTGACAGATAAATCACAGTCCCTGTCTCCCTCACTCTGTCTCTCTGTGTATATATTTACAACAATATTTATACAAATATATATTAATATATATCTTCATATATATATGCATATATCTATATATTTAGATGTGTGTATATATATATATCTACTCTATAATTGCCGTAGGCATTTTCGTGTCGGACCCCGGCACGCCGTGGCTTTGTCACTATGTGACGTCACCACGTGCGAGGCATTGCCCGTGTAGCGGGCATTGCGACCCCTCGCCGCTGTCATCCCGCTCCAGAGCAGCTGCTGTCAGCACATGCTGACACAGTGCTCCGGAGCCTGTGCCCCTGTGCCCCTGTCATCCCGCTCCGGAGCAGCTGCTGTCAGCACATGCTGACACAGTGCTCCGGAGCCTGTGCCCCTGTGTCCCTGTGCCCCAGTGCCCCTGTGCCCCAGTGCCCCTGTGCCCCAGTGCCCCTGTGCCCCAGTGCCCCTGTGCCCCTGTGATCCCGCTCCGGAGCAGCTGCTGTCAGCACATGCTAACACAGTGCTCCGGAGCCTGTGCCCCTGTGCCCCTGTCATCCCGCTCCGGAGCAGCTGCTGTCAGCACATGCTGACACAGTGCTCCGGAGCCTGTGCCCCTGTGTCCCTGTGCCCCAGTGCCCCTGTGCCCCAGTGCCCCTGTGCCCCAGTGCCCCTGTGCCCCAGTGCCCCTGTGCCCCTGTGATCCCGCTCCGGAGCAGCTGCTGTCAGCACATGCTAACACAGTGCTCCGGAGCCTGTGCCCCAGTGCCCGTGTCATGCCTGCGCCCCCCTGGGTCCTCCCGTCTCCTGCCCGCGCTCCCCCCGGTCCTCCTGCCCTCTCTGCTTCTCGCAGGGCCCCCCTTGCTCCCGCTGCCCAGGGCCGCACCATCCATCCGTCCATGCCAGGGGGAGCGGCTGTGCAGAAGGAGCCGCCGCTTCCTGCCTGCCGCGCTGCGCCGGGAGTGGCAAGTTTAAGAGCTGTGTGCATGATGTATGTGTGTCCTGTGTGCATGATGTATGTGTGTCCTGTGTGCATGATGTATGTGTGTCCTGTGTGCATGATGTATGTGTGTCCTGTGTGCATGATGTATGTGTGTCCTGTGTGCATGATGTATGTGTGTCCTGTGTGCATGATGTATGTGTGTCCTGTGTGCATGATGTATGTGTGTGCATGATGCATGTGTGTCCTGTGTGCATGATGTATGTGTGTCCTGTGTGCATGATGTATGTGTGTCCTGTGTGCATGATACATGTGCTTGAAGGTATGCTGTGTGCATGATGCATGTGCGTCCAGGTGTGCTATGTACATGATGCATGTGTGTGCAAGTGTGCTCGCTCCATCCTGCCCCCCCCCCCCCATCCTGCTCCTCCGGCTCCATCCTTCCTCGCTCGCTCCATCCTGCCCTGCTCACTCCATCCTGCCCCCCCGCCACCATCCTGCTCCTCCGGCTCTATCCTGCCCCGCTCACTCCATCCTGCCCCGCTCCCCACTATCCAACCCTACCCCCCCTGCCACCATCCTTCTCCGCCTCCATCCTGCCCGCTCCCTCCATCCTGCCCCCCCCTCCGCCTCCATCCTGCCCCGCCCCCCGGCTCCATCCTGCACACCTGCCATCCTGCCCCCCGACACAATCCCGCCACTCCCCCCCCCCCCCGGCACCATCGTCACATAGTGACAAAGCCACGGCGATTTCGGGGTCCGACACGATTTTGCCTACGGCAATTATAGAGTAGATATATATATATATATATATACAGGACAGGGGTTATGGCACTCTGCAGTATATCTACTCTATAATTGCCGTAGGCATTTTCGTGTCGGACCCCGAAAACGCCGTGGCTTTGTCACTAAGTGACGTCACCACACGCGAGTCGCTGGCCGAAAATAGGACCAGAGGCTCGGCCACAAACTTAGCGATTTACCACTGAGGTAGCGCGAGTCGCTACCTCAGCCGCCGCACCTGCCGCAAGTCCCCCTATACTTTCTATATGCTCTTAATACTGTTATTAATGCTCATAATACTGCTAATAATGCTATTAATACTGCTATTACTGCTAATAATAATGCTATTGCTAATATTATTGCTATTGATGATGCGATTATTTATTTAAAAATCTTTAAAAAAACAATAAACATATTCTAGACACCCGATGCATTTGCATCGGGCTCACAGCTAGTATATATATATATATATATATATATATATAATATATATATATATATAACCGTATATACTCGTGTATAAGCCGACCCCCCTACTTTTGCCCCCAAAACCTGGGAAAACCTATTGACTCGTGTATAAGCCGAGGGTGGACCCCAGCACAGGTATACAGCCCCCAGCAGTGTGGTATACAGCAGCCCCAGTGGTAGTATACAGCAGCAGCCCCAGTGGTATATACAGCAGCAGCCCCAGTGGTTAGTATACAGCAGTCCCAGAGGTGTATACAGCAGCCCCAGTGGTAGTATACAGCAGCCCCAGAGGTATATACAGCCCCAGTGGTAGTATACAGCAGCCCCAGTGGTAGTATACAGCAGCCCCAGTGGTAGTATACAGCAGCCCCAGAGGTATATACAGCCCCAGTGGTAGTATACAGCAGCCCCAGTGGTAGTATACAGCAGCCCCAGTGGTAGTATACAGCAGCCCCAGAGGTATATACAGCCCCAGTGGTACTATAAAGCAGCCCCAGTGGTAGTATACAGCAGCCCCAGTGGTAGTATACAGCAGCCCCAGAGGTATATACAGCCCCAGTGGTAGTATACAGCAGCCCCAGTGGTAGTATACAGCAGCCCCAGTGGTAGTATACAGCAGCCCCAGAGGTATATACAGCCCCAGTGGTACTATACAGCAGCCCCAGTGGTAGTATACAGCAGCCCCAGTGGTAGTATACAGCAGCCCCAGAGGTATATACAGCCCCAGTGGTAGTATACAGCAGCCCCAGTGGTAGTATACAGCAGCCCCAGAGGTATATACAGCCCCAGTGGTACTATACAGCAGCCCCAGTGGTACTATACAGCAGCCCCAGTGGTAGTATACAGCAGCCCCAAAGGTAGTATACAGCAGCCCCAGAGGTATATACAGCCCCAGAGGTATATACAGCAGCCCTAGTGGTGTATACAGCAGCCCCAGAGGTATATACAGCAGCCCTTAGGTAGTATACAGCAGCCCCAGTGGTGTATACAGCAGCAGCAGCCCCAGGGGTGTATACAGTAGCAGCCCCAAAGCTGTATACAGCAGCAGCCCCAGGGCTGTATACAGCAGCAGCCCCAAAGCTGTATACAGCAGCAGCCCCAGGGCTGTATACAGCAGCAGCCCCAGGGCTGTATACAGCAGCAGCCCCGGAGGTATACAGGCCCCCCCATCAAGCTCCAGGGCCCCCCCCTTGCACGGCAGCCTGTAAAGTAAAATCATACTTATCACTGTCCCGCGCTGTCCCGCCGCTTGCCGACACACGATCCCGGGCTTCAATCCACGTCTTCCGGCTTCCTGTGGTCGCAAGCAATGACGTCATTGCCCGCGACCACAGAAGACGCGGAATGAAGCCCGGGATCGTGTGTCGGCAAGCGGTGGGACAGCGCGGGACAGTGATAAGTATGATTTTACTTTACAGGCTGCTGCACAAGGGGGGGGGGGGGCCTGGAGCTTGATGGGGGGGCCTGTATACCTTCCGGGGCTGCTGCTGTATATATATGGATTACCGTATATACTCGCGTATAAGCCGAGGGGGGACTTTTCAGCCCAAATTTTGGGCTGAAAAACTCGGCTTATACGCGAGTATATACGGTGTATATATATATATATATATATATATATATATATATACACACAGATTTATATCTGTGTGTATTATATATATATGGAGATATTGAAACAGTTTTATGTTATATACCTTAAAAAAATATATTTGTAGTAATGTTACTGTGTATAAACATATATGTGTGCATATAGCTATCTATATACCCATACATATATGCACATGTATTTGTGTCAGTATTTAAATATGTGCATGTATATTTCGCAATATACACATACACATATATATTTGTGTGTATTTATAAATAGATGTTAATATTTACAAATATATATGTGTGTGCACATATGTATATATAAATTTATAGCTAAATATATACATAACTAGAAAAAGTACTCTGGAGCACTCAGCTACTACCAATGATGTACATATGCTAACAAGCTATATATATTTGAGAAAAAAGGTTAAAAACTTAAGTTTTTTTCAAAAAACTCAAAATCTTATCTTTTTATTTCTGAAGTTCTTGGTACACACATTGGCCAATGTCTGTTTGCTCATCGACTGCGACAAAGTGACTTCAGGTCCGATGAGTCCTACGCTGATATCCCTTTCCTCCTTGTCCACCCCCCCACTTCTCAGTGGGCAGACTCCATCTCGACCCTAGATCACCTGTGGTCAATGAGGGTGCACATTGCAGTATGGAACCTGCAACTCCATAAGATAAAAAACAGAAAAAAAAAACTGCACAGCACTCACAGACTAATGTGAACTGGTGCCAGCAGGGACACTGGATCAAATAACTAGAAAAAAGTACTCTGCAGCACTCAGCTACCACCAATGATGTACATATGCTAACAAGCTATATATATATGACAAAAAAGTTTAAAAACGTACGCTCCATGCTGCAATTTGCACCCTCATTGACCACAGGTGATCTAGGGTCAAGATGGAGTCTGCCCACTGAGAAGTGGGGGGGTGGACAAGGAGGATAGGGATATCAGCGTAGGACTCATCGGACCTGAAGTCACTTTGTCGCAGTCGATGAGCAAACAGACATTGGCCAATGTGTGTACCAAGAACTTCTGAAATAAAAAGATAAGATTTTTGAGTTTTTTGAAAAAACGTAAGTTTTTATACTTTTTTCTCATATATATATAGTTTGTTAGCATATGTACATCATTGGTGGTAACTGAGTGCTGCAGAGTACTTTTTTCTAGTTATTTGATCCAGTGTCCCTGCTGGCACCAGTTCACATTAGTCTGTGAGTGCTGTGCAGTTTTTTTTTCTGTTAAATATATACATAGATATGAATATATGTGTGCATAAATATGTATGTGTGATCACACACATATCCATATATTATATAGGCTGCCCTTTCTATATATATAAATGTGCTTTCAAACGTTGTTTTCCCAGAAAATGCTGCAGATCTAGTCAGAAAAATGCATCTCGTGTTTTTTCCAACTAAGGGCCCTTTCACATCAGCGGTAATCGCCGATTGCGGCAGTTGTGGTGAAAAAAATGCAATGGCCGCGTTTAACGCATAACGGCCGCACTTGCGATTCACTTGCGTCAAGACACATGCAATGTCTATGGGGCGTTCGGCAGATGCGTTTTTTTTCACCGTAACTGACGCGATCAGCACTTACCGTTGATGTGAAAAGGCCCTAACAGCTGCACTTGCGCCACACTAGCGGTAAGCAACATGCATTGTGTATGGGGCTTGCGGTAAGTGGGCTGCAGGACGGCTTGTGCTTTATGTCACTTGCGGCAGATGCGACAGAGAAAACAAAAATACGCTGAATGGGGTATAAATATCCGCCGCATCTTCCGAAACTGCTGTTGTCGCACACTTACCGCAAGCCAAATACACAATGCATGGGACTAGCTGCTAGTGTGCTGCCAGTGCGGCCGTTCTTTTGAAAATGCAGCAGATGCGGTTTATCGACCAGATATGCCGCATTTTTGGTGAAACGCAATTGTGAAAGTAACCTAACACACACACATATATATGTACACAAACAGAATGTACACACGTGTGTGAATAAATATGTATGTGTAATCAGACACGTATATATATATATATATACATAGATACACACCAGTGTACATTTATATATAAACATAAATTCATATATTTGTGTTATTGTGTTATTATATATACACGGGGGTTTTAAAATATAAATGATTTCACAAACATATAAATAAGTATGTATGTGTGTGTATATACTTCAATATGTTGGGGTGTATTTTTATACATCTGTGTGTGTATTCACATACATATAAGCATATATATATATATATAACATCAATACTTAGATAGATAGATAGATAGATAGATAGATAGATAGATATTTTCTTACATATATATCTCCATAGATAATTTTAAGTGTAATCGATATTTTTATATATGGAGATATCGATGTATTGATATATATGTATATGAATATTATATATATTGATGATCGATGTATGTCAGTACACACAGATGTAAAAAATGCACCCATAATATTTATATGTATATACACACACATTTATTTATATGTGTGTGTAATCATTTTTGTATGAAAACACACTTGTATATATAGGTTAACACAAATATATGACTATGTCTTAATAGGTAAATGTACATTAGTGTGTATGTATGTATATATATATTAATATGTGTGTGATTGAACATACATATTTATATACACACACATATATATGTATTATATTTGTGTATGTATATAATATATATATATATATATATATATATATATATAGTGTGTTTGTGCATACTTCACTCTCTCTCTCTATATATTTTTTTATATATATATATATATATATATATATATATATACATACATATATATATGTATATGTGTGTGATTACAAATTCATATTTACACACACATATATATGTGTGTGTGTGTATATATATATATATATATATATATAGTGTATTTATGTATACATATACACATATTATATACACATATATATATATATACACACACACACATATATGCAAATGTATTTGTATATATATGTGTGGAGATATATATATGTGTTGGTGCATACTTCACTCTCCCTCTCCCTCTCTCTATATATATGTGTGTGATCACAAATACATATTTACACACACACATATATAGATGTAAGATGTATTATATTTGTATATATGTGTGTATATATATGCACATATAAATATATGTAATGTGTATTTATGCGTATATATATATATATATGCATATATACACTATATATATACATGTGTGTGTATATATATATGTATATATATATATATATATATATATATTATACTAGCTGTGAGCCCGATGCGATTGCATCGGGATTCTAGAATCTGTGTATAGGGCATTGCTCGGGCTGCTGCAACGACTCCCAATGCCCCCTTGGCAGGCATTGCGAGTGAGTCGCGTGGGCGATGCGCGCCCACGAACAAAGCCACGGAGGTAGCGGCGTGTGCGAGGGAAGTCGCTACGGCAATTATATAATAGATTATCAGTATTGCATCGGGATTCTAGAATCTGTGTATAGGGCATTGCTCGGGCTGCTGCAACGACTCGCAACGCCCCCTTTGCGGGCATTGCGAGTGAGTCGCGTGGGCGATGCGCGTCCACGAACAAAGCCACAGAGGTAGCGGCGTGTGCAAGGGAAGTCGCTACAGCAATTATATAATAGATTATCAGTATGTAATATATAATTTCCCTAACGCAGTTCCGTAAGTTTCGGCGCTGTTTCCATCGTCGTGGGCGTGGGCGCAGCGACCACGCGACCTGTGAAGCATTGGCGGCGCCACTGATTCGCAAAGCCTCACTCGCAATGGCCGCCAAGCGGCCGTTGCGAGTCCTTGCAGAATAGGCGCGACTCAGTAATTTATACATAATCACATACATAATACTGATAATTCCTATATAATCACATATATATATATAGATGGCGGGCCGATTCGAAAGTCTAGAATCCATATATAGTATATTTACTAATAGTTAGGGGAGTGGGGTGAAATGAATTGTGTGTATACAGGTGGCTCAGTGGTTAGCAGTGAGTGGGGTGGCTCAGTGGTTAACAGTGAGTGCGGTAGCTCAGTGGTTAGCAGCGAGTGCGGTGGCTCAGTGGTTAGCAGTGAGTGCGGTGGCTCAGTGGTTAGCAGTGAGTGTGGTGAGATTGGTGAGCACAGTGGCGTGGGCAGAGTGCTGAGTGCAGCGCTGTGGGCAGAGTGGTCAGCACACACATACATACATACACACACACAGACACTTCGCTATAGTTAGCACCGACCCTACGTCTTCCCTGCCGGCTGGATCCTGAGTTGACATGTCGGCGCTCGCGGACGACTGGATCCAATATGGGGTCCGGGAAGTTTGGTGAGACTTATTGGACGCGATATTTGATCGAGTAGTTCGGGGGCGGCGACATGTCGGTGATGCAGGGCCGGTGGTAAGTATAGCGGAGTATGTGTGTGTGTGTGTGTGTGTATGTGTGCGGAGAAAGTGAGTGAAGTGCGGAGAAAGTGAGGTGTGGTGATGTGGCCCCTGGCCGGGTGCATCACATGGGTTATCAATGCAGGTCTGTGTTCACATGGTCCGGTTTTCCTGATTGTGTGTGGTGTGTGAAACCTGTCCGATGTACAGGGGGTTAACAGCTGAAGGGTTTTCATGAGCTGAGTAAAACAGCTGAGTGTGAGTGCTGAAGATCCGATACATTCATGAGCCTAATGAGCGGCTGAACCTGTGGGGATGAGTGCTTTGCTGTGCGGAGAAAGTGAGGTGTGGTGATGTGGCCCCTGGCCGGGTGCATCACACGGGTTATCAATGCAGGTCTGTGTTCACATGGGCCGGTTTTCCTGATTGTGTGTGGTGTGTGAAACCTGTCCGATGTACAGGGGGTTAACAGCTGAAGGGTTTTCTTGAGCTGAGTAAAACAGCTGAGTGTGAGTGCTGAAGATCCGATACATTCATGAGCCTAATGAGCGGCTGAACCTGTGGGGATGAGTGCTTTGCTGGGCTAAACCTGAATGGTGCACAGGGGGTTAATCACATCTCAGGTCTGTGTGTGAGTAAAGATGTGCTGATTGACTCACTGGGTTGCAGCTGTGAGTGAGCAGGCTGGATTGGAACCTGCCAGGTGTCTGAGTGAGGAGAGGACGATGGGATTCAGAAGTCCAGAGCACTGCCATATGAGGAGGTGCTGGAAGTGAACCGTCCCCAGTGGGTAAGTGATGGGAGCCTGCCAGCTCCATGCTAGTGCACCTGATGTGTGCATGGCAGCCAGTGTCCAAGGGCCAGGCGGTCAGAGTGGTGGTGGTGGTGGTGGTGCTGGTGCTGGTGGTGGTGGTGGTCTGCTCCTTTACTGCTCGCATTGCTTCGCGAGTCGCGTGCCCGGACAGAGTCCTGGAGAAAGTTCCGAGCTACGCGAACAAAGCCACAGGAAGTAGCGCCGGTCAGACGTAAGTCAGCTACGGCAATTATATAATAGATATGTATATGTGTTTGATCATAACTACATATTTACACACACACATATATACATGTATTATATTAGTATACATGTGTGTGTATATATATTTATATATATATACATACACACACATATATATATATATATATATATATATATATATATATATATATATAATGTGTATTTGGATATATATTTATATATATAATGTATATGTGTGGTATCAGAAATACATATTTACACACACATATATATATATTTATTATATTAGTATATATGTGTGTGTGTATATATATATATATATATACACAATTATATATAAGGTGTATTTATGTTGTTTATAAATATATACCGGATTTTTCGCTTTATAAGACGCACCTGATTATAAGACGCACCCCCAAATTTGGTGAAGGAAAAGAGAAAATAAATAATTTTTAATGTTAAATGGGGTCCGTCTTATAATGTCAGTGTCCGTCTTACAAATCAGTATATACGGTATGTCCCTCATCCTGGTACATAATCCCCCCCATCCTGGTATCCCGGGATATATGTCCCCCCATTCTGGTATATATATCCCTCATCCTTGCATATATGTCCCTCATCATGCCATACATGACCCCATGCTGTAAATATGGCCCCCCACCCTGGCATATACATTCCCCCATCTTATCTATATATTCCCCATCCTGTATATATGCCCCCCATCCTGTATATATGGCCCCAATCCTGTATATATGCCCCCCCATCCTGTAAATATGTCCCCCAACCAGTATATATGCCCCTATCCTGAAACTATGTACCCCCATCCTGTAAATATGTCCCCCAACCAGTATATATGCCCCATCCTGAAACTATGTACCCCCATCCTGTATATATGCCCCCCATCTTGAAACTATGTCCCCCCATCTTGTATATATGTCCCCATCCTGTGTAGTGTCCTGTTTATGTACTTTTGTGCCTCTTCACAACCCCCCCTCCCGGACCCCAATGTCTTACCGACATGCGGCTGCTGAGTGGGGGTCCCGGAGGCAGGTTCAGGAAAGGCACAGGTGCAGGACTGATGCTGTGGGGGGGCTCGGATGCAGGAACGGAGTACCGGGGGTTGAGAGGCGGCAGCGAGCGGTGGGCGTCGCCATATTGTCTCTGCCCGGTTGCATTCACTGCTGCTAACTGTGCAGCCAGTCGGGAGAGACTTCAACAAAATGGCCGCGGCCATAACGGAGACCCGTGGCCATTCTGGAGTCTCTACCTCTACCGGCCGGCTGCACACTGCTTAGTGAATGCAGCCGGGCAGAGATAATATGGCAGCGCCCACCGCTCGCTACCGCCGATCATCCCCCCGCTGCTCCGGAAGTGCAGCTGTGCCTCTCACCCTATGGAAGCTGCCTCTGGCACCCCTACTCAGCAGCCGCACCCTCCCCCCCCCTCCTGGTAATATATATAATTTTTTTTTTTATTACTTATTTTTGCACACTCGCTTTTTAAGACGCACCCCCTTTTACCCCCCCATGTTGGGGGAGGCAAAAGTGCGTCTTAAAAAGCGAAAAATACGGTATATGTAAGGGCCACGTCACACACACAGATAATTGCGCAGATATTGTTGGCAGATCTCTGGTTGCAGTGAAATAATGGACTCATTGTTCCATTTGTACACGGCCACGAAATAGAACAATGTGTCCATGATTTCACTGCAACCAGAGATCTGCAAACAATATCTGCACAGATATCTGTGTTGTGACGTGGCCCTTAATGTATATGTGTGATGAAAAATATATATTTACACACACACACATATATGTATTATATTAGTATATATGTGTGTATGTATATATTTATATATATATATATGTATATATATATACACATATACATACAAATGTCGCAGCACTCCCTTGGTGATGTTCAAAGATGTTTAATCCAGCTTGCAAAGGTACAAATGGCAACGTTTCAGGCACACACGCCCTTATGGAATAAGGGCGTGGGTGCCTGAAACGTTGCCATTTGTACCTTTGCAAGCTGGATTAAACATCTTTGAACATCACCAAGGGAGTGCTGTGACATTTGTATGTATAATTATACGCATTGAGGACTGTGTGGGTCGCTCTGCACCCGGGATTACCAGTATAACTTGCTGCTCCTACTTTTGCACTTATATATATACATATAAATATATATATCTATATATATACACACATAAATACACATTATACAATATATACATGCACACACATATATACTAATATAATACCTATATATATATTGTGTGTGTGTGTGTGTGTGTAAATATGTGTTCTGTCAGCATGCAGTATATATATGTACACATGTGTGTGTGTGTAAATATGTGTTCTGTCAGCATGCAGTGTATATATGTACACATGTGTGTGTGTGTAAATATGTGTTCTGTCAGCATGCAGTGTATATATGTACACATGTGTGTGTGTGTAAATATGTGTTCTGTCAGCATGCAGTGTATATATGTACACATGTGTGTGTGTAAATATGTGTTCTGTCAGCATGCAGTGTATATATGTACACGTGTGTGTGTGAGATAAATATAAAACTATTTACACACACACACACACACATTTATATATGTCTCTGTGCAAATATGTACTGTATATGTGATTGTTGAAATGAATAACACGCACATCTAAATATACATATTTAGATGTGTGTGTTATTCATTTGAGTGAAGCAGTGGGGTCACAGGTAGGGAGGGGGTCACAGACAGGGAGCGAGAGACAGTGAGGGAGGGGGTCACAGTGAGGGAGGGGGACACAGTGAGGGAGGCTGGAGCGAGAGACAAGGAGGGAGGGGGACAAAGGGAGGGAGGGGGAGTTCACTGGAGCCTGCACACCTGCCTCTGTCTGTGGATGCGCACTGGACAACTTCAGCGCATGCGCAGATCGCATGCTGAAGTCGGCCGGTGCGCGTCATACAACAGAGACCCGGCCGCCCAGAAATAACGCGTCCCGGCGTCACATGACCGTGACGTCGCGGGCGCGAGATTCTAAATCGTGCCCGCGCTAGGAACATTGAAATGACACCCATTAGGGCGTAATACAGCGGCACAGGGGACCCGCCTAGCCGACCAACAGGCTTGGGAACGCCCCGGTGACAAAGATTCAGTAAGTTTGCAAACTACTTTATTGCACTTTGATATTTGGCAAAAAGCTCACAAAGGGATGTGGCAGGCTGTATTGTAATGCTGTAGGGACACGTATTAATAGCTTACAAAGGTGATTTGGGGTGACAGGTTCCCTTTAAGGAAATTGAGTACTGTTTTCAAATTTTGATCACCAGTGTATACTGTATATATTGATATATATGTCTTTGAGACTTATAGTCTGTGCTACAGTAAAGTTTTTTTAGTTCACTCCTTGTGTGCTGGACTGTTTCTGCAAACAGGTGCTCTGATACTGCTCTTCAGAGACTATAGAAAATACCGCAGGCCTCTGGCCTGATGGTCTGAGGAATAGGCATGCAATACACTACACACACTCCTGTAGAACAAGGCTGGCCAAATGCAGTCCTCAAGGGCTGAAAATAGTGCATGTTTTCAGGACTTATTTAGCGTTGCACAAGGTACTGGAATTCACACATCTGCACGTGATGAAATTAGCACTTGTGCAATGCTATGGAAATCCTGAAAACTTGTACTGTTTTCATACCTTGAGGACAGTAGTTGGGCACCCCTGCACTAGGTGTCTCTGTGGAGGTAGCCAGAGGGCAAGAGGAATCCTCGGGCCCTTTCATAACAAATGCGGCTCTCTTTGGACTCTCTAAGGCTCTGTGTCCAAGGTGTGTTGTTTGATGTTTTTTTTAATGCAGTCTTTGAGAATATGCATCAAAATCTGCATATCTATTCTGAAGCCAGCAACGTCTATGACAGGTCAGAAGTGCCTTGGCCACTATGCTTTTTTTTCCTTGCCCATGTGGTTCAGATTTCTTTTTTTCTGCCCCAAAATTTGCACCAAATCTGCAAGGGAAAAAAACTCATTGGTACAGCACTTCTGAACTCTAATAGATTTTGCTGGCTTCAAGATAGACATGCAGATTTTGAGCAGAATCTCAAAATCTGCTTCAAAAGAAGCATCAAACAACGTACCATGGGCACGGGGCCTTACAACAATATGGTGGGGTCACATTCACAGAAATAATCCCCCATATGCAGTGAAAGTGACCCGCTCAGGCCGGGGTACTCAGAGCTCGGGCACGGCGTCAAGGGGAACGCTATCACGGGTGGCTGCACCTGAGTCCGTCGCCCTAGGGTTCGTGACTGCTTAAAAATACAGTTTCTATTAGGATAATTTGTGACGCCACCTGTAGTACCTGGTGAGGGATCATCAGCGCCGCCACAGTCCTCCGCAGGGGATATGGTATTGCGGCAAGGGTGGTATAGCTTCCTACAGGGGAAGTTGACCTCCGGGGCAGCATTAACTGAAATTAAAGTTCAATAATGGTAATGCAAAGACACGAAGGCAGTTTCACTTTCTCCGGGTACTTTACTGAAAACAAGCATTTGATAAATACACAGTTCACAGTGCAGTAAAGATGGAATCCACAGGTAACCTTTTGGGTGGCTGTAAATGGATGAAAGCGGTTTGGAGGTACCCGTGGTATGCCTTAGTTTACGAACCTGTGTCCTTTTTAGCCCTGCCCGGGTAAGTCTCTTTCCAGTCCCGCTGAGGTAGTAATGGAGTTCCTCTCTTCTCCCTCTCTGCTGCTTGGACCCCAACCTCTTGTGGAACCAGGTGGACCGCTCCGTGAGTGGCAGAGTGCTGTGGCTGATAAACAGGCCGCAGCAACTGGTTGACGGCTACGGAGGTGGACTCCAGCCGTTTCCTCGGATTCGGCTTTCCGGGGTGGACTGGGGAAGCTCCCCGGAGTATGGTCGCTCCGCACTGGGGTTCCCCCTTTCTCTCTTGGGCCCAGACTCACGCGTCAGGCACCCTCTCTCTTAAAGTCCCCTCAGGACCTCCTTTCATATTCCCTCAGGTCTAGTCTGCAACTTGCCTGTTCTGACCTTCTGACTCTCCTAACCCTCCCTCCGGGTGACCTTACCCTGGATTGAGTGTGGGAGTGCTGGAATTGGGTCCCTCCTACCAGCCCTGCATCCACTTACAGTTGGGGAAAATTACACTGCTTTTATGGGTCTAATACCCCGGTGTGACGCCTGACCAACGGGGTGCCACAAAAGCAGCCACGCAGGCACTGGAGAGAGTGTGATAAATGGTATCATCACAAACATTACTGCAGTTCAGACTCGAGGGGTCACAGAGGAGCTATCCAACAACTTTTAACTGCGCTGCACTTCCTGACATTACCACTCCTTAAAGGCGCTGTCTCACGATACCGGCAAGATGTATCTGCACCTCTCATGAGACAGCGTGTGCTACGCGCACTGACCCCACTTAGGTCATCTCAGGTCAAACAGCTGTAATTCTCTGCTGCGTGATACTCGTTGTGTAACCTGAGACAACCTCAGGGAAGTGATGAGGATGTCTGAGGTTCATGAGCAGGCCCGGAAGTATGGTGACAGCGGCGCTAAAACTTGCTTAGTAATAGTGTAGGGAGAGAATGTCTGTGCCAAAACAGCGGACTCCACTGTAAACAGTTTGAGCTGTGTTTGGCAGTTTTTGGGACCCTATGAAGGTATTTTCTAGGCCTTTGATTCTGCCTCCCATTGATATGAATGTGGTTCAGACGTTTGGCGAACTGCTTCCCGATCTATTCGAGCCTAACTCGAACTTCAAAAGGTTCGCTCATCTCTTCGCATGGCTTCGCATTCGCATTTGTATGAAGGCTACATTTCCAAATATATACTATGTTTTTCACTTTTGAGAAGGCGGCTTAGTGTTTCATGGGGTGTGACAGTTTTTAAAAGGAGTTTTTTTGTAGTTTTTAACATAGAAAAGTGTAAGTTAATAGCAATTATTTAGATGTGACATTATTTAGTATCATGGGTCATACCAGCAAAAGGATGGTTGTATGTGGAGGAATATAAACAGATTTATGCTACTTTCCCAGGCTGGCACGTTGCTCATCTTTTATGCTGGACTTCGGAAATGTGCCCACAAAATACTAGCTGCATAAATGTATATTCTTCTTGCTCCCCCTTGTGGAAATCATATCCTACACATTGAGCATGCTTTTTTGGAACAGTGTATGTTAAAAAGCAATATAACCTCTCAAACAGAGATGACACTTCACTGATATTACCATAATACTAGTATTAGATGTCATAAAGGAAAGCTGTGTAACCTACTATTTATTTAATATTATTCCTATTAATAGAAATGTTAAAACAAAACAGATTGCAATGGATTTAAAATGCAGAAAATTCAGTTTTCCCATATGTGGGGACAACAGGGCTGCGTCAAGGTATTTTGGTGTTTTTGACAGATGAGTGTGGGGGGGGCTGATGGTGCAATCACTGACACTGTACATAGGTTCAAGCTTCTGCCCTCTGTATATCATTATCAGAGGCCTCAGTGCTACCGAGGGTTTATACAGATGAGCATATAAATCAGCCGGGTGATGACCGAGTATTGATCCAAGTCTCAGATAAGATTCACGCATTCAAGTCTATGGAGGCATAATAAAAACGGACCAAATAGAGACTATACGTATGGCATCCGAATTGAGTGTGATCCACAAAACATTGGATTGCGCTAGGACCAATATTTATCTATGGGGCCACTCACATGGCATATTTTTTTCCTTGGACAGTGTCCGAACATGTCTGAGTTTGATCCGATATTCGAATCGCACTCTTTAATGCACGTCAATGAGTATCGAGGCCCGTGGAAGCGCAAGAGCGCGAAACTGCTGTCACCTTTCACACTTTGTTTGTTCTCGCTCACTGCCTGGTACTCCTGAATTGGAATAAACCTTTTGTACACGTTTTATGGATTAAAGCATTTCTGCATACTTAAAGGCAAGTGTCGCAGACTTTTCCTCAAGTCAATGAGTGTGCGGGAATCATCAGGCAGCATTCAGATGATTGCTATCTGAGTGCAGCAGATTTCTAGGGACTCACAGAATGGAGGAGATGAAGAAATATAGTTCTCCATCTTCTCACACTGTGCACATTAAGGCTGGCTTCACATCACATTTTTTGGGATCCTGTTCTGTCCATTTCGAAAAGGACAGAACAGGATGCAGTTTTGCCTCCCATGCAGTCCTATGGTGCCGGATTGGCCATAAATGGCCATCCAATTCTCTCAATTCAGTCCTGGATTCATTTCTGTCCTGTTTTTCCCGACCCTAGAATAGGAGACTGCACCGTTTTTTGGCTCCGGTGAAAAAAACGGACCAAACTGGACAGAAACGAATCCGAGGCGATCCAGTGCACACACAGCATGGGAGTCTATGGTTACCGTATTCGGGAAAAAACAGGATTGCTTCCCGGATCCGGTTTTAGTCTACTGAGCATGCTCAGTAAACTAAAACTGCTCTGTTCCCGTGTGACATCTATGTAATTTCACTTTAGCAGTGTATCTACATACACTGCTAAAGTGAAATTAAAGAAAGCAATGTGTTAAAAAGAAATGCTCACCTCTCCGCCAAGTGTCCCACAAGGCCAATCGGTTTTAGTGGGCAGGCGATTTAAACCGCTCAGATGATGCTGTCATGTGACACATCACCTGATCAGTTGCCGCTGGTCAGCTGATTCAGGTGCTTGCATTGATCGAATGTGGACACTCGGCGGAGAGGTGAGCATTTTTTACCATATTTCGTCTGTCCTGCACCTCCGCAAGAATCACACGCTAGACAGGAGTACGCTTTTGTCGTTGTCACAGTTTGCTGTGGTGTAAATCATGACTAGTTTATTGGCCATCCCATACCGTCTCTTCCTAAATTAAACCCTGCTCACTTTTGGCTAACCACAAAAATGCTATAAGTCACAATATTGATAAGTCTGGGCCTCTGTGTATATACAATGTAAATTTGTGTATCTCTTTAGGTTCAGTCCATCCCTGGTGTAGGAAATGGGGCAGGTTTACACCATCTGACTGGTGGCCATAAATGGCTGCCAGTGAGCTAATTGCTGGTTGATTAACATTTGCTAATTGGTATAATATTCTGTTTAGCCAGTCACATCATATTTCCTACAAGCACAGAACAGTCAGTAATAGATTGCTCAGTGTGTATGCTCAGACTGTCATTTTTATCACTGCAAGCACCTGTTTACACAGGATGATGTGCTGCCGAGAATGACCATGCTCTGTTTACACCGCCAGATTGTCATGAAACCAGACTTCTCAAGAACAGTAATCTGCCACTGGATATTAAATTTAATTACGTGAAGCGTTTAAAAACAGAATATGGAATGAATCCTAATAAATTATTTCCAGATTACAGATAACTGGATAGTTATTGAATGGGTTACAATTAGGTTCCTGTCAATCTGTCGTCCTTTTTCCTCCAGGAAATAACTGAGAGCTTTCTTATCCATAGTTATACCCTTATGCCGTCTGTTTGTCCGATTTTGAGATCAGTACAGCATTGTATTTATATATTAATAATTCAATTTGGGTTAACCCAGAGATAGTTTCCTATGTTAACATTTGCAATAAATCCGCAGAGCAGCTGTTTTGGGCTCCCTCTGAAATCTGAGCATCAGACTATCTGAATAATGGATGAGACTAGAGCATGCTGAGATTTCTTGTAAGTGGGTTCTGTTCTATGGGAGCAGCTTCTACACAGACAGCACAAGGACCACAAATCCCACAGTGTGAATGGAGCCTATGGATGTAATGGAGCCTAAGGAGGGGAATAGTAGAGGAGTTGTTGGCAGGACCTGGGGAGCTCTGGGTGGAGGATGCATTACAAGAGGACAAGGAGGGGGAGAGGAGAACAGGGGGATCTGTGGAACATCAGGAACAGCACAAAGGCATTGCCACGTAATTACAAGCTGTTATTAAGTGAGTGGTCCTCCCTGGGGTCTCCAGCTTCATTTCTCCCCTCACAATCCCCTCCTACATGCCAGGCTGTGGGGTTTGATGTGCCAAACAGTTCTGGATCCAAGTCACAGAAACAATACTTCTGCAGAAAAAAACCTCTGCTTAAGCTCTTCCCTGCTCCAGAGGAGTAAACAGAGTCTTATCCATCTGAAAGGCATCACATCTGCTGCTGAGGAAGGCAGAGCCCACGATGTGTTAGAGGACCCGGCCTGGACAGCCTGGAGCAGAGGAGTCACATCCTATATCTCTGATCATCACATAGTGATTATCATCATGACTTCCAGCTACAACCACCAACTCCTGGACAGACAGACACTGGTCAGGGGGAGTCTGGAGACCCCCATAGAGAACCTGCAGCACAAGAAGAACTTCTCAGTCAGTCACCTGCTGGATCTGGAGGAATCCCCCCACACTGCCGGAGCTCAGGAGGAGGACACAGGGGAGAGGAGCCTGCTGGAGTCCCCAGGGCTGAGCAGTGGAAGTGACACCCCACAACTAGAAAGTAAGAGAACATCACCCCAACATCAGGGCTGCTGGAGGGGAAAGTCTCATCATATACAGGATAGACATAATAAGAAGTGCTAGCCAGAAACACATATCCTCCACATGTAATACAACTAGTGATATATTATCCATATGTAATACAACTAGTGATATATTATCCATATGTAATACAACTAGTGATATATCATCCACATGTAATACAACTAGTGATATATTATCCATATGTAATATAACTAGTGATATATCATCCACATGTAATACAACTAGTGATATATTATCCATATTTTAATACAACTAGTGATATATTATCCATATGTAATATAACTAGTGATATATCATCCACATGTAATACAACTAGTGATATATTATCCATATGTAATACAACTAGTGATATATTATCCATATGTAATACAACTAGTGATATATTATCCATATGTAATACAACTAGTGATATATTATCCACATGTAATAAAACTACTGATATATTATCCATATGTAATACAACTAGTGATATATCTAATCATCCACATGTAATACAACTAGTGATATATTATCCATATGTAATACAACTAGTGATATATCTAATCATCCACATGTAATACAACTAGTGATATATTATCCATATTGTAATACAACTAGTGATATATTATCCACATGTAATACAACTAGTGATATATTATCCACATGTAATAAAACTAGTGATATATTATCCACATGTAATAAAACTAGTGATATATTATCCATATGTAATACAACTAGTGATATATTATCCATATGTAATACAACTAGTGATATACCATCCACATGTAATACAACTAGTGATATATCATCCATATGTAATACAACTAGTGATATATCCTCCACATGTAATAAAACTGGTGATATATTATCCATATGTAATACAACTAGTGATATATTATCCACATGTAATACAACTGGTGATATATTATCCACATGTAATACAACTAGTGATATATTATCCACATGTAATACAACTGGTGATATATTATCCATATGTAATAAAACTAGTGATATATTATCCATATGTAATACAACTAGTGATATACCATCCACATGTAATACAACTGGTGATATATTATCCACATGTAATACAACTAAGTGATATATCCACATGTATTACAACTAGTGATATATTCATCCACATGTAATACAACTAGTGATATATCATCCACATGTAATACAATCATGTATATATTATCCACATGTAATACAACTAGTGATATATCATCCACATGTAATACAACTGGTGATATATTATCCACATGTAATACAACTAATGATATATCATCCACATGTAATACAACTAGTGATATATCATCCACATGTAATACAACTAGTGATATATTATCCACATGTAATACAATTCATGATATATCATCACAATGTAATACAACTAGTGATATATTTATTCTATATGTAATTACAACTAATGATATATCATCACCATGTAATACAACTAATGATATATCATCCACATGTAATACAACTAGTGATATATCATCCACATGTAATACAACTAGTGATAAATCATCCACATGTAATACAGCTAGTGATATATCATCCACATGTAATACAACTAGTGATATATCATCCACATGTAATACAACTAGTGATAATATTATCCACAATGTAATACAATTCATGATATATCATCCACATGTATATACAACTAATGATATATATCCACATGTAATACAACTAATGATATATCATCCACATGTAATACAACTAGTGATATATCATCCACATGTAATACAACTAGTGATATATCATCTATATGTAACACAGCTAGTGATATATCATCAATATGGAACACAGCTAGTGATATATCATCAATATGTAATACAATTAGTGATATATCATCCATATGTAATAGAACTAGTTTATATCATTCATATGTAATACAACTAGTGTTATATTATACATATGTAATACAATTCATGATATATACTCCATTATGTAATACAACTAAGTGATAAATCATCACATGTAATACAACTAGTGATTATATTATCCACATGTAATTACAATTCATGATATATAATCATCCACATGTAATACAACTAATGATATATCATCCACATGTAATACAACTAGTGATATATCATCCACATGTAATACAATAGTAATGATATCATCTATATGTAACAAGCTAGTGATATATCAATCAATATTGTAATACAATTAGTGATATATCATCCATATGTAATAGAACTAGTTATATATCATTCATATGTAATACAACTAGTGTTATATAATCCATATGTAATACAACTAGTGATATATTATACATATGTAATACAATTCATGATATATCCTCCATATGTAATACAACTAGTGATATATTATACATATGTAATACAACTAGTGATACATCATCCACATGTAATAAAACTAGAGATATAACATCCACATATAAGGGGCCTTTCACACTTGCGTTTTTTTCCTTATTTGGAAGATCAGGAAAACACCTGATTCTTACAGTATTTTGCCCTTTCACTTTAATTTTGTCAGGTAGAATCTTGTTGATTCATGTTTTTACCTGAAATCATTAAAGAGAATGGGCAACAAAAATGAATCCTGTAAGAATCAGGAAAAAACCGCAAGTGTGAAAGGCCCCTAATACAACTAATGATATATCATCCACATGTAATACAATTAGTGATATATCATCCACATGTAATACAAATAGTGATATATCATCCACATGTAATACAACTAGTGACATATCATGCTTATGTAACACAACTAGTGACATATGATCCATATGTCATACAACTAGCGATATATCATCCATATGTAAACACACAACTAGTGATATATCATTCATATGTAATAAAACTAGTGATATATCATCCACATGTAATACAACTAGTGATATATCATCCATATGTAATACAACTAATGATATATCATCCATATGTAATACAACTAGTGACATATCATTCACATGTAACACAATTAGTCATATATTATCCATATGTAACATGACTAGTGAACATCATCCAAATGTAATACAATTAGTGATATGTCATCCATATGTAATACAATTAGTGATATATCATCCATATGTAACACAGCTAGTGATATATCATCCATATGTAACACAGCTAGGGATATATCATCCACATGTAATACAACTAGTGACACATCATCCACATGTAATACAATTAGAGATATATCATCCACATGTAATACAATTCATGATATATCATCCACATGTAATACAATTAGTGATATATCCTCCATATGTAATACAATTAGTGATATATCATCAATATGTAACACAACTAGTGATACATAATCCATATGTAATACAATTAGTGATATATCATCCATATGTAACACAACTAGTGATATATCATCCATATGTAATACAACTAGTGACATACCGTCCACATGTAACACAACTAGTTATATACCATCCATATGTAATACAATTAGTGATTCATCATCCATATGTAATACAACTAGTGAACATCATCCATATGTAATACAATTAGTGATATATCATCCACATGTAATACAACTAGTGATATATCATCCATATGTAATACAACTAATGATATATCATCCATATATAACACAACTCATGATATATCATCCATATATAACTCAGCTAGTGATATATCATGCACATGTAATACAATTAGTGATATAACATCCATATGTAACACAACTAGTGATACATCATATGTAACACAGCTTGTGATATATAATTCATATGTAACACAGCTAGTGATATATCATCCATATGTAACAAACTAGTGATATATCATACATGTGTAACACAATGAGTGATATATAATCCATATGTAATACAACTAGTGATATATCATCCATATGTAATACAACTAGTGATATATCATCTATATGTAACACAGCTAGTGATATATCATGCACATGTAATACAATTAGTGATATATCATCCATTTGTAATACAATTAGTGATATATCATCTATATGTAACACAACTAGTGATATATCATCTATATGTAACACAACTAGTGATATATCATCTATATGTAACACAACTAGTGATATATCATCTATATGTAACACAGCTAGTGATATATCATCCATATGTAATACAATTAGTGATATATCATCCATATGTAACACAATTAGTGATATATCATCCTTATATAATACAATTAGTGATATATCATCCATATGTAACACAACTAGTGATCTATAATCCATATGTAATACAATTAGTGATATATTATCCATATGTAAACACACAATTAGTGATATATCATCCATATGTAACACAACTAGTGATCTATAATCCATATGTAATACAATTAGTGATATATTATCCATATGTAAACACACAACTAGTGATATATCATCTATATGTAACACAACTAGTGATATATCATCTATATGTAACACAACTAGTGATATATCATCTATATGTAACACAGCTTGTGATATATCATCCATATGTAATACAATTAGTGATATATTGTCCATATGTAACACAATTAGTGATATATCATCCACATGTAATACAATTAGTGATATATCATCCACATGTAATACAATTAGTGATATATCCATATGTAACACAACTAGTGATCTATAATCCATATGTAATACAATTAGTGATATATTATCCATATGTAAACACACAACTAGTGATATATCATCCATATGTAACACAGCTAGTGATATATCATCCATATATAACACAATTAGTGATATTGTATTTTATTTATAGCTAGTGTATTTGAGTTGCTGCAGTAAGCCTAGGGTTATACCGTGTTTGAGTCACCCAATAGGGGATCTTAGATATTGTTTATATGTTAACTCTACTTATTGTTTCTGGCAACTATTGAGTAGTCCTCACGGGTGTTGAGGTTTAACCCTTGTTTGGGATGTATATTGGTTTACAACATATTAAAGTTTGACATGTCATAAAATCGTTAAAAATTGTTATAATATGTGGTTGGTATTTTCTATTCTACTTTATTTAGCCTTAAGTCGCCAACCAACAGTAAATTACAAAAATATGAAAAAAGTAAAACATAAAAGTATTAAAAATTTTTTTAGTAATTGTGTTATAACGTTCTAAAATAATAAAAGCTAAAAAAACTATAATGTGAAGACATATGTAGTGAATTAACCTCCTTTTTTGGTGGGTAGAGCTCTTTTTGTTGCCCTTTGCTGGGGGTTGCCAAATGATGGTTATGGTTCTCCACAGGCCTTGTTTGGGCCCCTCCTTCAATCTCTGTCTCTGGCTTTGTTCTTAACGAGTATGGAGTTATATGTTACATAAAATAGAAATAGTTTACATCAGTAACTTTTTCTAGATAGGTGGTGTTAACCATAAGTAGGATATTGTTTGATCACCTTGTGGTGGTAGTATCTACGTATTTGTCCTTCTGGGTTGTGGCCACTACCTTTGTTGTGCCTTCTATTATGTTACATCTATAATGGAAATACATGCAAACAATAAAGAGATTACCGAGCACTACTGACCACACTTTTCAGCCTAATCAAGTCACACTGACCACCCATGTTGCTCAGCCAAAATTAGTCCAGCAAACATCATAAATTGAAGAAAAAAGCATCACTCACTGGTTTCTTTATGCTCTTTTTATTCACCTATTCCAGGTGGGCGACATATGCAGGGAGGGGGTGGAGGGGTGGACGACGGCACCACGTCATCCACCACCCCTCCACCCCCTCCCTGCGAATGTCGCCCACCTGGAATAGGTGAATAAAAAGAGCATAAAAAAACTGGTGAGTGCCGCTTTTTTCTTCAATCTATAATGGAAATAGTTTACATCAGTATCTAATTAGTAATATATCATCCATATGTAAAACAACTAGTGATATATCATCCATATCTAACACAACTAGTGATATGACATACATATGTAACACAATGAGTGATATAATCTATATGTAACACAGCTATTGATATATCATCAATATGTAATACAATTAGTAATATATCATACATATGTAACACAACTAGTGATATATCATATGTCCATGTGTAACATATTATCCATTGACTATATAGTCCAATAATGTACATAGATTACACACATCTAGTACAGTCTAATCATGTACATAGATCAGTTATGGCTAGTAATAAAATAAATAATCTATATATAATACAATTAGTGATATATTCTCCATAGTCTATATAGTCCAATAATGTGCATTTTACATAGATTATACACATCTGATACAGTGTAATGTTAAACATAAATCCTTCATGTCAAGTAATACAAAATATCCATATGCAATAAATGTAATACTATACCATCCATAGCCTATATAGGCTAATAGTATTCATAGATTATACACATCTGATAAAGTGTAATCATATACATAAATCCTTCATATCTAGTAATAAAATATATTATTCATATGTGATAGATTAAATACTATGAACAGAACATCTGTGTCTAATAATTTGATAGGAACTGAAACCTAATACACTAGAATAATATAAATCTATAATCCTGCCTAATAATATCCCCATGCCAGCTCTATAATGGGAGACCATGCCGGCTCCATAAGGGGAGACCATGCCAACTAAATAAGGGGAGACCATACTGGCTCTGTAAGGGGAAATCATGCCGGTTCCAAAAGGGGAGACCATGCAGGCTCTATAAGGGGAGACCATGCTGGCTCTATAAGGGGAGACCATGCCAGCTCGATAAGGGGAGATCATGTCGGCTCTATAAGGGGAGACCATGCCAAAAGGGGAGACCATGCAGGCTCAATAAGGGGAGACCATGCTGGTTCTATAAGGGGAGACCATGCTGTCTCTATAAGGGGAGACCATGCTGGCTCTATAAGGGGAGACCATGCCAGCTCGATAAGGGGAGATCATGCCGGCTCTATAAGGGGAGACCATGCTGGCTCTATAAGGGGAGACCATGCTGGCTCTATAAGGGGAGACCATGCTGGCTCTATATAAGGGGAGACCATGCCAGCTCGATAAGGGGAGATCATGCCGGCTCCATAAGGGGAAGCCATGCCGTCTCCATAGGGGAAGATTATGCCGGCCCTGCAACCTCTGTAGCATCAAGACCTGTAGGATCAGGGCTAACCTCAGTCCCCAAGATATGAAGGAGCCGCCTGTGCCAGGAAACCTAGCCGTTGGCCAGCACCAGGCACCGTACCCAGGAGCCGCGCAGTCAGCACAGCGCCCAACACTCCGCAGCTCCTCACTGCACCTTTCCATAGAAGAGGGGCTTGGATCATTCTACAAATCAGCTGCTTTTCTAAGAGTCAAGTAGAAATTTGCGACAACAGACAGTGTGGGGGGATATGTGGGAGAACTAGATGGACATTATCTGTGGACTGAGCAGTGTCACAGGAGGGACATCTGAAGGGTGAGGTGACTTGGATTATCCCTCCACAACGGGGCTACTTCATATAGGGTCATTATTTGGAGAAAAACGTGTTTCAAAAATAAAAAAAAATTTCAAACCCCACAAAAATTCTTCATTGCATGTGATCCTGTGAGGAAAGCTCAGCTGTCTGGTGGGAGTGACATTGATGTGTATCAACATCCGCATCTGAAATAGGCCGGGAATGTGTGAGATAATCCCTAACCCCAGATACAGTGACGTCACAATCACCACTCTAAGTAGATGACCCACCAGTCTGCTGTATGTGCCATGGAATCAATGACTGCTGCACTGCTCTGCCTGAATATACACTGTGTTCCAAGTTATTATGCAAATTGGTTTTAAGTGTCATAGGGTTTTATTCTTGTTTTTTTTCAATGAAAACCCATTGATGGTATTGAGTCTCAGGGTTCTTCGGATCATTGAAATCAATCTCAGATATCCGTGATAATTAGTTTGGCAGGTGAGCCCAAAAAAAGGAAAACTGGATGTTCCACAATATTACGCAGGCCACAGTTTTCAAGTAACATGGGAAAGCAACAAATAGTGCAATGCCTTGGACAAAGGATGAAAACATTTGATATTGCACCAAAACTTAAGCATGATCATCGTACTGTGAAGAGATTTGTGGCTGATTCTGAGCACAGATGTGTTCGTGCAGATAAAGGCAGAATGAGGAAGGTTTCTGCCAGGCAAGTTCATCGGATTAAGAGAGCAGCTGTTAAAAAGGCCTTACAAACCAACGAACAGATATTTGAAGCTGCTGGTGCCTCTGGAGTCCCTCGAACCTCAAGGTGTAGGATCCTTCAAAGGCTTGATGTGGTGCATAAACCTACTATTCGGCCACCCCTAGACAGTGCTCACAAGCAGAAACAGTTGCAGTGGGTCCAGATATAAATGAAGACTAATTTTCAAACAGTCAGCACATCAATCACTTGACTGGTGGCTCTGCACTCATTACAATACACAGATCGTGGACTACTGAATAACTAGACTGGTTCTATTCAGCTTCATTCCTCTTTTTTTATACATGATTTTTATCCATCCTTCTGAAGGATATATATATTATTATGGAATATAGGTACAAATATAGTCCCCTTTTTTGAAAATATGTTTTTAAGGTATAGAGTTATGTAAATATTTGATACAATAATGATTTTATTATTCCAATAAAGAATGATTTTATTAACCCTTATAAATAATCCAGCGAACACACAGATGATATGAAACATTAAAGAATTTTTATTTATACCCCATTATTAATTTATTCATCAAGAATATATATTTTTTAATTATAAATAAAAATGTTAATATTAAAAATAGATGTTGGAAGATGAAGCCAGATGCCTATATATATATATATATATATATATATATATATACATTTATGAATATATTTCCACTGGTAGTCTTGTTGTCTTTCACTTGTCCCCCTCTTCCATTCTTGGAAACAATGTTTCCTATAGAAAGATATAGATAATTAATAATTGATACAATTTTTTAACCACTTTACCTCAATATTTTGGCGCACATAGGGTGAGATGCATTTTTCCTTTTTATGAGTCTATCACAGTATATATAAATAACTCTGCTCATTATTATCATTTTTCATCTTTATTCATCATTTTACAATTAACTCATTCACTGTTTTCTTCTTTTTAATACATTTATATATTCATATATAAAGGTATCACCTATTATTGCACTAAGATATATGTGTGGATATATAGCACAGTAGATAGAACACCATTAAATTCAGGATGGGATCCCCCTCACTTTTATTTTTATTTTTATGAGTTCTAATCCTATCAGGGTACTAGACCATTTTTTGTTTTCTTTGAGGAATAATAATTTTATTTCTTAGCCATCTATAATAAATGGGTGTATATATATTTTTTACCTTAAGGAACTATAATTTTGTTCAATATTATGTTTGCAACCAGAGAGATAAACAATGTGACGTGATGTATAGATCCACCCTGTTTGCTGACGTCACAACAATCATGTCAACATCATCTGTTTGGCGCCTTTTTCTGTTTAAATAAGATTGTACTCAGTATACTCTTGATGTTCCCTGAGGAAGGAGCTCGGCAAGCAGCTCCGAAACGCGTCGGAAAATAAAGCTATTCATCACTTTCAACCAGGCATCCCGGTGTTTCTGGTGTCATTTACATCTATCCTGCAGCAGCGCGGACCTGAGGTACTTTGTCCGGATATTTGATTGAGCAACCCTGGATGGTCCAGATTAATAGAGTAGTGGATGGTTGGTGGATGCCACCATGTCCCAACAAGTCTGCAATGTCAGCAAGGAGGTGGAGGAATCATGTTTTGGGCTGGAATCATTGGGAAACAGCTGGCAGGCCCCTTTAAGGTTCCTGAAGGTGTGAAAATGACCTCTGCAATGTATATAGAGTTTCCAACTGAGAACTTTCTTCCATGGTACAAAAAGCAAACACATGCCTTCAGGAGCAAAATCATCTTCATGCATGACAATGCACCATCTCATGCTGTAAAGAATACCTCTGTGCCATTGGCTGCTATGGGCATAAGAGGAGATAAACTCATGGTGTGGCCACCATCTTCCCCTGACCTCAACCCTATAGAGAACTTTAGGAGTATAATCAAACAAAATATCTATGAGGGTGGGAGGCAGTTCACATCAAAACAGCAGCTCTGGGAGGCTATTCTGACATCATGCAAAGAAATACAAGCAGAAACTCTCCAGAAACTCACAAGTTCATTGTATGCAAGAATTGTGAAGGTGATATCAAAGAAGGGTTCCTATGTTAACATGTAACTTGGCCTGTTAGGATGTTTTGGAGTTTAATAGATTTTTATTTAAGTGAATGTGACCTCCTAATGCTGGAAATTCAACAAATCAGCATTTTCAGTTCTTTCAAACATATCAAATGTTTAGAAACTCTACCGTGCCTAATAATTTGGAACAGTGCATTTAGAGTTTTTTTTTAATTTTGAAGATTATAGTGATTATACTGTTATCATTGGGAGGTTTCTTCAATAAAATTCGATGTATACTCTAACGGGTGATGACTTTTATTACACTGACTGTCATTTGCACCGACCATTTAGGAAAAAAAAACATTTGCATAATAATTTGAAACACAGTGTATATTTGGCGCCCCTGCGGCTAGGCGCCACCGAGTGGTATTGCATTTATTATTTACTAGCTGTGAGCCCGATGCAAATGCATCGGGATTCTAGAACGTGCATTAATTTGATTATAGTAGTTATAGCTGTTAGCCTGATGCAAATGCATCGGGTATCTAAAATATGTTTATTGTTTTTTTAAAGATTTTTAAATAATAATCGCATCATCAATAGCAATAATATAAGCCATAGCATTATTATTAGCAGTAATAGCAGTATTAATAGCATTATTAGCAGTATTATGAGCATTAATAACAGTATTAATAGCATTAATAGCGATATTATTAGCATTAATAGCATTATTAGCATTAATAATAGCATTAATAACATTATTAATAGCATTAATAGCATTATTATTAGCATCAATAGCATTAATAATAGCATTATTAGCATTAATAATAGCATTAATAACATTATGAATAGCATTAATAGCATTATTATTAGCATTAATAGCATTAATAATAGCATTATTAGCATTAATAATAGCATTAATAACATTATTAATAGCATTAATATCATTATTATTAGCATTAATAGCATTATTAATAGCATTAATAGGATACATATTATCATTAATAGCATTAATAGCATAAATAATAGCATTAATAGCATTATTAATAGCATTAATAGCATTATTATTAGCATTAATAATGGCATTATTAGCATTAATAATAGCATTAATAACATTATTAATAGCATTAATAGCATTATTTTTAGCATTAATAGCATTATTATTAGCATTAATAGCATTAATAATGCCATTAATAGGATAAATATTAGCATTAATAGCATTAATAGGATAATTAATAGCATTAATAGCATTATTAACAGCATTATTATTAGCATTAATAGCATTAATAGGATAAATATTAGCATTAATAGCATAATTCATAGCATTAATAACATTATTATTAGCATTAATAGCATTATTAATAGCATTTAATAACATTATTATTAGCATTAATAGCATTAATAATAGCATTATTAGCATTAATAATAGCATTAATAACATTATTAATAGCATTAATAGCATTAATAGCATTATTATTAGCATTAATAGCATTAATAATACCATGAATAGGATAAATATTAGCATTAATAGCAATAATAGCATAATTAATAGCATTAATAGCATTATTAATACATTAATAGCATTATTATTATCATTAATAGCATTAATAGATAAATATTAGCATTAATAGCATTAATAGCATAATTAATAGCATTATAATAGCATTATAAATAGCATTATCGCATTATTATTAGCATTATTAGCATTAATAATAGCATTATTAGCATTAATAATAGCATTAATAAAATTATTATTAGCATTAATAGCATTATTATTAGCATTAATAGCATTAATAGCATTATTATTAGCATTTAATAGCATTAATAATACATGAATAGATAATACATTAGCATTAATAGCATTAATAGCATAATTAATAGCATTAATAGCATTATTAATAGCATTAATAGCATTATTATTAGCATTAATAGCATTAATAATAGCATTATTAGCATTAATAATAGCATTAATAACATTATGAATAGCATTAATAGCATTATTATTAGCATTAATAGCATTAATAATAGCATTATTAGCATTAATAATAGCATTAATAACATTATTATTAGCATTAATAGCATATTTATTATTGCATTAATAGCATTAATAATAGCATTAATAGGATACATATTAAGCATTAATAGCATTATAATAGCATAATTAATAGCATTAATAGCATTATTAATAGCATTAATAGCATTATTATTAGCATTATTAGCATTAATAATGGCATTATTAGCATTAATAATAGCATTAATAACATTATTAATAGCATTAATAGCATTATTATTAGCATTATTAGCATTAATAATAGCATTAATAACATTATTAATAGCATTAATAACATTATTATTAGCATTAATAGAATTAATAGCATTATTATTAGCATTAATAGCATTAATAATACCATGAATAGGATAAATATTAGCATTAATAGCATTAATAGCATAATTAATAGCATTAATAGCATTATTAATAGCATTAATAACATTATTATTAGCATTAATAGCATTAATAGGATAAATATTAGCATTAATAGCATTATTAATAGTATTAATAGCATTAATAGGAGAAATATTAGCATTAATAGCATAATTAATAGCATTAATAGCATTATTAATAGCATTAATAGCATTATTATTAGCATTAATAGCATTAATAATAGCCTTATTAGCATTAATAATAGCATTATTAGCATTAATAATAGCATTATTAACATTATTAATAGCATTAATAGCATTATAATTAGCATTAATAGCATTAATAATAGCATTATTAGCATTAATAATAGCATTAATAACATTATTATTAGCATTAATAGCATAATTATTAGCATTAATAGAATTATTATTAGCAGTAATATCATTATTATTAGCATTTTATTTTTTAATTATTATTTTTTATTAAATTATTTATTATTTTTTATTTATTTTTTATTATATTTAAATTATTTTTTTTATTATTAAATTTATTATTTAGGCTGAGACCCAGTTCTCTTTCAGGTCCGCTGAAAGGGCTGATATAATTAGCATATATTTTAATTTTTTTATTATTATTTTTTTTTAATTATTGAATATTTTTAATTTATTTTTTTATTATTTTTTTATTATTTTTAAATTATTTTTAATATTATTTAATAAATTTATTTTTTTTAAGTGAGAGTGAGAGACAGTTCTCATTCAGGTCCGAATTTTTTTTTTTTTTAATTATTATTTTTATTAATTTATTTTATTATTTTTTAATTATTTTTAAATCATTATTTTTATTATTTAATTTATTTATTTTTTTTAAGTCAGACTGAGACACAGTTCTCATTCCGGTCCGCTTTTTTTTTTTTTTTAAATTATTATTTTTATTTAATTATTTATTATTTTTTATTATTTTTTTTATTATTTTTTAATTATTTTTAAATCATTTTTTTTATTATTTAATTAATTTATTTTTTTAAGTGAGAGTGAGAGACAGTTCTCATTCAGGTCCGCATTTTTTTTTTTTTTAATTATTATTTTTATTTAATTATTTATTATTTTTTATTTATTTTTTTTATTATTTTTTAATTATTTTTAAATCATTATTTTTATTATTTAATTTATTTATTTTTTTTAAGTCAGACTGAGACACAGTTCTCATTCCGGTCCGCTTTTTTTTTTTTTTTTAATTATTATTTTTATTTAATTATTTATTATTTTTTATTTATTTTTTTTATTATTTTTTAATTATTTTTAAATCATTTTTTTTATTATTTAATTTATTTATTTTTTTACTTGCGACAGTGAGAGACAGTTGTCATTCCGGTCCGCCTTTTTTTTCCCATTGACATACATTAGCGGTGTGTCGGCGATTTTATGGCCGTCGACCTGGTTCTATTTGTCGGGCGTAAAATCGCGGACACACCGCTAATGCATCTCTATGGGCAGTCACAGCTCGAATTCTGATTGGTCGGCGTTGAATCCGAAATCGGGCTGACTGCCCATAGAGATGCATTAGCGGTGTGTCGCGATTTTAGGGCCGACAAATAGAACCAGGTGGGCGGCCATAAAATCGGCGACACACCGGTAATGTATGTCAATGGGGAAAAAAAGGCGGACCTGAATGAGAACTGCGTCTCAGTTTTGAGGGGCTCTTCTGATTGGCTGAGGGCAGTTTACAGCGACCAATCAGAAGAGGGCCTCAGATCTCATTAAGGTAGAATGGCGGATTTTTCGTCCATTCTATGTTAATGAGAAGGAAGAGGACGTCGGAGGAGGAAGTTATCGAAAAGAAGACAGAAGATCCCCGGGGCCGGACGAAGAGGCGGAGATGGCGGAAGGAAGAGAGAAGACCCCCGGGGCCGGAGGAAGAGGACGCCTGGCCGGACGGACGATCAGATGACTTGAAGGCATGTAAGTGAAAGACAGGGACGTTAGGTTAGGCGACGGCGGGGGCTTCGGGTATAGGGCCTTAGGTGACAGCGGCGTTAGGTTAGGGGACTGCGGGGGCTTAGGGTGTAGGGCTTTAGCGATAGGAGCAGGGGGTAGACGGCGGGGCTTAGGGGGTATCGGCGGGGGCTTAGGGGGTGGGTGTGCGGACATGGGGGGGCTGTGCGGACATGGGGGGGCTGTGCGGACATGGGGGGGCTGTGCGGACATGGGGGGGCTGTGCGGACATGGGGGCGGGCTGTGCGGACATGGGGGCGGGCTGTGCGGACATGGGGGGGCTGTGCGGACATGGGGGGGCTGTGCGGACAGGGGGGGGGCTGTGCGGACAGGGGGCGGGCTGTGCGGACATAGGGGGCGGGCTGTGCGGACATAGGGGGCGGGCTGTGCGGACATAGGGGGCGGCTGTACGGACATAGTGGGGGGCTGTGCGGACATAGGGGGGGGGCTGTGCGGACATAGGGGGCGGGCTGTGCGGACATAGGGGGCGGGCTGTGCGGACATAGGGGGCGGGCTGTGCGGACATAGGGGGCGGGCTGTGCGGACATAGGGGGCGGGCTGTGCGGACATAGGGGGCGGGCTGTGCGGACATAGGGGGCGGGCTGTGCGGACATAGGGGGCGGGCTGTGCGGACATAGGGGGCGGGCTGTGCGGACATAGGGGGCGGGCTGTGCGGACATAGGGGGCGGGCTGTGCGGACATAGGGGGCGGACTGTGCGGACATGGGGGGGGGGGTGGCGAATTGTGGGTAGCGGGGAGCGGAGGCGGCAGTGCCGCCTCCGCTCCATGGTCCCCGGGTAGCGAATTGCGGCTCAGGCAGCGACTCGCAATGGCCTCGCGGCCATTGCTCGCGCTACCTGAGCGGTAAATCGCAAAGGTTGTAGCCGGGCCTGTGGATCGATTTTGGGCCAGCGGCTCGCAATGGCCGCTTCGCGGCCATTGCTCGCCCTGGGCCAGCGACTCGCAATGGCCTCGCGGCCATTGCTCGCGCAGCATTGGGCGCTTCGCGCCCAATGTTAAATTCGTATCCACATGACGACATCGGAAAGTGCGCGTGAAGGGGCGCTTTTCCGATTCGTGATTATATAATAGATATGTAATATTATTGTAAGTTGCTAGTTTAGGATTTAAATCTTATGGAGTCTTTTCTACACTCACTTAGGACCACACCACCTAGAGTAGCGGGAAACAGTACTTGGTAGATCCCAGATAGGTGGGGGCGGAGCTTAGGATAGAGTAAGAGTGACAGTTGACAGTTTACCTCAGACGGTGCTGGGAAGGCAGACAGAGTGGTCAGGCCTGGCAGCCCAGCTGAGTGGAGGATACCCCATCTTTAAGAGGGGACCCAGGACAGAAGGCAACGGACCAGGACTGGTTGGAGCCGGCTGGTCATGTTGAGGGAGCACCGGCAACACGGACAGCCGAGGCAGCCAGGAGTTCAACCCTGACTGCAAAACCGATGAGCTGCAGGCCCAACAGAACCGGGTTGCTGACAGCCCCACAAAGATACCTCATCCCTCAGGACTGAAAACCGGTTCAGGACACTAGAAGAAACTAAAAGGGACAGGCTGAATTCCGTGGATGGGGGCTTTAGTCCTTGGGCCCAAATTACCGGACCGGTAAAGCACAGACCTTATCTTCTAGACACAGACCGTAGGACTGGCGGGTGAGTTCTATAAGGGTGGGAAAGACTGAAAGAGACAGAAAGAAAGTAGTAAACCTTGAAAGACAAAGAGAGGACATCTAGAGACTCCATAAGAGAAACCCTGAGTTGGTAACAACACCCTAAAAACCAAATTGTACCGTGTCTTGTTATGCCATCAACCGGTACCAAGTAAAGCAGAGTTAAACTAGAACTGGTTTCTGTTATTCATCCCACCGCAGCTCAGAAGGCTCAACACCATCAGCAGCTCAGCAGAGGGGTAAGAACTGCAGCACCACCATTACCATCACTGTCCTCCCTCACCGTCTCACTTCAATAGCTGCCCTGAGGTAAGCTCCACCTGTGGGGAGCTATACCACACTTAGCTGCCTTAACCATCACCTCAGCAGCCGGCTGGCAGCACCGGTACCATCTTACTGGACTCTACAGGTGGCGTCACGTTCCCCTGTAAATAACCCCTTTAACCCCCACCATTTAACATCAACATCTAGTATAATTGATCACCAGGGCACGTCACCGGGGTCCCGACCATCCGTGACTCCCCACACAGTAGCCCCGGTGTCCGAGTACCCCATTCCTTAGCTCTGGCCGTATCATATATCATGTGACCAGGGCTAGGGGTACTCTGACAGCGGGCCTGATGACTTGAATGGGGGGATCACGGGTGGACGTAAACCCGGTTCCATGCCCTGGTTATCATTTGGGATAGTTGGTGGGTAGAAGGGGGTATTTACAGGGGATCGTGACGCCACCTGTAGTTCCCGATAATATAGGTACCGGCGCTGCAGTTCTTACCCCTCTGCTGAGCTGCTGGTGGTGCTGAGCCCTCCGGGCACCGGTGGAAAGAATAACTGAAACCAGTTCAAGCTTAACTCCACTTTACTAGGTACCGGTTGATGGCAAAACGAAACACGGTACAGTTTGGTTTACAGCGTGAATGTTGCCAGCTCAGGGTCCCCCTTATGGAGTCTCTAGATGTTTTAGTTCTGTGTCTTTCAGGGTTTCCTTTCTTCATCACTTCTACCACCCTTGCAGAGCTCTCCCGCCAGTCTCACGGTCTGTATCTATCAGGCAAGGTTTGTGCCTCACCGGTCCGGATAGGAAGCCCGAGCGCTAGTAAGCCTCCTTCTGGCACTGCAATTTATGGCCCTTCTCCTGTAGTGTTTTGAGCCGGCTCTCGGTCCTGAGGGGCGAGGTACCTTGTGTTGCTGTCAGCAACCCGGTTTCTATGGGCCTGCAGCTCGTCAGTCTGCAGATAGAGCTGAACTTCTATCTGCCTCGGCTTCCTGCTTTGCCGGTGTTCCCTCAACATGACCAGCTGGCTCCAACCATTCCTGGTCCATTGCCTGCTGTCCTGGGCCCCCAATTGAAGATGGGGCTCCCTCCTGTTTGTTGTGCTGTCAGGCCTGTCCTTCCTGACTGCCTTCCCAGCACTGTCTGAGGTAAAACTCTCCAAACTTCCTGGTTTTCTCACTCTAGCCTAGGCTCCTCCGACTTTTGGGACATACTAAATAACCATTTCCCCCCCATTCTAGGTGTCATTCTATATGTCTCTCTTCCTCTCTCTCTGCACATAATACTCATATACAGCATTGTGGTGACAAGCCAAACCAAATAAAACCTTCCACACTTATATCCCCACAATGGCTTTGTCTTTTTCAGTTTTCCTGGTCATCTTAATGTCAGGTTCACATTGACATCTTATGTTTTGAGATCTGTCCTGTTTTCTGGGGACACTGGACTATATGCAGATAACTATATGTCAGATCTGAAATAATAACACTTATAATGTGTCTTAAACTGTGCAGACTGCGCAGCCTTTATTCTACAGTAAGCTATTACTGTAGATGATCAGAAAATCAGGGCTTTGTTATGACATTTGTATTCTGCTTTTTTTTTTGTTTGATTTTTATTAATTATTTTAAATAACATATTACAGTCCAAATGAAAACAGCTAAAAAAGAAGTACTGATGAGTAAGGCTGCTTCTATAGGATGATTGTATAATGTGTCATGCAGACATTACTGAAATGTGGAGGTTTGCTTGTAGCCCTCAGGCCCAGCACAGTAGCCCAGTAAGTCCCCTTGTGCATCCTATCAGCTTTTTCCTGTCTTTGCCATTTCTCAGATTAATTTTATTACTGTCTGAAATAATTCTTTCCTTCATAGACAGGATGTGTCAGTTATTGAGGGAATACTGTTCTCTCTGATAGTCAAAGCACACAAAACTGTTACTATCCATTTATAGCAGATGACCAAAGGCAATAGATTTGTTTTAATAGATCAATTAATTAACTTATAACATAGTGTTTAGCTCTAACAAATCTGTACACCACGGCTGAGTGTCTGTATCCCACGGCTGAGTCTCTGTATCCCACGGCTGAGTTTCTGTATCCCACGGCTGAGTCTCTGTATCCCACGGCTGAGTCTCTGTATCCCACGGCTGAGTGTCTGTACACCACGGCTGAGTCTCTGTACTTCATGACTTTATCTCAGTAGCCCATGGCTGAGTCTCTGTATCCCATGGCTGAGTGTCTGTAGCCCATGGCTGAATTTCTGTAGACCATGGATGATTGTCTGTCCACCATGGCTGAGTGTCTGTACCCCATGGCTGAGCCTCTGTAGCCCATGGCTGTGTCTCTGTGGTCTACGGCTGAGTTTCTGTAGTCCACCCAGGTTAATTCAGGCAGGTCATGTAGATTTTGTCTATTTAGCCTTTATTAGATCAGGACAAAATTGCGCAGAAAATCACAGTATTGTTCAAAGCAGAGCAATTTTCACAGCATGTTCTGGGTCAAGGTTCATTCATGTCTATGAGCTGTGCCTCTGACCACAGCCAACTCCCCGGTTTGTTCTTGGTCAGGGCTTATACACGTCTATGAGTGGTGCCTCTGGCCACAGCTGACTCTCCGGTTTGTTCTTGGTCAGGGCTCATTCACATCTATGAGCGGTGCCTCTGGCCACAGTCGAATCCCTGGTTTGTTCTGGGTCAGGGCTATTTCATGTCAGTGATTTTTCTTGTATGCAAAAAAAATATTTCAGTTTTTTTTTATCAGATTTTCATCGTAGTTTGGTTAGTGCTTCAGTTTTTAGTATTAGTTTCATACGTTTTTCTTGTATGAAAAAAAATTGGTTTCTCAGGCTTCAATCAAACAGTGTAAAATAGACAATATACAGTGCCTTGTGAAAGTATTTGCCTCCCTTGAACTTTTCAACTTTTTGCCACATTTCAGGCTTCAAACATAAAGATATAAATTTTAATTTTTTTGTGAACAATCAACAACAATTGGGACACAATCGTGAAGTGGAACGAAATTTATTGGATATTTTAAACTTTTTTAACAAATAAAATACTGAAAAGTGGGGTGTGCAATATTATTCAGCCCCTTTACTTTCAGTGCAGCAAACTCACTCCAGAAGTTCACTGAGGATCTCTGAATGATCCAATGTTGTCCTAAATGACTGGTAATGATAAATAGAATCCACCTGTGTGTAATAAAGTCTCTGTATAAATGCACCTGATCTGTGATAGTCTCAGGATTCTGTTTCAAGTGCAGAGAGCATCATGAAAACCAAGGAACACACCAGGCAGGTCCGAGATACTGTTGTGGTGAAGTTTAAAGCTGGATTTGGATACAAAAAGATTTCCAAAGTTTTAAACATCTCAAGGAGCACTGTGCAAGCGATCATATTGAAATGGAAGGAGTATCTGACCACTGCAAATCTACAAAGAACCGGCCGTCCCTCTAAACCAGGGGTCTCAAACTCGGCTGGGTTGGTGGGCTGCACATAGAGAAACATTTATAGCGGGGGGCCGCATCCCTTGTAGTACTAAGTGATATTTTTAGTAATACCAGAATTTTTTGCTCAATGTAGTAAAGTACAAATCCTGATCCCCTTCTTGTAGTAATGTCCCCATCCTGTAGTAATGTCCTTTTCTACTGATTTCCCCCATACTGATCCCCTTTTCTAGTGATGTCCCCCATCCTGATCCCTTTTTCTAGTGATGATCCCTATCCTGATTCCTTTTTATAGTGATGTCCACTATCCTGATCCCTTTTTCTAGTGATGTCCCCCATCGATCATGATCCCCTTTTGTAGTGATGTCCCCATACTGATCTCCTTTTGTAGTGATGTCCCCCATCCTGATCCCCTTTTCTAGTGATGTCCCCCTTCCTGATCTCCTTTTCTAGTGATGTCCCCAATGTTATTCCCCTTTAGTAGTCCCTATCTTGATCCCCTTTAGTGATGATGTCTCCCATCCTGATCTACTATTATAGTGATTCCCCCATCCTGTTTTACCTTCTTTTTACACACTCAAATACACACTATCACACTCACACACAAACCCACACACAAACCCCCCCCACACACACACACATACTCTCACACACACTCTCACACATCCTCATACACACTCTTACACTCACACTCATACACACACTGAAACTCGCACACACTTATACACATTTCCTCACTCACCCTCACACACACACCCTCTCACACACACTCACACTTTTCTCACTTTAATGATGCATCGCTCCAGTGCAGGGGGCCGCCACGGTCCCCGCTGTGCTGGCTTCCGGCCTCCACTGTGCTCCAGCCGCTGCGCAGACGAGCTCTGTTGCAGGTGACATTGATCTTGCTGAGTGGCAGAGCTTGTTAGTGCTGCGGACAGAAGTCATCACACAGCGGGGACTGCAGCGGTCTCCTGCACTGGGGCGATGCATCATTAAGTTGTCCGAGGTGCCGCGGGCCGCATAGTGAAGCCCCAGGGGCCGCATGCGGCCCCCGGGCTGCGAGTTTGAGACCCCTGCTCTAAACTTTCATCTCGAACAAGGAGAAGGCTGATCAGAGATGCAGCCAAAAGGCTCATGATCACTCTGGATGAACTGCAGAGATCTACAGCTGAGGTGGGAGAGTCTGTCCATGGGACAACAATCAGTCGTACACTGCACAAATCTGGCCTTTATGGAAGAGTGGCAAGAAGAAAGCCATTTCTCAAAGATATCCATAAAAAGTCTCGTCTGAAGTTTGCCACAAGCCACCTGGGAGACACACCAAACTTGTGGAATAAGGTGCTCTGGTCAGATGAAACCAAAATCGAACTTTTTGGCCGCAATGCAAAACAATATGTTTGGCGTAAAAGCAACACAGCTCATCACCCTCAAAACACCATCCACACTGTCAAACATGGTGGTGGCATCATCATGGTTTGGGCCTGCTTTTCTTCAGCAGGGAAGATGGTTAAAATTTGTGGAAAGATGGATGGAGCCAAGTACAGGACCATTCTGGAAGAAAACCTGTTGGAGTCTGCAAAAGACCTGAGACTGGGACGGAGATTTATCTTCCAACAAGACAATGATCCCAAACATAAAGCAAAATCTACAATGGAATGGTTCAAAAATAAACGTATCCAGGTGTTAGAATGGCCAAGTCAAAGTCCAGACCTGAATCCAATCGAGAATCTGTGGAAAGAGCTGAAAACTGCTGTTCACAAACGCTCTCCATCCAATCACAGTGAGCTTGAGCTGTTTTGCAAGGAAGAATGGGCAAGAATTTCAGTCTCTCAATGTGAAAAATTGATAGAGACATGCCCCAAGCGACTTGCAGCTGTAATCGCATCAAAAGGTGGCGCTGCAAAGTATTAACTGAAAGGGGCCGAATAATATTGCACACCCCACTTTTCAGTTTTTTATTTGTTAAAAAAGTTTAAAATATGCAATAAATTTCGTTCCACTTCACGATTGTGTCCCACTTGTTGATTCTTCACAAAAAAATTTGAATTTATATCTTTGTTTGAAGCCTGAAATGTGGCAAAAGGTTGAAAAGTTCAAGGGGACCAAATACTTTCACAAGGCACTGTATGAATGGCATGTGAGTGCAGTCAAATGTTATATATGGACCTGCAGTCTTATGTTATATATGGACCCACAAACTTAGCTTTGGCAATTTTGATCCAAGTATTGGGTCAAGATCGGACATGTGTCTGTGATTTTGTGCAGATCCTTCAGTCTGTGAAAATACATGACGTGAACAGCCCCATAGGCAGTGGCGTAACTGGCAGCTCATGGGCCCTGATGCGAAAGCTTTAATAGGGCCCCCAATTACTGCAAATCTTTAACTGCAATAGTCTTTTTCTATTAGCCAAACAGACTTTTGGAGCCCCTAAGCTCCAGGTGCGATTGCAGCCCCTGTTCTATCTGTGAAAACCTTGGATAGAAGTTATAAAGGGAAAAACCAACGTCTGAATGAGCCTTTAACCGGAGAGCTTTTGTCCATTTTGGTTGCTTAATGTGAACAGGTCAAGGTTTGTTATCTTACAATTACAATTTGTAAAAAAATAGGGGGGGGAACAAGAGGCGCAATAGTGCCCTATCACTAGTGACACTAATGTATGCGGTGGGTATGAATTCACTCACCTAGCACAGTTGTGAGACCCACAACTGGTGTAAAAGCATTTGGCATTAAATGCAGCTGCTGCAGGACTTCCACCTTCCACATGCACGTGGGAATCATCCAGAAGTTACCTCAGGGGAAATGGTGTATCAGTGTCCGCGCTGCTGAAATCCCAAGAAAACGATCCGGAAACCATATGTAGGTTGTATCAATCATCCATTTATTCCTTTCCTACGCGTTTCAACACTGTCCTAGTGTCTTCCTCAGGAATATCCCTGAGGAAGACACTAGGACAGTGTTGAAACGCGTAGGAAAGGAATAAATGGATGATAATTACAATTTGTAAACATTCTTAAAATATGCTTCGCTATTAAATGTGTTACAATCTACAGCTTGTGATCGTTTTTTCTCATACTGTTAGGCTAAGTTCACATCACGATTTTGTGCCTGTCCGTGGGATCCGTGTTGAAAGGAGGATCCCACGGACAGGCACGGATCCACACGGATCCCTGCACTCGGATGGCAAATAGCCATCCGATCCGAGTCTGTGCAGGATCCGTGTGGATCCTCTTCTCCCTGCTTGTCCCTGCTTCTTCTCTCTGTCCCTGCCTGTCCCTCCTCTATCTCTGCTCTATCTATTTATTATGCTTTCCCTGTCCTCCCCCCTCGTCCTCCCCCCTGTGCTCTCCCCTCCGGAATGTAAATAAAATAAAAAAATCCTCTCAGAGCATACATTACATTCCGGCGACTGCAGGACTGTGACAGTGTCTTCTACTGTGCAAAGGACCTCTCCTGATGTCAGAGCCGATCACCTGATGTGTCAGGTGACCGACTCTGACATCAGGAGAGGTCCATTGCCCTGCAGAAGACACTGTCACAGTCCTGCAGTCGCCGGAATGTAATGTATGCTCTGAGAGGACTTTTTTATTTTATTTACATTCCGGAGGGGACAGCACAGGGGGGAGGACGAGGGGGGAGGACAGGGGGAGCATAATGAAGAGATAGAGCAAAGATAGAGGAGGGACAGGCAGGGACAGAGAGAAGAAGCAGGGACAGACAGGGAAAGAAAGGGTTAATTATATGTACTGAGCACTGCCTCTGGGCATGCTCAGTACATACAACACGGAGCTGACATCGGATCCGAGCTCAGCTCAGATCCGATGTCCATAGGCTCCTATGCTATCGGGGCTCGGATCAGCTCTGATCCGAGGCTGTCCGATTTCATTCTCGGACACAAAAACGCAGCAGCCTGCGTTTTTGTGTCCGTGATGAAATCTGACAGGAACGGACAGGATCGGATGGTGCCAAACTCGGATGTCAAAAGGCACACATCCGATCCGATCCGAGCCCCATAGGAACACATTGGAACCGATTTTGGATCCGAGTGTATCCGCTTTGAAACGGATACACTCGGAAGCTCCAAAATCGTGATGTGAACCCAGCCTTAGTAGAATTGTGTGCTTGTTATATACTTCATTGTGGTTTATCTGTCACGTTACCTATCAGGTGTTCACCTGTGGTGCTTGTATCAGGCATAGGGCTTTATACTGTGGGCTGTGGTGTTCACATTTATTTATGAAGAGTCTGACTTTGTTGAAATGCGTTAAAGACAGCAGTTTGTCTGTACCACATTTTTTAAGTTCTAATACTTTGTTTTTGCTGAATTTTGTTGTCTATGCCTATACGAAGTATGGCTAGGAGACTAACCCCACACCAGTGATTGCCTGCAGACCGGCTTTTACTAGGTGGTAATGGACATTGAAATCGGGGAAAGGTGTATCTTGAGTGTTTGTGCTTTAATCACTTAATGAACATTTATAGAGAGTCACAGTCATGATTTATAAAAGTGAATTAAATTGGTAGATTACATGAATGCACCCAAATGTGAAAATTGACAATTTCTAAATGAGCATATCTGACCAGTTACAGTTCTGGGGTCTTAAAATGATTTCTTGCTTTATGTAAAGCTTAAACTGGTTAACCCCTTTATGGGAGAAATACCTTAATGGCCATAAACTGTTGTGTTGGGGCCTATACAGCTATAACTTTGTTTATACCTTAGGCTGGGGTCACAGTTGTCATGCGTTTTTTTAGTGATTTAACAAAACTCATGCGTTTTTTCATGTCAGCATGAGTTCTTTAAGGTGTGTGATGGCTCCCTGCGTTTTTGGCTGCGTTTTTAAATCAGCACCCAAAAATAGTGCATGTACTATTTTTTGGTGCGTTTTTATAACATGGTCCCTATGGAAAACGCATGCAAAAACGCATGTACAATTAGTACCTTTTAGTGCCATTCAAAAACGCATGCGTTTTCCATAGGCCCCCATGTTAAAAAACGCATGCGTTTTTGGAAATGCACCAAAAACGCATGGTACTGTCACACATGCTTTTTTGCTATTAGGGCATGCGTTTTTTAACATGGGGGCCTATGGGTGCGTTTTTTACATTTTGAAAACGCAGGTCTCCAAAAACGCTTGTGAAAAATGCAACTGTGACCCTAGCCTTACTTCAGCTGTAAAAATTAAAAGCCCCTGTGATCCATGTATGACATAGCTGGAGTCCAGTACAAACACAGTTATAGTCGTATGGGCCACAACGTACCAGTTTATGAGCATTGAGTAGATTTCGATATAAGTTGGCTAAACTTTTTAATTTTCATGTAAATAAAAAAGTCCGCAATACAGAGGGACAGTTTTATTATTAGCAGAATTTAGCCATATTTATGTAGCAGGTACTGTATGTTACATTTATTAGGTGTTTTAAACATGACCCGTCCCAGGGCCTTCAGGTACCCGATCTTGTGCATTGTAGTTCACGGGGGATGTCACAGGGGCCTGTGCCCGGTCCCGTGGCCCTGGTGGTGGCTGAAAAAGGGGTATAAAGTCAATGGAAAATAAAATAAAAGATGATTTGTGACCCCACCTACGGTTCCGGTAATGTTACTGGCGCTGCGGGACAAACCTCCAGGGTGATGATGGAGCAGAAAGATGGTTACGCTCCCTGTAGGTGGAGTGGGATCCCCGGGGCAGTAGTGGAATTTATAGTTTTTACACAGGAGCACAGTTTACACCACGCCTTGTGACTTATCCCCTCCCTACTCCCGTCGGCGGCTCCTCAGGTGGAGATAATAAAGTACGCCACACAGTCTTTTCACTCTGAATGGGATTACTGGCAGTTCTTTAAAGCAGGTTGGCAAATAGCACAGTCTTCAGTCATTTCGGGGAACCAGGATGCTTTACTCAGGATCTTCGGTGGTATGCCTGCCGTTCCTGTCCGGTCCCTCACTGTGCTCTCTCCTGTCTCCTTCAGTGCTCCATGTGCGCAGAGCCTCCAGCCAGCTCCCACGGATCCTCTCTGGAGGACTCCTCTCCAGGTTCTCCGGACCCTATACGGTGCCTTTTTAAGGATGCGCCTCAACTTCCTCTAGAAGCTCGGGCCTCCGGTTCAACGGCTCGGGGATAGACACCCGCGCCGTTCTCAGAGACTGTCCTCTGTTCCGGGTCAGATCTCTCAAGTCGGTAGACGTACCGGGTCCGGATTCAGGCGCACCGCACTACCTGGTGCCCTTAGGATCTCCTTCTGCCCTGACGGCTTCTCCGCCATCTTGCACTCCTCACTCCCCAATGTAGCTCTCCGACTGTCTGTGTTACTCTGCCTAGCTCTCCTACCACCCACACACTTTTCTACCCTGTCACTCCTCCCATGGGACTGGGTCCTCCCTGAAGTGAGTCCACCCACGGTCCCCTACCTAGGGTGTGTGTGGATGTGTGTTATTAGGGTCCTTTGTGCAGCATCTCAATTCCCCAGTCACAGGAATACTACATACTCTTTTATGGGTGCAGAACCCCTACGTGGCGTCCAAACCAGTGGTGCACCACAAACACGTCTTGCACCTTCAAGGATAAAGGAGTGTGGGCTGAGTAGGAAAGTTGTGTCAAATTGCACCAACATTTTAAGGCAAAAGAAAGGGATAAACTAAATGCATCTAGTTGTTTAATTTAGTGAAAAAGATACAGTAAATGGGTGGAATGACATGTGCTGTACATCTATTGCAAAGTATAGGAAACATTTTTAATTTATTTATCAATCCATGAAAAACACTCTCGACACACTGATGGTAAAAACTGGCACACGGACTGCAGGCTGATGACACACCAACTGCACACTGATGACACACGGAATACACGCTGATTAAACACGGACCGCACACTGATGACCCACAGACTATACACTGATGACACATGGACCACACACTGATGACACACAGACTGTACACTGATGACACATGGACCGTACACTGATGACACACAGACTGTACATTGATAACACTGGGAGACTGTACCCTCACAACAGATGGTTCACATACTGATGACACAGGGACAATACACTGATGACACACGAAATGTACACTGATGACCAACGGGCTGTACACTGATGACACAGGGAGACTGTACCCTCACAACAGATGGAACATATACTGATGACACAGGGACAATACAATGATGACACACGAAATCTACACTGATGACATACAGACCGTACACTGATGACAGGCTGACCATACACTCAGAACAGATGGACCATACTCTGAGGACAGAGAGATAGTACACTGATGACACACAGACTATACACTGATGACATACAGACCATACACTGACGACAGGCTGGTCAGACACTCACGACAGATGAACCATCCACTGATGACACAGGGACTGCACACTAATGACACAAGGACCGTACTGTTGCAGAGTGCAGCGTCTGAATCTCCACCGATGCAGTAGAAACTTCTCTATGAGCAAGTGATATGGGAAACCAGGTTTTACTTCTTTCTTAGTAACATGAGATACAGGATAAGAGCACAATCACTCCATGCTGCTGAAACACTAAAACCGAAAGTACAAAAGCAAAGTACAATAGAGATTCTCTCCCCCACAACACAGCAAGTATAGAACTTTACAAAATATCGCCATGTACTGTCAGACCAGTATAAAGTCCTCCTTTACTCAGATTAAGTCCTCAACTGTTGCATACGTTAACACCCTTTCTCAACAGTAAGGACTTATTCAATCAAACCCAATTTCTTTAGTAGTCTTTGATGGTTTTCAACATTCAACGCCTTCGTAAAAATGTCTGCTGTCATTTCTTTAGTAGAACAATATTCCAGTTTCAAGATTCCTTGTTCCTGATGATCTCTCAAAAAATGATATTTCAAATTAATGTGCTTGGTTCTTGGATTAACTCTTTCCATCTGAGCAAGAACAATACATCCTTGATTATCCTCATTCAATTTTGTTGGTTCCAACTGTGGTTATCTTAAGTCTGTTAACAATTGTCTTAACCATCGAACTTCTTGACTTGCATATGCTGCTGCAACGTATTCTGCTTCTGTTGAAGACAGCGTTACTATTGACTGTTTCTTACTAGTCCAACTTATTGGTCCGCCTGAGAGAAAGAAAATATAACCACTGGTAGATTTTCTGTCAGTTGGATCTCCAGTCCAATCTGCATCAACGTATCCTGTTAAAATGCATTTATAACTTGTAGGTAGTTTCAGTTTAACGTTGCTAGTTCCTTTCAAATAACGTATTACTCTCTTCACGGCATTCCAATCCGCTTTATTTGGCTTGGATACTGTTCTACTCAGAATTCCTAATGCTGCTGCGATGTCTGGCTTTGTAACAGTCGCTAGATACAGTAATTTTCCTATTGCCATTCTTTACTCTTTATTATTTGATAAAAGTGGGAATAGGAAGGGGAACAGCTCACCGTCAGTAAGGATCTGCTTCCACTGGTTCCAGGCCTGCAAGGACAACGCCCTGGTTGTGGGCTGGTGCAATTAGAGGAAGAAATTCCAGCAGGAGGGTTCCAGTATTTTTCTTCTTTTATTAAATGATAAATAACATTCATATAATAGGCAGTACAAGTGTACAGACAGGCCAACGAGTTTTGACACACTCAGGTCTTAATCATGGCTCATTTTTGATGATATGGAAGTATACTTATATACACCCCCCATGTTCATCACAGGTGTTAAAAATCTGCCCCATAATATACAATTGGTTCAAAGTAAATTCAACAATGAAAAACTTAATACAATCATAGTAAAAAATAAAAATATATTTTCTATTAATCTGCTTAAATCATATTACAAGATATATATATATATTAGTATTGAAGAATAACGTCATGTCTAATATTTAAACCGAGTGGGATTCTAGTGCCCAAGCTGAAGATCCAAAAACTTTCTTTTTTGTAATAATTTACATCTCAGGTCTCCTCCCCTGAAAGAGTTAACTATTTTATCAATACGACTGAAAGAAAATGTTTTTGTATCGCCTCCATGCACTGAGGCAAAGTGTCTGGATGCAAAAGATATATTAACCGCATTAGAATTTGCAGCATCTGATAAGTGTCTACAAATCCGGCGCTTTCTCCGGTGAATTAAAGCACTGGATTTTCAGACACTTATCAGATGCCGCAAATTTCAATGCGGTTAATATAATACATGAGAGACGTTTTGGTGGTTTTCTTTTGTTTTCTCTCATTGAACATCTTGGTTCTGTGTCTGTTTGTAGTTGTATTTCTTCACTTTCAGTGTTCTGTTCTTTATCAATTTCAACTACTTTCTCATCAGATATTTCTTCAGTCATGCCATTACTGTTTTTCTCATTTTTTGTTTCAATATAAATCATAGTGTCTTCATTTAAATCTTCAATGAATGTCACACTGTTACTCCCTGTGACTGTCTGTTTTACGATCTAGGATTCTGTATCCTTTGCAATTTTCACTATATCCAACGAATTTTCCTTCCATGGATCTGTTTTGAACTTTGGAACGTTTTTCTGTTGGAATGAATACAAAAACTTTATTTCTAAAAACTCTTAAATGATTTACACTTGGTTTCATACCTTGCCACAGTTTATATGGAGTTTTCTTCATATTTCTGAAAAAAGTTGGTTTTGCAGATATGTAGCTGTCATTGCTGCTTCTCCCCAATATTTCTCTGGTAGTTTGGAATCGGTCAGCATGCATCTTATCATTTTAGTTAGAGATCTGCTTTTCCTTTCTGCTACTCCATTTTGTTTAGGTGTGTATAGACACAGTTTTTTGATGTTCTATACCAGGGGTCTCAAACACGCGGGCCGCGGGCCGCATGCGGCCCCTGGGGCCCCTCAGTGCGGCCCCAGACACAGTGGAGAGTGAATCATGTCGGCGGTCCTGTGCGGGGGGGGCGCCGCGATACTGCTTTATTATCACTTCCAGCCCTTTTATTGACACTTCACTGCCGCTCGCTCTGCAGCTTGCTCTGTGCCCTGCAAGTTCAATACAAGCCGCCAGCCAATGAGAGGCGCATGACGTCACCTGCGGGCCTCTCATTGGTTGGCAGCTTGCATAGGGCGCAGAGCGAGCGGCAGTTTAGTCTCAATGAAGGGGCCGGAAGTGATAATAAAGCAGTATCGCGGCGGCCCCCCCGCCCAGGACTACCAGCTAGGTTCCCTGCATAGGGAGCACTCTGCGCGGCAGTTTAGTGTCAGTGAAGGGGTCGGAAGTAATAATGCGGCAATATCGCGGCGGCCCCCCGCACAGGACCGCCGGCTAGGTTAGTTGTACAAACGAGTCTGTGTCTGTGAGTTAATGTGAGTGTGTGCATGTGTGTGAGAGTGAGTGTCTGAGAGTGTGTGAGCGTGTGAGCCTGAGTGTGTGTGTCTGAGCCTGAGTGTGTGTCTGAGCCTGAGTGTGTGTGTCTGAGCCTGAGTGTGTGTGTCTGAGCCTGAGTGTGTGTGTCTGAGCCTGAGTGTGTGTCTGAGCCTGAGTGTGTGTCTGAGCCTGAGTGTGTGTCTGAGCCTGAGTGTGTGTCTGAGCCTGAGTGTGTGTCTGAGCCTGAGTGTCTGAGCCTGAGTGTCTGAGCCTGAGTGTCTGAGCCTGAGTGTCTGAGCCTGAGTGTCTGAGCCTGAGTGTGTGTGTCTGAGCCTGAGTGTGTGTCTGAGCCTGAGTGTGTGTCTGAGCCTGAGTGTGTGAGCCTGAGTGTGTGAGCCTGAGTGTGTGAGCCTGAGTGTGTGAGCCTGAGTGTGTGTGTCTGAGCCTGAGTGTGTGTGTCTGAGCCTGAGTGTGTGTCTAAGCCTGAGTGTGTGTCTGAGCCTGAGTGTGTGTCTGAGCCTGAGTGTGTGTCTGAGCCTGAGTGTGTGTCTGAGCCTGAGTGTGTGAGCCTGAGTGTGTGAGCCTGAGTGTGTGAGCCTGAGTGTGTGTGTCTGAGCCTGAGTGTGTGTGTCTGAGCCTGAGTGTGTGTGTCTGAGCCTGAGTGTGTGTCTGAGCCTGAGTGTCTGAGCCTGAGTGTCTGAGCCTGAGTGTCTGAGCCTGAGTGTGTGAGCCTGAGTGTGTGAGTGAGTATGAGCGTGAATGTGTCTGAGCCTATGAGTGCGTCTGAGCCTGAGCGAGAGTGCGTCTGAGCCTGAGTGAGAGTGCGTCTGAGCGAGAGTGCGTCTGAGCATGAGTGCGTCTGAGCCTGTGAGTGCGTCTGCGTCTGAGCCTGTGAGTGCGTCTGAGCCTGTGCCTGTGAGTGCGTCTGAGCCTGTGCCTGTGAGTGCGTCTGAGCCTGTGCCTGTGAGTGCGTCTGAGGCTGTGCCTGTGAGTGTGTCTGAGCCTGTGAGAGTGTCTGCATCTGAGCCTGTGAGTGCGTCTGCGTCTGAGCCTGTGAGTGCGTCTGAGCCTGTGCCTGTGAGTGCGTCTGCGCCTGTGAGTGCGTCTGCGTCTGCGCCTGTGAGTGCGTCTGCGTCTGAGCCTGTGAGTGCGTCTGAGCCTGTGAGTGCGTCTGCGTCTGTGAGTGCGTCTGAGCCTGTGCCTGTGAGTGAGTGAATGTGTGTGTGAAAAGAATGTAGACTAGGTTGGGGACATCAGTATAAAAGGGGATCAGGATGGGGATGTTAGTACAAGAAGGGGATAAGGATTTGGACAGTACTACATTGACATTTTTAGTAATACCAGAATTTTTTGCTCACTACAAGCAATGCGGCCCCCGATAAAAAAAGTTTCTATGTGCGGCCCACCAACCCAGCCGAGTTTGAGACCCCTGTTCTATACCATTTTGTCTTAAGTAGTTCTCTATTTTGTGTCCTGTAAATTCACCTCCATTATCACTTATGATGACAATTGGCTTCCTTTGAAATTTGTTATTCGACCTTGTTACGTAGTCTACAAGTTTATCAAAAACTTCACTTTTGTTCTTGATCAAGTATGTGACTGTGTATCTTGAGTAGTCATCTATGAAAGTCACCATGTATCTATTTCCTCCTGATGTAGTCACTTTCATGGGTCCACATACGTCAGTATGCACCAAATCAAGTGTGTTTGTGCTTTTTGTTTCACTTTCTTTAGGAATAGATATTTGTGTGGCTTTAGATTTTATCTAGATTTATCTTTAGATCTTTTGTCAATTCTTTTCTTTGTAGTTCTCTTATGCTTTCAGGGTGTCTGTAAAAGAAAAAACAACAACAGCTTGTAGTGCGCCTATACACATGGGGCTGTTAGCGGGCGGTTCTTTTGCATTTAAACTCACCTGGTCTGGTTATAAACCACAGCCCGTAGATAAGCTTATTAATTTGAAGCAGCAGAATCCTCCGGTTCCGTCCTCGTGCTTCCTACGAGGTCTTCTCCGGGGAAACACTAGTGCCGGGCGGCGTCACGTGTCTAGTAAAGGGGCCGATCCAGCTGGCGTCTTTTCAGGTCCTCTCCCTCCTCTGCAGCTCACTCCACCACTCTCCCCATAGGGAGTCAAAATGATACAAAAAGATGGAAGCGTGATGTATGTTTGGGCGCTGAGGTAAGGAAGATCTCTGATGCTGGCTTCTTTTCCGGACTTTATTAAAATAATTGCAGTTATAATTATTCAAGCTTAAGGCTCTCAAAACCCACGATGCATTTCGACGTGCATACACGTCTTTCTCAAGTGAATGTCTATGCCACACGTAGTAGATCAAGTAGATGTCTATGCCACACGTGAATACAAATACAATTCTTGTGATCATATGTACATATCTTCATTTGCTCATTTAATGTGTCTAAATTATATAATTGTTCATCTGCCTTGACATTTGTTATCATCTTGTTTCCTGCTAGAACTGTGCACTCATTGTCTTTAAATCTTACAGTAAGTCCTTTAGCTGTTAAACGTTTCACAGATAATAATCCGCCCTCCAATCTTGGAACATATAACACATCCTGTACAAGTATTTTTTAATATTGTCCAAATTTGTTAGAACAGTTTAGCACTCCTTGTCCAACACCTTCTGCAGTTAAATGGCTTCTTTCTTATCTAAATCAAGTTCAGTAAAGACATTTTTGTTACTTGCCAGGTGACTTATTGCTCCTGAGTCAATAAAACAACCCAGTGATGATTTTTTATCAGTTATGTTAAATGTGCCATTCCAATTATTTTCACATGAATCAGAAATTGTATATTTCACCTTCTGTGTGTTCTCTTTATGGTGTAACTTCTGTTGTTATGCTTTCCATATAATACAGTCTTTCTTTAAATGACCTTTTTTCTTACATCTGAAACATTCTCTTGTCTTTTTATTACAGGTTTTTTCAATTCTGTAGCTTTAAGAGTATTTCCATTATCCTTTTCAGTAGAAGAATCATTTGTTTGTTCTTTCCTTCTCTAATATTCATCTATGTCTTGTTTTCACAAACTCCAATGTAATGTCTGTTTCAGGTCTTGTCTCAAGTGCATTTATCAAAGCTGTATATGAATCTGGTAAACTGCACAATAATATAGCTGCGACATGACTTTCTTTAATGTCTTCACCAATTGATCTTAGCTGTGATATCACTACCATCATAGAGAATATGTGCTTCTGTGTGTCATTATCTGCACTTAGTCTTATACTGTAAAGTTTTCTTAGTAGAAATAACTTTTGATTCAAGCTAAGTCTTTCAAGTAACTTTCTCAGTGCTTCCCACATTCCTTTCTCTGTATCCTCATTTCTTATCTGTATTAATTGAGCATCATCCACTAATAAGCTAATGGTGGCTCTTGCTTGTCTATTTTTCTTATCCCATGTCTGATTATCTTCATCAGGTCTATCTGTAGTGATTACTTCCCATAAATCATCCTTAGATACCAACATCTCTACTTTGAACTTCCATAACTGATAGTTCTCATCGTTTAGTTTAGTTACTGTGAGTTTTAGCTCTGTGCTACTCATCATCTTTAAATAGTCTTACTTGTTTGTAGAGAGTTGTAGTGAATAATTTTTCTGCTTTTCCAGTGTCCTGGGTGTCTAGGATTCTCTGTGCTTATCTCCAGTGCCTGGGCTTTCCGGTGCCTGGGATCATAAATACCTTTGTCCCTCCGGTATCTGGGATCTGTACTTGGGTCACTCCTTTGCCTGGGATTATTAGTATCTGGTCCCTCCGGTGCCTGGGCCCATAACCTGTTGCAGAGTGCAGCTTCTGAATCCCCACCGATGCAGTAGAAACTTCTCTGTGAGCAAGTGATATGGGAAACCAGGTTTTACTTCTTTCTTAGTAACATGAGATACAGGATAAGAGCACAATCACTCTGTGCTGTTGAAAGACTAAAAATGAAAGTACAAAAGCAAAATATAATAGAGATTCCCTCCCCCACAACACAGCAAGTATAAAACTTCACACAATATCCCCATCTATTGTCAGGCCAGTATAAAGTCCTCCTTTACTCAGATTAGGTCCACAGGTGTTGCATATGTTAACATGTACAACTACAAAAACATATACAGTGGCTTGCTACAGTGCTAAATTATGCTACAATTGGACATGGAAAATTTTGGCATTGCTGTTATAGGAATATTTTTTAAAAAAAAGTGATACTTAGCTTATGTATTAGCCAATTGCATGTGAGACCAATAACTGCGACAAGGTGCATCTCACTTATCAGGAACTTAATCTGAATATGCCTCTATCTGGATCAAACATCTACCTGTCTGGGCAGAAGGATCCTGGATAAATAAGAAAATGGATACGTCCTGGCTAAGGCCGGCTTCACACTATGGGTTTTCGGGTCCGGGGCTGTCCAGTGTGAACCGGACATCCCCGTCCGTATTCACCCCCCATGTATCTCTATGGTGCCGGATTGTGCATATTTGGCTTCTGGTTTGTTGTTTTTCTGGGAGGATCCAGTTTTGCCGATTTTTGCATCAGACACAAAAACGGAGTCTAGATCATTTTTTGTGTCTGATGCAAAAATCAGACAAAACCAGATCTGTGGCCCATAGGATGGGGGTCTCCGGGCACCGGATTGCACTGAAACCAGCAGAAAATTGTCCTGGTTCCTGGTGCTGAAAGAGTGGCGGCTGTTAAAGGCAGCCGCCGCTGAATTTCAGCACCTGGAGAGATCCAAGGCTGAAATTTCAGCACCGCGGCCAGCTCCCCTACAGCCGCAGTGCTGAAGTTTCAGTACTGGACAGCACCAGCAACGTAGCTGGCAAAAAGCGGGATCTGCCTTCAGGTTCTGCTCGTCCGTGGCTGTCAGGTTCTGTCCGGTGCATCCTGCAAAACGCTGGACAGAAACTGACAGTCAAAAACTGTGGTGTGAAGCCGGTCTAAGGGGTTCAGTGCTTAGTCAGAGAAATGTATTACAGATATATGAAAAAAACTGACCAGCACCCCCAATGGGTGTGAACAGGTGCCTAGCTGAAAAACACAGTATAACTACAAAAACATATACAGCAGCATTCTACAATGCTAAAATATGCTACAATCAGACAAGGAATATTTTGGTATAGCATTACTGCTGTAGGAATATTTAAAAAAAAAAAGAGATACCGTACTTAGCTTATGGATTGGCCAATACATGTGAGCATGATAACCGCGACAAGGTGATGTCATTTAGCGGAGACCTAACCTGAAATGTCTCTAATTAAATTAAAAATCTACATTCTCAGGCAGAAAGGATCCTGGCTAAATTTAAAAAAAATGGATTCACCATGGCTAAAGGGCAGAGTGTTCAGTCACACAAAGTGTATTACAAATATAGCAAAAAAAACCTGACCAGTAGATCCAACAGGCGGACTTAACACTCTACTCACAACAGACGGACCGTTTAGTGATGACACACGGACCGTATACTCAGTGCAGTAACTTGAAGCTCATGAACACGATGCAAAAGCTCTAATGGGACCCCCAATTATTGCAAATCTTTACTAGCATTAGTTTTTTTCTATAGGCCCAAGGGACATTTGGGGCCCCTTTGGCCCCAGGGCCCAGGTGTGAGTGCAACCCCTGCACCTGTTGTGGTTATGCTCCTGCATACATTGAAAACAGAAAGGCTATACACTGATGATACATGGACCGTACATTGATGAAAAATGGTCCGTACACTGATGGAAAAAACGGTCTTACGGACCCTACACTGATGACACATGGACCATACACTGATGACACACGGACCGTACATTGATGTCACACGGACTATGGAATGATGACACTGGAACCATTTTTCCATGGACGTGTGAATGAAGCTTTAAGGAAATATATTACCATTTTCAAGATACTGTATATTTTTCTTCCCAGTGATTGATATTTCTTGATTACATCCAGAGACTTCATACTAGCACAAACCTACTTTTTCTCTCAGCTCAGATGTTAATTCAATTATAACCAACTAGCTGGGTGCCCGATGCAGATGCATCGGGATTCTAGCAGAGCGAGTCTCTGACTCGCAATGGCCGCTTCGCGGCCAATGCTTCGCGCTGCTAAGGCGACTCGCCATGCCCGCTGCGCGGGCATATCGAGTCGCCTTAGAACTGCTCGCAATGGCCGCTGCGCGGCCAATGCTTCAGTCGTATCCACATGACGACATTGACTCGCAGCGTGAGCGGACTCAAAAGGGGCAAAAATCCCATTCGTGATTATATAATAGATATGTGTCATTATCTATGAGCTACGTCAACATCAACAGTAGTTGCAGAAATCTCCAGATGAGGCTGTTCAGCTTTCATAGTGAGGTTTTCACTTCTCAGCTATGTACAGGGTGGCAGCCTTAAAATGTTCTCCTCAACTGACAGCTTAAAGGCCGGGGTCACTTGACAGTATAAAAAAATCATTCAGCGTTTCACCCAGACTTTTTTCTCACTTATAAGGGAATGTGCTCACCATCCGGAGGCACTGCATCTTGGACGCAGTGCCTTTGGACCTGAGGAAATGCGCGGGTGCATGCAAGGAGACAGCAACCGCCTTGTGCCCACGATCTGCTTTGGGTGAAGGGCAGTTTCTCCATGCGTGCAGTAGATGGGGACCGCTCCTGACTCTGCAGCATGAAATTAAGATGTTGCAGAGAAACGGAAGTCCAAAAACCCACGCTGCAGCTGGTTGCGTGAAGCATAGTGAGGATGAGATTTCTACAAATCCCATCCACTTTGCTGCTACTGGACAACGCATTTTTTTGGATGCAGCAGCAAGGCGATGCATTCCAAAACACTTTATTCCCTGATTGAGAGTATGCAACCTAATCTGTATTAAATCCGTTTTTAACAGCAGCAGCTTTTAATAACTTACATGACCATTTACAGTTTCCTACACTACAGAATTGCAATGTCAACTGATAATCACAATTTCCTTAATGCTAAGGTCATTGTGTTGTCCTATGTGAAAATATCCTAACATGAGGAAATTAGCAGTGTTTTACATTTATTTCCTAAATTTAATATATTATAAGTAAAATATAAAAATGTAAATGAGATACAGTTAATGAAAAAGATACTGATCAAAATGAGAGAACACTTTCAGATATTTGCAAATTCCGGTGTTAATCAGGCACCTGGTGCTGATTTTCTTAATTATCTGACAAGCCCTATTTAACTGGCAGCCTGATGGTGGGTTTACACACACCAATCATTGTATCCAATCTCTGAACCAATCTCTGGTTGCAGTGAAATCATGGACAGATTGCTCCATGTTGTACACAGCCACAAAATGGAACTATCTGTCCATGATTTCACTGCAACCAGAGATTGGTTCAGAGATTGGATACAATGATTGGTGTGTGTAAACCCACCATGAGGCTGGTTTTAAGTAATATACGGTAAGTGGAAAAAGAAAGGCGCACAGTGTGTATACTCGTGAGACAATTTTCAGACTTAAAATTAGAATTGCTCACCTTTTACAATTGTGAAAGTCACAACCGCTATAAAGACATGTAGCAGGTCTCTCAGTCTGCTGCGATCTCCCACTATAAGCTTAAAACCATAAAAGACCAAAGAAATTGGGAGTGTGACTGCGCTCCTGTTGGCATAGAAAGAAAATTCTTCTTAACTAAAAAATTAATAATCATGTGATTTTATTTTCTACGCGTTTCAGGGTAACTAAAATACCCCTTCTTCAGGAAAATGTACATCTGTGTGATTCTTCCTGAAGAAGGTTTTTTTTGGTTACCCTGAAATGCGTAGAAAATAAAATCACATAATTATTAATTTTTTGGTCAAGAAGAATTTTCTTTCTATGCCAAAAGGAGCATGGTCACACTCCCAGTTTCTTTAATCTTTTATGGTTTTAAAACTGCAGTTTTTCCCTGATCTGGTTCGATCAGGTTTGTGTATCAACACCAGGAGTGACTCCAAAACTCAGAACAGGTGTCAGTCTTTCAATTATAGTTTTTCTCTCCAAGTTTGTCTCCTGCTTTTATCACACAAACCTCTCACCCCGCCATTCTTCTACTTCTTTCGTGGCATAGACTCCAGAAATTCAAAGTCCGCGGGGGGGTGGGGTGGAGCTACCAAAGGGGGCGTTGTAATGGCCGTGAACAAGGGCACGCCCACCACATCAGGGCTATGCGCTTGGACACGCCTACTATGATGCCCCCTGATTAACTCCACTCCTTGAGGCCTTGGAATTGTTGACGTCTATGGCTACTTTCACACTACGATTTTGTCAAATCCGATGCTGTCCGATGAAAATCGGACAGCATCGGATGCTCAAAATCGGATGCCATCCGATCCGATTTTTTATCAGATCTAATTTAAATGGCTGGGGGAGGTCTTGGGAGTGGTCTAGGGTATTGAGCATGCTCAATGCAGAAAATCGGATCAGATATTGGATCCGATTTTCCATCCGATCAGATCCCCCATAGACTCCCATATTATTTTAATCGGATCCGATGTGATCCGATGCGATCCGATTTTTGAATCGGATACGAAAATCGGAGCAGTCTCCGATTTTGGCTCCTGAAAAAAATCGGACAGAATCGGATCGGATGCAAATCGGATGCCATTAAATGCACATCTGATCCGATCCCCATTGGAGAACATGGGGGCTAAATCGGATCCGATGCTGTCCGATTTTCATCGGACAGCATCGGATTTAACAAAATCGTAGTGTGAAACCAGCCTATGCTGGAGGAAGAAGAAGAAGACATGCTAGGGTGAGAGGTGGTTGGACAGAAGCCTGGAGCGGGTGAGAACTTAGGGGGCCACCGCTGCACACTCGCACAACCGCACCGCCGTACACCCGCACTGCCGTACACCCGCACTGCCGCACACCCACATATTGTAGAATACCCGATGCGTTAGAATCGGGCCACCAACTAGTGTATACTATAATTTACTTCACAGAAATTATAGCAGAAATACACCATTCCAGGATTCCATGATTGTAGCACATTTTCTGATGCTGGTGCACAGGCAGCCCAAAGATGTACCAAAAAAACAAGCTTCTTAAAGGGAACCTGTCACCTGTTTTGGGGGTCCTAAATTCTGCCCACTACCTTTAACATGATAACATTGGGGTTCCTTTAACCCCTTTACATCCCCAGACATGCCCCTGCATACCTCATGAAACAAATTTTAATCTGTCCCGTTCTGTCTGCTAATTACTTCTTAAGGGTCATATGAGGGTCTGCACACTACGATTATCGCACCCTGCTGCATGGATAACCTGCCCCGCTTCACATTAACTCCGCACCACTGTTTGGAAACCCACCCCTCCTGTGTTTGCAAGTGAATGACATAGCAACATCATTCACAAGTCTCGCACCTGTGCAGTGGCGCGCCTCACTGTGACCTATTGAAGAGCCAGTGTTTCCAAAGTGCAGCTGTGACATGGTGGGTTCACATCACCCGCACAGTGTCACGAAGCATCGGATAGTGACATTCTTTCAAAAACACAGCAAAAACCATGCAGGTTTCGATTTCCAGCAGGTCATAAAACCAATGTGTGTGCACATCATTTCCTGAATCACATAGGTTTTGCTGGGAAAAGCGCAGGTTTAGATTAGCTTGGATCTTCACAAAATCTAGGTAAAAGCGCACCAAAACCACAGGAAAAATGCCCTGTGTGAACATAGCCTTACAGTTTTTGAAAGCCTGAACCATTTAAAAGATGCTTAAAGGACTAAACTTATGACCAGCAATTCGTTTTTCCATACAAATAAATGGGACAATTCATTCTAACATTATGTGAGTTATTTTTCCAGCATTTTTAAAAACCGATCTGCTCAAAAAATGGAGGAAAAAGATGCTGTGTGATTGTAGCCCAAAACTTTCTCACACACATTTTTTTCCAGAGTTTGGCTAATAAAAACCACATTGAGTTTCATTTGTTTTTTCAAATGTTTCTTTTTAAGAACCACATGGGGATTCCAGCCCTCAGCTGCCTAGTTGTACCTGGCTGGCAAAGAAAAATGCGGTGAAGCCCCACGCCGTTTTTTTTCTTGTCAGCCAGGTACACCTAGGTAGTTGGGGGTGGATGGCAGCTCCCAGCTGCCTAGTTGTACCTGGCTGGCAAAGAAAAATGTGGCGAAGCCCTACGCCGTTTTTTTTCTTGAAAGCCAGGTAGACCTAGACAGCTGTGGGCTGCCATCCACCCCCTACTACCTAGGTGTACCTGGCTGGCATGAAAAAACGGCATCTGGCTTCACCACATTTTTCTTTGCCAGCCAGGTACAACTAGTCAGCTGGGGTGGATGGCAGCTCCCAGCTGCCTAGTTGTACCTGGCTGGCAAAGAAAAATGCGGCTAAGCCCCATGCCGTTTTTTTTCTTGCCAGCCAGGTACACCTAGGTAGTTGGGGGTGAATGGCAGCTACCAGCGACCTAGTTGTACCTGGCTAGTAAAGGAAAATACAGCAAAGCCACATGCCATTTTTTTCTTGCCAGCCACATACAACTAGTCAGCTGGGAGCTGCCATCCACCCCCAACTACCTAGGTGATGCACCATATATATAATGTATATATATACAGTAGATATATATATAAGCTACTGTATATATACAGTATATATATATGGTGCATCTATAGATATGATAAGTCTCAATATATATATACACAAGTGTATAGATGGATCATATATATACTGCATATATACAGTGGATGCATCTATATATAATATATATATATATATATATATATATATATATATATATATAGTGTATATCTATATATAATATAGATTATGCATCAACTGTATATATACAGTATATATGTGATGCCTCTATACACTTGGATATATATATATATATATATATATATATATATTCATCATATCTATAGATGCACCATATATATATACTGTATATATATATACAGTATATGCATCATATATATATATATATATATATATACACTATATATTAGCTGCATCCACTTTATATATACAGCATATATATGACGCATCTAGAGATATGATGCATCTATACACTTGGGTATATATATATATATATATATGTATATATATATTATATAGATTCACCATATCTATAGATGCACCATGTATATATACTCTGTATACATACAATAGATATTATATATATTATATATATATATATATATATATATATATATATATACATATATATATGTGTATATATATAGTTAGATTATATATATATATGTGTGTGCACATATACATGCAAATATAAATATACGGTACTCTAACTATATATATATGTATGTATTTGTGTGTGTGCATATATATATTATATATATGTGCACACACACACATATATATATATATATATATATATATATATATACACATGCACACACACACATATATATAATCTAACTATATATATGTGCATCTATATATATATAGATGCACATATGAAATATGCCTAATCAAAGTGAATATATATATGTGTATGTAATCCATATATATATGTGGATTACACACACATATATATGAGCTGGTTTGGGAGGGGGGCGCCGATACTCACCTTCCGAAGACGCCGATCGTTGCCTAGTGACGCCGGGACTCGGCGTCGGCTTCTCCTGCCGCACTGCGCATGCGCGGGCTGGAAATGACGCGGTCACCGGCCTCGCGTCATGAAGAGCGGGGCGGGAAGATTCCAATGGGCGCCCCCGCTCTTCAAATCGATAATGCCGCCCATTAGGGCGTTAGGAAGGGAGTGAGGCGGGGTGAGCGCGGCTCTGGAGACACCGCCCTCCTGACAAGAACGCCCCACTGCTATAAAAACTGTAAGTTTCTAAAGTCTTTTATTCATCTTCTATAAAGCCCTATTAGGTCAGGCAGGGATGGTTAGGGAGCTAGTTAGGGTCTGTAGGGGCAGGTAGTGATAGTTTAGGGGCCATAGATTAGGTGACAGGTTCCCTTTAATAGTGTATTGTACAATTTTAACTAGGAGAGCAAACAGCTGTATTAAATGCTCATCTGAATGACAACCAGTAAACGTGAGATAAATGCGCATAGGGTCTTATCCTTTTTACAAAGGGTTATAGCGGTGTATATCAGGAACTGCTCACCTGGCTCGGTTGTGTCACTCACAACCGGTATAATCGCCTGTAAGATGGCTTGTAGAATGGCTGCTGCAGGGCTGCACCTTCACGATAACCGTGGAAACAGGAATGCTGTAATGGGACAAAATGCCGGATTGCCCGCGCTGCCACCAAGAATCACCAGGAAACAAAGAGTTAACTGGGCAGATTTTTCTTTTATTCTATCTTACGCGTTTCAGAGCCTCTATCCGAGCTCCTTCCTCAGGGAACACACCCTAAGGAAGGAGCTAGGATAGAGGCTCTGAAACGCGTAGGATAGAATAAAAGAAAAATCTGCCCAGTTAACTCTTTGTTTCCTGGTGATTCTTGGTGGCAGCGCGGGCAATCCGGCATTTTGTCCCATTACAGCACATCTGAATGACAAGGGACTCTGGATGGAAACCCATATGCAGTTTTTGGTGCCATCTCTGAATGCAGTTTTTGCTGTAAATATGACGCTGGCTGTCATTAATTCTCACAGACAAGCCGTGTGACAGGAGGTGAAATACCAAATGTGTTCATCAATGTCAGAGAGGCAAAAGAGAAAGCAGGTAACAAACAGAGGTCAAAAGTCAAGAATTGTTAGGAATCAAGACAAAAGAGGCTAGGTAAATGAATAGTCGAAGGCAAGGTTCGAGGTCAGGCAGCAAGAGATCAGCAGAACAGAAGCAAAAGGCATGCACACCAAAAAGCAACACTACGACTGGCAATGGTCTGACCACTGCCTGCCAGGTAAATAGCTAGGCAATCATCCTGAAAGGCTGACACCTGGAGGAGGCCCAGCAGAGCTCAGCCTGATTGGCTGCTGGGCAATCCTGAATAGCATAAAGATAGTCAGTATGCCCAAGTAACTGATTGGGCTGCTAGGTTATCACTCACAATACTGACAATCCAGCTGACAACTATTGGGCAGCTCAGCTGTCACTCAGAGAACGGCAGATTAGTGACAGCAACCTTTTCATTTTTTAAAAGCTAAACCCTAAAGTGATACCACCAGAAGAAGTATAAGTTTGTTTAGTATTTTACATTGTTCTTAAATCTACTTATGTTTTAGGCTCAAAAAATTGTAATAAAATAAAATCTACACTACAAATTGTCACCAAACTGAATAATTCCAGCCTCATATCATATGTCAATTTTTGTAAAACAGACTGCGATATATTCACTATGTATCCAAATGCATAGCAAATGGAAAGAAAAGTTATTATGACTGTAAATGTAAGTGGCTCTACTCAAAAACTAGAAAACCCAAAAATTAAAATAGTGTATTCTTAAATTGTGAGCCCTAAAGGGGACAGTGTTGCTGATCTATGTGAAGTGCTGTGGAATTAATAGTGCTACATAAGTGGAAAAACATTATTATATAAGCCAATAAATAGAATAAGTCACAACATACTTGAAAACATAATTAAAGAAGATAAAAAGGTGTCACTCCACAATAGATCCAATATCAATATATTTATCATGATCTGGTCATATATATTTTTTTCTATCCCCCCAGGATCCTATCTTGAAGTCACTGAGAAATACTGTAGCTTTTTCTTATCTTTCTTTGGCACTTTCTTGCAGAGTCCTGCTAGCTATTCTAAACATATATCGCCATCTTGTGGAGCTTTTTGTTTCAAACTTTCATCCCATAGTTATAGAGGGTCTGCTTTTGTATTTCTTATATTATTTGCATTTAATCAATTTATTATGTATGATATCTATATTTTTGTGTAAATTATAATATCTATTGACAGTCATAGGATCTATTTTGGAGTGACACCTTTTTCTATTTTTTTAATGATGCTTTCAATAAAGGTTATGCTTTTATGTGCAACGACCGTAAGGGCCAGGAGGTACTCGGTAGCCAGGCCGGTCGACTGTCTTGGGGAGGTCACAGTGGCTGTGGCCGAGCTCCATGGCCCTGGCTATGCAGTAAAGGGGGTATTTTTGTGACACGCCCACTCCAGGACTGGGGAAGACTCAGTACTGGGCAGTTACTAGCTGTTCTCATGTCTTCACTCCTTGGTTCTTTTCACGGGGACAGACGGGGGCCGAGACCCGATCCCGTGACCCTGGCGGTTTCATTTTAATAAAGGGGATGATGTTAGGGAAAGTCTGAGGGGATAAGGTGTATTCGTGACGCCACCTGTGGTATGCGGCCAAGGCAACCGCCACTGCTGCAGAACTTCTGAGGATGATGACCGGCAGCTTATAGTCCTGCTCCCTGCAGGCGGAGCGCATTCCCCAGGGCAGTGGAGTGGTTTCCCCCAGCTCATACCTCGGCAGTTGGTCACTCGGACGCAGGGTCCCCTGTGCCCGTCTTCTTTGCTGTCTTTACCGTCTGACTGACTAGTCTTCTAACTGTCACGCCTCGTCTCCCGCTCATCTAGGCCCCACCCCCTGGGACCTGCTGAATATATGGTCCCCTGTACTAAGGTGGCCTACTGTATGGGTGTTGGGGTGCAGACTCTGTAGGGTCCTCCATATCCACGGCTACAGAGGCACTACACCTTCTGTTTGGGGTGCAGTACCTCCCTGTGGCACCTTGCCATAAGGGCGCCACATCATTACTCTCCCTTCTACATGTTACAGTCTCTGGTGGGTCTCTTCTCTCTCGGCATTATAAAGGGTAAGTTTCATGTGAGGCGAGCGGGTTGTCGCCTCAAAGTCCTCCATATAGTATAATGCACCCCTATAGTCCTCCATATAGTATAAGGCACCTCCATATTACTCAATATAGTATAATACATCCCCATAGTACTCCATATAGTATATTGCATCATCCATAGTCCTCCATATAGTATGATACATCCCCATAATACTCCACATAGTATAATTGTGGCGCCCTTTGGTCCGGTTGCCACAATATCAAGCTTGGAAGCAAGGGAAGACACTCACCTCAGGTAACACACACACAGGCGCACAACACCTTTCCAACTCTAGGCCAGAAGGGGGAGCTCTAAAGCCCAGGTTCAGGGCAGGTCCCCTATAAATTCTGGTTTAGGGGGGGAAGTCAGGCAGTTCAGTTCCTAGGCGGACTGTAGAAGACATCCTATGGACGGAAGCTGTGCTAGGCTCGTCCTAGGTGACTGACTAGCCAGTGTGGGTGACCCGAGGTAAGGGTCTGAGGAAAGTGGAGAAAAGGTGTGAGGAGTGGAGCAGTGCCAGCTTGCCTCAGCACCTAGTGCAGCACAGACACCGGAGTCCGAGGTCGCCAGGGATTTCATACCCAGCAACCAAAACCAGAGGGCGGCTGATTTCATGTTGCTTGTCCACCCAGAAAGGCTAGGAGACACAGCCGCAACTGTGAGCTCGGGAGAGACAGAGAAGAGGGAGAGTAACCCAGAAAGAGCTCAAGTCGTCTGTCATACGGCCCAGACACAGAGTGAGGAGGAAGCTTAAGCAGAGCTTCAAGCAGCCAGGGCTCGCAAACAGCACAGTGCAGCAAGGAGGCCTCAGTACTTGCTGGGTGTGGACAGCCCAACTTGCTTCCAGGCTCCGGAAGCATATCACCACTTGAACTGTACCCTGGATGAACCTGTTTGACTTCAGTAAAGGTAAAGGAGACTGTTGCCACTGTGTCTGTCAATTCTTCCATACACTAAGTCCTTGCACCCCCAACGACCCCTGCCTATTCACAGACTATATGTGTGCCCTGGAAAACTACTCTTCACGTGGAGAACTGAAACATCCCTGCTGCTACTCCCATCATCCCTAGAGGTCCCGACTGCAGCAGTGGTTTTACTAGCCGCATTCCACGGGTGGCATCACGACTCTCTTTATTTTTATTTTCATTCTTGCTCTCACCCATTTCCATAACCCTTTTTTACTGCTCGTCTGACGAGGGGATCACGGAGCCGGGTCATGACACCGTGACATCTCGCATCCCCAGACGACGATGAGAGGGCCTGGTTCTGAGTACCCCGCGGTACCCGCCCGGGGCAAGACAGCTTTTGGCATCACAAACAGGATCTATCGATCCTGTAAAACCGGGTCTTGTGTGCCTAAGACTGTATTGAACTGTGAACAATCGCCATTTTTCATTTCTTTTTGCCACTTCATGTAGAGCGCTGGAAGGCGAGTGGCGGGGCTACAGATAAGGCGCAAGTGTAGGCCAAGACCCCCACGCTCTGACGTTAGCCCAAGGCACACCGGAAACCCTGCACCGGAAGGCCCTTGCGGAAAGGCCCCCGCCAAAAGCAAAAGACTTGTGCCGGCTGAAAACCGAGGGAGGGCTGTGATTCACCAAGGGGGAGAACGATGTCCGCCCCAGCCGAGGAGCAGCCCGCGGAGGAGTGACCTGAAAAACCCAGCAATGTCGCCGCCGGGAGAGAGGCCGGAGCACCCACAGCCATCGCGCCACTCACTATGCTGTACGTTCCAGGCACGACGTGGCTCCCGCAATACTCGGGGAAGCCCAACACCCTCAGTGAATTCCGTGAGCGGATGAAAAGTGTTTTCGGGATGTACTCTATGACTGAAGAGCAACGTGTGACGATGTTATTAGGACAATTGGACGGTGAGGCCCGGCATGAAGCGAAAGCCTGGTCTGCCGATGACAAAAGGACTGTGAAACAGATATTTAGCAAATTAAAAGAGGCCTTCAAGACACGGACAGCCGCAGAGCTTAAGGTCCGGTTCTTCGAGTGTAAGCAAGCAAGAGGTGCAGGACAGTGTACGCAGGTATGCTTTGACTTTGCAAGAGGTGCTGAGGGCCATGAAGCAGGCCGATCCTGAGAGCGCACTGAACGAAGATAGACTGTTAACTGATCATTTCATCGAGGGCCTTTGAGACCCAACCAATAGGGTCCAGCTGCAAGCCCTAGCTATATACCACCCCGAGTAATGCTTTGCAGACTTTAAGGGCCGGGCCTTCCGATTATTGAGAGATACCACCGACAGCAGCCCAGCGCCCTCACAGTGGCTGGCCCTAACCTACTGCTTCACCCGGAGGTCTATGGTAACTCGGAACCTGGGCGTGTAGTTGAGGGGGATGTCACTGGTGGCCTGCCCTGTAGCCCTGGTGGTCAAATGAAAATTGGAATAATTGAAAGGAAATAAAAAGAATAAAAGTTTGTCATGACGCCACCTGTGGTTTCTGGTGATGGCACCAGCACTGCCGGAGGCCTCCGGGGATGATGGTCGGGCAGCTGGGTGGTTTAGCTCCCCACAGGTGGAGCAGGGTCCCCGGAGCTGTAGTGAGGTCACAGGGATGGATGCAGGGAGTTGGCTATGCTGCCGGGCAGCTGTGGCAGCCTCTGTAGCGGAGAGGGTCAGGGACTGAGGAATCAACACACACACTGTAAGTTGTTTCTGTACCTTTACTGGTAGAGTTGCAGGTAATGTCCAGGGTACTCTCCGGTGGTTGGGAAACACTTCTGGATCTCCGCAGTGAGTGAGTTTAAGGTCTCCTTGTCACTTTTCCCTTGTTGAAGCCCCTGCCACGTGTAAAACTAGGCCTGGCCTCCTCTTCTCTTCTGTCACCTGTGTGTTGTAGTGGGAAACCTTCGTGTGAACTACCACTATATCCTCTCCTGCGGCGCCTGGCTCCCTTCTTGGTTGCTACACAGAAGCCTGGGAGACTTGAGTCTCCACGGTGAATCTGTATCTCTGCTGGGTTAAATGCTCACCTGCTCACTCGGACTCCGGTGTCCAGGTGGCTTTCGGGGGTGAACCGGTATGGCTCCTCTGCCCCAAGTCTGCTTTTTCTCTGTGACTTTATGCCTTGCCTTCAACCTCACTCTTAAGATCCTGCACTGATTAGGCTGCTAACTGTTCGATTGTGAACTGGCTTGGGCCTAGCGCGGCTCCGACACACTAGGACATCTTCACAGTTCTCCTAGCGACTGCACACTCTGACTAACTCTGCCCCCAGCACCAGTATTTATTAGGGATCTTGCTTAAAGGCAGCAAGTGGGGCTCCCCCTACAGGTCTGGGGTGGAAGGTGTTGTATGTGTTTGGGGTACCCACTGTGGAAATCCATCCATGTTTTAAGTAGGTCTGTGGTTACCTGTACTGGCAGGGCGCCACACTACCCTACATAACCGGCACCATCTCCTTTGGCCTCCGCAAGGGCCAGTGCCCAGACTTTAGAGTCTCACCTTCGAGGGTGTGTGTCTTTAGTTGCAACAGCTAAAGCTGACCCAGGGACTAGCCGACCTGGCCAAAGTAGTGCAAAACATCCAAGGAACTAGCTCGCCTGGGGTAATCAGTCTAGCTTCCAGCCCAGATGACGTCCCGTGGATCCGCCAGAGGAGGAACCCCATCAGTCAAGGACCACCGACCGCTACAACGCTGCAAGGTAACCTGTCTGTCAACGCTGCAAAGAGGCAGGACACCTCAGATCTTGTCCTTTAAAGGAGAAATCCCTGGGGCAAGGGGCCAACCCCCAGGAGTAGATCTGCCGAATTGGTGCAACAGGTACATGGGAGGACAACCAATCCTACCTATCGTGCTGGACGGGATCCCCATGAATGCTTTACTAGACACCGGCTCTCAAGTGACATCGATACCCTATATCCTTTATAAGCGTTATTGGGCGGACTCTGATATTGCTTACGGCCCCAATGACTATTTTACCATATTTGCAAGCAATGGGCAGCCCGTACCACAGGTGGGAAGAGCAGCTACATCAATGGTAACATTAGGTACAAATGTGATTGAAAAATGTTTGGCCGAGGTTATTGTATTTTCACAACAGGTTGCCGAGACCGCCAATTCCAGACAGCAGAGGACCCTGCAGAAAAAGATATGGGCCCCGATGCAGAGACAGCACGTGGAGGCGAAGTCTAAAGGTACTGTCAAACGCGGCAATTTTGCTAGCAATTTCACTGTCAATTTGCTGGTTGCAGTGAAATAATGGACACATTGTTCCATTTGTACATGGCAACAAAATAGAACAATGTGTCCATGATTTCACTGCAACCAGCAAATTGACAGTGAAATTGCTAGCAAAATTGCCGCGTGTGATAGTACCTTAAAAGAAAAGGGGTAGACAAGGGCGCAATGGGTCTAAACTGTTTGTATGAAGTGTAAGTGCAGTGTAAGAACTGCTCACCTTAATCAGTTGTGTGACCCACAACTGGTTTTAAAGCATCACAGCTGCAACAGGATGTCCCACCTCATGGATGGTCCTCAGTAACTCCAGAATCGGACAAAAAGATTTTTAGATCCGCGCTGCTGTCTTTAATAACGAACTTCCTCTGTGCTTAAAACAATGGTTCTTTATTCCAACGTTTTCGAGATCATCCTAACCTCTTCATCAGTTGTTGCATCCCTGATGAAGAGGTCAGGGCGATCTCGAAACGCGTTGTAATAAAGAACCATTGTTTTAAGCACAGAGTTATTAAAGACAGCAGCTCGGATCTAAAAATCTATTTGTCCGTTTCTGGAGGCGAAGTCAGCAGCGTGAGAGTAAGTGACCCAATCCCCATTGTAATACCTCCGTGGAGTGAAATCTTGATTTGGTGCAGGGCGGCCATAGACCTCAAAGGGTAGGATTACCAGGTGCTGGTAGAGCCCATGTATTCAGATAGTAGGTCCACCATCTTGGCAGCCAGAGGTGTAGTTGATGTCCGCAGGGGGAGGGTATCGGTACGCATTCAGCCAAAAGGGGTGCAGCATTGTATACCCACAGGGGACCATCCACCCATCAAGGAAAGATACAGGCCTATACCACCAGCCCACTACCAATGTGCAAAAGAGATGTTGAGGGAGATGAAGGAAGCTGGGTTGATCAGAGATAGTTGTAGCCCCTGAGCAGCTCCACTAGTCCTGGTGAAGAAGAAATACAGTACTATGAGGATGTGTGTAGACTATAGACAGATAAGCCGTATTACACACAAAGATGCTTTTCCGTTATCCAGGATAGAGGAATCTTTAGCTACATTGAGAACTGCTAACTATTTCTCCACTCAGCTCACAAGTGGGTACTGGCAGGTCCCTGTGGCAGAATCGGACAGAGAAAAGGCTGCCTTCACCACTCCGATGGACCTCTGCGAGTTCAACTGTATGCCCTTCAGGCTCTGCAATACACCCGGGACGTTCTAGAGGCTGATGGAGTGTTGCTTAGGGCATAGAAACTTTGAGACTGTGCTGCTGTACCTTGATGACGTCGTAGTGTACTCCAAGGCCTATGAGAACCACCTGAAGCATCTAGCAGAAGTCTTCGAGGCATTATCCAAGTTCGGCATGAAGATCAAGCCGTCCAAGTGCCATCTCCTCAAACCAAAGGTACAGTACCTGGGCCATGTGGTGAGCACAGAAGGTGTGGTCCCAGACCCCGACAAGTTCACCACCATCCAGACCTGGCCGAGACCAAAAACCCTCAAAGAAGTGCGGCATTTCCTGGGACTGGTAGGGTACTATCGGAGGTTCATCAAGGGTTTCACTAAGATGGTCGCACCACTGCAAGACCTCCTAGTCGGCCAGGATAAAAAGGCCAGAGGCCCGAGACCCTCTGTGGAATGGGAGGCCAGAAAAGAAGAGTCCTTCCAGCAGTTGAAGAAAGCCCTGATGGGAGAAGAGATTCTGGCCTACCCTGATTATAACCAGCCATTTGTATTGTACACCGATGCCAGCAATGTGGGAGTGGGAGTCGTGTTGACCCAAGTGCAGAGAGGCAAAGAACAGGTGACTGTTGCCTATGCCAGCAGGAATCTCAGGCCTAGGGAGAGGAACCCCAACAACTACAGCTCATTTTTAGCTTGAATTCCTAGCCGTAGTGTGGGCTGTGACAGAACGATTTAAGCACTATCTGGCAGCTGCAAAATTCACCATCTACACGGATAACAATCCCCTGACCCACCTGGAAATCACTCACTAACTACAATGTTACCACCATGTACCGGGCAAGGCACAAGAATGCTAACGTCGACACCCTGTCCAGGATGCCCCATCTGTCAGATGGGGGAAAAGACCCAGAAGAGCTGGAGGAAGTGGAGTTGCCAGCATTCCACCATAGATATGTGTCCCAATGTTCCAACGAAGTGTGTGTCCAGAGACCCGGGGGACAGGAAGTCACCGTAGATCCGTGGCCCCATCCCGACTGGGCAGAGACACAGGACAGTTAGCCTAATTAAAGAACTGTTGCAGAAAACTGATGCACGCTTAGAGCCAGATGCCTTGGTGGAGGCACAACACCTGTGGAAGGAGAGAGGCGGACTGTTCATCCATACCGGTAAGCTGTGTAGGCGGTATACTGACCCTACGACCCATGAGCTAGTGTGGCAAATCGTAGTTCCGAAGAGAGATACCCATAGAGATCCTGGAGGCCTACCATGATTGAGTCGGGCACTTCGGGTGAAAGAAACTGGAGGTGTTACTTCATGGAAGGTTCTACTGGGTCGGTGTGAGGACAAGCATCGAGTCCTGGTGTAGAGACCGCGGCCACTGAAGCCTCCGCAGGGAAGCTCGTGACAGCCAGCGGGCCCCGTTACAACCTGTTGTCGCCCGACAACCCCTGGAGATAGTATCCTTGGACCACGTGAAGTTGACCCCAAGCTGGGCCGGCTATGTCTATGCCCTCACTATTTTGGACCACTACTCTTGGTTCCTGGTGGTGGTGCCCATGAAGGACCTGACCGCGAGGACCGCAGCACGAGCCTTCCAGATGCACTTCTGCAGATCCTACAGCTACCCGGATTGGGTATTGACAGACCAAGGCCCGGCCTTTGAGGCTGAAGTATTTCAAGAGTTCTGTATCTTCTATGGATGTAAAAAGATCAAGACCACGCCAAACCATCCACAGATAAACGGCTTGTGTGAGAAAATGAACCAGATACTGATTGATTTACTGAAGACACCTCCACTAGAAGAGAGGAACATGTGGCCCGAGAAACTGCCTGATCTAGTGGACTTGTACAACAACATTGCAGTGTATTCCACCAGTTTCAGTCCCTCCTACCTAATAAGGGCCAGACCTAGCAAACTACCTTTAGATCTAGAAATGGAGGTCCTGACTCACTGAAAACAATCTCCTGGAAATGGATTATGATGCTGAGCACCAACAGAGATATCACCACGTGCAGGAGTGTGTTGAGAGGCTTCTGACCAGGCAAAGGAGAAGCAAGAAAGACTGAACAAACAGAATGCCCCATCTGACCCCCTGGTTCTAGAAGAACAAGTCCTCAAGCGAAAATTATGAGTTCACAAATTAGATGACTAGTGGGAGGAAGAGCCCTACACTGATGCCTTCTCAACTTGATCCACAGAACATTTGCGTGATCAATAAAGATGGGGTTCCCTTGCCTGATTTTTCCAATGCCAGTAACAGATCTGCCTGGAAGGACTCTGAGGAAGGAAGACTGGGAGCCAGAAAATCAGCCCCTTGCTATTGGAGACCCTGCCAGTCCCATTGTGAGTCAGAGTCGACTTGCTGCCACTTCAGAAACCCTGACATCAGTAAGTAGTGCACATACTGCACCAGTAGCAGACACTGCAGAGTCAGATAACATGGTAGAACATGGTAGAGACGCCAGTGCTGCGTAGATCCACGAGTAGTAGTATACCTGTATTAAGTAGGTCTACACGTAGCAATCTAGGTCAAATCCCAGCCTGTTACAGGGTTAATTAGGCAGAGAAAGATACTCAGGTTTAAACTGTAAATATGTTTGTAAATATGTGTTTTCTTATGCAAGAATACAACCACCAAGCGTACCATGCCTACAGAGACTTCAATGTACTGTATGAACTTTTGAGCTTTCTTGGAGTTTTTATTAACTTTAAATATGGACCATTAGCCACTGAACTGGTTGTGGCAAAGACTTCTTCTATATATTCTTCATTAGCCAATGGTGGAAGGGGTAATCACCAAACGGACTTCTTCTTATCTATTTTTCTAGTTTTTTGTAATTTTTACTTTTGAGACTTTGTTCATTAATTATTGTCATTGTTATGTTTTGTATGTTTACCATGTGTTTCCTCAGTCCAAGAGTACTGAATTTAATAAAGGGGGAGTGTGGCGCCCCAGGGTCCGGTTGCCACAATATCAAGCTTGGAAGCAAGGGAAGACACCCTCCTCAGTTAACACACAAATACGTGCATAACACCTTCCCAACTCCAGGCCAGAAGGGGGAGCTCTAAAGCCTGGGTTTAGGGCAGGTCCCCTCTAAATTCTGGTCTGGGGGCGGGGTCAGACAGTTCAGTTCCTAGGAGGACTGTAGAAGACATCCTATGGACGGCAGCTGTGCTAGGCTCGTCCTAGGTGACTGACTAGCCAGTGTGGGTGACCCGCGGTAAGAGTCTGAGGAAAGTGGAAAAAAGGTGTGAGGAGTGGAGCGGTGCCAGGTCGCCTCAGCACCTAGTTCAGCACGGACACCGAAGTCTGAGGTCACCAGGGCTTTCATACCCAGCAACCAAAACCGGAGGGCGGGTGATTTCATGTTGCTCGTCCACCCAGAAAGGCTAGGAGACACAGCCGCAACTGTGAGCTCGGAGAGACAGAGAAGAGGGAGAGTGACCAAGAATTCCGTACACTAAGTCCTTGCACCCCCAACGACCCCTACCTATTCACAGACTATACGTGTGCCCTGGGGAACTACTCTTCACGTGAAGAGCTGAAACATCCCTGCTGCTACTCCCATCATCCCCAGAGGTCCCAATTGCAGCAGTGGTTTTACTAGCCGCATTCCACGGGTGGCATCACGACTCTCTTTATTTTAATTTTAATCTTTGCTCTCACCCATTTCCATGACCCCCTTTTACTGCTCGCTGACACGGGGATCACGGAGCCAAGTCATGACACCATGACATCCCACATCCCCAGATGACAACGAGATGGCTCAGTTCTGAGTACCCCGCGGTCCCCGCCCAGGGTGAGACATAATGCACCATCCATAGTCCTCCATATAGTATATTGCACCCCCATTGTCCTCCACATAGTACAGTATATTGTACCCCATAGTACTCAATATAGTATAATGCACCCCCATAGTCTTCCATAAAGTATAATACACCCACATAGTCCTCCACATAGAATATTGCACCCCACAGTCCATCATCTACTATATAATTGTCTGAGGCATCTGTCTGAAGCCAAAATCGCGTGCCAGACAGAGGCTGGAGGTGGCCACCAATGAGCGCAGACTATGCAAATAGGCGCACGCATTCCAAACCTGGCGACGGCGACGGACAGTGCTGTTTTTGTGACGGTACGGTGTACCAGAAAATGTGAGCTGGGGGAGGCTGCAGGAGGAAGCGGGAGATCTCCTGCTCCCGCTCATATAATATGCATAGCCGCTCTCCATCACCATGGTGCTGAAACCGCACCACTGTAATGGGCTGGGGGAGCGGCGCATATTATATGGTCCTGCGCCCCCCCTGTGATGGCACATGCCCCACCTATGTTAGATATGGCCCCCATGCTGCTGCCATAGTAAAATAATAAACTCTCTACTTACCTCCTGGCTCCTCCTCCAGCGCTGATCTCCGGTGTCTCTCCGGTCTCTTGGCTGCTGCTGTGATTGCACGCAGAGATGATGTCACTTTCTGCTTGCCGATCACATGACCGCACAGAACCAGGAAGTGGAGGAGCTCTTCAGCATCATCTCTGCCCGATCACAGCAGCACGGAGGGAGACCAGGAGATCAGTGCTGGAGGAGGGAAGAATAGAGCAGCATGGGGGCCATATCTAACACAGGGGGGGGGGCATGTGCCACACATAGGGGATGTGTACCATGCATAGGGAACGTGTTCCCTGTATAGGGGACGTGTGCCACGCATAGGGGACGTGTGCCACACATAGGGGATGTGTGCCATGCATAATGGACGTTTGCCATGCATAGGGGATGTGTGCCATGCATAGGGGACATGGGTCATGCATAATGGATGTGTGCCATGCATAATGGACGTGTGCCATGCATAGGGGACGTGTGCCATGCATAGGGGATGTGTGCCACGCATAGGGGATGTGTGCCATGCATAGGGGGCGTGTTCCATACATAATGGACATGTGCCCTGCATAGGGGACGTTTGCCATGCATAGGGGACGTGTGCCAAGCATAGGGGACGTGTGCCAAGCATAGGGGATGTGTGCCACGCATAGGGGATGTATGCCATGCATAGAGGACGTGTGCCATGCATAATGGAGGTGTGCCATGTATAATGGACGTGTGCCATGCATAGGGGACGTGTGCCATGCATAATGGACGTGTGCCATGCATAGGGGACGTGTGCCATGCGTAGGGATTGTGTACCATGCATAATGGACGTGTGCCATGCATAGGGGATGTGTGCTATGCATAGGGGACGTGTGCCATGCATAATGGACGTGTGCCATGCCTAATGGACGTGTGCCATGCATAGGGGACGTGTGCTATGCATAATGGACGTGTGCCATGCATAGGGGACGTGTGCCATGCATAATGGACGTGTGCCATGCATAATGGACATGTGCCATGCATAGGGGACGTGTGCCATGCATAGGAGATGTGTGCCGTGCATAGGCAGGGCCGCACTGTCCAATGGTCAATATGAGCCTTTAGGCTCAGGCGGCAAGGAGGCAGGGGCTCCCTGTGTGACGTGCGCTGGCTGCATAAGGTAAAATCACCAGCAGCGGCTACCGACAGCACCCCCCCTCCCCGCTCCTCACCCACGGCCGCCGACAGCAACCCCACCCCACCCACCCGCGGCTGCCGACAATATCCCTCCCCGCCGCTCCTCACCTGCAGAGAGAGCCTCTCTGCACCCCAGTGCATAGGGGAAATTAATCTGAAATATGTGTTTTACAAAAAAAGCACTGGCTTGCCGTGACAGAGACAACAGCGCTACACTCACATAGTGGGCGGGAAAGCCGACTTCACTGTCGGCATTCCCATCCCGCTATTTGAAATGAATAGCAATGTGAAAACGACGCACCAGCGATCCCGGCTAGGTCGTATTGTTTTCGGTATCGCTGGTGTGTCGTTATGTGTGACGGGGGCTCTATACTTACAGGACCTCTGATGATGTCACAATCATGGCCGGAGCAAGATCACATGGCTGTTACATCACCAGAGGTCCTTAAGCTAAACACACACAGCACCAGGAGCCAGGTACTGCAGACCGCTTACACCCACACACCTTACACTCACCCGGGACTCACACTCACCCTGCACTCACATCACACTCTGCCCTGTACTCACGTCACACTCTGCCCTGCACTCACGTCACACTTTGCCCTGCACTCACGTCACACTCTGCCCTGCACTCACGTCACACTCTGCCTGCACTCATGTCACACTTAGCCCTGCACTCATGTCACACTCTGGCCTGCACTCACGTCACACTTAGCCCTGCACTCACGTCACACTCTGGCCTGCACTCACGTCACACTCTGCCCTGCACTCACATGACACTCTGCCTGCACTCACGTCACACTCTGTCCTGCACTCACATCACACTCTGTCCTGCACTTACGTCACACTCTGTCCTGCACTCACGTCACACTCTGTCCTGCACTCACGTCACACTTAGCCCTGCACTCACGTCACACTCGCCTTGCACTTACCTCACACTTAGCCCTACAGTCACCTTGCACTGACATCACACTTAGCTTTAGACTCACCTTGCACTGACCTCACACTTAGCCCTACACTCACCTTACACTCATCTCTCACTGTGTCTAACGTAAAACCTGCTTCGCTGATTGTTCGCGGCTGGCTGGACGCGACCAATCAGTGACGCGGGATTTCCGGTACAGCAAAACAGGCACAGTCCACCCGGTCTCCCGGCCCCCCTCCGCTCGGTCTCCTGCCCGCTGCTCACACCCGCTCCACGCTCCCTCCCTGCCGCCGCTCCATGCTCCATCTGCCCGCCATTCACCCCGCCATTCTTCTTCTTCTTTTCGTGGCATAGACTCCAGAAATTCAAAGGCCGCGGGGGGGGGGGGTGGGGGTGGATCTACCTAAGGGGGCGTCGTAATGGCCATGAACAAGGGCATGCCCACCACATCAGGGCTATGTGCTTGGGCACGTCTACTATGATGCCCCCTGTTAACTCCGCCCCCTGAGGCCTTGGAATTGTTGACGTCTATGCTGGAGGAAGAAGAAGAAGACATGCTAGGGTGAGAGGGGCTGGACAGAAGCCTGGAGCGGGTGAGAACTGAGGGGGCCACCGCTGCACACTCGCACAGACTCTAAGCCCTCCTGAGCAGTTCATTATCACGCCCCGATGGGCATGATAAATAATCCAAACTTTTATATGCTGCTGTATTTGTAAAATTCTTAATTTTGTGAAAGAAAATAGACCCATGGAATTCAAAGAATTTGGATTTCCTTTTATCATGCTAATTCAACCACCCTAAACATTCCTGAGCAATTTTAAATACATTAATAATTTTAAAAAATTTTACTTATCGTATTAATTTCCAAGAGTTTTAGTTGGATCATTTTGTAAAAGTTTTGCCCTTTCTCACAATCTTAATTCACCCCAAGTGCAGTTACAATTATATTTAAATTTACACACAATTAGAAAGAAGGTGAGATTGATGTATAGAAAAATTGATGCACATAATCCAATACATTTTGGTAGAAATCATTTCCAAGGCACTAGAGGCTATATGCTTGATTTTCTGATGCAAATATCATGTGATGTGCGGTCCACATGATGCAATAGAGGCATGTGGCCTCGATGTAGTGGTATGCAATCATATGATATCTGCATCAGATCATCAGACATACTGCAGGTATAGGAGGAGTTATCAACCCTCAATTGGATACATCCAAACTAATTACCAATGCTTGATATACTGACAAAGAATATTACATCTAAGCTTGAGATATTTCTGATTGGTGTTTCTATAAAAGGGTGTTCCCCCTTTCTCTTTGAATCAGGGCCGGTTTTAGGCAAAGTCCTTTCTCTTTGAATCAGGGCCGGTTTTAGGCAAAGTGGGGCCGTGGGCAAAAGGTTAAAGTGGGCCCTAAATGCTCACATATTGCACCGTCACACTCATACATTTGGGTTACATGTACAAGCGCTGAATTCAGACTGGTGAATCTATAATATTCAAGTCATTCAGCGCTTGTTTCCAGACTTTTTACACAGGGTGATGAAGGATGATGGCTGCAGAGCAATCACCGGTAGAGCAATCTGTCCTTTATAGATTCATGCTATCGGCAGCAATTCTGCAGTTTTCAGTGGGTGATCTGCAGTCAAGAGCAAGGATTTTTCTTCCTCCATAAACATCCAATCATCCGATGATGAGCCGCATTTTGCTCGTTTGTTGGGAGATTGCAGACCTGTTTACACCTACGAACTCTAATCTGTGCTGCTGGGATTTATAAATGTAGATGTTACATACACACAACACACAGTATGTGACACAAACACTGTATATTACACTATATATATATACACCAAGCACACACACACAGACACACACATCCATTCCCATCATTGTCTGTCTGGGTCATGCAGGACGGCTCCTCCAGGGAGAGTCGCTCTTTCTAACCACTTATCCTCTGACCAAGAGATGGGGATTCTGAACACAGGACTCCTTATATTGATTCAAAATGACCTACAAGTGATTAATGAAATATGATTTACAAACTGGAGAGTAAGTAAGGAAAATGTTTCCATAGGATTATCTACTTAAATGTCATCTTTAACAAAGATCTGCTATATTCTTCATATTATAAAAAAAATACATTTGAATTAAGCCCCATCCTGGTGGTCTTGTGTTGTTCTGGGGTCACTAGTGGAAATATTGATCTTAAAGGAGTTATCCAGAATTATATAAACATGACTGATTTCTTTCAAAAACAGCGCCACCCCTGTCTACAGGTTATGTGTGATATTGCAGCTCAGCTTAATTGAAGGGAATGGGCCTATGCTGTAATACCACATGCCACCTGTACACAGGGGTGGTGCTGTTTTTGAAAGAATGTAGTAAAGTTTTATTAATCCTGGACATCCCCTTTAATGCCGTGTAAGTTCTGCTTGATAACGGTCTACAAATGTAGGAATTAAGGAGATCCCCTAACTCTAATTATTCCCATCATGAACATGTAAAGATTGAATCCTGTGGGGGGCGCTCCTGCTGCTATTACATGGCTATTACTTGGATTTTATAACTGTCACCACTAAGTGATTTTTCGTTTTTGGTTTTTCCTCCGCTTCCTCCAAGAGCCATAACTTTTTATTTTTTCTTCTACATAGCCATATGAGGGCTTGTTTTTTTGCAGGATGATTTATACTTTTGAATGACATCATTCATTCTACCTTAAAATGTACTGGAGAATGAGAACAAAATTCCAAGTGCTTTGAAATTGCAAAAAAAAGTGCAATTCCACAATGTTTTTTTGAGTCTTTTACTTATCATGTTAAGTGTATGGTAAAAGTGACTTCATAAGTTGATTATCTAGGTCAGAATAAGAAGACACTGAACATTTTTTTAATTTCAATCATAAAAAACCCCAGAAATTAGTAAAAAAAAAAAAAAAAATAATAATAATAATAATAAAAATAAAAATTTGCTTTATTCGCCATTTTCCGAGACCCATGATGTTTTAATTTTTGAAGATGCAGGCCTATGTGGGGGCTTACTTTTTGCCCCCTGAGGTGTAATTTTTACTGATACCATTTTGAGTCAGATACAACATTTTGATCGCCTTTTATTGCGTTTTATTGTAACAATGTGGTGGCCCAAAAAGCATAATTCTGGCGTTTTTATTTTTTTCCCGTTACACCATTTAACAATTGGATTAATTTACTTCATATATTGATAGCTTAGATTCTTACAAACATAGCGATACCAAATATGTGTATTTCTTAATTTTTTTTTACTGCTTTATGGCTATATTCAGTACAACTCCTTTGGGGGCCCCCAAGAGAGTGGGGGCCCTGGGCAACTGCCCAATCTGCCCCCCTTAACGCCGGCCCTGCTTTGAATTATAAGACCAACACATTACAGCAATCCTACTATATAATCGTCTTATCGTGGCTGTCTGTCTCTCTGTAATGGAAATCCCGCATCGCTGATTGGTTGTGCCAGCCGCCCGCTACCAATCAGCGATGCAGGATTTCAGAATTAGACGATTATATAGTAGATGGCGGCCATTAGCGGTGCCGCTGCTGCAGGACCCTCTGTCTCTCCCGGTGACTGCGGGAAGATGAGGCAGCAGAGAGGATGAACGGACTCTGCAGACACTCACTGCACAGGAACCAGCCCGCCCAAGGTAAGTGTGTGCGAGGCTGCAACAGGTGTCGTCCTTTCCGGATGCAGCACTGAGCCCGTCCAAGGTAAGTGTGTGCGAGGCTGCAACAGGGTGTCCTCCTCCCCGGCTGCAGCACTGAGCGCCGCCACTGTCACATGCAGCTGGAGCGGAGTTATCTCCCACCCGCCTGGATGTTTGTGCTGAGTCCCCTGGACAGCAGATCCCGAGCTGTAACCCCTGAGCTCCTGAGTGTGGCCAGAGGCTGTGCACACTGTGCTGCAGGCGGACACTGCCAACAACTAATGACCAAGTCACCAGGAACTCTACTGACTGGGGTGATCCTACAGAACCCCACATACTGGGGTGATCCCTACAGGACCCCACATACTGGGGTGATCCTCCCCCCTACAGGACCCCACATACTGGGGTGAGCATCCCTCCAGCAGGACCCTACATACTGGGGTGAGCATCCCCCCACCAGGACCCCACATACTGGGGTGATCCTCCCCCCAACAGGACCCCAAATACTGGGGTGATCCTCCCCCCAACAGGACCCCGCATATTGAGGTGATCCCCCAACAGGACCCCACATACTGGGGTGATCCTTCCCCCTACAGGACCCCACATACTGGGGTGAGCCTCCCCTCATCAGGACCTCACATACTGGGGTGAGCCTCCCCCCAACAGGACCCTACATACTGGGTTGATCCTCTCCCCAACAGAACCCCACATACTGGGGTGAGCCTCCCCCCAACAGGACTCCACATACTGGGGTGATCCTCCCCGCAAAAGGAACCCACATGCTGGGGTGATACTTCCCCCTACAGGACCCCACATACTGGGGTGAGCCTCCTCCCTGCAAGACCCCACATACTGGGGTGAGCCTCCTCCAACAGGACCCCACATACTGGGATGATCCTCCCCCCAACAGGAACCCACATACTGGGGTGAGCCTCCCCCCTACAGGACCCTACATACTGGGGAGAGCATCCCCCCAGCAGGACCCCACATACTGGGGTGAGCTTCCCCGAACAAGATCCCACATACTGGGGTGATCTCCCCCCCAACAGGACCCCACTTACTGGGTGATCCTCCCCCCAACAGGACCCCACATACTGGGGTGATCCTCCGCCCAACAGGACCCCAAATACTGGGGTGAGCCTCCCCCCAACAGGACCCCACATACTGGGGTGAGCCTCCCCTCTACAGGACCCCACATACTGGGGTGATCCTCCCCCCAACAGGACCCCACATACTGAGGTCCTCTCATCTGTGTCCATGTATTGTGTTTGAAATCAGATCAATGTTTATATGTTGGAGATTCTCCGGATGATTTGTAGTTTGCCCATGATATAAATGTCTGTCAGATGTCAATGATGATATTCCCATGGGCAGAGGGGGGCAGTCTGGAGTTTAGGGAGGGGGATCTAAATTATCCCAAATAATAACACTAATCCTGAGGGCCGGGGATAGTTGGAGGATCTGATGAACATATTGCTCTGGGGCCTATGAGCTGATGGTAGGTAGAGTGTAAGTCTTCATCCAGAGTGACATGGGTCATGCATTCGTCCTGTCTGGGTTTTACAGACTGATTGATGCGTGTTCACATGTCAAGTTTGTATTACCTGCCAAGTCTATGGGTCTGACTTGATCCTGTGCGCTGGTCCTGCACTTTGTTTTAATACATAGTAACATAGTAACATAGTTTTTAAGGTTGAAGGAAGACTTTAAGTCCATCTAGTTCAACCCATAGCCTAACATGTTGATCCAGAGGAAGGCAAAAAAAACCATGTGGCAACACTAAGCTCCACATTGGGGAAAAAAATTCCTTCCTGAGTCCAGATATGGCAATCAGACTAGTTCCCTGGATCAACGCCCTATCAAAGAATCTAGTATGTATAACCGGTAATATTATAGTTTTCAAGAAAGGCATCCAGGCCCTTCTTAAATGTTAGTAGTGAGTCACTCATTACAACATCATGTGGCAGAGAGTTCCATAGTCTTACTGCTCTTACAGTAAAGAATCCACGTCTGTGATTATGATTAAACCTTCTTTTCTCCAGACATAGAGGATGCCCCCTTGTCCCAGTCTCAGGCCTAAGAGTAAAGAGATCATTAGAAAGTTCTCTGTACTGTCCCCTCATATATTTATACATTATTATAAGATCACCCCTAAGCCTTCGTTTTTCCAAGCTAAATAACCCCAAGTTTAATAACCTGTCTTGGTATTGCAGACCCCTTAGTCCTCTAATGACTTTTGTCGCTCTTCTCTGGACCCGCTATAGTTCAGCTATGTCTTTCTTATACACCGGAGACCAGAATTGTACACAGTATTCTAAGTGTGGTCGCACTAGTAACTTGTATAGAGGTAAAATTATGTTCTCCTCATGAGCATCTATGCCTCTTTTAATGCATCCCATTATTTTATTTGCCTTTGCAGCAGCTGCCTGACACTGGCCACTAAATGTGAGTTTGTCATCTACCCATACACCCAGGTCTTTTTCAGTGACAGTTTTGCCCAGTGTTTTACAATTAAGCACATAATTATACCTTTTGTTTCCTCTGCCCAAGTGCATGACTTTACATTTATCCCCATTAAAGCTCATTTGCCATTTAGCAGCCCAAGCTTCTAGCTTACATAAATCCTCCTGTAATATAAAATTGTCCTCCTCTGTATTGATTACCCTGCAGAGTTTAGTGTCATCTGCAAATATTGAGATTCTACTCTGTATGCCCCCTACAAGGTCATTAATAAATATATTAAATAGAAGCGGGCCCAACACTGACCCCTGTGGTACCCCACTGTTAACTGTGACCCTTTCTGAGAGTGTTCCATTAATAACCACCCTTTGTTTCCTATCACTAAGCCAGTTCTTAACCCACTTACACATATTTTCCCCTATCCCCATTGCCCTCATTTAATGTATCAACCTTTTGTGTGGCACCGTATCAAAAGCTTTTGAAAAGTCCATATACACCACATCCACTGCATTTCTTTGGTCCAGTCCAGAACTTACTTCTTCATAGAAGCTTATCAGATTAGTTTGACAGGAACAATCCCTCGTAAAACCATGTTGATAATGGGTCATGAGGTTATTTTTCTTCAGATACTCCAGTATAGCATCTCTTAGAAAACCCTCTAGGATTTTACCCACAGTAGAGGTTAAGCTTGCTGGTCTATAATTTCCAAGTTCAGTTTGTGTCCCCTTTTTGAATATTGGCACCAGATTTGCTATACGCCAGTCCTGTGGTACAGACCCTGTTATTATGGAATCTTTAAATATTAAAAATAATGGTCTATCTATGACAGTACTTAATTCCTGCAGCACTCTGGGGTGTATCCCATCCGGGGCCCGGGGATTTGTCAATTTTAGTGATTTTTAGACGATGCCGTACTTCCTCTTGGGTTAAGCAGGTGACATTTAATTGAGAATTTTTGTTATCACTGATCATATTGTCTGTGATGGGATTTTCTTGTGTAAATACTGTTGAAAAAAGTCATTTAGCATATTGGCTTTTCCACATCCTCATCCACCATTTCACCCAGACTATTTTTAAAGGGGCCAACACCATCATTGTTTAGTTTCTTACTATTTATGTAGTTAAAAAATATTATGGGATTATTTTTACTTTCTCTGGCAATGAGTCTCTCTGTCTCAATCTTTGCTGCCTTGATTTGCTTTTTACAAATGTTATTTAATTTTCTGTATTTATTTAATGCCTCATCACTACCTACTTGCTTTAATTCCCTAAATGCTTTCTTTTTGTCACATATTGCACCTCTTACCGCTTTATTTAGCCATAGTAGTTTCCTCCTATTTCTAGCATGCTTATTCCCATAGGGTATATATTGTGCACAGGTCCTATTCAGGATGCTAATAAACATCCCCCATTTGCTTTGTGTACTTTTATGTCTCAGGACAGCGTCCCAGTTTATTGCACTAAGATCATCTCTCAACCGTTGGAAATTTGCCTTCCTGAAGTTTAGTGTCTTAGTAGCCCCTCTACTACACATCTTAGTAAAGGATACTTGAAAGCTTATTAAGTTATGATCACTATTACCCAAGTGACCTACAACCCGTATATTTGATATGCGGTCCGGCCTGTTGGTTAATATTAGGTCCAGCAGTGCCGCCATTCTTGTTGGGTCCTGAACCAGTTGTGAAAGGTAATTGTCTCTCATAGTTTTCAAAAACTTATTACCTTTGCTGTTACTGCAGGTTGTCTTTTTTTGGGGAGGAGTAAGAAACACTGGAGGTGAAAGCTGACATTGACCAGACACCAATGGAAATCTGATCCAAAATACAGATCAACAACCGTCCATATTTTTTCAATTTTTTTTCACCTGCAAGACTAATTGTCATCATCAGGACAAGGACTTGCAGTAGGCGCCGACCACAAGGCCACCATCACCTCTGTTATTAAACTTGCGGGAATTTTATACTTTATTTCCAGTCCTGCTGCACTATAGTTCTGCAGTTCTGGTTCTGAGGGACATTGGAGATTATCCACGCTATAGCCACTTTTCGCCCATACATGAGGATGTGATTAACCAGGTGCTGCGGAGTTCAGGTTATGGTGGTGGAGATCCCCAATTAAGACCCCCAGCCCCCTCCCTCAAGCATCTTGAACTCCAGGTAACTGCGGGAAGATGAGGCAGCAGAGAGGATGAACGGACTCTGCAGACACTCACTGCACAGGAACCAGCCCGCCCAAGGTAAGTGTGTGCGAGGCTGCAACAGGGTGTCCTCCTTTCCGGGTGCAGCACTGAGCCTACCCAAGGTAAGTGTGTGCAAGGCTGCAACAGGGTGTCCTCCTCCCCGGGTGCAGCACTGAGCGCCGCCACTGTCACACGCAGCTGGAGCGGAGTTATCTCCCTCCCACCTGGATGTTTGTGCTGAGTCCCCTGGACAGCAGATCCCGAGCTGTAACCCCTGAGCTCCTGAGTGTGGCCAGAGTCTGTGCACACTGTGCTGCAGGCAGACACTGCCAACAACTAATGACCAAGTCACCAGGAACTCTACTGACTGGGGTGATCCTACAGGACCCCACATACTGGGGTGATCCCTACAGGACCCCACATACTGGGGTGATCCTCCCCCCTACAGGACCCCACATACTGGGGTGAGCCTCCCCTAATCAGGACCTCACATACTGGGGTGATCCTCCCCCCTACAGGACCCCACATACTGGGGTGAGCCTCCCCTCATCAGGACCTCACATACTGGGGTGAGCCTCCCCCCAACAGGACCCCACATACTGGGTTGATCCTCCCCCCCAACAGAACCCCACATACTGGGGTGAGCCTCCCCCCAACAAGACCCCACATACTGGGGTGATCCATATTTTGGAAGCTTTCTGTTATTATACACTATCTGCTATCTAGTTATTACCCATTATAAAAGGTCAGATAGTTTCTGCACCTCTGTCTTCTTCTCTCAACTATGAATGAGTTATGTTTCATTATAACACTATGTAAAGCATGTTTCATTACTATAGTTTCCCAATTGGGAGTGCTGTATATTTTGTCTCCCTTGTATTGTCTTTAACCATTTATTTCCTCATAGACATTATTTATCACTTGTGTGCTATTTCCACTGATTCTTGTCTATTTTTATTTTACTTTGCATTTATGAACCCAGTCTGTAATACCCCAGATGAAAACCCAGGTTAGGGTTGAAACGTCGGACGAAAGACCTGTTTTTTGTTGTATGAAAAACACTTTTTTTCACAATAAAAAGGACACATAGAGAATATTTCTGACTTCCTCTACTTATTCGTGTGCCAGGTGTTATAGACTCTGAATTCATTTTGAATCGGAGCACCGACAAAAAGTGGCCGAGCCAAGTCTATCCATACAATTTGATATAGTTTAGTCTCTGCTCTGACCTTGTGCTGTGAAAATGTTGTGCTGTGTTAATGAAGCTTTCCTGAAGCAAACCACTTTGTGAGAATCATCTGTTGGGAGTTGGTGTTCCTTTCCTTGGGTGGAGGTGAGGGGGTGTTCGTCCAGGGCTGGATAGGAGCAGAGAAAGGTTGATGGCCCAGACATCTTCACTTTTAGTGGTAACTCTGAGATAAGGGTCAGTTAAGGAACTTCAGGCTACTGGGCCAGACTAGCTTCCCAGATTCCCTCAGCCCATCTCTGCTTCCCTGCTACTACTCCATTCGTGCAATATTAGCACTCCAAAACATTATCAATGGCCCACCATATTTCTGAACACATATGGCTTGCTCATATGTTTTTGCACGCTTCATTAAGGCCTTATCTCATGAGGTTGTTGAATTGTGTACCCAGGGGGTGCATCAGCTAAATCAAATTGTTGCGTACCTGGACTTAGGTCACGCCCAGACCATATTGGAACCCAAGATATCTCTTCCTGATAGATTTGCAGGGGAAAGAGACAAATTCTTGGTGTTTAGAGAGACGTGTATTCAGGCTTCACCCTCGTTTATCTGGGAGTGAGGAACAGTGCATGCGGACTATATTCTCCCTTCTTAAGGGTATCCCAGGCCTGAGCCTTCTCCCTCCTGACTGACTCACCATCTCTGCAGTCGATTAACAAGTTTTTTGCTGCATTGGCTCAGGTGTATGGTGAACCAGATAGAGTGACACTGAGTGTATTCTTCGCAAACCCAAGCAGGGGACATGGGCAGTGGAGGAGTACTGCTCGGAGTTTCAGAGATGGGCAACTGACAATGATTGGAATAATTCTGCTCTCAGGAGTCAGTTCCTCTTGGGTTCTATCAGCTAGACTTCAGGACAATTTAGTTCAACATGCAGCTCCTGAGTCATTGGACGCTGCTATGTCCCTAGACATCAGAGTAGGCAGATGTCTGAGGGAGAGACCAAGACCAACTTTGTACCCTGTGGCAGTCCCCAATGGGGAGGTTCCACGTGCTGAACTTGATGAAACAATGCAGTTGGGTGAATTACCTGCTTGTGTTAAACCTTCTGCGGTTCATCAGGCTTTTGGAGCATGTTTCTATTGTGGCAAACTCATTATGTAACTGTGGTTTGTCCACGTTGCTCTAAAACTGTTACTCAGTCTCAGACGCCATGTTCCTCAAGTCGTTTGGAAGGAGACGACCAGGGGGGGTAAATATTTCCTTCCTTGATTGATAATAAACTGAGACTGTGCCGTGCTAGTTGATAGCGGAGCAGGAGTCAGTATTATGGATTCTCACTTACTGGAGAATGGGAGTAAAGCTCATCATACGCCTCAGGCTAATGCTAGGTTTAGACGATGTCCTAGATAGAGGGACCAGGGGAGGGCAGTTGCTCCTACTGTGTACCCAAAGGGAGGACGTACTGGGGCTAGGGGTTATGCTTCAGTTGTTTGTCTTCCTAGGGAAGTACCCATCTGACTGTGATCAGATCTACGTCAATTAATGTTCAGGTCCAGACCTGAGAGTGAATGATTTTTATGGGTGTTATCTAAACAGGTCAGGTGGAGATCTGCAGCTGGGACACCTAGTTCTGCAGTTATTGGACCGTTTAGGGTATTGGCCATTTTCAAAATTGGGCTATTCCAACTTGAACTATCCCCAGTGCTTAATATTCATAACACCTTTCATAGATCAACACTCAGAAGATGTGGACCTCTTCCCGATGTGTCTGGTTTAGGGTCCAGAGGCCCTTCATAAAGGAAGGGGTACTGTCAAGTGCAGCCTGCACTGTAGTCATCTTGCACTGCTCAGTGCTTTAAAGTGCTTTTTCCTGTTGGTACCTTTGGGGTTAATGTCAGTAGCCGCTGCAGTATTGCTGTCTATGGTCTGTTGTACCTCCTCAGATGAGCTGTTGTGTGTGTGTCAGGTGGCGTGGTTCTTCACGGCCCTAGTCTTTAAATAATTCCTTTTCCCACCAGCAGATGTCTTTGATTGAGTTTAGCCTTTGCTCTGACCATGTGCTGTGAAGGGTTGTCCGGGCTTTTTGTATAATTCATATGTGTATATAGGCTGCAAAATGTTGACAGTTTACAATTTACACCATGTCAACATTTTGCAATGTTACCTAGATATCACCTTTTTGCATTTGCAGGAGACCGACCAAGGGGCATGTTTGTTTTGGAGCCTGGGTGCAAACTTCATAACTAGCCATTTATGCACGGTTTCCTATAAACACGCCTCTGACTCCTTCAGGCCCGCCCCCCTCCCCACAGTCTCAGCAGACTGGTTACCAGACAGGTGATCACAAAGAAAGAAAGAACAACTTGAGCCTTAGTCATCTTGTTGGTCAGTTTGCTTTCCCCACATGAGCAGACATCGCCACATCCTATTTGATGTATTTCAAGATGTACCCATTTTATTTTCCAACAGTCCAGTCTGCACAATGCTATAGATTGGTCCTCCGACAACATGGAAAAGAATTATCACACATGAAAACTTGACATCCAGTGGAAGTGAGAGAGCATCAGCTGTTCTCAATTTTTCAGGTAGTTAGTTTCGTCTGAAGGAAGTGAGTGTGAAGCAGCTGCTGGTTGGCTGCAGGGTTCACGTGGAATAACCACGTCACACAAGCTCCAGAAGAGTCAGTGCTGACAATGCTGGAACAGCGCTAGCAACGGAGGTAAGCAGTTCAGAAGGCAGTACCTGAGTAGTGAACAACTTCTCTAAAACTAAAGAGAACATTACCAGCTATGGTGATTATAGCTTTGGTGATTTTGTTTTCTTTCACTGCAGCATTTAGTGGCAATCCTGAGATAAAAGTGTAAGCTTTGAATGCACTTCAAGAATGCCAACATTTGTGGTACATTTTAAACCAATTTGTTGTTTAGACTTTCATTATTGTGAAGTTACATGTATTTGTCAGTTGCATATTTACTATATAAAATATTTAAGTAGTATTTTATAAAATGTGGAATCCTTTGTCTTTTTAAAAGAAATATTAAAAAATGTATTTTAATCATAACAATGAATCTTCCTGCACCTACTATACCTTGAAGAATCAGCATGTTAGCATAGTCCATCACTACGTTTGTCTATGTGATCTTTCTGTATTTTAAGTTAATTAATTAATTAATAAAATAAATCTTCCTTGGTAAAGATGCTATGGAGAGTCCTTCTGGTAGATGATTTACTTTAGCATGATTTACCTTAGCATTGCTAGGAGGCACTGTACTCTATGTAAGGTTTAGATCTAGAAATGGCATGAAAAGTTTCTTTGCTCAAGTTTTTTTAAAGTGCATCATTTAATTTATCCAATATATCACATAATAAAGCCTCCTCGTGTGGCTTCCGAAAATTATAGATTATTGAACTACACATTTTTGATAGAATTTCCTTACAGCAGATTGTTTAGGGTGACGTTAGTTATTATTGTTGTAAATAACCATAAAACCTTTATATTTTGAGTTGAATTTACAGTAATTTCGTTCTGTTATATAACATGCTTTTCCAATTCTCAAAAATTACAATTTTCCTGATGGCTGTTTCCAGTTCTATTTGTGTAGGTCGTTACATTACATTAAGCCTTTCCCTTAAATTAACATGATCCTGCTGGCCATTACATATTGTTTAGGTTACCCTTAAATTAACATGCTCCTGCCGGCCATTACATACTGTTTAGGTTACATGCCTTGGTTTCTTATATTTTAGTTTTGATACTATGGTTGTACTAGATTGGTCTCTTACCAATGACATGTATTTGTCATTTTCTTTTTCTAACGTTATTTTTTTATGATTATCAATTTACTTCTTTTCAATGTCACCACTGCTACAATGTGAACATCAGCCATGAGTTGACCTGATTGTAATATATTACATGTAGGGATTTGATCTACTTGAGAATAGTAATAAAACACGATTACATAAATCCAATAGAGATGGACTATGCTAAAAATAGGAACAAAATTTTAACCCAATTTTCTGATTCTTCCTGTTATAGGAGGATGCAGTATGACAATCAACCTTTAATCAGAAAGAGCTTAATTATTTGACCTGTGTTGTGCAAATGGCTGGATTGTCGAGGAGGAACAAGATTTCCTATGGATAGAATGTATGGTAAGGCCAGTATATTTTACTAAATCCACATTGACTTGGTAAATCAAATGTTTTTGGCAGGGATATATCACAGTCATATTATACCCTATATACCTACCAAGGTCAAATATACATTTCTTTATTTTATTAGCTTTTTATGGTATTTGAGATATACAAATGTAGACACATGGTTTGTAATCCAATTATTACTTTGGAAATTATATGAAAGTCATGTAATTACTAAGCTATGCATGATTTATTATGACTGGAGTGGAGCATAATGAAACTTTACTAAAGACCCAGTCTTTTTCAAATAATTAAGAAAATAATGAAGCTTAAAGTGATCATCCTCTTTCTCTTGTTAGCTCCGCTTTCCTCCAAAATTGATCATTACCTCTGTCCATGTAATGGCTGCTGGTTGAAAAGCATGGGGCCAGATCATTTCACCAGACTCCTACTCATTTACTCCTTTAATCCTTTCAGGCCTCCAGAAGTACCCATATGCCTGGTTGGGGAGGGGTTCCCGACCTCGGATGCATGGGTACGTCCTTGTGATCTTGCGGGGCACAGGAGCTATTCCCATGCGAGCTAGGCTTAACAGCTGAGACCTGGCCCTCACAGTCAGGAGCAGTGCCTGCACTGCCCCAGGTTGTTTAATCCCCTAAATGCTGCAAACAATTGCAACATTTAGGAGACTGAGAGAGGAAGCTCCCTCTCCTGTCTGATCGATGACCCTGCAAAGTCATTACAAGAGCCTAAGCACTAACATGGCAACTTGAGGTCCTCATACTTATCTCTGGGTCAGCCAGCTATGGCAAGCTTGTTAGACTTAGACATATATAAAAGTAAAAAAAAAATAAAAACTGGAAAACTAATTTAATTTAATAAAAAAAATTAAGAAAAGGATGAAAAAAAATGATGCCAATAAAATAGGTACCGTATATACTCGTGTATAAGCCGACCCGTGTATAAGCCGACCCCCCTACTTTTGCCCCAAAAATCTGGAAAAACCTATTGACTCGTGTATAAGCCGAGGGTGGACCCCAGCACAGGTATACAGCCCCCAGCAGTGTGGTATACAGGCCCCCCCCAGTGGTATACAGGCCTCCCCAGTGGTAGTATACAGCAGCCCTAGTGGTAGTATACAGCAGCCCCAATGGTAGTATATAGCATCCCCAGCAGCCCCAGTGGTAGTATACAGCAGCCGCGGTGGTAGTATATAGCAGCCCCAGCAGCCCCAGTGGTAGTATATAGCAGCCCCAGCAGTAGTATACAGCAGCCCCAGTGGTAGTATGCAGCAGCCCCAGTGGTAGTATATAGCAGCCCCAGCAGCCCCAGTGGTAGTATACAGCAGCCCCAGTGGTAGTATATAGCAGCCCCAGTGGTAGTATATAGCAGCCCCAGCAGCCCCAGTGGTAGTATATAGCAGCCCCAGTGGTAGTATATAGCAGCCCCAGTGGTAGTATATAGCAGCCCCAGTGGTAGTATACAGCAGCCCCAGTGGTAGTATACAGGAGCCCCAGCAGCTCCAGTGGTAGTATACAGGAGCCCCAGCAGCCCCAGTGGTATATACAGCAGCCCCAGTGGTATATACAGCAGCCCCAGTGGTATACAGGCCTCAGCAGTATATACAGCACCCCCCAGGGGTTATACAGCACCCCCCAGGGGTTATACAGCACCCCCCAGGGGTTATACAGCGGCCCCCTGGGGGTACCCAGCGGCCCCCAGGGGTTATACAGCGGCCCCCTGGGGGTACCCAGCAGCCCCCTGGGGATACCAACAGCCCCCTGGGGGTACCAACAGCCTCCAGGGGGTACCCAGCAGCCCCCTGGGGTACCCAGCAGCCCCCTGGGGGTACCAACAGCCTCCAGGGGGTACCCAGCAGCCCCCTGGGGGTACCAACAGCCCCCTGGGGGTACCAACAGCCCCCAGGGGGTACCCAGCAGCCCCCTGGGGGTACCAACATCCCCCTAGGGGTACCAACAGCCCCCAGGGGGTACCCAGCAGCCCCCTGGGGGTACCAACATCCCCCTGGGGGTACCAACAGCCCCCAGGGGGTGCCCAGCAGCCCCTGGGGGTACCCAGCAGCCCCCTGGGGGTACCAACAGCCCCCTGGGGGTACCAACAGCCCCCAGAGGGTACCCAGCAGCCCCCTGGGGGTACCAACAGCCCCCAGGGGGTACCAACAGCCCCCACAAGCTGGCACTGTCCCCCCTTGTAAGTGCCCCCCCGCTACTTATACATTACCATCCCGGTGTTCTGATCGGCGCCGCTCCTCCGTGCTGCGTTTTCATCCTCCCGCGCTGGCTGCATCCGGGTTCTCCAGCGGTCGCGTGATGACGTCACATCGCTGCGACAGCCGGAGATCACGGATGGAGCCAGCGAGGACGGGAGGATGAAGAAGCACCGAGGAGCGGCGCCGATCAGAACACCGGGATGGTAATGTATAAGCACCGGGGGGGGCTCTTACAAGGGGGGACAGTGCCAGCTTTTGGGGGGCTATATGAACTGCATCCCCCTGCCGCTGATTGACAGGGGGATGCAGTGCATATTTAATGAGCGGCCCCACGTGACGGGGCCGCTCATACAGCAGCCCCCCCGCCTCCTCCAGCCTCCACAGCCCCCACCACACAGCCCCCACCACACGGGTCTACCGTATAGACCCGTGTATAAGCCGAGGGGGGGACTTTTCAGCCCAAATTTTGGGCTGAAAAACTCGGCTTATACACGAGTATATACGGTATATTTCTATAGAAACAAAAAGAAAAGTAAACATGGTATCACCACATCCAGAACAACCTGACACTATTTAACCCATTCAGTGAACTTTGTAACAACACAAAAAGTGGCATAAAACTATGCTTTTTCAAAAAATGTAATTAAAAGTAATAACTATCAGATCATAGTGAAGAAAAAACAATTATTCTATAAAATAGTTTTTATTGAGCATAATTAGTAAAACTTTCCAAAAGATATAAATATAGTATGCTGCAATCATACTGATCCAAAGAACAAAGCTGTTTATCGCATTTACCACACACGGAATGGCATAAAAAAAGATTACAATTCCAGAATTGCTGTTTTTTGTTCAGTCTGCCTACTAAAAACCAGGATAGAAAGCAATCAAAAAAGTTATGTGCCCAAAAATGGTACCAATAAAAAGGTCAAGTCCTCCCACAAAAAAAAAGCCCTCACAAAACTTTTTTGGCAGAAATACAGAAAAATGATAGCTCCCAAAATATGGCAATGCAAACACTTTCTTTTGTAAAACAAAAAGCATTTCTTTCATAAAACAGGTTCATTTTTATTGAATTGAATTAAGAAAAATGAAAATGATTTATCATATAAAGCAAGAAACTCCACAAAGAATAGATCAAGAGACAAAACAAAGGTTTTGTTACTGTGTGATAGCAGCCAAACATAAAAAAACAATATAAATCTGGTATCACTGTATCACACGACCCAAAAAATAAAGCCATCTTATCTCTTCTAATGCATAGTCATAGCCGGCCTTTCCTATGTGCGAGTGGTGCGGCCGCACAGGGCGCCGGCCACCAGGGGGCGCTGCAGGGAGCAGGTCACTTTCACTTTCTTCTGCTCCAGGCTCAGACTGGTCCCCCTGGGCCGCTGGCCCTTTAAAATTCTAGCTGAGTCCTGTGTGCATGCACGTCCTCTCTCACAAGGGCCACTGCAGCGCGCACAGGGCTCTTACCGTCTGGCCAGGATCAGCGTCTGCAATGGTTTTTGTGGGCGGAGTCCACCCTCTAGTCACCAGTCCCTGGGATCCCGCACTGTCTGCTTGATTCATTGCAGGCTCTAGCGATTGCTGATCCACCAATCAGACAGCAGGAAACAATCACTAGAGCCTGCAATGTCTCCTACCTTCTCTCTGATTGGTGCACAAGCCGTCACTGTGTGCCATGCCCTGCATCATTAGGAAGCAGTGACCAAACTGTGCAGCACCGCAGAGGAGATGCTGCTCCACACCATGAAAGTTCTTACAGAAGCTGTAAGTAACAGCAAAGATAATTATCTCCCTGCTGCTTAGATGTGTGTTTGTGTGTGTATATGGGAGTGTTTGTATGTGGGGTGTATATAGGTGTCTGTGGGGTATGTGTATATGGGAGAGGGTATGTGTGTATATGGGGGTGTATATAGGTGTCTTTGTGTGTATATGGGTGTGGTGTGTGTATATGGAGGTGTGTGTATGTGGAGTGTGTGTATGTGTATATGGGTGTGTGTATGTGGGGTGTATATAGGTGTCTGTGGGGTGTGTGTATGTGGGGTGTATATAGGTGTGTGTATATGGAGGTGTGTATGTAGAGTGTGTGTATGTGTACATGGGGGTGTGTGTATGTGTTTATGGGGTGTGTGTATGTGGGGTGTATATAGGTGTGTGTATGTATGTGTACAGTATATGGGTGTGTGTATATGGGAGAGGGTGTGTGTGTATATGGTGGTTGTATATAGGTGTCTGTGTGTGTATATGGGTATGTGTGTGTATATGGAGGTGTGTTTGTATGTGGGGTGTATATAGGTGTGTGTATATGGGTGTGTATATGGGGTGTATATAGGTGTCTGTGGGGTATGTGTATATGGGTGTGTGGGTATGGGGTGTATATGGGAGAGGGTGTGTGTGTACATGGGATGTGTGTATGTGGGGTGTATATAGGTGTGTGTGTATGTGGGGTGTGTGTATGTGTTTATGGGGTGTGTATGTGGGGTGTATATAGGTGTCTGTGGGGTGTGTGTATGTATGTGTATATGGGTGTGTGTATATGGGAGAGGGTGTGTGTATATGGGATGTGTGTATGTGGGGTGTATATAGGTATCTGTATGTATATGGAGGTGTGTGTGTATGTGTATATGGGGGTGTGTGTATGTGGGGTGTGTATGTGGGGTGTATACAGGTGTCTGTGGGGTGTGTGTATGTATGTGTATATGTGTCTGGGTGTGTTTATGTGTATATGCGGTGTGTGTGTGTGTATGGGGATAATTGGGGTAGATAGGGGTGAAACCCAGCTAGAGGGGTCAGACAAGCAGAAACAGGAGAGGGATTATCATACATCACCATGGGCATGGACACACGCATGCACATACATGAAAACATACACAGATGCACACACACCGCAGTTAAGGACCTGAGGCTGCATTAATCACACAGAATGAGTTATAAACTCATTCTGTGTGATTAATGCAGCCTCAGGTCCTTAACTGCGGTGTGTGTGCATCTGTGTATGCTTTCATGTATGTGCATGCGTGTGTCCATGCCCATGGTGATGTATGTAAGTGGTGACATGGGATGTATGTATCTATGATAGCTGTGTGTGTGGTGATGTATGTATGTGTCCATACACATGGTGACAATCGTGCGTCGTGTTTGTGGTGACAATCTCTTCCTCCCTGACAATGTTTGGTCACCCGGTGTGGCCCCCCAGCTTTATCAGGACGCTGTGCCCAGTGAAGGAGCAGTGACACAGGACTCAGGCAGCCGTTAGTGCCAAGTGTGCAAAAATCCGGCCTGGCCATGTCCTCCATGTCGGCTCTGCCCCCCTGAGCCTGGCCGTGTCCTCCATGTCGGCTCTGCCACTCTGAGCCTGGCCGTGTCCTCTATGTCGGCTCTGCCCCCCTGAGCCTGACCGTGTCCTCCATGTCGGCTCTGCCCCAGTGAGCCTGGCCGTGACCTCCATGTCGGATCTGCCCCCCTGAGCCTGGCCATGTCCTCCATCTCGGCTCTGCCCCCCTGAGCCTGGCCGTGTCCTCCATGTCGGCTCTGCCCCCCTGAGCCTGGCCGTGTCCTCCTTGTCGGCTCTGCCCCCCTGAGCCTGGCCGTGTCCTCCATGTCGGCTCTGCCCCCCTGAGCCTGGCCGTGTCCTCCATGTCGGCTCTGCCCCCCTGAGCCTGGCCGTGTCCTTCATGTCGGCATTTTCCTGTGTGCTTAGTAATAGCTCATATCTGGGACTCTGTGTGGAGCTGACGGCTGCGCTATGCTACAGGTATCCATACAGACAAATAGGCAGCCAGCTCTTAGCGTTACATGCTGTTATCCTATGCACTGCGCCTGACAGAGACTACGTTTTTGACTGATTCGTCAGCTTATATGCTGACACAAATCAGACCCTAGCCTTAGACTATGTTCATACAGGGCGTTTTTGCGGTGTTTGTTTCTGCAGATAAACCTGATGTTTAGATATTAAAGGGATCCTGTCACCTCCAAAACGCAATTTTTTTTTCTTCTTTAAAACAACTGTACCTGGGTACACATCTTTTCAGACGACCCCTTTAAGCCTCAAATACATATTAGATATCTACAGATTCTTTTATAAGTCCATTTTTTTTACGTGACAAAAGATTGATGGTTTCATTTTAACATTTTCTATGGACATTCCCGCCACAGCAGCATATCACAAGACCCTGATGTTGAGATAGATGGCAGCAAGTTAATGTGTTCTGAGAATACAGAGGGGTGGGGGCACCAAAGGACAAATTTGCACAAGGCGCCATTCAACCTAAGGCCGACCCTGTGCATAGTGAACAGAATAAAAAATAAATAAAAACAATTCTTGCCCTGCTGTTAAACAGATTAATTCATTCATTCATTCTCCCAAAGATTAGCTCACATTTAATGCTGTAAGATTCGTCTCGCACTTATCCTGTGCTCTAAGCTGAGGGCTTATATCAGGGTTTCCGTGTAAATCTCTGCAATATGTGATTCAGACAGAATCCCTAATGGAAGATTCACCATCATCAGGCAAAGGGAGTCACTTTGGACTCAGTGTTTCCTATAACCCAGCAGTTTTCCTCTTTTTAGTTGTGCACCATAGCGTGGTCGGCCATACGATTGCGCACCTCTGAAAAGCTGGACACCACTAAATAGAGACCATACGGAGTGTGGAGCAACGCAGTCTGCCTCATTAGTGAATGGATCTGTTGGGAGCCTCATCCATCAGAATCATGTGTTTCAGAAATTTAGATGAAAATCCCGTTGTAACTGCTTAGCGTGGAGCATTGAATACATGTGAACTGATTAAAATTTTCTGTACCCTACCCCGTAATGCAACTAATAGAAACTTCAACTCAAGCCAAAAAAAAATAAGCCCCCACCTGGGTCTGATACCTGTTAACAGAAATATAGGAGTGTCCAAGTTACTGGTAGCAAAAAAGCTCTGAAACATCACTGTGATTCCCATCAAAAGAAATCTAACAAAATCTCCCCTTGTAAATCAAAATGCCCCTTCACTTTTGAGCCAGCAATGTGCCTAAACCACAATTGGTACCCATATGTTTGGCATTAATGTAATGAGGAGAGCCAGCTTATTTTACAGATGCATGGCTACAGAATGTGTTGGGTGCTACAATGTATTTGGCAATGCAATGGCATAGTTGCAATTTTCATTCTGAATATTCCACTGTGTTTGTTTATGGAAACCTCCCATAGCAATAAATAACCACTACACCCATGGATTAATTCTAAGAGGGGTGTAAATACTAATAAGCCATCACATGAGGGGGGTTTTACTGCTTGGCCACATTTAGGGCTCGGCAAATGGAGTTTGCAAACTGTTCTACAAATATCTACCCTGCAAAAGTCAATTCGCGCAACTGCCCACTCGAGCCCTGCCATGTGGCCAAACAATACTGTACAGTCACATGTGGGTTATTGCCAAGTTCAATAGAAATTGTCTAACAAATTATGGGGGCTTTTTAGTAATTTCCCCTTGTAATAAATAAAAATCGGGGCCAAAACAGTATTTTAATGATAAAAAATCAATTATTAGCTCCTCACCACAGTAATGTATAAAAGTCTTTGACACACCTTTGGGGCCAATATTATCACTGCATCTCTAGATGCATTCACTGAGGAGTGAAGTTTGTAAAATGTGGTCACTTAGAGGGTTATGAAGCTCCGGCAGCTCAAGGGCTTTGCCAATGTGACAGGACCATTGCAACTTTGCACTGGGCTTAAAAAGTAGTTTCTAACCTCCTATTGCAAACTTGGGAGAAATTGTATAAAAAAATTATGCGGTGGATTTTCTCCTAATAGCCCCTCTGTAAATAAATAAACTTGGGGCTAAAATAACATTTTAGTGGAAAAAAATATATTTTTCATTTTCACAGTCCAATGTTACACAATTACATGAATCTTTAGTAGGTTTAGAATGCTCAGTACATCCCTAGACAAAATTTCTCACAAGATGTACTTTCCAAAATGGGGTCACAAGTATGTGGTTTCTGCTGTTTTGGCACTATAGTGACTCAAATGCCACATTGCACCTATAGTAGTCTATTCCTGCCAAATCCGCTTTTTTCCTCCCAAACCCTGCTATGCGCACAAACAGTCATTTTTAACTACATATGATGTATTAGTGTACTCAGGAGAAATTGCACAACAAACTGTATAGTCCATTTTCTCCAGTTACCTTTCTGAAAATGAACAATTTGGGACTAAAGTAGCAATGTTGTGGGAAAAATGTGATTTTTTTTATTTTCATAGTTCAACATTATAAAATTCTGTGAAGCATCTGTGAGCTGAAGGTGCTCACCACACCTCTAAGTAAATTCCTTGAGGAGTGCAGATTTGCAGTTTCCAAAATGTGGTCACTTGTGTGAGGTTTCCACTGTTTAGGCACATCAGAGGCTCTGCAAACATGATATGGTGTTCACTATCTATTCCAGCCAATTTTGTGCTCCAAACGTTAAGTGTCGCTCCTTCCCTTTCAAGCCCTACTGTACACCCAAACAATAGTTTCCCTCCATATAGGATATCAGCATACTTAGAAAAAACTGCACAACAAATTGTACAGTCCATTTTCTTGTGTTACCCTTGTGAAAATAAGAAAAATTGGGGCTAAAGCTACATTTTTTTTTGTGTGAAAAAGTAACATTTTCATTTTTTTCTTCCACAATTCTTTAATTCCTTTGAAGAAACCAATATGGTTAATAAACTTCTTGAATGTGGTTTTGAGCACTTTGAGGTGTGCAATTTTTAAAATAGTGTCACTTTGGGTATTTCCTATCATATAGGCTTCGAAAGTCACTTCAAATTGGATGTGGTTTTAATGAAAACATTTTTTTTGTAAATCTTGTTATACTGACTTCTGCCCTTGTGTCTGCTGTGATGGGATGAGACAAGTGGTGAAGAGCCCTGCTACAGCATTGTAGCATAAAGGATTCACCTGACCTGGAGTGGATGGAATCTATATTGGATATGTTTGTATTGGTATCTGCTGCTGAACCCTGCACCATCAGATGGGATAGAACAATTATTTTTTCATATATTTTACTATTGCTATTACTGAATTACTTGTGAATTGTATGACAGTATTATTTGGGTATTGTATGTTTTTATTTTATAGTATTATTTGAGAACTGTATGCATTATTTGGGCACTGTAGTTTGGTATTATTTTGGAACAGTATAATAGCTTGTATTATTGGGAATTCTATTTGTATTTGTATTGTTGATATTGTCGTACCCTACGGTTCGGTTACCACAGGAACACCTAGAGCAAGGAAGCTTACGCACAACACTTTCCACCCCTGACCTGAAGTGGGAGCTCTACTTGCCGACTTAAGGCATTGGGGGTGGAGTTAGGAAGTTCAGTACAAAGCAGTGCTGAGGAAGACATCCTGGTGGATGGTGGCTCGCTAGGACTGTGCCAGTGAGTGAGCCTGACCAGCGTGAGGGACCCAAGGGTGAGGGTTGGAGGCAAGGCGAGTTAGCTACGAGGAGCAAAGCCATACCGGTTCGCCCCAGAAGAGCTACATCAATAGCCCGGACACCGGAGTCCGAGACTGCAGGGGTCCAGTCAGCCCAGCAGTAAAGACCGGAGGCCAGGGAGACTTCTGGCGCAGCAGCACTTGAGGCACAGCCACCCAGCAGAGCTAGGGACTGCAGTGAATACAGTGGTGCCCCACAGCAGAGCTCTCACCGCCTGCCATACAAGTGAGGACACAGGAGAGGGTCAGGGCCTAACTTCAGACAGCCCAGGACTAAAGCACACACACAGCATAACAGGGAGGCCGCATTAATCATCAGATGTGGAGATCCTGAACTGCTCCCAGACCACCCGAACTGTACCCTGGACTTTACCTTGCTCTGCACATCAGTAAAGGTACGGAAACAACAACTCTGTGTATGTGACTGTTATTGCAACCCTTGATCCTGCTGCCTGCATAGACTGTCTGCAACCCTGTACCTCCACTACTACCCCAGGGGTCCCGCTCCACCTACAGGGAGCGTAAACATCTCGCTGCTCCACCATCATTCCGGTGGTCTGTCCCGCAGCGCCAGTACCATTACTGGAACCGGAGGTGGCATCACAAATCATTTTTTATTGTATTCCTATTGACTCAAACCCTGTTTTTAGTGACCACCAGGGCCACGGGACCAGGCAACAGGCCTCGTGATATTCCCCGTGAACTACAACGCCCAGGACCAGGTACCCCTTGGCCCTGGGGCAGGTTAGGTATTATATGGGCATTGTATTTGACTTGTAATATTTGGGCACTATACATTTGTATTATTTGTTTGGCATTATGTAGGCAATGGATAATGGTGTATTTGGTATCATTTGGGCACTGTAGGTATTTGGTTGGTGTTGAGCAAAATTTATCAATATTTGGTTTGTATTATGCGGACACTGTAGGACAGATTTATTTTATTAGCATTATTTTTCCACAAGAATGGTTATTATTGTAGACAAATTTGTACAGGTTTGTGTTAAAAATTTAGTAGTATATAATAAGCCTGGCACACTAGTTATTTAGGACAATGATGATCAGGAGACGTCAACTCAGACTATCAAAGTTTTATTTAACATAAATGTAGCTCTGTCCTTGCCGGTTCGACCACACAGGTCTTCGCAGAGGATACAGGAGCTGTGGCAGTGTGTACAAAATAAAACAGAAACAAAAGTCAGTTCTTGACATATGGTTCTGGGAAATCAAAAAGCATAAAGTGGTTAAGGAAAGTACAACTTACTAGATGAAAAAGACAATCAGCTGCAGATTTAATTATTGCATAGCGTACAGTCGGGTATATATACCTGTGTATCTCAGCCCGTTACCATAAATTATTTACAGTGGTTAGTGATAAGTCTACCGAGATATAGTGTTGTCTCAGAGAAGAAAAAGAAAAGGATCTTTTCCATTCGTGTCTGTATGCTAAAAAATGCCAGAAGGGGAAAAGTACCCCAGGGGCCAGACCCATTTTGTGTTAAAAAGTGAGAGGTGACATGGTATAGGGTTACTACCTGTGATCAGGAGAGGCACGGAATTTAGTGCGACCTCCTGTATTATAGGAGTGTACTGCACCTATAATTATTAGCTAGCAGGTTATAATATAAACTACAAAACCACCAATAAAGGGTTAAAGGCATCATGCAAAAAAATAAATAAATGCAACCTATGTTAGTGGTGTGGGATAAAGTATCCACTTGTGGCCACTCATAACAGGCAAGAAATGGCCAGTGATTTATGCTGTTGGCAGGAAAAGAAAGATCAATCAATACTGGTAGTCTAGGAATACTTGTATCCTAATACAGTGGTAGTGCCAATAGATACCTTTAGGGCTGAAGGGTTAATGAAGGAGATTAGTTTCTAAAAATATAATGCAAATGGTTACTGGCAGATTCAGGCATAGAGGAAGGGGTTAATAGTGTGCAGAGCGATAATACTATGCCTCCGTGCGACTGGGCAGCTGGTGCATGAGTGGCAGTGAGCACTGTGGAATCGCATCCTTATGACGCGTAAAGGTGGGACTAGGCCGGCCTGCTTCCGGTAATTGGAACGCAGGTATCCGGCATTTGACGTGCAAGCCGCGCGTGCGCAGTGCGGCGTACGAGCCATACGTGCGCAGCGCGGCGTACAAGTCGTGCGTGCGTAATGCGGCGTACAAGATGCACACGCGCATCGCGGCGATTAAGCCGCGCATGCGCAGTGGTCTTGCGTGGTGAAACGCTGTAACAGCAGTGTTTAAGTGCATCTACTTAAAGGATACAGTGCTAGATCATGCACTAAGCCTGGTGCAGTGAGAGATAGAGTGCTCCATAGTGATAAGTCTGTCATGACACAGGAAATTGAGGTATCTGTGGGAGAGAAGGGAGAAAATTAGCACATTAATATGCCATATGGCATGATAATAAATCAGCTATAATAATAACCACTAGGTGTCACAATTTACAATAGTGAATGCAGGAGGAGGTGGGTGGGACCCCAAGAATGGGAATAGGTGGGCAGTGTAGAGAGTACATGAGTAGGAGAATGGTCTATGGTACCATCTCATACTCTCGGTTTAGACCATGAGGTTCAAGAGTCCGTAATGTGTGTATCCAATACATTTCTCTTTCTCTGAGTAATCTCATCCTATCACCCCCTCATCTATTAATTGGTACTTGATCTATCACCTGGAATCGTAATTGTGCAATAGTATGTTGTCTGGAAATGAAATGTGCTGGTACTGGAAGTAAAGTATGGCCGCATCTTATGGTGGATTTATGTTTGCTTATGCGGTCCCGGATATGCTGTACCGTCTGTCCAACATATCTGAGACCGCACGGGCACTTCAAAAGATAGATGTGTTAAAAATTTGGCTGATAACATTTGGGCACTAAATACCTACATTATTTCAGCTTGACATGTGGCATTATTTGACTGAGATACCCATTTTTTTTTCATTTATTCCTTGTAAAGAAAAATATAAATAACATATATATATATATAGTGTTGGCCAAAAGTATTGACACCCATGCAATTCTGTCAGATAATACTCAGTTTCTTCCTGAAAATGATTGCAATCACAAATTCTTTGGTATTATTATCTTCACTTAATTTGTCTTCAATGAAAACAACACAAAAAGAATTGTCCTAAAGACAAATTGGATATAATTCCACACCAAACATAAAGAAGGGGGTGGACAAAAGTATTGGCACTGTTAGAAAATTAATGTGATGCTTCTCTAATTTGTGTAATTAACAGCACCTGTAACTTACCTGTGGCACCTAACAGGTGTTGGCAATAACTAAATCACACTTGCAGCCAGTTGACATGGATTAAAGTTGACTCAACCTCGGTCCTGTGTCCTTGTGTGTACCATATTGAGCATGGAGAAAAGAAAGAAGACCAAAGAATTGTCTGAGGACTTAAAGGGAACCAACCACCCCAAATGACCCCCCCAGACTGTTAATATGTGTCCCTACACCCAGCACACACATTTGGGGCAATCATTTTTGCTAAAAAAACTGTTTAGTAGAAGCTAAGATATATGTTTATAAAGTTTAATAACTTCAGCCGGATGGGTGTTACCTAGCTTTGTCCTCCGTGCCTGTCAGCGTCCTCTCCCCTCCTCCCTTCAGTGAAGCCGTTCTGTGTAAGCCGAAAATGGCCTGCCTGTCTACTGCTGCCTGATAAATTATGCACGCCCATCTCTGCACCTAAGAGCCTGGCCGATTCATGAAGGGGGCGGGGCTAAATCGCGGCATGCCGGAGTCCCGCCCCCTTTCATGACGCGATCTAGCCCCGCCCCCTTTCATGACGCGGCCAGGCTCTTATGTGCAGAGATGGGCGTGCATAATTTTGTGTTTTTTCATTGAAGACAAATTAAATGAAGATAATACCTAAGAATTTCTGATTGCAATCATTTTCAGGAAGAAACTGAGTATTATCTGACAGAATTGCAGGGGTGTAAATACTTTTGGCCACAACTGTATATATATATATATATATATATATATATATGTAGATTAGTATATTGGTGCAGCACAGCTCCCCTTGGTGCTCAGCAGTCACAGCTCCTCTCCTCCTTGCTGTATAAGTATACAAAATAAAGGACTGCAGCACTCTTCTTTGTGAAACAACCGCCTTTTTTCGGCCATCAGGTGGGTGGTGACAACGTTTCGGGATTCCGAAACGTTGTCACCACCCACCTGATGGCCGAATAAAGGCGGTTGTTTCACAAAGAAGAATACTGCAGTCCTTTATTTTGTATATATATATATATATACTATGGTACACCGAGACTGCTATTTATACACATCATATAGGATACACTGAGATTGCTGTATATGGGTATCATATGAGCTGCTTCAATTCAGGTGCTTCGCCTTGGTTCCTCTTGATGCCTTGGTGCTTGGAAAAGAGGTAATGATGTTTGAGGTTGATTTCAGCTGTGAAGTGTTCAAAAACACAACTGACATCAAGCCCTTGTGCTAGTAATGGAGAGGTGTCCATCAGTCACCCCATTACCAGCCCAGTAATAAAAAAAAACATACACAAAAATACTGACAAACTAAGAAACAAATGCTAGGAATCCTTGTTTTGACACTCTATATGCTTTGCTAACAGCCACTTTCAGGTCGCACTGCGCTTGGAGAGACTGCACATCTGAAGAGTGGTGAAATCAGTAATGTTGGTACTCTTCAGAGTCGCTGAATCACGCACAACACAGCGTGACCTGGAAGTGGCTGTTGTCAATTGGAACATCAAAATGAGGCTCCATAGCTTTGTCATGTTCACTGGACTTCCTTCTATTTTTTGGAATATAGATTCGGCCGGTTGTGCACTACTTTGGATGTTATGGACTACATCGAATCTTCATGGCTTTTTTTATTTAATAAATTGATGAATGAGGGCTAGAGTCAGGGGGTGGAGGGGCGTGGCCTGTGGAGCAATGGAGTAAGTATGATTTCCCCTGTGCTCCTGCCACCCACACAAGCAACAGGGCATTGTGTCTTTTAAAGACTACAGTCCCCTACCTCAAGCATATCATAAGCATCCCCGAATTGTCAGGGTTACTTTGAGACCTCTCTGGCCTATTTGTGACATTTCTTTATCCAGACTCCTTGGCAGTCTGTGACTCTGAGGTGAAAATAATCTGTGCGGCCATTTTGTGTAAATCCAGATAACACTCTTATTATTTGATGAAAACTTTAACTCCTTGAATAGTGTTCCCTCCTGATAACCGGAGAATACCTGCTCATGTGTATTTATCTCTAACAAAACACCCTAAAAAATTCTGGAAGATAAGAGATTCCAGGGGCGCTTGTGAGTGAAAAATATCAAGGGGCCATTTTAACAATCCACACTCATGACTGATTAACCTCCTCTCCTTTAAGAACGTCCCAGCTATAGGCTTTTAATTGGAGCATTGGTCCACCTTCATTTCATAAATATGGTTCTTCACATTTACTCCGTGACTGAAACCGCCATTTTGTGATAAGGATTCACTCAGAACCGCCATTTTGTGCCTATATCACATAGGCACGTTTTATCTGCTTGGTTTTGCCTGTGGACCCCCTGGTAATAGCTTTGGGAATCTTGGAGGATCAATTTGGACATTATTTACATGATTGCCAGCTTTTTCTACATCTAATTCACTTTTTTCTACAAAAAACGCTACTTGCGCAAATTGCATAGGTAAGTAGTGTAGTGATACTGGTACAAAGCCCCCACTTGCGCAATTGATGTAAATCGATCACACTTTCACAGCTCGCTGCTTATATGGAGCCTAGAGAACAGCGGTGACAAGGAGAACAAGAAAGGACCCCCCGGCGGGTAGAAGCTGAGCCGGTGGGCTTTCAATGCACCCCAGCCTCGCAGACCCAGATGGGAGAAGAGGAGATTCACCCTTTACATCACTCACCAGCCTAGGGGAGAAAATCCAGGAGCAGCTCAGTTTGTGTAGCTGGATCTCGCTCTTTATTCCTACTTCCTGTATTCTGTACTGCGCTCTGGCATAGAATAGGATAGAGCTGGTGCTGCTGGGGGAGGGATCAGTTATGTGATTGATGCTTCCTGGGTGTATTGTTTAATGCTGCACACTTGTCTATAGCTAGTTGGGAGTTGGATTAACCCTATAATATACTCTGATTTTTTGAGTTGTGGCACGGGCATTGCACCTCTGGAAGTTTTATTTGTGCACAAACTTACATAAGATCGATCCCTTAGTGTTTCCCCTGTTTAACAGATATCAGTAATGTTTTCTGGTGTAGAAAACCATATTATGAATTACTTGTTATTGATGGTCTAACTAGATTATATAAAAGTTTATGATAGACACATATGGTAGATAACTGAAGATTTATACCTTTTATATTACTATTTCATAGGTTTAATATTTTATTGATAAACTCAATATCTGATTTGTGGAATTTATTTGTATTTTAGGACTACCTAAATGCTACAGCATTGACTTAATACCATGTAAGCTTTACTTATAGATTAAAGGCTAGACCTGATGCTCTTATAGTTGTCTCATCACACAGCACCCCTTACTATATTGGGAAGATTAAAAATATGCCCATGGTCAAACACTCTACAGAGACATTGGAGTATGTTGGGTAGATGGCTTCCCCACGTTAAAGAGTTTAGAGAATCACCGATTTTTCCTACAGTCATAATCAGAATTTAAGTGACAAACTCATTCATTCAGATATTGGTCCTACGAAGAAGGAGGGACAAACATATCTGACAAGTGCAAGAAGAAAGGGATGTTAACCTTGTCTTTCTTGTATAAATTGTAAATTAATGAACAAGGGGTCACATTTTATATACATCCTCACACGGGTGTGCGTTATGATATAAAATGCTTTCTAACATGCACGTCAGAATATGTGATTTACCTCCTTGAATGTCCTTGTGCCTTATGGTATGTCGGTGAAACATGGAACTTTAAGACCAGAATTGCGCATCACCGACATACCATTAGGAAAAAAAGAAGGGATTTACTAGTCCCGAAACATTTTGTTGACATGGGACATACAGAAAAGGATTTGAGGTTTCGATTGATTGACATGATTCCCATACAAAGACGTGGAGGAGATCGACAAAGATTACTAAAGAAACGGGAGATGTAGTGGATCCACAAACTAAACACATTGAGACCCAATGGCCTAAATGTGGATTATAAAATCCATAGTTTATCATAAAGTATATTCCCTTTGTTGCCTGATAGAATAAACTATTGTTTTAGGTCATTTAGGGGTTAAAAAAATCTCTAAAATCTTAAAAAACATTTTTTATATGTTGTGGAAAATATTTTCACTCAAAATATTTTTCTATTTTAATTATGTATAGGCTTAAAGCAGAGGACTTTACCAAGCTGCATGTTTCCTGTACACTGCTTAATTTTATTATTAATATTTTGCATGCGATAACCATATCTTTTGATGAAGTGTGACTCATTCATAATAGTCTAATTAATAAATATAATTTATTGAATAATGTCCCCTGGATGTATTTTATAGAGGAAAGTATAGATCTAAGTGGGAATAGTCACTAAAACAGGATGACACATTATATGTGTCCATTTATATGTCTGATTCTCAGCATACTTAACTGTAGGAAGCCTACCGGGCGGTGACTGAATATTCCCTATATATATGATCTCCTTACTGGTTTGGGAACTTTATAGTTTGGTGTTATATCTCCCCAAGGTATTGCTAAAGTCTTGAGTTTAAAACCCAATGTTTTCACTAAATAGTGGTATGCAAGTGAATTGGGTACACTTAATATATAATATAGTTGTGGGGAGTTAGAATTTGATATTAGAGCTTTTGACTAGAACGGAGCGCGGAAGCGCTAATACACTGTGAATACATGCTTCATTGTGCTAATGCGCAGAAGCAAACATAACCAAGATGGCGCCCGAGAATCCCGTTATGTAGGGCGTATGCGCGGGAGTTTAATGAGGTGCAGAGACCTCAAAACACCACTCCGCAGAAGCAGTGGGTGTATTAACGAGATTCCCGCAGCGCAATGCGCATGCGCGAGAGTAGAATGAGTCACTATGACTTCATCTAAGTGGCAAATGTTTTTTTTCATATAGAGCATGCGCATTTAGGTAATAAGAACGTCGAAAACATGGCGGCGGCGGTGTTTTGGGTACAGTAGCAGCATGGGAGCCTCTGATTACGGATGAGTACCACATGAGTTTTATTGGTGTAATTAAGGATAATAGCTCTATATGGCGATATGAATTAGGACTCCTGGCATATTTATTATAGTGTTCAATCAGTAGAAAAATGAGCGGCACTCACCGGTATACGTCTTCACTTTTATTCAAGCCAGGTTACAGGCAGCATGGTGAGGGTAGGGAGTGTGGAGTACAGGTGACGATGGGCACCATTTCGCAGCAATAAGCCGCTTCTTCCGGTCAAGGAAGGTTACCATGCTGCCTGTAACCTGACTTGAATAAAGGTGAAGACGTATACCGGTGAGTGCCGCTCATTTTTCTACTGATTGAACTCATTAAGGAACTTTTTCAGCGTGCACCACCAGTCCAGAATGCATAGACCCGGTCCATATCAGGATCCGTATATGGCAATAGACTGTAGCGGTACCACAGTGCCCCACGCTTCTCTCCCAATATATATTTATTATAGTATGACGCACTGTCTGCACTTTATAAGTACACTTATTCACTATGTATGTTAAAAGTTGAATTTTATATGACTATTTTGTAATGCACTGTACTAATTGAATTATTGAAGGCCCCTTGCATGGGTGCTATATATATATATGTGAGCAGTATTGGTTGTATGACACTGCTTGAGGAAGGCTGCATGCCGAAGCGTCGCAGTCCTAGGACCAAATAAACCCACCTAACTTGAATTGGAGGAAGTGCTGCCTTTCATTTTTTCATCTATATCTATCTATCTATCTATCTATCTATCTATCTATCTATCTATCTATCTATCTGTCTATCTTCACTAGGTTCTGTCATAGCTGTATGGCAGAACAGTAGGAAGACTGTGTACATCATGTCTGCCTACTGTTCTCATGCATTTTGAGCACTGTTTCAGCCATCCCTGCCTTTTTACAGACCTCCCAGACCTCTTTGTAGGATCCAGCAGAAAATTACTTGCGTTTCCCATTGACTTACATTGTACTCGCTATTCGTAACGAATAGTGATGGGCGAGTGGCTTAATATTCACACTCACTTTACTCGTAACAAGTTCATTTTTAATACTCGGATATTCATCCAAATAACGAGTATAATGTTAGTCATTTAGTGATAGGCCCTGCCCACACACATCCGGCCATAAAACGTGCCTTTCCAGGACAGGAGGGTGGGCTTTTTTACATTTCTACTGCATAAAACACCTTGCTGTGCCCCCCAGAGAAACCCTAACATCCAGTCTGCTCTCAGCTCACATTGTTTGCTGAAGAGAGCTGTCAATTTGTGTCAGATCGATAATGATCGACACATCACTCACTGAGTAACGAGTATCGTGAATACCGTACTATTCATGCGAATAGTGATGATTATACTCACTCATCACTAGTAACGAATACACGAGTATTACAAATTACTCATTACGAGTATAGTTATTACGAATATTACGGTACTCGCTTATCACTACGTACCACCCATTCCATAATGAACTAAACGCTTCTAAATAAGCACAATTAATTGAGGAACCCATCGGAAGACACTCATCTACAAAATAGAAAACTTGCCAAAAACATCCTAACAAATGAATACTTTCAGGATGCACTGGCAACAAACGAAAAGGCGACTCAATGTCCATCTTGTCTCTCAAAGTCCAACATTGTCTCTTTTCCATATGCCTGGACCCAATGGACTATGGTATAAAAAGGAAGCGTACCCAAAGAGCAAAGCACTGGGTCTATGCCATCATTTACTGACAAACATTTTGGAAATGACCAATGGCTGGCTTCACACTGCAGTTTTTCACTGATCAGTGTCCATCAGTGTTTGGGTGCCAAAACCAGGAGTGTCTCCAAAACCCAGAACAGGTGTCAATCTTTCAATTATAGTTTTTCTCTGCAAGTTCCTTTCCTGGTTCATCTCCTGGTTTTGGCACCCAAACACTGATCGACACTGATCAGTAAAAAACTGCAGTGTGAAGCCAGCCAATGCTGAATAAGGCTGGGGTCACACTTGCATTTTTTTCATGCATTTTTGGAGACCTGCGTTTTCAAAAACGCATGTAAAAAGGTACCCATAGGCCCCCATGTTAGAAAACGCATGTCCTAATAGCAAAAACCCATGTCTAAAGTGCCTTGCATTTTTGGCATGAGTTTTTGCATTTATGTGATTAGCTGACATCAAAAACGCATGCAAAAACGCATGGTACATTAGTACCATTTAGTACCATCCAAAAACGCATGCATTTTCCATAGGGGCCCATGTTAAAAAAACGCATGAGTTTTTAAAACAGCACCAAAAAACTCTGCTTGCACTATTTTTGGGTGCTGATTTAAAAACGCATGTAAAAACGCAGGGTGCCATCAGACACCTTAAAAAACGCATGCTGAAATAAAAAAACTCATGCAGAAACGCATGCTTTTTTTAAAGGCACTAAAAAAACTCATGCCAAGTGTGATCCCAGCCTAATCCAAACCTTTTTTGTCTCCTTCTTTGGCATGATCCCCAACGGCAAGAACACCAAACCAAGATTTGGGAGGAATTTAAACGGACCCACTTTTCATCCATACAATATTTTATGCTGAATTTTCTTGCTCACTACCAACAGGTGTTGAAGAGCCAACATCAATTTTTTAACTTAAGGCTACGTTCAGACATTGCGCATTTTTTGCGCTTTTCTATGCAGTTGCACTTTTTTACGCAGTAAAAAGCTCAACTGCATTCACATATTGCGCTTTTGTGCGCTTTTTTCTGCGTGCTTTTCCCGAGCCCATTTTAACATGTGGGCAATGGCAAAAGCGCACAGAAAAGCGCAAAAATAATAACATGTCTCTTATTTTTACGCACGCAGTTTTGCAGTGAAAGCGCGTGCATAAAACAATGTGCAAAAGCGCAACGTGCATGCATTTCAGCAAAACCCATAGGTTTTGCTGGACTGCGTTTCCATAATTGCAATTTCACTGCATTTACGCGCACATAACATAGCACCACGTAAATGCAGGAAACCGCAAGAAATGCAGTAAAATGCTGCCAATACGCAGCGTGTGAACGCAGCCTTTAAGACAGGGGACACAGGACTTAGATTTAAAGCACCACTTCAGCTGTGCAATAAATAAGAATAGAGAGGTGCTTTAAAAGTCAATATAAATGATCACCTCTCCACAAGTTTGGTCAGACCTTATTGATTTGTGGAGGGTCGACTACTGAGCCACTCAGTGATCAGCAGGAAAACTTTTATTCTTGTTAGAATGCAGCAACAGTGCTTATGCTTGACTGTTGCTCAATTAATTCCCTATGGAGCTGTTATACGCTGCGCTTGGCTTTTTCCAACAGCCCCATAATGAATGAAATGGAGCAGTTTTTGGCCATCTTGATTGCTGACCATTTCTGTCTGGGAATAACTTCTCCATTGGAGATAAAAGTTCCCATTCTGCTGATCAGTGTGGTCAGACACCCACTGATTATTATCAACTATCCTGTTTATAAGGGATAGCTTGTTTTCACCAGAGAAGGCTGGTTTCACATCACGGCAAGATCAGGTCCGGGGCTGTCCGGTGTGAATCCGACAGCCCCGAACCCAATTTTGAAACAGAACCGGAGAGCAAATATGCCCTCTGGTCCTGTTTTCTGCCGGATTTGGCTGATCGCTGCAGCAGGAGCTGAAAATTCATGATCGCGGCTAGCGGGGAGGTAGCCACAGTCCTGAAATCTTTGCAGGGGACAGCTCCAGGTGCTGAAGTTTAGCAGCGCTCGCTGCTAAACTTTAGCACCCGGCGTCCGTCTCCCAGATCCGATTTTTTGTCGGATCTGGCGCCATAGACTCCCATGTTAGGGGGCGCTGGATCGCGCCGGATCCAGGAGGATCCAATTTTGTCAGATTTTTGCCCTGGACACAAAAACGCTGCAAGCAATATTTTTGTGTCCGGGAGAAAAATCTGAATTCTCCCGTATTTTCCCGGGCAGATGGAAACCAGATGTCAGATAGCTGCCATCTGGCTCCATCCAGCCCCATAGGGCTGCATTAGCACAAAATCAAGTCCGGGGCTGTCAGGTTCACCCCAGACAGCCCCGGACCTGATCTTGCCGTGATGTGAAACCGGCCGAATATTACTAGTGAAATAGGTCTTTATTTTATATTAAACTATTCTTTGTAATAAGGAATTGTTAAAATTCCATTACAGATTTTTGTATATATAGAAAGGAGAGAAGCCCGGCTTTCAGGATCGCGCTGTTCCAGACCAAAGTTCACAAGGAGTTAATCCAAGGACCAAGCAGTGATTATAACTTTCTTTTTATTCTAGAAAAGTCTACGCGTTTCATGTACACACTGTACACTTCCTCAGGAGCAAAGTTACCTTAGGTTACCTTAGGTAACTTTGCTCCTGAGGAAGTGTACAGTGTGTACAAGAATCCCGTAGAGTTTTCTAGAATAAAAATAAAGTTATAATCACTGCTTGGTCCTTGGATTAACTCCTTGTGAACTTTGGACTGGAACAGCGCGATCCTGAAAGCCAGACTTCTCTCCTTTCTATATATACAATTCTAGTGACCGGCTGATTGCTGCAGTTCACCGGATCCTACCCATTTGTGCTTATGGTTGTTGTGTTCCACACAACTGAACCAGGTGAGTGGATCCATATCTGTGAAACGATTTTACTATTGGATAAGACCCTATTGTGCGCTTCTGTCTCCCCCTTTATTACAGATTTATGGAAATTTTTGTTAGCAAAGAACTTAAAATAGTAAGAATTAGAAAACAAGTGTACACATTGCATATGTTATATACATGTATTTACAATTATAAATTGCACTTTTCTTATGCTTAAATTTTCAACCCTATACAGATGAACAGTTAAATGCAGAACAGAAAAAAAAGAGAAAACAAAGGAGAAACAGGACAACATTTAACAGCAGTCAGCTGCAAGCTCTTGAGAGAGTATTTGAAAGAACACATTATCCAGATGCATTTGTACGAGAGGATCTTGCACGGAGAGTTAATCTCACTGAGGCCCGAGTTCAGGTAAACCCTATCGCCTGCACTAAGATTCTAAATTTTAACAGAGTCAGTGTAAGTGAGGTAAAATATGGTGGGCTTTAACCTGTGGACTCATATCTTTTCAGTCTCATGATATAGAGGTCTCGCCATCTTTTTCTATGAATAAGGCTGGAAACTTCTGGGCAATATAGTATAGTATAGTACCAATGTAATACAACATGTAAATGCACCTTCATGACGGTGTTTTCAATGGTTTTCAAGAGTAAGGCTGGCTTCACACCACGTTTTTTTTTATCTGGGCCTGTCCGGTGTAAACCAGACAGCCCCGGACCGGATTTTGGCCCCATAGCAGCCTATGGGGCTGGATGGAGCCGGATGGCAGCTCTCTGCCATCCGGTTTCATCACTCCGAGACACTCCGGGGGAATACGGATTATTCTCTCCGGACACAAAAATGATGCTTGCATAATTTTTTTGTCCAGGGAGAAAAATCTCCCCAATTTGCCAGATCGCGGATTTGGCCGGATTCTCCCGGAGCCTGGGCAATCTGGCGCTCCCTAACATGGGTGCCTATGGGGCTGGATTGCCCCGGACCGGGAGGATCCAGCAACCAGACACTGGCGACTGCACGCCGCTGTTATTTCAGGACCGCGGCTAGCTCCATGCTAGCCGCGATCTTGAAAAATCAGCAGCTGCGGCTGCAAGTAGCAGCATCTGGCTGCACACAGGACCGGAGGGCACATTTGGCCCTCCGGTTTATGTGCTCATCCGATCCGGGGCTGTCAGGGTCATCCCGGACAGCCCCGGACCGGATCATGCCGTCGTGTGAAGCCAGCCAAAAAGAGCATGAATTGTTGCAAAACTTTTGAGCAAAATATTTTTGATTTTTTGTGATTTTAGGCAAGTCCCAGCCAACATAGCCAAAATGAGTGGGATAGGAAATGGCTAAGCGCACAAATGTAATTCATAAAAATTCAGGCAATTTCGTTGCCGTAAATTTTACTGAAATTGCTAAAGTCTCTGACAGTGGTGTGTCCCAGTTTTACGATTTGCTTCATTTATTAATTGGTGTACACTTCTTAATTAATACAATGCTGGAGTAATTTGCACCTATTTAATTGAGACTGGCATCTTTATTGTGTCCAGCGGTGGTCTCCTATTGAGTCACGGAGGCTGCTATATGGTCATGGTGACTAAACCCCTCGCCGCCCCTCTGGGCAACAAAACCCGCCCAAGATGTTTTAAACTTCCCGCCCCTCCTCTAACCGGCGCTTGAGTGACAAGAGCACTCGCGCCGGCGCAGTGGAACGGAAGTTCGCGCTCCAGACAACACAGTGCAGATGTCTTGCGAAACTTCACAAATCTCACGAGACCTTGGACAATCCGATCCACTGTGCAGGTGCCGCTGTCAGTGCCGAGGTTACGCGAGATTAGTGAAGTCTTACGAGACATCTGCACTATGTTCTATGGAGCGTGGACACTCGCTCCACTGCATCGGCGCGAGTGCTCTTGTCACTCAAGAGCTGGCCAGAGGAGGGGTGGGAAGTTTAAAACATGCTGGGCGGGTTTTGTATCCCAGAGGGGTGGCGAGGGGTTTAGTCACCATGACCATATAACAGCCTCCGTAACTCAATAGGAGGCCATCGTTGGACACAATTAATGCTGTTTTCACAGGGTATGAGTCAGTTGGTGCACATACAGGGGTTACTAGAGCCCCATTTACATGATGTGTAAGCTGGTGGGCATAGTTTAAAATGTCCAAAGGGGTAACAGGTTCCCTTTAACATTAGCTGTGCTCATTTAGACAAACCTGTGGACTTTTATCTTTAAGTATTTTTTTTCATTGTATATAATAATAATAAATCTGGTAATTAATTGCACAAATACCAGGCCTAATAATTCTTTCATTAACAAGCATTTTTTAATGTGTTCATTGTTCTATTCCGAGAGCCATCTCTTTATTTTACCATTAATGTATCTGTATGAAGGGCAGTGTTCTAAAGTGCTTTTTATGTTTTTTTGGTTTTATTATCCTAATTTATTCAAAAATCATCTTTAAGGGGTTTGTACAGGTTTCTTAAACTTAAGTCATAAGAACATATTACAGAGGAGAACGTACTGTTTTATTATACAGGTTTATCTCAATAAATTAGAATATCATGAAAAAGCTATTTTTTGTCCAGTAATTCAGTACATAAAGTGAAACGCATATATTATATAGAGTCATTACAGAGTGCTCTATTTCAAATGTTTATTTCTGTTAATGTTGATGATTATGCCTTACAGCCAATGAAAACCCAAAGGTCATTTTTACAGAAAATTAAAGTATGGAGGATGAAGGGTTAAAAACTGTGCTGCCATATTTCACGAGGGTGAATATAATATTGATTTATTAGTCAACGTGTTTCAAGGCTCCCTGGCCCCTTCCTCAGGACAAATCAATATCATTTTGCCATGTTTCAAGGCATTTCAGTTAGCCCTGGAACACATTGACTAATAAATCAATATTATATTCACCCTTTGATGTCTCGTGACATAAGGTAGCGCAATTTTTAACCCTTTTATCCTCAATACTCTATATGCGCCAAGCTGGGGACTGCAGCAGCTGTGATAAGCATTTGTAGGGGTTGTGAGTCTCACAGACACACAAGGTGAGCCTATTTAGATACCGTATATACTCGTGTATAAGCCGAGTTTTTCAGCCCAAAATGTGGGCTGAAAAGTCTCCCCCTCGGCTTATACACGAGTCACTACGGTTGGTGGGGGCTGTGAAGGCTGGAGGAGGCGGGGGGAGGCTGCTGTATGAGCGGCCCCGTCACGTGGGCCGCTCATTATATATGCACTGCTTCCCCCTGTCAATCAGCTGTATATACTACTGGGGTCTGTATATGCCACTGGGGAGGCTGCTGTATACTACCATTGGGGGGCCTGTATACCTGTGCTGGGGTTCACCCTCGGCTTATACACGAGTCAATAGGTTTTCCCAGGTTTTGGGGGCAAAAGTAGGGGGGTCGGCTGATACACGGGTCGGCTTATACACGAGTATATACGGTCGTATTTTATCTCCATTCTCCCTGCTTTATTTTCTGAGATAATGACCTTTCTGTTTTCATTGTCTGTAAGCCATAATCATCAACATTAACATAAATAAACACTTGAAATTGATCACTCAGTTTGTCATGACTCTATATAATATATGTGTTTCACTTTATATATTTAACTACTGAAATTAACTTTTTGATGACATTTTAATTAACTGAGATGCTCCTTGACATAAATGAATTAAAGTTTTATATATGTAAAATCGTACCTCAAGAAAAGTTGCAGAGTATAAAGAAAATAAGAATGCAATGATAACCATAATTTACTCACAGCAGAACATGGAACACATCATCAGAAGCTTAAAATTGGCCATTTTTCTGTTTCATTTGAAATAATTTATTTAGAAATTGATAGTAACAACACATCTAAAATAGTTTAGATAGGGAAATCTATCATTATGTAGCATTGCACTTGTTCATAGGTTGGTGAACCTCTGACAATGTTGCATCTTTGCTTCTGAGAGACTCTGCCTCTCTAGCATGCTCTTTTTAAACATATTCATATGACTTAAGGCCCAGTTACACACACAGATATCTGTGCAGATATGGTTTGCAGATCTCTGGTTGCAGTGAAATCATGGACACATTGTTACATTTGTACACGGCCACAAAATAGAACAATGTGTCCATTGGTTTCACTGCAACCACAGATCTGCGAACCATATCTGCACAGATATCTGTGTGTAACTGGGCCTTAAAGGGAACCAACCACCCCAAATGACCCCCCCTGACTGTCAATATGTGTCCCTACACCCAGCACACAACATTTGGGGCAATCGTTTTTTGCTAAAAAAAACTGTTTAGTAGAAGCTAAGATATAGCAATATGAACTTTAATAAATTCTGACGACTGGTTGTTACCTAGTGCAGTGTTCCTGTGCCTGTCAGCCTCCTCTCCCCCCCTCCCTTCAGTGAAACCCTGCCCTTACAGCCTCTCAGGTTTCAGCCTTTCAACTGATCCTAAACCCACAAACTGACCCCCCCTTATCTTTAGACCTGTCCCTGCACGCCTTCTTATCATTTCTAGCCATCCCTTTTGCAGATAAAATCGCTTTTGTAAAGTAAGAGAAAAGGTTATAATACTCTGTCCAGTGTTTCTGTGGAAGCCGCAAATGCCCCGCCTGTCTGCTGCTGCCTGGTAATTATGCACGCCCCTCTCTGCTTCTAAGAGCCTGGCCGCGTCATGAAAGGGACGGGACTAAATCGCGTCATGAAAGGGGCGGGGCTTCACTGAAGGGAGGGGGGGAGAGGAGGCTGACAGGCACAGGAACACTGCACGAGGACAAAGCTAGGTAACACCCATTCGTCAGAATTTATTAAACTTCATAAAGCTATATCTTAGCTTCTACTAAACAGTTTTTTTAGCAAAAACGATTGCCCCAAATGTGTGTGCTGGGTGCAGGGACACATATTAACAGTCCGGGGGGGTCATTTGGGGTGGTTGGTTCCCTTTAAGTTGTACATTTTTCCTCCTGCTGGTTTCCTTAGAACTACTTACTATTCCAGCTTCTTGTTAGCCCTGTTACAGCTTTTTAGAGATGTGTTGCTGCCATCAATTTTGAAATGCGATATTTTTTTCAAATTAAATGGAAAGATTTCTAACATTCAAGTTTTGATCTATGTTCTGTTATGAATAAACTATGGTTATAACAGGTTTCTAAACTGTCACATTCTTATTTTCTATACAGTTTATACCGTCTCCCAACTTTTTGGCCAATTGATTGCAATTTATATATATGCACACAGTAGTGTGCAAACGTTTTAGAGAGATATGAAAGAAAGACTACAGAGTAAGAATTTTTTTAAAAAATAAATGTGTTAATAGTTTATTTTTATCAATTAATAAAATGCAAACTAAATTAATAAAAGAACAATCAAATCAATATTTGGTGTGACCACCCTTTGCATTCAAAGCAGCATCAATTCTTCTAGGTAGATTCTGAAACAGCATTTGAAGGAGCTCGGCAGTGAGATTGTTCCAAACATCTTGGAGACCTAAAAACTACTCATAAAGGCAGCATCAGAAAAAACTTACAATCAGCAGCCAGATACAAAACCAACACTCCACTTGGCAGGATGCAGTCAGACCCCATTATGTAGAGCAAGCCCAGGTGCAGGCAGATAAAATCACCTCTACCTACAAAGACACGTGGGAGGTGACTTGCCATGCACATATTGGGCCTAGATAGGACGCCATTCACACTGATACACATGATGCGGCGTGTCTGATAGCTACCCATTGATGCTGCCAACTGACCAAACGGGCCGTCCAGTACGATGCATCCGCACCACTGGATGAACGGCGCACCCATGGGGCCCAACCGCACCCCGCAGATGATAAAAAAGTGCAAAAAGTTTTTTATGATAAAAAAACTTTTATATGGGGTATTGGAGACCTAACCACAGATCTTCTGTGAATGTAAACTTGTGAACATAGTTTTCGTCTCTTTATGTAGTCTCACACACATTTAAAGTTGAGTTATTGCTCTGTGAGGGTCATATAATCACACCTTGCCATTCTTTTTCATGCTGAAGATGCTTCTTTATGACAATTGGCTTCATCTTTGGGTTTGTTGTCCTGTTGTAGAATAAATTTGAAGTAAATCAGTTCACTCCCTGATGTCTGATGGATAAGTATATGACTATTTTTCTCAGCATTAAGGACCCCCAGAAATGGGCAACATTGAGATCGTAGTTGCAGACATTATCCAAGGAAACATAGTGCAGCAGATGAAAAACACATTATGCTTCTTCCCCTTCAAGATAGAAAGATGCCCAGTAGTGTTTCAGCTCAGAACTGGTAGAAACTGGTGGGACCAAGTCTACACCCATCTACTGTCCCTTGACTACAAGCCAGAAGTGGTATTTTTAGAAAAAGTTGGGCCCACAAACGTACCTTTGACATAGAAACAAAGCTAAATGACTCATAGATTCAGCCAATGTCATTATAGGGATCCTGTCAGGTGACTTTTGCCCTCGAACCCAGCAGCAGTGATATGTGTACTGCAAAATTCCCTGCCTAACCAGGCCTGTTTAATCCTATTTTTCTAAAATCAATGTTTTAAAAAAGTATAACCTATGAGTTATCTATGCTAGTTCGGCCTTTAACTAGTCAAAGGGGCATTGCTTCCCCAAACTAGTTGGCCTCTTTCCATGTTACCACGCCCCTGTGGGTGCGATAATATGGTTTCCAAGATCTAGCTTCATTGCAGCTCCCAGAAATATTGCGCATGCACGCAAGCTCGTTTTGCCAATGTTAGTGTGCCTCTGAAGCTGGGTGTATGAGATTCAATGGCTAGCACACGATAGGTGTGTGGGGGTATGGTGCTAGTGAAGGAGGCTCGTAAGTCACACATAAATGTCTATTAGAATCACTGCACACATACTAACAGAATAATTCTGTCGCAATCACTATAAGAGCACTTGTTTCAATAAATTTCACTAACAAGCAAAAAAACTCCTTAAGTGTATGTGTGCAGTGATTCTAATAGACATTTCTGAAGCTGGGTGTACGCTTTCCAACTTTAGAGGCACAATACTCATGATTGGAAGTGCAGAAGCTATTTTTCTGATCATGTGCAATGTGCTTCTCTGAAGCTGAGATGCGTATACCCGGCTTCAGAGGCAGACTAACACTTGCAAAATGAGAGACGCAAATGCGTAATATTTCCAGGCTAGCTCTTGAAAACCATGTTATCTTGCCCACAGGGGCATGATAGCATGGAAAGAGCATGATTTATCTAGGGAAAAAAAATGCCCCTTCAGCTAGTCAAAGGCCTTATTAGCACAGGTAAAGCAAGGTTATAAAAGCTTTTTATAAACATTGATTTTAGCAAATAGCATTAGAAAGGGCTGGTTAGGCAGGGAATTCTGGGGTACACATGTCACTTCTGCTAGGATGAAGGACATTAGGGACCTGACAGGTTCCCTTTAAGAACTATATTTATAACTAGCTGAAGATAGCACACGTATGAGGCGAGTTGTGAGGTGATTTGTGCACATCTGTGTCTGTCTGTGTGGTGTGTGTGTCCCTGGGGTGTGTGTATGTGTGTGTCCCTGTGGGGTGAGTGCATGTGTCCCTATAGGGTGTGTATGTGTGTGTGTCCCTGTGGGGGGGGTCTGTGTGGTGTGTGTCTCTGTTGTGTGTGTCTCTTTGTGGTGTGTGTGTCCCTGTGGGGGGGGGTCTGTGTGGTGTGTGTCTCTGTTGTGTGTATCTCTTTGTGGTGTGTGTGTGTCCCTGTGGGGTGAGTGCATGTGTCCCTATAGGGTGTGTATGTGTGTCCTCCCCTGTGGGGGGGAGTCTGTGTGGGGTGTGTGTGTCTCTGTGTTGTGTGTGTCTCTTTGTGGTGTGTGTGTGTCCCTGTGGGGTGAGTTCATGTGTCCCTATAGGGTGTGTATGTCCCTGTGGGGGGGTGTGTGTGGGTGTGTGTTTTGTCTCTTTGGGGTGTGTGTGTCCCTGTGGGGTGAGTGCATGTGTCCCTATAAGGTGGCTATGTGTGTGTCCCTGTGGGGGGGGGTCTGTGTGGTGTGTGTGTCTGTGTTGTGTGTCTCTTTGTGGTGTGTGTGCCCCTGTGCGGTGAGTGCATGTGTCGCTATAGGGTGTGTGTGTGTCCCTGTAGGGGTGTGTGTGTGTCTCTGTGTTGTGTGTGTCTCTTTGTGGTGTGTGTGTGATCGGGTGCGTGGTGAGTATCCAATGTTGGGGCTGCACCTTAGCGACTATACACTTGCTGTTACTCTTTGTGTGCGTGTGGTATGTATACATGTCCCCATGCGTGGTGAATATCTCATGTTGGGGCCCACCTTAGTGACTATATGCTGGTATGTGCTGTTAGTCTTTGGCGCTATCATTAAGCCCCTCATTCACAACTGTCAACTGGTAACTGTCACTTTTTTCCCATTATGTAGATAGGGGCAAAATTGTTTGGTGAATTGGAATGCACGGGGGTTAAAATTTCGCCTCACAACATAGCCTATGACGCTCCTGGGGTCCAGATGTGTGACTGTGCAAAATTTTGTGGCTATAGCTGACAGCTGTCGATTTTCCTCCAACACTTTTTCATTCACTTTTCCCCCATTATGTAGATAGGGGCAAAATTGTTTGGTGAACTGGAACGCGCAGGGTTAAAATTTCGCCTCACAACATAGCCTATGACGCTCCTGGGGTCCAGATGTGTGACTGTGCAAAATTTTGTGGCTATAGCTGACAGCTGTCGATTTTCCTCCAACACTTTTTCATTCACTTTTTCCCCATTATGTAGATAGGGGCAAAATTGTTTGGTGAACTGGAACGCGCAGGGTTAAAATTTTGCCTCACAACATAGCCTATGACGCTCTCGGGGTCCAGATGTGTGACTGCGCAAAATTTTGTGGCTGTAGTTGCCATTCCCGGATATACATACATACATACACACACACACATTCAGCTTTATATATTAGATAAAGAATGACAAGAAGTCCTGGAAGTGATGATAATGCCCCTACACAGCCTTAAACGCTACATTATCAAGGCTGTCTGGGATTATATGAAGAAACAGAAAGATTTGTGCAAGCCTACATCAACAAAAGATCTGTAGAAAGTTCCTTAAAAACTGTCTGCATACAGGAACTGATGATTTGATGCTGCTTAGAAGGTAGAAGATGGTCACAGTAAATATTGATTTTAGATTTCTCTTTTTTCCACTTACTTTGAATTTAAAAGCATTTTTACTTTGTAGTATTTTTGCTATACCTGTCTAAAACTTTTGCATGGTACTCTATGTAAATATACTGTATAAAGATATATGCACATATAGTGTGTTTTTGTAGGGTTTTCACAAGTGTTTGCAAAACAGAAAATGAATGATTACTTCCATGGAAGTGAATTTTATAACTAGAAGTAAAAGGAGTTCTGGGACATCACCACTCACTGCATTGTTAGTTAAGGAACACTATTAGTGTTTTTTGAGTACTGAATATTTAAATGCCTTATAAAAATACACAGTACATCTATTTTTAAGGTTTGGTTCCAGAACAGAAGAGCCAAGTTTCGAAGAAATGAAAGAGCGATGCTGGCAAATAAGAATGCTTCACTCCTTAAATCGTATACTGGAGAAGTAACTGCAGTTGAACAACCAATAGTACCACGACCAGCACCACGGCCAAATGACTATCTATCCTGGGGTCCAGCATCCCCTTACAGGTAAATGTTAAATCTTTTGCAGTGTAAAGGGGTTCTCCACTGCTAGGACAACCCCTTCTCATTCTCCATGTTTGACCCCATTAAAATATAAAGACTTATACTCACCTCTGTACCAGGACTGTTACAGTGGTGCCTGCACTCGCATTCCCAGGGCTTGTTAATGTCACACGAGCTCTGTGCCCCATTACCGTTGGCTTTTATGGCTTTTATTTCCCCATGTATGGATATATAAGTAATCAACAGGCAGTGAGTGGTGTACTTCTGATCTCACCTCTTGAAAACATATGGAAAAAACTCTCGGGTGGGGGGGAAGTGGGGGGAGGTAAAAGCACAACTAAGGTATTATCCAGTGTTCAGTGAAAAGTGGTACAGACACAGATATTGCTGTAGTTGTGTGACACATGACTATACTTGTATACACGAGGTGTAGCTGCTGCAGAACCATGTATGTGCACTTGGTACAGGCAATAGAGGATGGGAAGAAAAACATATTTCTTCTGTGCTGCTGTTGAAATTTTCAGAATAGAAGAGTCCAGGAAACATCAATAGATCACATGCGGTTTATTCTACAGGTTGCAAAGCTATCCTGTTTCTTCCTGGGAAAAAAACCTGAATAGCTTCAAAACACGTAGAATTATCCACCCAGAAGTCTTCAACAGCAGCACAGAAGAAACGTGTTTTTTTCACTTCCTCTATTTCCTGTTGAATATTCAAGCATCTGAAGGTGGGAAGTGAAAACCAAGTGGTGGTTGGGCATTGGTAATAACATAAAAACCTAATTTGAGCCCAGAGAACAAAAGCTTTGGCGCCGCTGGAATGGAGCTAGCATGGGAGGTGAGTATAAGCTTTGTTTTCTGGTCATCATAATGGGAGACCCAGACAATGGGGTTAAGGGCACTGCCCTCCGGAGGCCACACTAGGTACTACAAGTTTGTAGACACCGCCCCCTCCGCTTATAAACCCCTACCGCAGGGAATATCCTCAGTTTTTAACTTAGTGTGCTCGGAGGTATCACACGCTTTGCTTGCACTTCACTGCATTCTCACTACTTACGTGATGGCGTCTGAAGACAAGGTAATATGGTCCCGGTCGGGGACCTTCGGCAGTCTCCCTGCTCACCCTTGGGAACACGCAGGTCGAGGTACCGGAGGGCCTAGAGCCTGGACACTTTGTGTCTCCCGGTACGCTGTCGCACTCCTTCCCATCCCTGTTTGGGGGCTCTGGAAAGTGGGAGACTGGAGCCTTGCACAGCTCCGCTCCGTCCGAGGCCTCCCTAAATGGTGCTTACAGACCGGACTGGAGCCAGCCCAGTCCGAGGCCTCCCTAAATGGTGCTTACAGACCGGACTGGTGCTGCACCCCCGTCCGAGGCCTCCCTAAAGGTGCTTACAGACCGGACCGGCACTGAGGCACCTTGTGTGTCTCCTGTGTGCCTGGGGGTAGTGTCGGCACTATATGTGTTGGGACACTCAGACCGCGCGCAACCCTCGGGTCCGCGGTTCTGGCAGTGGACCCCGTGCTGGGGCCACTCTGGCTGACCGCCCTGTGTCTCACAGGGGCTGCGGCTGTCGGCTCCAGACTTTGTCTGCAGCCTTGGTATTGTGTTTTGTGTGTGTCACGATACTTTCCCGCGCTGCGGGCCTCGGCGCCTTCATTTCTGGGGCTGCCTGAGGAGATGGAAGCAGCCCCGGCGGTGACGTCATTAAGGGGCGTGCGTGTGGCTTCCCGCGTGTCTTCGGCTCCGCCCACAATTGAATTGTCGGCGGCCATCTTCCCCTCACTTCCCGGCTGGGATCTGCTTGAAGTGCACGGCTGCACTCATTACAGGGGAGACCGGAAGACTCGCGGAGGCCACACACGCACACACCGCTTCCTCCGCCGCATTACTGCGGTCGGTAAGCCACCGGTTGTACCGGTTTGTCTCTTTAAAGATTGGCTTCTCCCCCTGCTGTGGGAATGTCCTCAGCTGGGAAGAACGCTGCTAAGGCGGCCAGTAACACCACTACCTGTGCTACATGCAAAGGGACACTGGTGGAGGGGTCCTGCAATAACTGCGGACGCCCAGAGGCCCGGGCTGATACTGCTGAGACAACAGCCTCGGTGCTGTACCCTGTGGTCCATGTGGGCCCAGGGCCATGGGAGACACAGAACAAGATAAATGAATCTATGTTATCCCAGCTGTCCTCCATGTCGCAATCCCTGGAGGTACTGACCAGGAGACTGGACAATCCAGCGGCTCCTTCACATTACTCCAGAGTGTCCCCTGCCTCAACTATGAGACCCCTTAAGCGGACTCGACGTGAGGATTCACCCGAGCTCCAGACACTCTCTGAAGAGGAGGGTCTCTCTGAGGGGGATGAGGATGATGGGGGTTCATTACTCGGGTCCGTGTCAGAACCACCAGAGGGGGTGGAGGATCTGGTGTCCTCCATCAACGAGACTCTGCGTCTCGTGACACCCCCGGAAGAGGTGAACGTTCACCCGAAGGAGGTCTACCAATGGCTGCGGCCGGAGGCTAGACCAAGTGGTTCATTTATGGACCACACTAACTTTGGAAGGGTGGTTAGAGCGCCCAGGATTCATCCTGGACGGCGTTATGTCCGTAAGTCCAAGGACAATCGCTTCCCCTTTCCTGAGGAGGTGCTTCAGGAGTGGTCGCAGTCCCCTAAGGTGGACGCTTCCATGACCAGGATTGCTGCACGCTCTCTGTTCTCTGCCTCTGATAGCTCCTCATTAAAGGATGCGACAGATAGACAGGTCGAGCAACTCGCAAAGTCTTCTTATGAGGCTGTGGGGTCTTCATTTGCCCCTAATTTTGCCACGGTCTGGACTCTGCAGGCGATCACCTCCTGTCTGGATGGTATCGCGGATCTGGCAGGGTCCAGTTCAGAAGTCCTGGCGCTTACTGATAGAGCAAGGGCCTATGCGGATTACGCCAGGACGGCAGTACTGGAAACTGCGAATCGCTCTGCTGTGGCTTCAGCCAACGCTATAGCGATCCGCAGGTTATTGTGGCTGCGTCTTTGGGACTCAGATGCCACGTCTAAGAAGATTTTACAGAATCTTCCGTTCTCTGGCGACAGGCTTTTTGGTACCGAACTGGACAAGCTGATTAAGGATTCTGCTGAGTCAAAGATTCCACAGAATAAACCTAAGCCACGGTATTCCGTGAAAAGGAACCCAAAACAGTGGTCCTTTCGATCCAGTTCACAGCCATCAGCACCGTCTGCCCGTGCGGACACAGGGAACAAGTCCTCTACTCAGTGGCGTCCCAAGGGTCGCCAGAAGAAGCCGGCGGGGGCAGCGGCTGCCACGCCCAAACCCACTTCCGCATGACTCGCGCTCTCCTCCTGCCTCCCCACAGGTGGGGGGCCGCCTGTCTCTTTTTCGGGACAGATGGCTACTCCAAGTCCAAGATCAGTGGGTACGAGATATAGTCTCCAGAGGCTACAGGATAGAGCTGACGTCTCAGCCGACACACCGATTCCATCGATCGGTCCCGTCTCCAGAAAAAGCTCAGGCTTTTCATCTGGTGTTGGAGGGTCTCCACAGAGACGGAATAGTGGTCCCAGTGCCTTCCGGGGAGAGGTTCCGGGGTTTTTACTCCAACCTCTTTATCGTCCCGAAGAAGGACGGCTCTTTTCGCCCGGTTCTGGACCTCAAATTGTTCAACCGTCACGTGTTGGTTCGGAAGTTCCGCATGGAATCCCTGCGCTCCGTGATCGCGGCTGTGTCACAGGGGGACTTCCTAGCGTCCATAGATATCCGGGACGCTTACCTTCACGTACCCATTGCACCAGCTCATCAACGCTGGTTAAGATTCGCAGTGGGGGACGAACACTACCAGTTCGTGGCTCTCCCTTTCGGTCTGGCCTCGGCTCCGCGAGTGTTCACAAAAGTGATGGCCTCTATGATGGCTCTCCTGCATGTGCAGGGACATGCCGTCATCCCATATCTAGATGACCTTCTGGTCAGGGCGCCATCGGAACACCTGTGTCGGGTGAGCCTGGAGGCGACCATGAAGTCTCTGGAACATTTTGGGTGGCTTCTCAATGTTCAGAAGTCGACCCTGGTTCCGACCCAGTCACTGACATATCTGGGCATGGACTTCCACACAGACTCAGCTCTGGTGTCTCTGCCACGAGCCAAACAGTTGGCCATCCATTCCGGAGTACAGCAGGTCCTCCTGGCACCACAGTCATCCATACGGGTGTTGATGAAGTTGGTGGGACGTATGGTGGCATCAATAGAGGCGGTGCCTTTCGCACAATTTCGCCTCCGTCCTCTCCAGCTGGAGATTCTCCGCAGATGGGACAAGAGGACGATTTCTCTGAATCGGCTGGTGACTCTTTCTCAACCGACCAGAGATTCCCTGCAGTGGTGGCTACTGCCACATCACTTGTCTCGGGGCCGGTCTTTCATCAAACCATCTTGGGTAGTGGTGACCACCGACGCCAGTCTGATGGGCTGGGGGGCGGTGTTCTTACACCACAGGGCACAAGGCCTCTGGACTCAGTCGGAGTCGGCGTTGCAGATCAACGTGCTGGAGATCAGGGCGATCTATCTGGCGCTCCTGGCGTTTCAGAAATTCCTCTCAGGACAACCCATTCGGGTTCAGTCCGACAATGCGACGGCCGTCGCATATATAAATCATCAGGGAGGAACCAGGAGTGCACAGGCTCTGGCCGAAGTCCACCGCATCCTATCCTGGACGGAGGACAACAACTGCCTGATTTCCGCAGTTCACATCCCAGGAGTCGAAAACTGGGAGGCCGACTATCTGAGCCGGCAGGGGATGGACGCCGGAAAGTGGTCTCTTCACCCGGACGTCTTCCGAGACGTCTGCAGCAGATGGGGCACTCCGGATGTGGACCTGATGGCCTCACGGCTGAATCATCAGGTGCCGCAATACATGGCGAGGTCGTGGGATCCTCAGTCTCTGGGAGCGGACGCTCTGATCCTGAGTTGGTCCAGATTTCTTCTGCCATATGTGTTCCCGCCTCTAGCTCTGATTCCCAAGGTTTTGTGGAAGATCAGGACGGAGTGCAAGGTGGCCATTCTAGTGGCTCCGGATTGGCCCAGGAGGTCCTGGTACCCAGACCTGTGGCAGCTGTCAGGCGGACACAGGTGGGCTCTTCCAGAACGCGCAGATCTTCTCGCGCAAGGCCCATTTTTCCACCTCAATTCCAGGGCCCTCAGGTTGACTGCATGGCTCTTGAGGCCTGGCTGCTGACATCCAGGGGTTTCTCCTCTACAGTGGTTGACACTATGAATCGGGCTAGGAAACCTGTTTCGCGGAAGATATACCACAGGACGTGGAAAATCTTTTTCGCCTGGTGTACTTCTGGTAGACGGTCACCTTGGCCCTTGTCGGTTCCGACGCTGTTGGCTTTCCTTCAGTCGGGTTTGGAGCTGGGCTTATCCCTTAGCTCTCTGAAGGGTCAGGTGTCGGCGCTGTCTGTGCTGTTTGACAGACGTTTGGCACTTCTACCGAAGGTCCGTCAATTCCTACAGGGGGTGTCTCGAGTGGTTCCGCCATATAGACGGCCACTGGACCCTTGGGACCTCAACATAGTCCTGGCGGCACTTCAGAAGCCGCCGTTTGAACCGCTGAGAGAAGTCCCTCTCTCTCGTCTATCCCAGAAAGTGGTCTTTTTGGTGGCAATTACGTCTCTGAGAAGGGTCTCAGAATTGGCTGCACTGTCGTGCAAGTCACCCTTCCTGGTGGTTCACCAAGACAAGGTGGTCTTACGCCCACGGCCAGAATTCTTGCCTAAGGTGGTGTCCACTTTTCACCTGAACCAAGAGATTGTGCTTCCATCATTTTGTCCCGCTCCCGTTCACCAGGTTGAGCGCGACCTTCACACTCTGGATCTCGTGAGGGCTGTGCGCATTTATGTGTCCAGAACTGCCTCCTTCCGGAGTTCTGACTCTTTGTTTGTCCTTACGGCGGGTCGCTGTAAGGGGTCCACGGCATCAAAATCTACCTTGGCCAGATGGATCAAGGTGCCCATTCAGGAGGCCTACCGTTCTTCCGGTCTGCCTCTCCCGGGGGGATTGAAGGCGCATTCGACTAGAGCTGTCGGTGCCTCCTGGGCTTTGCGACATCGAGCTTCTGCTCTTCAGGTGTGTCAGGCAGCCACATGGTCAAGCCTGCATACTTTTTCTAAGCACTATATGGTGCATGCCCATGCCTCTGCGGATGCAAGTCTGGGCAGGCGGGTCCTCCAGGCGGCGGTTGCCCACCTTTGAAGAGGGGGACCATGTGTTATCCGTCTTTTGAGGAACTCTTCCCGCCCTGGGGTATTGCTTTAGGACATCCCCATTGTCTGGGTCTCCCATTATGATGACCAGAAAAAAGAGAATTTTGTTTACTTACCGTAAATTCTTTTTTCTTTAATCATCAATGGGAGACCCAGCACCCACCCAGTGTTCCGTTGGTTGTTGTCACATTTGACTTGTTCCCAGTTGGAACAATTTATTCCGGGTTGCTGGACCGTTTGTTCACGGTTTTTTCTCCCGAGGTTTCGGGTGTGGTTCTTTTTGTGTCTCCTCGCAGCTTATGGACCAAACTGAGGATATTCCCTGCGGTAGGGGTTTATAAGCGGAGGGGGCGGTGTCTACAAACTTGTAGTACCTAGTGTGGCCTCCGGAGGGCAGTGCCCTTAACCCCATTGTCTGGGTCTCCCATTGATGATTAAAGAAAAAAGAATTTACGGTAAGTAAACAAAATTCTTTTTTTTAATTCGCCCAAACATGGGGAATAAGAAAGGGTCTTCCAAGTAGTTCCAAGTAGTGAACAACCCCCTTAAAGAAGTCTATAATTTTATCTCATGTGCTTGTAGCCATATTTACCAGCAGAATTAAACATTTAACAGTATATGTATACAGATGATATGACTGACATAACCTTGATTCTGTATAATAATAATTGCAATAAAATGTAGCAAAAAAAAAATCTTTAAATTTATTATGTTTTTTGAGACTATTTAAAAGGAGTAAGACATTTCTGAATTGTAGGCTTAATTCATCAAGACTGGTGAGAAATTCGGGAGGTGTGCTCCTGAGTCTTTAAGATGCACATGCCTCATAATGAATCACTAATGAATAATTAAACTTTATTGATTAAAAGCACACATACAGGTAATGACACATATAGGAAATAAATGGTGAGGAGATTCCAAAGATATGCCAGAGCAATAACAGGAGCCTGGGCTAAGTCTCAGCTATTTAAGATGCACATGTTAAGGGCAAAATAGTCACAGAGAAATTGCAGGGTTAGCAACCATTCATCCATCAGACTCACCCATAAGATTGTGAAGTGTAGCTGCTGATTCCATGCCCGGTATCTCTGCCCTAGTCCATGGCGACCCCAACGCACGTTTCGCATGGATGCTTTTTTTATAACCAGTAGGGCCGCAGCCCTGCTTTAAATCAGTTGCCGCCGAGTGGCCAGGGCATTCAGGGGCGGGGCCGCAAACATTAAGGGGGCGGGGCTGTTTCCCCTAAGCAGGGCATCACTCACACCAATCAGGATGACAGGTGCAGATCCCAGGCCCTCCCACCATCTTCATCATGTTCTTGATCCCGCCCTGAGCTGATCTTGTGACCCCTAATGCCTCCCCTCCATGTGACATCATCACAGGTCCTATATGTGAGTATCATGACTTTGTCTGACTGTCTGAGAGTCTGTCTGTCTGTCTGTGTGTCTGTCTGTCTCTACACAACACTATACAGTATATACAGGTCCACACTATATGCTGTACTAGTGTGCCTATATACTGTATATATATAGTGTGGATCTGTATATACAGTATAGTGCTGTGAATACAAAATATAAGCCAGCACTCTCAGATGTGCATAAAGCCTGCAGTGTGTAATGTGCATTGAGCCTGCAGTGTGTAATGTGCATAGAGCCCGCAGTGTGTAATGTGCACAGAGCCTGCAGTCTGTTAAGTGCATAGACCCCGCAGTCTGTAAGGTGTATAGAGCCCACAGTGTGTAATGTGCATAAAACCCGCAGTCTGCAATGTGCATATAGCCCGCAGTGTATGCTGTGCATAGAGCCCGCAGTGTGTAATGTACATAGAGCCCGCACTCTGTAATGTGCATAGAGCCCACAGTGTGTAATGTGCATAGAGCCCGCAGTGTGTAATGTGCATAGAGACCGCAGTCTGTAATGTGCACAGAGCATGCAGTATGTAATGTGTATAGAGATCGCAGTGTGTAATGTGCATAGAGCCCGCAGTGTGTAATGTGCATAGAGTTCACAGTGTGTAATGTGCATAGAGCCCGCATTGTGTAATGTGCATAGAGCCCGCAGTCTGTAAGGTGCATAGAACCTGCAGCGTGTAATGTGCATAGAGCCCGCAGTCTGTAATGTGCATAGAGAAAGCAGTCTGTAATGTGCATAGAGCCTGAAGTCTGTAAGGTGCATAGATCCCACAGTCTGTAATGTGCATAGAGCCCGCAGTCTGTAAGGTGCATAAAGCCCGCAGTGTGTAATGTGTATACAGCCTGCAGTCTGTAAGGTGCACAAAGCCGCAGTCTGTAAGGTGCATAGAGCCCGCAGTCTGTAAGGTGCATAGATCCCAAAGTCTGTAATGTGTATACAGCTGGCAGTCTATAACATGCGTACAGCAGGCAGTATCTAATGTGTATACTGCCCGCAGTCTGTAATGTGTATGCAGCCCGCAGTCTCTAATGTGTAAACAGCGGACAGTCTCTAATGTTTATATAGCGGGCAGTCTCTAATACGTATACGGCCCACAGTCTGTAATGTGCAGCATCAGAAAGTTTTCCTGTGAGTAGAGTTCACTCTTTGTTCTTCCCGGTGCCTCCATGAATTCTGTTCCTCCCTACGCCCAGCACTGGACTTTCTGCTGCCACCTTTCATCTTTCCCTATCTTTAGGATCTGGCTGAATCTTGGTTATGTATATACCACAGCCTCCTATCTATATAGCACATCCTCCTGGGTATGTTGGGTATAATTCTCCTGTCTACTGAGTGTAATCCTCAGTATCTGTATTATTCTGTATATACACTGCTCAGTACCATTTCTCCTGTCCTGTATACTGGGTGTAATCCTCAGTACCTGTATTATTGTGTATATATACACTGCACAATACCACTTCTCCTGTCCTGTATACTGGGTGTAAGCCTCAAAACTTCAGAATTATAGAATGTCCAGCTCGACGCGTCTTTGTATAAAATCCAATACTTATTAGTAACTTCAAAATTCCTTCAGTATTCACATGTATTTCAATGAGTGTAATCCTCAGTATCTGTATTATTGTGTATATATACACTGCACAGTACCACTTCTCCTGTCCTGTATACTGGATGTAATCCTCAGTATCTGTATTATTCTGTATATATACACTGCACAGTACCACTTTTCCTGTCCTGTATACTGGATGTAATCCTCAGTATCTCTATTATTCTGTATATATATACTGCACAGTGCCACTTCTCCTGTCCTGTATACTGGGTGTAATCCTCAGGATCTGTATTATTCTGTATATATATACTGCACAGTGCCACTTCTCCTGTCCTGTATACTGGGTGTAATCCTCAGTGTCTGTATTATTCTGTATATATACACTGCACAGTATCACTTCTCCTGTCCTGTTGTCAGAGAGGCGGTATTGGACTTTGATTTTCAGCATTTAACTGTTGCTTAAATTAATTATCTGCAATATGGAAGTCATCACTTCTCTTCTGTACAGATGATGACTTTCCCTTCACTGTGTATCGGACCGCTGGGACCCCAAAATCTCGGGAAAAATAGCTTTGCAGAGTAATATGTGAATGGAGCTGTGGGTGATTTGCCTTTGCTGCACCATTCACATGTGGCTCTTCAGATAACTCCTTTGAGAAAGTGATGACGTATTTATAGGCACAAGGTTACCATAGGGCGTCAGTCACACTGGTACATATGATGCAAAGTGTCAGAATGCAGCCTATTGGTCACGCCCATGCTTTTAGATCAGGCGGGCTGCTCCGCACCATACACATGCATCACAAATACCATCAGTCACCTCCCTGAAGCATGGCTGGATGCAGGTGCCACAACCACCCCCACTGCTTGCAGGAGATTGAGCACCGGTATTCAGACATATGTGTTGCCTCTAAGTGGAGCTAGAAGCCTCCTGCTAGGTGCAATGGATATTTGACATGGCTACTTTTTGGTGATTTTTTTCTGAGTTTTTTGTCCTACTTCGGTGATTTTTTTCTGAATGTTTGGTGATTCTTCACTAAACAAACATATGGCTATGAGACATATGGTTAGGACTTGTAAGTGTGGGCGCCCTTGACATGGGTTACGAGCTTACGTATTTTGGCCAACATATCCACTAACACCTCACATCTTTATCCATAGTGTTTTGTTGCACCTTTTTATCTTTTTGCAGTTTGTGGCTGTGCCCTCTGGGGGGCGTCTGTCATTTATGATGCATGTGTATGGTGCGGAGCAGCCCGCCTGATCTAACAGCATGGGCGTGACCAATAGGCTGCAGTCTGACACTTTGTATCACATGTACCAGTGTAACTGACGCCCCATGGTAACCTAGTGTCTATAAATACCACCCGTCTCCTCCCTGAAGCATGGGTGGACGCAGGTGCCACAACCGCCCCCATTGCTTAGGTTGCAGGACATTGAGCATCGGTATTCAGACACCTGTGTTGCCTCTCAGTGGAGCTAGCAGTCTCCTGCTAGGTGCAATGGATATTTGACATAGCTACTTTTTGGTGAGTTTTTTTCTGAGTTTTTTGTCTTATTGCGGTGATTTTTTTTTTTACCCTGAAGGCTAATCAACCAATTTTGGATTGCATTTTAAGTTAAGTGGCCCCAGATGTCCATGACATCTGTTATTTACCTGAGACTGTTATTTTAAGGGCCAGATCAGGGAGAGCCGCCATGGAATGGGGGTATCAAAACCTTAGGGTGGAAATCCTCTATTGATAGGTAGGCCCAGACAATCTTTAGGGATATGATAGCAGATATATGTACATGATTCCTGATTGTGGTTCAATTGTTTGTATTGTTTGTACGTCTTACCTCACTTGCATGTAGGTCTTTGACCTTCTTAAGTTTATAATAAAGATTGTTTTAACTTTATCCTAATTAAGTTGGTAGTTACCTTCTCTATAAAGTGTAGCGTCGGTAATTTTTTTCAGTTTCAGTTTTTTCATCGCAGTTTCAGAATTGTAGTTGTTAATTCTTATAGTACTTACTGTGCACTACACTTTTTTCTACTGCATAGAATACGATTAGCATAATTCAGTTGCAATCACTCAGTAATTGATTTTACTGTCATCCGTTTAATAAATTAGTTTTTTTATATTCCCAAATATTTACGAGAGGTGTTCTTTTAAATACTTCCCCTGACCCACTTCTGTTTATCGCAGGAGGCTAAAACTACATGTGTAAATGTGGCACCCCAGAGTCCAGTTGCCACGATGGCATTGCCTCCCTTGGGGGGTGATGTCATGCCTGGAAGCAAGATGGGGTATCCACACCAGGTAAGCCCAGAGCATGCAACACCTTTCCTGGCTCCAGACCAAAAGGGGGAGCTCTAATCCAGATTCAGGGGAGCTTCCCTATAAATTGTGGCCCGGAGGCAGGGTTAGTCAGTTCAGCACCTAGGAGGGCTGTGAAGACGTCCGGTGGACTGGAGCAGTGTAAGGCTCGTCCCAGGACAGAGACTAGCCAGCGTGAGGGACCCGTAGGAGAGGGTCTGAGGAAGGAGAAAAGTAGACCTGGGGAGTGGAACCAGCTGAAGGTTCACCCCAGTGCAGAGCATCAGCAGCGGACACTGGAGTCCAAGTTGTGAGGGATTCCAAGCCCAGCAGCCAAATCTAGAGGACAGGAGATTCCAAGCCTCCCAACCACAGCACCTGCAGGCACAGCAGCATCAGAGAGTTCAGGGCCAGTGCCAGAGGAGTGGAGCCCAGGTAGAGCTCAAGCTCCCTGACATACAGGTGAAAAACTTAACAGCAGAGAGAGAGAGTCACAGGTTAGCTACAGGCAGCCAGGAGCAACACAGGCACAGCAGGAAGGCCTCAGAACTCACGGGTGAGGAGATCCCCCACTTGCTTCCAGGCCTCCCGGTTTCCTAACATCTCCTGGGAACAGTACCCTGGTCTGGATCTGCTAACACCAGTAAACGTAAAGGAGACTATAACCGTGTGTCTGTCTGTTATTCTGCGCCCTCAGCTCTGCACCCCAATGGCCTATCATTGCCATAGACTTTACTGGTTGCCCTGGGGAACTGCTCCACCCGTGGGGAGCGATACATCCTAGCTGCAATCCCATCACTACCAGCGGTCCCGCACCGCAGCGTCGGCCCCAATAGCTGAACACCACGGGTGGCGTCACGTCCACCATTCCCAAACTTTAATATTGATATCCCGGGTCACGGACCCTGGTCTTGACCCCTGTGACTCCCCGGAAGCATCAAAAGCCCAGTTCCTGGTACCCCACGGCCCTGGGGGTGCATCATAATGATATAAGTAGTGTAATGCTTTTACAGGTGCTGAAGTGGTGTGAGGTGTGGTAATGGACCTAGTAGAATACAGAGCAGGCATCAAGTTCCTTTACCTGAAAGGCCACACACCAAGGGAGACGTTGGTTGAAAGAGGTTTATGATGACGATTTCCAATCATTTTATGTAGTCAAAAACTGGCATTGTCATATCAAATGTGGACAATTGATGAACCCACCATTACATCTCCTGGTGGGAGAAACGCTGCGTCGGATCGGTCTATTTGATCAAGATGAGTATAATTACAATTCATATTGGTCTTAAAGGGTAACTGTCCCCCCTGTCTCATATATGGTCCAACAGGTCCGTTATGTGGAAGATGGTGATTATATATATATACAAAAAACAGGTAGAGACTGCCTGGATGAACCCATGGGCTACTTATAAGGAGCACTGACAATTTTTGCATGGTATGAGACCTACTGGAGAGGGCTAGGAAGTTTTGTCTATTATCTTTTGCACTGGACACAGATGCTGGTAAATGACCCCTGAGTTATACAGCAGCAAAAAATATTGGTACTATGTGTTTATTCCTCTCCAAAACTATAAAGATGTATCACTAGGTAATCACTACCATATTTTAGAAAAACAGTGACTCCTCTAGTGGCAATTTTTCGGCACATGTGTCTAAGGGATAGACCCGGACATTCAGGAGCTCCACACAATTGGTACCCTTAGATATATTGTGGATAGGGGGAACCCAATACTAACAACACCATTCCCCTCCATAAATAAGCGAGGACCAGAAGGATTAGCCACCGTGGAGCGGGGACACCATTCGGGGTTTTTAGGTGAAAACTCCGCTGTTAGGCAGGGGAGCTAGGGAGAGAACAGGGTGACCCGTCCCCCTCATCCCCTCTTTACAAGTTTACACTGTGTGTAGGATCAAAAACGGATCCCAGTTTTAATGAAAACAATAAAGGTTGTACATTTTAGAAGGTATCACCCGTGCTAATAATATTTTCATTAGGTGTACCCTATATCAAAAATATTTAGTGTTTTTTATAAAAGAGAAAAAGGGATTTTTAATTTATCAGGAGTCCAACTGAATGAGGGCAAAATAGCCCTACTGGAAAAGCTTTATCCTTCTGCCCTGATGCTCAATTGAATATCTTACAGCTTTATTTAGATCTTAATAAATGTTTTAGAAAACTAACGATTAAAAGACACTTCTTAATGGAAGAAATAACTGGAAAAAAACATTAATAAGAGTCAAAAAAATTAGAAGAAACCTCAGATCCTTCATCATAAGGGTTCACAATTGGAAGCCTTTCAGAAATTGGTATAAAACAAATTAAGAACTAGCCAATAATACAAGAAAAAAGATAATCTAAATAAAAAAGAAAGAGAAGCTCTTATGACTTTAAAGAAAAATATGTCTATTGTAATCAGGGGCGGACCCCGACTGTAGTGGGCCCTGGTGCAAGAAATTTTTCGGGCCCCCTCCTCCCCTCGAATCATGTTTGTGTGCAGTGCTGTGTTCATAGACAGACTGTTTCCCTCCCCACCAGACCAAAGCCCTGCTCCGACCGGGGCTCTTTCCTGGAGCCCTGTATCCTCAACTTGCTCACCGTCTCTGGTGAGGGTGCGATTCCTGCCTCCACGGCAGAGCCGGAAATGAATGCTGCTGCTCCAACGGAAACCCACCCGCCCCCCTTCTTACTGATCGGATACAGCGCCGCCCGCAGTGTTCTGGCTATCAGCACTTCCCCCCGGGACTCAATGCCAGAAAAGTGGCGCGGGTGTGCGGCGCAGCTGGCGCCCAGCCCCCTCACCCAGGAATCAATGCTGCCAGAATAGTGCCACGGGCAGGGCCGGCTCCAGGTTTTTGTGGGCCCCAGGCGAAAGAGTCTCAGTGGGCCCCTTTAACACATACTGGCTGGATATATATAATGTAAAGGCTGGGAACTATATTTTATATATCTATATATAATACCCATAAATATAATCCCTGTCTCTCCCTCCCATGTGCTGCCTCTCCCCTCTCTGTGCACATCTCTCTCCTCTCTGTGCCTGTCTCCATGTGCTGTCTCTTCCACCCTGTGCACTGTGTCTTCCACCCTGTGTGCTGTCAGTCTCTTCCACCCTGTTCGTTGTCTCTGTTCCACCCTGTGAGCTGTCTCTTCCACTCTGTGCACTCTCTCTCCCACCGTGTGCGCTGTCTATCTCCACGCTGTTTGATGTCTTCACTGCTCCTGTCTCTCCTGTATGCTGCCTCAACCCTACACCTGTCACCTCCTGTACACTATCTCTTCTGCACCTGTCTCACCTCTGTACGCTGTCTTTCTTGCACCTGTCTCACCCCTGTACGCTGTCTTTCTTGCACCTGTCACCCCTCTAAACGCTGTCGTTCCCCTGTGCCCTGTCGTTCCCCTGTGCCCTGTCGTTCCCCTGTGCCCTGTCGTTCCCCTGTGCCCTGTCGTTCCCCTGTGCCCTGTGCCTGTGGTTCCCCTGTGCTCTGTCGTTCCCCTGTGCTCTGTCGTTCCCCTGTGCCCTGTCGTTCCCCTGTGCCCTGTCGTTCCCCTGTGCCCTGTCGTTCCCCTGTGCCCTATGCCTGTGGTTCCCCTGTCCCTGTCGTTCCCTGTCTGTGCCTGTGTCCCCTGTGCCTGTCGTTCCCCGTGCTTGTGCCTGTGGTTCCCCTGTGCCCTGTCGTTCCCCTGTGCTCTGTGCCTGTGGTTCCCCTGTGCCCTGTCGGTTCCCCTGTGCTCTGTGCCTGTGGTTCCCCTGTGCCCTGTGGTTCCCCTGTGCCCTGTGGTTCCCCTGTGCCCTGTCGTTCCCCTGTGCCCTGTCGTTCCCCTGTGCCCTGTCGTTCCCCTGTGCCCTGTGCCTGTGGTTCCCCTGTGCCCTGTCGTTCCCCTGTGCCCTGTGCCTGTGGTTCCCCTGTGCCCTGTCGTTCCCCTGTGCCCTGTGCCTGTGGTTCCCCTGTGCCCTGTCGTTCCCCTGTGCTCTGTGCCTGTGGTTCCCCTGTGCCCTGTCGTTCCCCTGTGCTCTGTGCCTGTGGTTCCCCTGTACCCTGTCGTTCCCCTGTGCTCTGTGCCTGTGGTTCCCCTGTGCCCTGTCGTTCCCCTGTGCTCTGTGCCTGTGGTTCCCCTGTGCCCTGTCGTTCCCCTGTGCTCTGTGCCTGTGGTTCCCCTGTGCCCTGTCGTTCCCCTGTGCTCTGTGCCTGTGGTTCCCCTGTGCCCTGTCGTTCCCCTGTGCCCTGTGGTTCCCCTGTGCCCTGTGGTTCCCCTGTGCCCTGTGGTTCCCCTGTGCTCTGTGCCCTGTCGTTCCCCTGTGCCCTGTCGTTCCCCTGTGCTCTGTGCCTGTGGTTCCCCTGTGCTCTGTCGTTCCCCTGTGCTCTGTGCCTGTGGTTCCCCTGTGCCCTGTGGTTCCCCTGTGCCCTGTGGTTCCCCTGTGCCCTGTGGTTCCCCTGTGCTCTGTGCCCTGTCGTTCCCCTGTGCCCTGTCGTTCCCCTGTGCTCTGTGCCTGTGGTTCCCCTGTGCCCTGTCGTTCCCCTGTGCTCTGTGCCTGTGGTTCCCCTGTGCCCTGTCGTTCCCCTGTGCCTGTGGTTCCCCTGTGCGCAGTCTCTCCCCTGTGCGCAGTCTCTCCCCTGTGCGCAGTCTCTTCCCTGTATGCTATTTCCCTGCAGTATGCAGTCTCTCCCCTGTATGGTGCCTCCCCTCTGTGCACTGTGTCTCCCCTCTCTGTTCCTGTGTCTCCCCTATAGGCTGCCTCCCCCGTATCCCTGGCTGCCTCCCATCCCCTATAATGACTGTCTGAGTGCTGCACCTAACAGTGATGGCCGAGGCTTCATACTCAGGAAGGATCTCTAGAGTATGGAACTAAAACTCCCAGAAATTCAGCACAAAGTTATATAGTGTATAAAACAGAAAGCCCGGCATTATAAGAAGTCACTCTACAAGTTCTAGTGAGTCAGTGCTGAGCTCAGTGGAGGTGGCACTACAAGTCCTCAGGAAGCCAGAACTGCCCAAGAACAGAGAATGAAGGTAACTCTGTATTCAGGTCACCTCAGTCATAGGCATGGTCAGTCTCAGGCACAGTCACCACACCGCAATTACCTTCTCCCCCAGGATCCCGAGCAGCAGCAGCACTGCGGCCTTCACCAGCATCTTTACAGCTGAAATTGCATGTGACTGGTCTTCACCTCCCCCATCCTTCCTAACACCAGACCAGTGATCAATCATTTGGAAAGGTTTAGTGGCTTGTAAAACAGATCACTATCTCCTGCACTATGGGATACCGGAGATGCAGGAGATGGAGATCTGCTGCCGACTCACCACAGTCTGACGCTGCTCTCGGCACCGGCCGCACAGGTTAGGAGGGAGAGCAGGGGCACCCGACAGCCACCCCCATAACCCCTCCCCCGCCCTCACATTGAATGCTGCAGGCCAGGGTACTACTGCCAGGGCCCCTACCTAACACGCACCCTCCTGTCTGACAGGGGAACGGACCTGCCGCTGGAGCCTCAGGGGCCCCCTAGCTGTTCGGGGCCCTGGTGCAGCTGCACCAGTTGCACCACGGTAGTTACGCCCCTGATTGTAATTAAAAATGCAGATAAAGGGGGGAGTGGTAATTATGGATCTGACCTGGTACATCAAAAAGGGGAATAACATACTAGGAGATACAAAGTATTATGATAAATTAGATTCAGATCCCTCAATCACAATCATTTTAAATTACAATACCTCAATAAAAAGGACATTTGAAAAGGGAATACTCAATAAAAGAGAGAAAAAATTCTTATGCATCCCAAGGTATCGTATACCTCATTTTTATTTCCTTCCCAAGCTACACAAAGACCCACTAGACCCCCCCCAGCCATCCAATCACCTCCAGCGTAAACGCCATTACAGCGAATCTGTCACACTATGTCGACTTGTATTTACAAAAATATGTGTTGGAACTTAACTTTTATTTAAGGGATTCCACAAAATGAATTCGATTGGTAAGGGAATTACCGGCAAGAGAAAATTGTTTATTCCTGACCTTGGATGTGACGGCATTATACAGTAATATCTCTCACTCCTTGGGTTTGAAAACCGTCAGGCACTATCTTGATAAAGATTTATCTCTAAAGGAAGAACAGAAACAATTCCTTTTCGAGTCTATAAAATTCATATTGCTAATAATGTTTTCACCTTTGAGGGCATTTTTTATCAACAAAGGAGGGGCTGTGTGATGGGAACGAGATTCGCCCCAAGTTATGCAAATTTATACATGGGGCATTTTGAATCTGTTCTCATCGCGCAGTCCCCTCTGGCCCAAAAACATCAGATTTTCTATCGGCGTTTCATAGATGATCTCTTTTTCATATGTGACGGCCCCAAACTGAGAGCATTATAATTTGTGGGAGAATTAAATAATAATTCCTGGGGCCTTCAATTTAGTTTGTCCTTGTCCCGAAATGAAATACAATTTCTGGATCTAAAATTGAGATTTGATGGCCAGGGGAGGTGTCCACTAGCACACATTTTAAATTAGTGGATGTAAACAGCTATTTGAATTTTACTAGTGGCCACCTGTTCAAATGGCTAAAGAATATTCCATATGGCCAGTATTAGCGCATTCGAAAAAACTGCACCAATCAGAGGGATTTTGAGGAAGAAGCAGGCATCTTGAAAGACAGATTTGTTCAAAAATGTTACCCTAAAGCACTACTCAAAGATGCTTACACCCGCACGGTGAATCAAACCCAAGATGAGTGTCTTTCAAAAATTGCATTGGGTAAGAATGAGGCAAAAAAGAAAGAACACCATGATTGGAGCCTCATAACAACATTTAATAAATCCCGTAGTATGATTCAGAAATTATTATCTTGTCACTGGTTGATACTGGAAGGGGACCCAATTCTTTCAAAGGCTATACCCAAGAGACCTCACATAATATATAGAAGGAATCAGAATATTGGAAGCTGGGTAGCCCCGAATAATATTAAACTGAAGAACGTAAAAAAGGTTCAAGAAAAGATGGATACTCCAAATGGATGTTTTACTTGCAATTCTGCCTCTTGTTTATCTTGCAAGGCAATAAAAAATGGAACGTCTTCATTTACATCCCAAGTAACAGGCGAGACATTCAATATTAACTGTAGGGTAAATTTTCATTCATCTTATGTAATCTATCTTCTACAATGTCCTTGCGGACTCCAGTACATAGGAAGGACAATCCAGCAAATGGATGCAAGGCTAAGTAAACATAGATCAAACATACGTAGTGGGTATCCTTTGCACAGTGTATCCAAACACTTCAGCATGATACATTCAAAGGATCCCAAATACTTGAATCTCTTGATAATAGATCAGATCCCTGAGAGTGTAAATGATCGGTTTAGAGATCTGATCAGAAAAGAAAGCTATTGGATATTTAAATTTGCAACACTAAGCCATGAAGGTTTAAATCTGATGATAGATAATGTCTGCAAATAAACCTTCAGAGTATGACCTAGATCTGAACAGAATATTATCCGAATATTCCAAGGGAAAACAGTCTTTTATGAAAAGGAGGAGGAAAGGAAAGAAGGAACGAAGGGAAGGAAGAGAAAGAAAGGTAAAGAAAAAGGGAAGGAAGGGGGAGAAAGGGAGGAAAAAAAAAAAGAGAAATATTTTTTTCTACATGATTTTATTCATATCATATTTTAAATACACTTTATATTTTTACATATATGGTACTCTAAATGTGAATATTATCAATTGTATTTTTAATGGAATTTTAATGTATTTTTGATGTATATTACTTAATATTCTATCCTCACCTAAAACGCCTTCACATATCAGGAGGAATTGAAAGGATAGGGTTAACTAAATTATGTCACTAATTGCTGCAATCTGATTGGTGAAGATAACTTTATAATGTGTCCATGTCACAGTTAACCTAAATCAACCTGAGGAAGATGACTATCTGTTGTAGAAACACGTTGTGGTATTAATGTTGTTTAGACTAGATTTCCACCCATCTCCTAAGTGAATCTGCGCTCCCACTGAGTAACCCTTTCTTGCAATATGTGATACATGGCTGCTGCAGTCCCCAGCATGGTGCATATAGAGTAGGGAGGATGAAAGGTTAAAAACTGTGCTGCCGTATTCCACAAGTCATCAAAGGGTAAATATAATATTGATTTGTTAGTCAATGCGTTTCACGGCACCAGGACAAATCAATACCATATTGCCATGTTTCAGGGCGTTTCAGGGAGTACTGAAACGTGTTGACTAGTGATGAGCGAGTACCAAAATGCTCGGGTGCTCGATGCTCGGGCCGAGCATCCCAAGATACTCATGTACTCGGTCCGAGCACCGAGCCCAATGTTATCCTATGGGAGACCCGAGTATTTTTATGAAATGACCGCCGGCAGCATGTAGAAACCCTAAAAATGTCACAAAAGTCTCAGAAGAGTGCTGAAATGACATGGCAACACCATGGGGAAGACCCCTGGAAGCATTTCTCACTCAAAAGTCACAGCTGTGAACAATCTTGTCCGAGTTTCACGCCAATTTTACGGAGTCACCAGAAAACCTTCCAAAATGACACCAAAATGAATATTCAGGGTGGAAATGTTAAGGGTACATACCCAATAGTGAGATACAGCTGGTGTATGTTACTTTTTGTGATTACATGAAAGATTTTACGTGAAAACATTGTGCGGCACTCCGATGTCCCTGAGAAGAGACGTACATGAAGCCCTGTCTTGACATAATGTGCCCATTTTGAGGAAGTGGGTGTATTGTAGTATTTTCCTTTACCAGGGCAGCCCAAAATTGTGAGGTTCACCAATGACCCATGCATACAGACATGCATGAGGGCCTGTAAACCTGAAGTGGGTGTATTGTAGTATAACCCTCTGGAAGGGCAGCTAAAAATTGGGAGGTTCAACAATGCCCCTGGATACAGACGTGCATGAGGGCCTGTAAACCTGAAGTGGGTGTATTGTAGTATAGCCCTTTGGCAGGGCAGCCAAAAATTGGGAGGTTCAACAATGCCCCTGGATACAGACGTGCAGGAGGGCCTGTAAACCTGAAGTGGGTGTATTGTAGTATAGCCCTTTGGCAGGGCAGCCAAAAATTGGGAGGCTCCAAATTGTCCCTGGATAGAGACGTGCATGAGGGCCTCAAAACATTTTTCCCATTGAAAAGGAGTGGGTCTCCTGTCGTTGTAATGCCCATTCTAAAAGAATGGGCGAAAAAATTTACCACTGGAGGTATACCTAAAACAAGAGCCTAACTATTGTAACGGTCATCATGGTGGCACATGAGGAGAAGGAGGAGCAGTCCAGCGATTAGCCAAAGTCCAGAAGTGTGTACCCATGGGTGAGTGGAGGTACATGGCAAATTCCCATAACAAAATTTAAATTCCGCTGTCATTTGCTGGTGGTGTGGTGAAGTCTGGCCCAATCCAACCCTTGTTCATCTTGATCAGAGTCAGCCTGTCAGCATTTTCAGTTGACAGGCGGGTGCGTTTATCAGTAATGATTCCATCTGCAGCACTAAAAACACGCTCTGACAAAACGCTAGCGGCAGGGCAGGCCAGGACTTCCAAGGCGTAGAGAGCCAATTCATACCACGTGTCCAGCTTGGAGACCCAATAATTGTAAGGCACAGAGGAATGTCGGAGTACAGTTGTTCGATCTGCAAGTTACTCCTTCAGCATCTGGCCAAACTTAGCATTTCTTGTGGCACTACCCCGCATCTCAGGGGCTGTGGTACGTGAGGGCTGAGAAAACTGTCCCACATCGGATTGGACTTGTGCCCCTCTCGGCCGTACGCCTTGGTTGTCCACCGATTCCTGACCTATGCCGCTAGCGTTTTGTGAGGGGAATGATTTGCTTACTTCCGTGACTATGGCCTTCTGGAACTGCTGCATTTTGGCTGACCTCTCCATCTCAGGAATAAGAGACATACAGTTCTCCTTATAGCGTGGGTCTAAGATGTTGCCAACCAGTACTGATTGTCGGCCAAGATGTTCTTAACGCAAGGGTCACGAGCCAGGCAGCTTACCATAAAGTCAGCCATGTGCGCCAGACTCTTAACAGCCATCACTTCAGTATCCTGATCAACACGATGACTGAACATGCTGTCCTCCTCCTCCTCATCTCCCCTGTCCTCTGGCCAGCCACGCTGAAGCGAGAGTATGACTGGTGTGCATGTCATATCCTCAATTTGTCCAGAGAGTTGCTCCATGTCTTCATCCTCCTCCTCCTCCTCCTCGTCATAGTCCTCCACTGCACGTTGTGATGAGATGAGGCTGGGCTGTGTGTTATCACCCACACCCACTACTGTTTCTTGCTCCAACTCATCGCGCTCCGCCTGCAATGCATCATTTTGTGTTTTTGAGCATAGACCGTTTTAGAAGGCAGAGTAGCGGTATGGTGACGCTAATAATGGCGTCATCGCCGCTCACCATCTTGGTGGAGTCCTCAAAGTTTTGGAGGACGGTACATAGGTCGGACATCCAACTCCACTCCTCAGGTGTTATGTGTGGAGTTTGACCCACTTCCAGACGGCTTAGGTGATGCAGGTAGTTAGCAACTGCCCTATTCTGCTCACATATCCTGACCAACATGTGCAGAGTTGAATTCCAACGCCTGGGGACATCACACACCAGTCTGTGGGCCGGAAGACGCAAACGGCGCTGAAAGCTGGCAAGGCCGGCTGAAGCGGCAGGTGACTTGTGAAAATGTGCAGACAGGCGGCGAACTTTTGCCAGCAGATCAGACAGCTCTGGGTATGACTTTAGAAACCGCTGTACCACCAGGTTGAGCACATGGGCCACGCATGGAACATGTGTCAGCTGGCCTCGCCTCAAAGCTGCCACCAGGTTCCGGCCATTGTCACACACGACCTTTCCTGGCTTTAGGTTCAGAGGTGTAAGTCAGTGATCTGCCTGCTGTTTCAGAGCTGTCCACACCTCTTCTGCATTGTGGGGTTTGTCACCTATCCATATTAGCTTCAGCACAGCCTGTTGCCGCTTCGCAGAGGCAGTGCTGCAGTGCTTCCAGCTTGGGACTGGTGTGGAGGGTAAAGTGGATGAAGATGCGCAGGAGGAGGAGGAGGAGGCTGAGGAGCATGACATTCCGGAGCTGTAGAGTGTCGGTGAAACCCTGACAGAGGTAGGGCCTGCTATCCTTGGTGTGGGAAGGACGTGTTCCGTCCCTCGATCAGACTGTGTCAGAGCCTCCACAATATTAACCCAGTGTTTTGTCAAGGAGATGTAGCGGCCTTGCCCACAAGCACTTGTCCATGTGTCTGTGGTTAGGTGGACTTTGGCTGAAACAGTGTTGTTCAGGGCAGATGTGATGCTTTGTGACACGTGGTTATGCAATGCGGGGACGGCACACCTGGAGAAATAGTGGCGGCTGGGGACCGAGTAACGTGGGACAGCAGCCACCATCAGATCGCAGAATGCTTCCGTCTCCACCAGCCGGAAAGGTAACATTTCTAGGGCAAGCAGTCGCGAAATGTGAGTATTTAGAACTGTGGCATGTGGGGCGTTGGCAGCATATTTGCGCCTGCGTTCAAAGGTTTGTTGAATGGATAATTGAATGCTGCGCTGGGACAAGGACGTGCTTGATGGTGGTGTTATTTGTGCGTGGGCAACTTCAGGTGCAGGGCCGGAGGCTTGTTCGCGGGCAGCATGGAGAGGGGATTGGCTCACACGCACAACACGCGAAAACGTAGCAGTGACATCAGCAAGCACCGCTCCTCGACTCTGTTGTACTTCCCACAAAGTCGGGTGCTTGGCTGGCATGTGCCTGATCATGCTGGTGGTGGTCAGGCTGCTAGTTTTTTTACCCCTGCTGATGCTGGCATGGCAGGTGTTGCAAATGGCCTTTTTAGAGTCATCTGGAGCCAACTTAAAAAACTGCGAGACTCTGGAAGACCTAACATTTGCACAGGCACCTTGTGTCGTGTTGTTGTTCCGGGGAACGGTTGCCTGACTTCTGCCTGGGGCCACCACCCTGCTTCTTACTGCCTTTTGGGATGCTACGCCTCCCTCCCCCTGTGCACTGCTGTCCTCGCTCTGCATATCCTCCTGCCAGGTTGGGTCAGCTACTGGATCATCCACCACGTCGTCTTCCTCTTCCGCACCCTGATCCTCCTCCTGACTTCCTGGCAATTGTGTCTCATAATCGTCCACCCCTTGTTGAGACACGTTGCCAACGTTCCCTTCGTGAGAACGTGGCTGCTCAAATATTTGGGCATCTGTACATACGATCTCCTCATGACCCACTTCAACAGGAGCTGGCGAGAGGCCAGATTGTGTGAATGGATACGTGAACAGCTCTTCCGAGTATCCAAGTGTGGGATCAGTAATGTCCGTGGACGTGTACCCGGCCTGGTGGTAGGAAGGAGGATCAGGTTGGGAAATGTGCAGTGCAGTATCACGGCTACTGACACTTGACCGTGTGGAAGACAGGGTGTTTGTGGAGGTGCCAATCTGACTGGAAGCATTATCCGCTATCCAAGTAACAACCTGTTGACACTGGTCTGGGTTCAAGAGCGGTGTACTGCTGTGGGCCCCAAGAATTTGCAACAGGACGTGCGAGCGAGTAGATGTGGCATTTTGTTGTTGCGAAATTAGTGCTTGCACACGACCTCGGCCTCTGCCTGCACCACCATCACGTCCACTTCCTTGTTCCTTGCCAACGCCCTTGTGCATTTTGCCTGTATACAGCTACAACAGTCTCCTGACTGTTCTGGTCACAGGAAAGCTGGATATGGATAGCCTGCCTGTATAGAGCTAGTCAGCTACAACAGTCTCCTGAGGACTGTTCTGGTCACAGGAAAGCTGGATATGGATATTACACCGTGCCTGTATAGAGCTAGTCAGCTACAACAGTCTCCTGACTGTTCTGGTCACAGGAAAGCTGGATATGGATAGCCTGCCTGTATAGAGCTAGTCAGCTACAACAGTCTCCTGAGGACTGTTCTGGTCACAGGAAAGCTGGATATGGATATTACACCGTGCCTGTATAGAGCTAGTCAGCTACAACAGTCTCCTGACTGTTCTGGTCACAGGAAAGCTGGATATGGATAGCCTGCCTGTATACAGCTAGTCAGCTACAACAGTCTCCTGACTGTTCTGGTCACAGGAAAGCTGGATATGGATAGCCTGCCTGTATACAGCTAGTCAGCTACAACAGTCTCCTGACTGTTCTGGTCACAGGAAAGCTGGATATGGATAGCCTGCCTGTATACAGCTAGTCAGCTACAACAGTCTCCTGACTGTTCTGGTCACAAGAAAGCTGGATATGGATATTACACCCTGCCTGTATACAGCTAGTCAGCTACAACAGTCTCCTGACTGTTCTGGTCACAGGAAAGCTGGATATGGATATTACACCCTGCCTGTATACAGCTAGTCAGCTACAACAGTCTCCTGACTGTTCTGGTCACAGGAAAGCTGGATATGGATATTACACCCTGCCTGTACACAGCTAGTCAGCTACAACAGTCTCCTGAGGACTGTTCTGGTCACTGGAAAGCTTGGACTCCGATCTGGATCACCCTGCCTATATCCTCCTAGATTAGTCCTGAGAAGGACTGTTCTGGTCAGCAGCAGTTTGCAGCCCTGCTCCGGATCTACCTATGAGGGCCGCAAATCTGTCCCTTAAGCAGCAGCAGACACTCTCCCTACACTGATTGTCTGGATGGCTGTGTGCAGAACACATCGTGGCCGGGTCTTATAAAGGCTCGGTCACGCTGTGCGGGCCGGCCAATCACTGCAATGCCACAACTAACAGGGCTGTGGCATTGCAGTGACTGCCAGCCAATCCCTGCATGTGGGCTGGCTCTCTAAAGAGCGCCAACATGCAGGGATGAGGACCCCGAGTACAGCACGAGTATCACGAGATTACTCGGTACTCGCCGAGAAGCCCGAGTACAGTGATACTCGTGCGAGTACCGAGTAGTCATAAGCGTACTCGCTCATCACTAGTGTTGACTAATAAATCAATATTATATTCACCCTTTGATGTCTCGTGGAATGCGGCATCTCGGTTTTTAACCCTTCATTATCCCTACTTTAATTTTCTGAGATAGTGACCTTTGAGTTTTCATTGACTGAAAGCCGTAATCATCAAGATTTGTGGAAATAAACACTTGAAATAGATTACTCTGTTTGTAATGACTCTATATAATATATGCGTTTCACTTTATGCATTGGATTAGTAAAAAAATTACTTTTTGATAATATTCTAATTCATTGAGCTGAACCTATATATAGGAGCTATGGGGACATCATATTTTGTAGAGGGTAATTGTGGAGCCATAATACTGTGTATAGATTATTTTTTTATTCATTTATATAGCTTGATTAATTCCATAGTGCTTTACATATATTTTGCAACACAAAGTCCCCATTGGGGCTCACAATCTAAATATCCTATCAGTATGTCTTTGGAGTGTGGGAGGAAACTGGAGTGCCTGGAGGAAACCCACGCAAACACGGGGAGAACATACAAACTCCTTGCATTCCCATCAAGGAATTGAACCCAGGACCCCAGCGCTGCAAGGCTGAAGTGATAACCACTGGCCACGATGCTGCCCTGTTGAGCTGTGGGCCCATCATACTGTGTATAGGGATCTGTGGGGCATATGAGGCATTATTACTTTCTAGGTGGCAAAATGTGGTCACTGACTTGTAGGGCACTAGCACAGGGCATAAATATATTTTTGCTATTTAATTCAAAGGAAACTCTAGCAATATAGATGCTTCAGGTTAAAAAGTAGAATTTTATTTAAAAAACCGTAAAAGCGTCACATGATGCAAGCCTCCCAGCATGACAGAGACCCATACGTTTCGACACTGAGATCTTAATCATGGTCTCATGATTAAGACCTGAGTGGCGAAACGCATGGGTCTCTGTCACGCTAGGAGGCTTGCATCATGTGACGCTTTTACTGTTTTTTAAATAAAATTCAACTTTTTAACCTGAAGCATCTATATTGCCGGAGTTTCCTTTGGATTTTTCACTATTGAAGAGCCTGGGACCAGGGCATCTCCTCATGCGAATTGTGTGAAACTAGTTGGTGAACTACCCTCCCATCCCCTTTTCCTATACATTCTAGGGGTCAGTTTTACCATGTGGAAGGCACAAAAGTAGCATTATACTTTGTAATGGGCATGGTGGTGGGTATTTGTATGTGGGGCAGTAAGAGGAGCACTAATTTGTATCAAACAGCAGGTGCAATAATAGGAAACATAAGCCAGCATCTCCACATAGATGTGACCCGCCCAAGGGCTTTGGGGTACCCGTTCCTGGGTGTTGCAGTTCATGGTGGATGTCAATGGGGCCTATGCCCAGTCCCATGGCCCAAGGAAGTCGCTGAAAAGAGTCAATTGAAAATAAAATAATAGTTTTTCGTGACATCACCTACGGTTCCATTGATGTTACCGATGCTTCGGGACAGACCTCTGGGGTGATGGTGGAGCAGCAAGATGGTTATGCTCTCCGTAGGTGGAGCGGGATCCCCGGGGCAGTGGTGGAAGTTAAGGGTTATGGACAGTCTATGATGGAAGCAGGATCAGGGGCTGCAATAACAGTCACACACTGGGTTGTTGTTTCCTTACCTTTACTGACGTGATGAGAAAGGTAAAGTCCAGGGTACAGTCCGGGTGTTCTGGGAGCAGTTCGGGATCTCCACATCCGATGAGTTATGAGGCCTCCCTGTTGCGCTGTGTATTTGCTTTAGTCCTGGGCTGTCTTAAGTTAGGCCCTGACCCTCTCCTATGTCCTCAGTTGTATGGCAGGCGGTGAGAGCTCTGCTGTGGGGCACAGCTGTATTTGCTGCAGTCCCTAGCTCTGCTGCGTGGCTGTGCCTCAAGTGCTGCTGCACCAGGAGACTTTAAACTGGCTTGGCTTCACTCCCCCTGGCTAACTCGCCTCCGACCCTCACTCTTTGGTCCCTCACACTGGCTAGGTTTTCCCTCTGGCACAGGCCTAGCATGGCTCCGTTCAGCAGGTGTCTTCCTCAGTACTGCCCCGTACTGAACTGCCTAACTACCCCCGGGCCTGAATTTATAGGAGACCTTGCCTAAAGTCAGCAAGTAGAGCTCCCCTTCAGGTCTGGGGTGGAAGGTGTTGTGTGTAAGTTTACCTGATGTGGAATCCTTCCCTGCCCAGGTGTTCCTGTGGCAACCAAACCATGGAGTGGGGGCCCACATTCCAGCATAGTTAAATTCAGTACTCCTGGACTGAAAAACACAATTTTCAAACATTAATAATATTTCAAATTGTACAAAGTCTTAACAACCAAAAATTTAGAAAAGACAATAGAACGGGAAAAAAGGAAAAATGGTGCAGTCCACACGGTGCTAGTCCATCTGCCGCAGGCTGTCTACATCTGGTGCCATGTGTGCACTATCCACTAGTCTACGTGTAAACCTAGGTGTCTCTGGTATACCGTAGTATTGTATTAGTCTTACCATAGGACTGGCAGGTTCACCGTTTACAGAATCCTCTGGTTCTGTTACAACAAGTGGTTCTTATGGGACTTGAACAGGTTGCGGGAAGTGATCAATGGTACTATTATGGCTCCATTGTACTGAGGCATAGTGCTTGAACAGTTTGGTGATAGACTAAGGCAAGGAATTCCCGTTTGAACGAGCTGTAGTTCTCTGGGTTCCTTTTGGTAGGACGGAGCTTCCTGATGGCATGGGCAATCACACGTTCTTTGCCCTTCTGCACCTGCGATAATACAGCTCCCAATCCGACGTTGCTGGCATCTGTGTACAGCACAAACGGTAGGTTGTAGTCGGGATAGGCCAGGATTTTTTCACTGGTCAGGGGCCACTTCATCTGCTTGAAGGAGTCTTCTTCTTTCCCACCCCATTCAAATGGAGGGCCAGAAGTCTTGCCCTTCTTGGTCTGGCCTACCAGGAGATCTTGCAAAGGTGCTGCCATCCTTGTATAGCCGTTTATGAACCTCCTGTAGTATCCTACCAGCCCCAAGAACCAACGTACCTCTCTGACGGTTGTTGGTCTTGGCCAATCTTTAATGATGGTGATCTTTTCTGGGTCTGGTGCCACACCCTCTGCACTGACCACATGCCCGAGATACTGAACCTTCAGATTCAGCAAATGGCACTTTGATGGCTTCAGCTTCATACTGTACTTCGACAATGCTTCAAATACCTCCGCCAGGTGCTTCAGATGTTCCTCATAAGTTTTGGAGTACACGATGATGTCATCCAGGTAGAGTAGCATGGTCTCGAAGTTTTGGTGCCCCAGGCAACACTCCATCAACGTTTGGAACGTTCCTGGTGCATTGCAGAGTCCAAATGGAAAGCTGTTGAACTCACGCAGGCCCATCGGTGTCTTGAACACTGTCTTCTCCCGATCTCCTTCTGCCACGGAGACCTGCCAATACCCACTAGTAAGATCTAAGGTGGAAAAGTAATTAGCAGCTTTCAGTGAAGCAAGTGATTTCTCTATGCGAGGTAACGGTTAAGCATCCTTATGTGTTATGCAGTTTATTTTCCTATAATCAACACACATCCTCATTGTGCCAACTTTCTTTCTGACCAGGACAAGTGGAGCTGCCCAGGGGCTACAACTGTCTCTAATAACCCCAGCCTCGTTCATTTCCTGTAACATTTCTTTGGCTTGCTGATAGTGAGCTGGTGGTACAGGCCTTTATCTCTCTTTTATTGGTGGATGGTTTCCTGTGGGTATGTGATGGTGTACCCCCTTTATCTGCCCAAAATCTAATGGATGCTTTCTAAAGACCTGTTCATATTCCTGTCCCACCCGATAAACTCCGTGCTTTTGGTGAGAAGGGGTGGAGTCAGTGCCTACATGCAACGTCTGACACCACTCCGCCAGCTGTTCCTTGGAGCTGTTGTCCTCCGCCGGATTGGGCGGGGTCAAGGGTTCCACTGCCTGGATTGAGTTGTTGCTGACAGTGAACAGCTTGGCAACAGTAGAATATTAGGGCAATTTGACCTCTTCTTCTCCACAGTTTAACACTTGTACGGGTACTCTCCCCTTGCATACATCAACTATCTCCCTGGCTGTCAAGATTGTAGGTCTACTCTCTGAGTACATGGGCTCGAAAATTGCCTAGTAATCCTGCCCTCTGAGGCCTATTGCTTCCCTACACCATATCATCATTTCACTCCTTGGGGGTAACACAATGGGTAATGAGTTTGTCAACCGTACACTGCCAATTTCACCACCGGACAATTTTACCTGTTGTCTCTGCAGGAGGGCTCTGATCTACGTCTGTAGGACTCTCTGATGCCTGGTGCTGGCAGTTTCAGAAATCTGTTGGAGTAAGAAAAGCACTTTACCTACACAATTTTCAATCACATTAGTGCCTAGTATCATTTGCGGATTTTTCCCACCACGGTAAGTCCTTGGCCCTTTAACTCCACCCTCCTCACTTTATTGCTACCTCCCTGATCCCTACTTGTTTTACTGGTAGTCCATTAATAGCATAAATAGTAAGGTTCATGTCTGGGCAGGTGAGCTCAGAATGGGCCCAAAATATTTTGTAAAGGATATGTGGTATCGTGCTCACCTGTGAGACCGTATCCAGTAGTCCAGATATGGGAAAGCCGTCCAGCATGATAGATAGGATTGGCCACCCTCCCACATACCTATAACGCCAGTCAGACGGGCCTGGTCATCTTATTCCTGGGGGGTTAGCCCTCTGCCCCGGGGATTATTGGTTTAAAGCACATGACCTGGCAAAATGGCCCACCTTGTTGCAACGGCGGCAGATGGGTGTTCCTGATGAGTCGTAGTGATCGCTGATTCTTCCTTTGAACAGTAGGATCCTCCTTCGCATCCACGGGACGTCTTCGGGGCTTTTGGCAAGCTGGATCTCTCCTGATGACTTGGGTTCTGGTCTGAGCTGCATAGCTTTTAAGATCATGGCCACATCCTTTCTTAGCTGCTGCACCTGAGATTGCAAGCTATCAGGAGCATCAGGTGTTACAGTCTGTTCTTTGGCCCCCGCTGTGGTAAAGGAAGTGAGCGCCACCTACAAGGAAGAGGTGCTAGCTGGCTGCGGCTGAAGTGCAGGGTCAGAGGTCACAGGGATTTGCAGTGCTCTGATGGCCTGGTCTTTCAGGACCACAAAGTCTACATTAGGGTGTTCTAGGGCCCATAGGTGCAGCTGAGTACGATCGGTGGGTGAATGCAACCCCTGAATAAACTGTTTAGTCAGCATTTTATCCTCCTCCCGCACACTGATAGGGTCTATTTGCTTTAAGGCCTGAAGCGCCTCCTGGAGGTTCAATGCGTAGCCCCGTATACTGTCCTGCGACCTCTGTCTGCAATCGTAAAACCTCATTCTCAACTCAGCCTCAGTGCGGGTTTCAAAAGCAAGTCTTAAAGGGATCCTGTCACCTACAAAACGCCTCCTAAGGTATCAAAACATGTCCCTGCAGCATGCTATCACTAATCTCACACTCCTTTTGTCTTCTAAAAGCATCCTGTGAAAGTGGATAAAAACGTTTTAATACTTACTCATTAGGCATTATAATTAGCAGGGGCTATATTCTTTAGCCATTAGGGCGTGTTGTTTTGCAGCCTGAATGATCCACCCTCTCTCTGTCTGTGCTGCTGTGATGTGGAGCTGAAGGCAGGACTAATGATTTGCATTCTGTGAGTGATAGAGAGGGGGGAGGGCTAAGCCTGCACAAGCAGAGCACACAGACAGAGAGAGGGTGGATCCTGGAGCCTGTAAAACAACATGCCCTGGGGACTAAAGATTATAGCCCCTGCTAATTATAATCACTAATGAGTAAGTATTAAAACATTTTTATGCACTTTCACAGAATGCTTTTAGGAGACAAAAGGAGTGTGAGATTAGTGATAGGATGCTGCAGGGACATGTTTTTGTAGCTTAGGAGGAGTTCTGGAGGTGACAGGATCAGCGAGTAGAGCTCCCCCTTCAGGTCTGGGGTGGAAGGGGTTGTGTATAAGTTTACCTGATGTGGAAATCCTGCCCTGCTCCAGGTGTGCCTGTGGCAACCAAATCATGGAGTGGGGTGCCTAACTGACCTGCCACAGGGCCTTGGGGTACCCATTCCCGGGTGTTGTAGTTCACTGGGAATTTCACTGGGGCCTGTGCCCGGTCCCGTGGCCCTGGTGGTCGCTGAAAAGAGTCAATTGAAAATAAAATAATAGTGTTTCGTGACACCACCTACGGTTTCAGTGATGTTACCGGTGCTGTGGGACAGACCTCCGTGATGGTGGAGCAGCAAGATGGTGGAGCGGGATCCCTGTGGCAGTGGTGGAAGTTAAGGGTTACGGACAGTCTATGATGGTAACAGGATCAGGGGCCGCTATAACAGTCACACACAGGGTTGTTGTTTCCGTACCTTCACTGATGTGATGAGCAGGGTAAAGTCCAGGCTACAGTCCAGGAGCAGTTCGAGATCTCCACATCTGATGAGTTATGAGGCCCCCCTGTTATGCTGTGTGTGTGCTTTAGTCCTGGGCTGTTTGAAGCTAGGCCCTGACCCTCTCCTGTGTCCTCACTTGTTTGGCAGGTGGTGAAAGCTCTGCTGCAGGGCACCGCTGTATTCGCTGCGGTCCCTAGCTCTGCTGGGTGGCTGTGCCTCAAGTGCTGCTGCGCCAAGAAGACTTGAAATCTCCCTGGCCTCCGGTCTTTACTGCTAGGCTTACTGGAACCATGCAGTATCGGACTCCGGTGTCCAGGCTGTCGACGTAGCTCTTCTGGGGTAAACTGGTATGGCTCCGCTCCCCCTAGCTAACTCGCCTTGACTCCGACCCTCACTCTTAAGTCCCTCACGCTGGTCAGGCTCACTCACTGGCATGGGCCTAGTGCAGTACCGTTCACCAGGTTGTCTTCCTCAGTACTACACCGTACTGAACTGTCTAACTGTGCCCCCAGGCCTGAATTTATAGGGGACCTTGCCTGACTGTGATATCACCACTGGTCCTTTACACAACATAGAGTGAGGGTGCATATAGAGCAGAGTCCAAACACCCAGTAGTCCGCTCACCCCCGCCCTGTCCAAGCTCCCTGCAGCCCGCTCACCCCTGCCTGGCCCAAGCTCTTTGCAGCCTGCTCACCCCTGCCCATTCCAAGCTGTCTGCAGCCTGCTCACCTCTGCCCTGTCCAACCTCCCCATAGCACGCTCACCCTCACCTGACCAACCTCCCTGCTGCCCACTCACCCCCACAGCCCACTCACCCCGTCTGGTTCAACCTTCATGCAGCCCACTCATCCCCGCCCAGTCCAAGCTCCTCGCAGCCTGCTCACCCCCACCAGGTTCAAATTCCCTGCAGCCCACTTACCTCCACCCAGTCCAACCTCCCCACAGCCTGCTCACCCCTGCCCAGCACAACCTCCACACCGCCCAATCACCCTCGCCTGGTCCAACTTCCCTGCAGCCAGCACACCCCTGCCTGGTCCAAGTTCCCCGCAGCTCGCTCACCCCCGCCTGGTCCAAGCTCCCCGCACACTGTTCACCCCACCCGATCAAAATTTCCTGCAACCCACTCACCCCAGCCTTGTCCAACCTCCCCACAGCCTGCTCCTCCCAGCAGTCTGCTCACCCCCTGCCCGGTTCAACCTCCATGCAGCCCGCTCAGCCCCACCCAATCCAACTTCCCTGCAGCCCACTCAGCCCCGCCCGGTCTAAGCTTCCAACAGCCCGCTCACCCCAACCCAGTCCAAGCTCCCCACTGCCTGCTCACCCTCACCTGGTCCAAATTCCCCGCAGCCTGCTCACCCCCACTCAGTCCAACCTTCATGCAGTCCGCTCACCCCTGCCCAGTCCAACTTCCCTGCAGCCCGCTTACCCCCGCCTGGACCAACCTCCCAGCAGCCTGCTCACCCCTGAAGCCCACTCACCCATGCTGGGTTCAACCTCCCCACAGCCCACTCACACCCACATCCCACTCACCCCGAGCAGTCCAACCTTCCCTCAACCTGCTCAACCTCCTCAGCCTGCTAAACCCCTGCAGCCCACTCACACCCACCTGGTTCAACCTCCCTGCAGCCTGCCTACCCCCCACATCTCAGTCAGCCCTATCCAATACAACCTTCCCACAGCCCACTGACCCCCGCCCAGTCCAAGTTCTCTGCAGTCTGTTCACCCCCACCCAGTCCTATCTCCCTGCAGCCTGTTCACCTTCACCCAGTCCAAGCTCCTATAGCCTGCTCACTTCTGCCCAGTCCAACCTCCCTGCAGCACACTCACCTCCGCCCAGTCCAACCTCCCTGCAGGCCGCACATCCCCACTCAGTCCATGATCCTACAGCCTGCTTACCGCTGCCTGGTCCATGCTCCCCACAGCCCCCTCACCCCTGCCTGGTCACAGCTCCCAGCAGCTTGCTCACTCACACCCAGTCCCTGCTCACTCACTCCTGCCTGGTTCCAACTCATTGCAGCCCGCTTACCCTGTCAGATCCCAGCTCCCAGCAGCCCACTCATCCCCACCTGGTCCCAGCTCCCAGCAGCCCACTCACCTCTGCCCAGTGCCAACTCCCAGCAGCCCGCTTATCCCTGCCTGATCCCAGCTCCCAGCAGTCCGCTTGCTCCCATCAGGTTCCAGGTCCCAGCAGCTTGCTCACCCTTGCCTGTTTCCAGCTCCCCACAGCCAGCTAACCTCCTTCTAATCTTAGCTCAATGCAGCCCATTCACCCCTGTCCAGTTCCAGCCAGCTCACCCCCACAGCCTGCCTCATCAGACGAAGCACAGGGGGGTAGAAAATGACCAAAGGGGGGCATAGAGCAACCACAGGAGGAGCAGATAGTGACCACAGGGGGGGGAACTCAGAGCAACCACAGGGGGGCAGAGGGCAAACATAAGGGAGGGGGCAAAGAGCGATCACAGGGGGAGCAGAGAGCATTCACAAGGGGGCCAGAGAGCAACCATGGGGGGGGTGGGGAGACAGCAGAAAGGGGAAAAGAGACAGCACAGGGGCAGAGAGACAGCATGGGAAGGGGGTGGAGAGAGATACCACATGGGGTGGGCAGAAAGCAACCACAAGGGGGCCAGAGAGTGACTACAGGGGGGCACAGACACATCACAAGGGGTCAAAGAGTGAACATGGGGGCAGATAAACAGCACAGGGGTCTAAAGAGCAACCACATGGGGTAGAGAGCATGCAAGGGGGCAGAGAGCATGCACGGTGGCAGAAAGGCAGCACAGGGGGCAGAGAGGCAGCACAAGGGGCAGAGAGGCAGCACAGGGGAGAAGAGAGACCATGGGGGGGTCATAGAGCAATGACAGGGGAAGCAGAGAGACAGCGCAGAAGGAGTCAGTAGAGAGCGACCACAGGAGGGCAGAAAGATAGCACAGGGGGCCAAAGAGCAACCTCATGTGAGGCAGGGAGACAGCACAGGGGGAGCTAAAGAGCAACCACAGAGAGGTCAGAGAGCAGCACAGGAGGGCAGAGAGACCGCACAGGGAGAGAGAGATAGGGGAGAGATGGAAACCACCCCCAGCACCACAGAGCCTGCCCCCATTACAATGTCTTCACTCACGCAATGCGATAGCAACGAGCCCACATCTAGTACATTATATTCAACTGTGTTCTCTGTTGTTTTTGGAGAAGTTTAATTATGCATAATATGTTATTGCTATATAAGTAAAATTATTATTATAAAAATTATTATTATGTTAAATTTGATACTTTTGACATAAAGAAAAAAGCATGGATTTAAAAAATAAAAAATTATATTATACCTCCATGTATTTGTTTGGAAAGTATATAGTTTAATCATTGTACGTGAAAGTTTATTTACACAGTGAATAGTGAATAGAGCGACTAGGCATCTATCTATCAGTTGTTTAATGCTGTAGAAAAAAGCAGATAGCATACATGGCACAAAACTAAAGTCATTTCAAATGGCAACTTTATGGCTTTAAGAAACACTAAAAGAAATCAAGATTAAAAATGTGGTAGTCAGTAAGGGTAATGTTTTTTCAGACCAAGCAGAAGGAAAAAGTATGGAATCACTCAATTCTGAGGAAAAAATTCTGGAATCATGAAAAATAAATACACAAATAACTCTCCAATACATTACTAGTATTTTGTTGCACCACCTCTGGCTTTAATAACAGCTTGCAGTCTCTGAGACATGGACTTAATGAGTGACAAACAGTACTCATCATCAATCTGGCTCCAACTTTCTCTGATTGCTGTTGCCAGATCAGCTTTGCAGGTTGGAGCCTTGTCATGGACCATTTTCTTCAACTTCCTCCAAAGATTTTCAATTGGATTGAGATCTGGACTATTTGCAGGCCATGACATTGACTTTATGTGTCTTCTTTCAAGGAATATTTTCACAGTTTTTGCTCTATGACGGGATGCATTATCATCTTGAAAAATAATTTCATCATCCCCAAACATCCATTCGATTGATGGGATAAGAAAACTGTCCAAAATAACAATGTAAACTTGGGCATTTATTGAAGTTGTAATGGCAGCCATCTCCCCAGTGCCTTTACCTGACATGCAGCCCCATATCATCAATGACTATGTAAATTTGCATGTTCCCTTCAGGCAATCATCTTTATAAATCTCATTGGAACGACACCAGCATCATCACCTTGCCCAATGCAGATTTGCGATTCATCACTAAATATGACTTTAATAACAGCTTTTCTGTATGTAAATCCATTTCCTTTAGGTGGTTTCTTACAGTTCGGTCACAGACATTGACTCCACTTTCCTCCCAATCAATCCTCATTTGTTTTGTTGTGCATTTGCTGTTTTGGAGACAGATTGCTTTAGGTTTCTGGGCTTGACGCTTTGATGTCTTCCTTGGTCTACCAGTATGTTTCCCTTTAACAACCTTCCCATGATGTTTGTATTTGGTTCAGATTTTAGACACAGCTGACTGTGAACAATCAACAACTTTTGCAACATTGCGTGTTGTTTTACCCTCTTTTAATAGTTTGATAATCCTCTCCTTTGTTTCAATTGACATCTCTCATGTTGGAGCCATGATTCATGTCAGTCCACTTGGTGCAACAGCTCTCCAAGGTGTGATCACTCCTTTTTAAATGCAGACTAACAAGCAGATCTAATTTGATGCAGGTGTTAGGGACACTTTACACACACCAACTTATCTGTCCAACTTCTGACCAACTTGCTGGTTGCAGTGAAATCATGGACACATTGCTCCATTTTGTGACTGTGTACAATGGAACAGTGTGTCCATGATTTCACTGCAACCAGCAAGTTGGTCAGAAGTTGGACAGATAAGTTGGTGTGTGTAAAGTGGCTATTAGTTTTGGGAATTAAAATTTACAGGTTGATTCCATAATTTTTTCCTCAGAATTGAGTGATTCCATAAATTTTTCCCCATGCTTGGTATACAAAAGTAACTCTTACTGGCTAGCACATTTTTAATCTTGATTTCTTTTAGTGTTTCTTCAAGGCAGAAAGTTGCCATTTGAAATGACTTTAGTTTTGTGCCATGTCTGTGATCTGCTTTTTTTCTATAACATTAAACAACTGAATGAACAGGTTGATTCCATATTTTTTTCAGGGGATGTACATTACTACAGGAACAGAACTACCATCAGTATGTGAATATATCCCCAGGAGACAATCAGTACTTGAATACATCACCAGAGTCACCATCAGTATATGAATACATCACTGGAATCATCATCAGTATATAAACTCATCACCATTTTAAGTAGAGCAGTTAATTGCTATGTCAGATGTCAGGTCAACCGCTTCCACCTTTTAAATCTTATTACATGACCCTGTAACTCCTATTATGACTTTAACAATGGTAAAGAGCTGATAAAGCATATTGTTACCAGCCATCGTCAGACTGTGGAGCATACGTGATTCAAAATATATGGGAATTTGGTGAAATGTTTGTTTAGCTGACACATATGGCTTAGTTCAGATGACTTTATTTTCAGTCTTTGATTTGTCCTTTTGTGCAACAGTCAGCACACTAACCCTGTAATGATTTATTGTTAATTAAAAAAAAAAAAATTACTATATCTAAATAAATAAAGAATCATAACCATGATCAACCCATGCATACATTACCAGGCCCACCATGAGTACTTAAATACATCAACAGAATCATCATAAATACATGAATACATAACCAGAACTATTATTAGTACATTAATAGATCACTAGAACCATTGTCTACATGATTAAAGCATCACAACAGCCATTAATCTACTATATAATTACCTAATGTTCTCTGTCTGTCACGGAAAACGCGCGGCAGCTCCAGGGAGCTCATTGGTGGCCGCCAGCGGCGGCCACCAATGAGCTAGGAGTATGCAAAACAGCCGCGGCCGCGATGCAATCAGCGACGCGCAATTTCCGCCTCACAGACACCGCGCTATCAGCCTCCTCCTGCCCGCACCTGTCTGCTGGAGCAGGTGCGCCCACCTCTTGCCCGCCGCTACTGCACGCCGCTACCACCCGCCGCTCCATTCCCCCCTCGCTCCATTCTCCCCCCCCCTCACTCCATTCCTCCCCCCCTCACTCCATTCCCCCCACCCCCTCCCTCCATTTCCCCCCCTCCCCCTCGCTCCATTTCCCCCCTCCCCGCCGCTCCGGTCTCACCTGCACCCGGTGTTAACATTGCCGCTACAGCAGGTAATGAGCGGTCATGTGACAGGCTCTGTGCATGTCACTTCAGCCCGCCTATCAAATGACTGCTCATTACCTGCTGTAGCTTCAATCGGCAATGTAAACATCGGGTGCGGGTGAGACCGGAGCAAATGGGAGGGGGGATGGACGTGTGCTGACCACTGGCCCTCCATCCTGCGCTGACCACTGAGCCTCCATCCTGCGCTGACCACTGAGCCTCCTTCCTGCTCTGACCACTGGGCCTCCATCCTGTGCTGACCACTGGCCTTCCATCCTGCGCTGACCACTGGACCTCCATCCTGCACTGACCACTGGCCCTCCATCCTGCGCTGACCACTGGCCTTCCATCCTCTGCTGACCACTGAGCCTCCATCCTGCGCTGACCACTGAGCCTCCATACTCTGCTGACCACTGAGCCTTCATCCTCTGCTGACCACTGAGCCTCCATCCTCTGCTGACCACTGAGGCTCCATCCTGCACTGACCACTGAGCCTCCATCCTGCGCTGACCACTGGCCCTCCATCCTGCGCTGACCACTGGCCCTTCATCCTGCATCCTCTGCTGACCACTGAGCCTCCAACCTGTGCTGACCACTGAGCCTCCATCCTCTGCTGACCACTGAGCCTCCATCCACTGCTGACCACTATGCCTCCATCCTGCACTGACCACTGAGTCTCCATCCTGCGCTGACCACTCTGCCTTCATCCTGCGCTGACCACTCTGCCTCCATCCTGCGCTGACCACTGAGTCTCCATCCTGCGCTGACCACTGAGCCTCCATCCTGTGCTGACCACTGAGCTTCCATCCTGCGTTGACCACTCTGCCTCCATCCTGCGCTGACCACTCTGCCTCCATCCTGCACTGACCACTTTGCCTCCATCCTGCGCTGACCAATCTGCCTCCATCCTATGCTGACCACTCTGCCTCCATCCTGCGCTGACCATTGAGCCTTCATCCTGCACTGACCCCTCTGCCTCCATCCTGCACTGACCCCTCTGCCTCCATCCTGCGCTGACCACTCTGCCTCCATCCTGCGCTGACCACTCTGTCTCCATCCTGCGCTGACCACTCTGTCTCCATCCTGCGCTGACCAGTCTGCCTCCATCCTGCGCTGACCACTCTGCCTCCATCCTGCGCTGACCACTCTGCCTCCATCCTGCTCTGACCACTCTGCCTCCATCCTGCGCTGACCACTGAGCCACTGCGCAGTGCTAACCACTGAGCAACCGTACTGTGCTAACCACTGAGCCACCATAAACAGTGCCAACCACTGAGCCACCATACTGTGCTAACCACTGAGCCACCATATACAGTGCTAGGCACTGAGCCACCAAATACAATGCTAACCACTGAGCCACCATACTGTGCTAACCACTGAGCCACCATATACAGTGCTAACCACTGAGCCACCAAATACAGTGCTAACCACTGAGCCACCATACTGTGCTAACCACTGAGCCACCATATACAGTGCTAACCACTGAGTCACCGAATACAGTGCTAACCACTGAGCCACATTACTCTTCTAATTATTGAGCCACCATATACAGTGCCAACCACTGAACCACTATAGAGTGCTAACCACTGAGGCTCCGTATACAGTGCTAACTACTGAGCCAGCGTATACTGTGCTAACCACTGAGCCCCCGTATACTCTAACCACTAAGCCCCTGTATACTCTGCTAACCACTGAGCTCCCATATACTCTGCTAATCACTGAGCCAGCGTATACTGTGCTAACCACTGAGCCCACGTATACTCTAACCACTAAGCCCCTGTATACTCTGCTAACCACTGAGCTCCCATATACTCTGCTAATCACTGAGCCAGCATATACTGTGCTAACCACTGAGCCCACGTATACTCTAACCACTAAGCCCCTGTATACTCTGCTAACCACTGAGCCCCCATATACTCTGCTAACCAGTGAGCCACCGTATACTCTGCTAAGCACTCTGCTGCGGGCAAGAGGGCCCCCCCGCCCCCTCCCGCCTTCACCCGGCCGCTGTTCCCTGGCCCCCTCCTGCCCACACCTAGTCGCTGTCCCCCTGGTCCCCTCCTGCCCGCACCCGGTCGCTGTTCCCCGGCTCCCTCCTGCCCGCACCTGGCTGCTGTTCCCTGGCCCCCTCCTGCCCGCACCCACTTGCTGTCCCCCGGCCCCCTCCCAGCCGCTCTTTCCTGGCCCCCTCCTGCCCGCACCCGGCCGCTCTTCTTCGGCCCCCTCCTGCCCGCACTCGGCTGCTCTTCCCCGGCCCCCTCCTGCCCGCACCCGGCCGCTCTTACCTGGCCCTCTCCTGCCCACTGTTTCCTCGGTCCCCTCCTGCCCGCACCCGGCCGCTGTCCCCCGGCCCCCTCCTATCCGCACCCGCCCGCTGTCCCCTCCTGGACTCCAGCACCGCTGCACACTGGCACCGCTGCACACTGGTACTGCTGTGGGTATCTACTATATAATTGTCTAATGTTTCTCTGTCTGTCACGGAAATCGCGCGCCAGACAGACGTCACTCATTGGGCGCAGACTATGCAAATAGGCGTGAGAATTCAATGTTCGAATTTCGCACCAATTTGCAGCCTGGCTACAGCGGCCTCCTGCCTGCGCTCCCTGCGGCCCCCCCGCTCTTCCTGCCCCCCTCCACTCCTCCTGCCCTCTCCGCTGCTTCTGTCCCTCCTGTGCCCCCCCCCCCCCCGCTCCTCCACGGTGATAAAAATAAAAAAAATCCCATAGGGATACTTACCCTCCGATGGCTTGCTCGCTTGAGGACCTGTCGTTGCCTGGGAAACCGATCAGCTGATCGGTTACCAAGGCAAAGACAGGTCCTGTCCTTGGAGCTACAAGACAGAGGTGAAGTGAGCCGGCGGACGGGTAAGTATCCTTATGGGATTTTTTTATTTTTATCACCGTGGAGGAGGGGGGACAGGGGGACCCGTGGGGAGCGGAGGAGGGACAGGAGCAGCTGAGGAAGGCAGGAGGAGCGCCTCCATCCTGCCCCCCGTATCCATCCTGCCCCCCCGCCGGCTTCATCCTGCCCCTCTTGCTCCATCCTGCCCCCCCCCACTTGCTCCATCCGTCCCCCCCCCCCCCACCATCCTGCCCCGCCCCTCCCCACATCTTGCTCCTCCGGCTTCATCCTGCTCCTCTCGCTCCATCCTGCCCCCCCACTTGCTCCATCCGTCTCCCCCACCCCCCACCATCCTGCCCCGCCGACTCCATCCTGCCCCCCTCCCCACATCCTGCCCCGCTGACTCCATCCTGCCCCCCCTCCCCACATACTGCCCCCCCGCCACAATCCTCCCCCGGCTCCATCCTGCTCCCCCGGCTCCATCCTGCCCCGCTCGCTCCATCCTTCCACGCTCGCTCCATCCTGTCCCACGCCACCATCCTGCCCCCCCGCCTCCATCCTGCTCCTCCGCCTCCATTCTGCTTTTCCGCCTCCATCCTGCCTCGCTCGCTCCCTCCTGCCCTGCTCGCTTCATCCTGCCCCACTTGCTCCATCCTGCCCCACTTGCTCCATCCTGCCCCCCGCCACCATCCTACCCTGCTCGCTCCATCCTGCCCTGCTCGCTTCATCCTGCCCCCTGCCACCATCCTGTCCCCCCACGCCACCATCCTGCCCCGCTCGCTCCATCCTGCCCTGCTCGCTCCATCCTGCCCAACTCGATCCATTCTGCCCAGCTCGCTCCATCCTTCCCCCGCTGTTCTTGCTCCCCCGGTTCCATCCTGCCCCCCACCTCCATCGTGCTCCAATGGCTCCATCCTGCTCCTCTGGCTCCATCCTGCCCCTCCGGCTCCATCCTGCCCCGCTCGCTCCATCCTGCCCCGTCCCCCCACCATCCTACCCCCCGCCACCATCCTGTATCGCTCACTCCATCCTGCCCCTCTTGCTCCATCCTGCCCCCTGCTGTTCTTGCTCCCCCGACTCCATCCTGCCCCCCGCCTCCATCTTGCCCCGCTTGCTCCATCCTGCTCCTCCGGCTCCATCCTGCTCCTCCGCTGCATCACGCCTGTTCTCTCCATCCTGCCCCGCTTGCTCCATCCTGCCCCGCTCGCTTCATCCGGCCCCGTTCGCTCCATCCTGCCCCCAACCATCATCCTGCCCCGCTTGCTCCATCCTGCCCCGCTCACCACCAACCTGCCTCACTCGCTCCATCCTGCCCCCCGCCATCATCCTGCCCCGTCCCCCCACCATCCTGCCCCCCGCTTCCATCATGCCCCGCTTGCTTCATCCTGCCCCCGCTCGCTCCATCCTGCCCTGCTCGCTCCATCCTGCCCCCTGCTGTTCTTGCTCCCCGGCTCCATCCTGCCCCCCTGCCTCCATCCTGCCCTGCTCACCCCATCCTGCTCCTCCGGCTCCATCCTGCCCCTCCGGCTCCATCCTGCCCCGCCGGCTCCATCCTGCCCCGCCGGCTGCATCCTGCCCCACCCACCACCATCCTGCCCCCCACCACCATCCTGCTCCTCCGGCTCCATTCTGCCCCGCTCGCTCCATCCTGCCCCCTTTCCAGCTCCATCCTGCCCCCCTTCTGGCTCTATCCTGCCCCCCTTCCGGCTCCATCCTGCTTCCCTTCCGGATCCATCCTGTCCCTCTTCCCGCTCCATCCTGCCCCGCTCGCTCCATCCTGCCCCGCTCGCTCCATCCTGCCCCCCCGACACAATCCTGCGCCACCGTCACCATCCTGCCCCCCTGCTCCATCCTGCCCCCCCGGCAGTTAGCAGTAATGTGACCGATCAGCTGATTGGTTTCATAGGCAACGACAGGTCCTAAAGGCCTGTAGCACCTAGAAGACTGAGGTGGAGCGAGCCGGTGGACAGGTGAGTATCCTCACTGAGGATTTTTTTTTCATTTTTACTGTTACTGTGGAGGACCGGGGGCCAGGAGGAGCGGGGGGAGCAGGGAGCGGAGTATCGCCATATACCATAGTGCTGCTATACATGTACTATAATGTACCGCCATATACCATAGCACTGCTATACATGTACTGTAATGTACCGCCCTATACTATAGTGCTGCTATACATGTACTGTAATGTACCACCATATACCATAGCGCTGCTATACATGTACTGTAATGTACCGCCCTATACTATAGTGCTGCTATACATGTACTGTAATGTACCGCCATATACCATAGCGCTGCTATACATGTACTGTAATGTACCGCCATATACTATAGTGCTGCTATACATATACTGTAATGTAGCGCCATATACTATAGCGTTGCTATACATGTGCTGCAATGTACCGCAATATACCATAGTGCTGCTCTACATGTACTATAATGTACCGCCATATACTATAGCGTTGCTATACATGCACTGTAATGTACCGCCATATACCATAGCGCTTCTATACATGTACTGCCATATACTATAGTGCTGCTATACATGTGCTGTAATGTACCGCCATATACCATAGCGTTGCTATACATGTGCTGTAATGTACTGCCATATACCATAGTGCTGCTCTACATGTACTATAATGTACCGCCATATACTATAGTGCTGCTATACATGTGCTATAATGTATGCCATATACCAAAGCGCTGCTATGCATGTACTGTAGTGTACCGCCATATACCATAGCGCTGCTATACATGTACTGTAATGCCCTGCCATATACCATAGTGCTGCTATACATGTAATGTACCTCCATAAACCATAGCGCTACTATACATGTAATGTAATGTACCACCATATACTATAGTGCTGCTATACATATGCTGTAATGTACCACCATATACCATAGCGCTGCTATATATATATATATATATATATATATATATATATATATATCTATATATACACATGTAGTTCACTCACGTTGACTGAACAAGTTCTGTCAGTCACAGTATGTCAACTACATACATATTCTAGAATACCCGATGCGTTAGAATCGGGCCACCATCTGATCTACTATATAATTGTCTACTTCTGTCTGTTTGTCTGTAACGCAAATCCTGCGTTGCTGATTGGTCATGGGTGGCTGGCCTGACCAATCAGCAACAGGGACAGTCCACCTACAAATTGGCGCAGGATTTCAACCACGCTTCGCTGATTGGTTGCCCTTGACCGGTTGCCAGCAATCAGCGATATTGGAGCAGGATTTAAACCCAACTTCGCTTTGCATTATTCTTAAATCTTCATAAATAAACTAAATACATACTCTAGAATACCCGATGCATTAGAATCGGGCCACCATCTAGTAAATTAATATAGCACCAGAACCACCATTTCTACATGAGTATATCACTAGAACTATCATCAGTACCTGAATAGAGCACCAGAACCACCATCAGTATATGAATACATCACTAGAAGTAGTGCTGGCTAGTGATGAGCGAGTAGTGTAATATTCGCTATCGCTATACTCGTAATTGGAGATGAGCAATGTTCGATCGAACATGTTCGCCAATTTCAAATTCGACCTGTTTTGGGCTATGTTCGAGTCGTTTAACGAATGCGACCGATTTGCTAAAAATTCGGTAATTCGAGGTTATGTTCGATAACTGTTCGTTGACCAAATGCGTTGCTGACTTTTCACAGTAATGCTTTTGTTCAACATTATTATGAGTTTTAGTGTCTAGGAATAGTGGTCTGAAAGGGGGGGCTGGGGAGAGGTCTGTGGTCAAATAATGCAGATCTCCATTTTACTTTTCCTTCCCGCACTTACTGTGGGTGGTCCAGTCTGTCAGCTTATCAGCACGCTCAGAGCAAACTGCACTTTTTGCACCCCAGGGTTTGTGTCATTGGCTGGGTATGTCACATGTTCTTGCCAAATAAGAACCGGCCATTTTAGCTCCTCGCCATTTTCTCAGTGTTGGAGCTCAGTGTCAGACACCACCACTGCTGCTGTGTGCAATACAGAGAAAGATAGTTAGATAGCGATTCCATTCCAAGTTAGATAGAGAGATAGTTAGTAGGTTTAAGAACTCATTCCAAGAACAGCCCTTATTGGGGTTTAAAAGCACTGTCTGCCATGCAGGTCTGTTCCAGTGCTGTGTTGAAATCTACATAGATCCTGTGCTTTGCAAGCGTTTTTTTACAGCATCTGGCCAAATCTAGCAAGCAAATTCTTTTTGGCTAGTAGCACTGTGGGTGTCAGGCAAGGGTGTAGCACTGCTGTGAAGAAAGCTACACCTCCTGTGTTTACAAGCCTCTTTTTACTGCATCTGGCCAAGCAAATCCTTTTTGGCTAGTAGCAGTGTGTGCCAGGCAGGGGTGACACACTTTTGTGAAGAAAGTAACGCTTCCTGTGTTTACAAGTGATGCTCCCCCAGGCTATGGGGTACTCGGGAATCGGGCCAATGCTGTCTCACTGGGGTTTCACGGTAGTTGTGACCCGGTCCCGTGGCCTGGGATCAGTCTAAAAAGGGGTCATTTACAAGGGATTTGTCGTGACGCCACCCGGGGTATGTGCTTAGTAGAACCACCGCTGCCGTATTCCTTCTGGGGATGGTGACTTGGGGCAGCGTAGATGGTAAGTCCTCCTCGGGTAGGGCTGAGAGTCCCCAGGGCAGGAGTAGTAGTGTTGGATGGGTCTGGTGAGGAATTGTGTGCAGTGCAGTTCACTTACTTCAAAGCTGCAGCTCTCCCGCCAGACTCCTGTGTTTATAAGCCTTTTTTCTACTGCATCTAGCCAAGCAAATCCTTTTTGGCTAGTAGCAGTGTGTGCCAGGCAGGGGCGTAGCACTGTTGTGAAGAATGCTACAACTCCTGTGTTTACAAGCCTTTTTTTACTGCATCTAGCCAAGCTATTCCTTTTTAGCTAGTAGCAGTGTGTGCCAGGCACTGGTGTAGCACTGTTGTGGAGAAAGCTACACCTACTTTGTTTACAAGACTTTTTGTACTGCACCTAGCCAAGCAAATCATTTTTGGCTAGTGGCAGTCTGTGCCAGGCAAGGGTGTAGCACTGCTGTGAAGAAAGCTACACTTCCTGTGTTTACAAGCCTTTTGTATACTGCATCTAGCCAAGCAAATCCTTTTTGGATAGTAGCTGTGTGTGCCAGGCAAGAGTGTAGCACTGTTGTGAAGAAAGCTACACCTCCTGTGTTTACAAGCTTTTTTTTTTTTAATGCATCTAGCAAAGCAAATCCTTTTTGGCTAGTAGCACTGTTTGGATAGGCTGCTGTGGGTCCAGTGTCCTGTTGAAATCTACCGTCACACAGCCCATAAAACCCTTTTGTATTGCATCTGCCCAATCCTAGTTACCAAAATGTATTTAGGGTAGTACCACTGTTTGACTAGGTAGCTGTGGTGCAGTGTTCTGTTGAAATCTACCATCACACAGCGCAGAAAACTCTTTTGTATTGCATCTGCCCAAACCAAATGTCAGTCAGGATAAGGGAAATGTCCAACTATTGTGCGTGACAGTGGTGCACGGACCAACGATGTCCAGTGCGCTACACAGAACAACAGAGTGGGAGACACCAGAGGAATGGCCCTCTCATAGGGAACAGGGGAGAGGTGACTTCCTGCACCCACCTGTAGATGTGCCCTGATCTCCTAAACATCCCTATATGAGTTCTTTCAACTCATCGCTGAGCAGGATACCTTAAAGCTCTCGCTGGCCATGATGTGGCCCTCAAAAGGGAATGGCCGGCCGGAGCACTTGTCCCACCATTGCAATAAAGTAGACAAGAAGGAAGGGGAAGACAGACAAGCAACAGACAACTTCACGCTTGCTGCCCAGCTCCGTTGGCAGCAGACGGCTTGGCAGTAGTCAGCTCTCCGGAAAAGCACCTTCACCCAAGACTGCTTGGCTAGGAATGAAGTTCAATCTCCAGCAAGGCATGCTGGAACCAAGGGATATATAAAGGGGAGATAACAATTGCAGAAAGGCCACACCTGAGCAAGACTTAATGAGCTTGCTGGCAGCAGACTGACTTTAACTCCTCCACTGCCTATGGCAAAAAGGATGTTTAACACCAAGTCTCAACACAGACGATACTGGGGTCAAAAGCAGTCACAAGTCTCCCTGGTAAGAGAGACCATCGTGACACTTACCAAAATCTATTTAGGGTAGTACCACTGTTTGGCTAGGTAGCTGTGGTCCAGTGTTCTGTTGAAATCTACCATCACACAGAGCAGAAAACCCTTTTGTATTGCATCTGCCAATCCTAGTTACCAAAATCTATTTAGGGTAGTACTACTGTTTGGCTAGATAGCTGTGGTCCAGTATTCTGTTGAAATCTACCGCCACACAGCTCAGAGAACCCTTTTATGTTGCATTTGCCCAATCGTAGTTACCAAAATCTATTTAGGGTAGTACCACTGTTTGGCCACTCAGCTCTGCTAGTTTCACATCCATAGTTCTTTGTGCCAACAACAACAGAGTTGCCAATTAGTTACCCTCAAATATGAGTGGTAAATGGTCTGCTGATGGTGGAAAGGGGAATAGGCGTGTTGGAAAGGGTAAAAATCTTTCTGTCTGTGGGGTAGGAGTTAAAGTAACAGAAACATCTGCTGAACAAATACCGTCTTCAAGCCAAACTAAAATGTGTGCTTCTTTTCGTGTACAATCTGCTATCATCCCTTTCTTACTCAGGAGAGCATCGCTAAAACTTGTAGATGAAGCCCAAAAAGAACAGGTGATGCAATAGATATCAAGAGCTCCATCAAGTGGGCTCTCCTCCACCTCAACTTTAACATCACAAACACTCCAGTTCTCAGAGGTGTCACCCCAATCGCACTTGCTTCCTTGCAGCTCACAAGTCTCCAGCCGCCCTACTGATTATGGGTCAACACAGATGGCTAAGTCTGCAGAGCTGTTCACTCATACTATAGCCTGGAAATCAGAGGTCTGCTTCAATGCTTCAGTGAGTCAAGACGAGGAAATGATCTGCACGATGCCCAAAATCTTTGTGAGTCGAATCCAGGTCCACATGAAGAAGGGTCCAAGCATAATGTAGACCCTCATTCTCAAACTGTAACCCCTGTTGGTGGAGACAATGAGGAAGATGATGATGAGACTCAGATACATGATTGGAACGACAACTTGACTTTGCACTCAGGGCAGGAAGAGGTTGCCTTAATCCTCTGTGACTGTGGGGACAGCTGTCACACAGCCGCAGAACTTCCACCTCTTTACACGCAACAGCCAGTGTGATTGACACGTCATCAGCTGTTTTCGAAGTGGAAACACCTGCTGGTGTTGAGCGCTGTCAGACATCAAGAGCACCACCTTTTTATGAAAACAACATAATATGTCCACCTGCACTTCCCTCACAGTCCAGCAGTTTGTCTGGGATACCCTACTCAACCCTGTCTCAGCACAGCAGCCAGCCCTCAGTCTCTCAGATGTGGACAAGTAAAAGACCATTTCCTACTACCCATGCCAAAGCTAAAAGGTTGAATTTCACTATCTGCAAGCTGTTGGCTACGGAAATGCTGTGTTTCCAGCTGGTGGATACAGAGGATTTTCGAGATCTTATGGCTGTCGCAGTGCCCAAGTACAAGATGCCCAGTTATCACTACTTCTAGAAGAAAGCTGTGCCTGTGCTACACCAGCATGTTGCACACAACATCACCACTTCCTTGAGAAACTCTGTTGACAGGGTGCATTTCACCACAGACACCTGGACAAGTAAGCATGGACAGGGGTGTTACATGTCGCAGACTGGGCACTGGATGACTATGGTGACAGCAGGAGAAGGGGCTGCTGTACAAGTCTTGCTATCCCCGTGGGTTGTGCCTCAAATCTCTGTATGTAGAGGTTAGTCCACTGCTTCTGCGTCCTCCACCTCTTCTAGGTCCTCCACCTGTGCCCAAAACCTGTCTCGTAATGTTACATGTGTTCAAACTGCACAGAAGGAATCCAGCACACCTTTGAACTATACTGGCAGCAGGGCTCAACGCCATCAGGTGGAGTTTACGTTAAAATATTTGGGAAATGTGAGTCACACAACTGAGGAGTTATGGTTAGCTCTGGAGATCCAGTTTAATCAGTGGTTCTGCGGACCTTCGCCGGGGCAAGGTGACACACGTGCTTTGTATGGCTCACATCTTGAACCTAGTCGTCCAACAATTTGTAACCCACTATCCTTGCCTAGATGCGCTTCTGCAGAAGTCAATGTTTGCTCACTTCAGTCATTCGCATCTCACAGCTCAACGACTTGCATCACTTCAGAAGTCTATTGGCCTTCCGGTTCACCGCCTGAAATGCGATGTGCCGACACGATGGAATTCCACTCTGCACATGTTGCAGCGACTGTGGCAGCAACGATGAGCCCTGGTGCAGTATGTTATGATGTATAGCCTGGGCCAATGCGATCAAGAGGTGGGGCAACTGACGCTACTTGAGTGGTCTCAGATCAAGGATCTCTGCATCCTTTTGCAGAGTTTTGAAATGGCTACTAAGATGTTTAGCGCTGACCATGCCATTATCAACATGACTATTCCGGTCATCTACATGCTGGAACACACTTTAACCAGTATTCAGAGTCAGGTGTTGGGCCAAAAAGAACGGGAGGAAGTGGAGGAGGAGGCGTATGCGGAAGGGATAACAAGATCTCAACGGTCCAGATGGTCGGCAGCACGGCATGGCGGCTGGCATGGGAGGGTGGAGGAGAGGGATTAACGAGGGTGCATAGTAACAGCCAAACTGCTGATGAAGGTGCAGGAGCAGAGGAAGAAATGGAGGACGAACAGGCGATGGGCATGGAAGACTCAGCAGATGAGGGATATCTTGATCACATTTCAGTTGTGCGCGGTTGGGGGGAGAGGGCAGAGGAAGGAAGCGTGAATGTTACCCCGCCGCCACCAACACAACAAGGACTTGGGCCTCCTGGATACGCAAGACACATGAGTGCCTTCTTGCTGGACTACCTGCAATATGATCTTCTGATTGTTAGAATTCAAAGTAATGCCGACTACTGGGTTGCCACACTGTTAGATCCCCGATACAAGTGTAAATTTGGCCAAATGCTTCCTGCCCTGGAAAGGGACGCACGCATGCAGGAGTATTAACAGAAGCTTTTAGACAATCTTAGTACTGCTTTTCCCCAAAACACCAGTGGTGCACAGTGAATATTGCAGTTCTACCTTTCCAACCCAGGGTACATCGAGTCGTCATCACTCAAACATTAACAGTAAAGGTACCTTTACAGGCGACAACTTTTCTAGGAATTTCAATGGCAACTTGCTGGTTGTAGTGAAATCATGTAAAGTGAAAATCCGCTGCAACACTAGACAGTATATGTGTGGGAAATAGCATAATGGCTGCATGTGAATAGCAGGGCTGTCTGCACAGCTAACAAAGACAAGGGAAAAAAACATGGCAGAAACTGCTTATGAATCTAAGAAAAATTTGAGAAATCTTAGCTTAAAGCAGCGGCCGCTGCGTTCAAGAGCCCGATAACCTCGTCACGGTTTTTCTCATTATATCGGGTCCTAACCGTGTGCCTCTCTCATGGTATAATACTGTATGTGTGGGTTTATATGCCTCTATCTACAATTAAAACCAGCTGTGAGGGGTTATAATGGACATGACTACAATAAAATGGATACCAAACATGGCCACCGGGCGGGGGAAGGGAGCTCAGTCAAAAAGTCAGTACTACAATTACATAATATAAGACTTACCTCTCTAGTTTTTCCTGTAATACTCCACAAAACTTATAATTGCTGGCCTAACTGACTACTTTTTTCAGTAATACTCCATGAAACTGACGTTGGTCCCACCTTTGTGTGGCGGGGCATATCATTTATGGGAGTACTTGCATGAGCTTTGAATTTATCCAGCCCATTAGGCCTAAACAGGTCACTGACCTACCTATTTTTTCCTGTAATACTCCACGAAACTGATAGTGGTCCCACCTGTGTGTGGCAGGGCATAACATTGATGGGAGCGCTTGCATGAGCTTTGAGTTTATCCAGCCCACTAAGCCTAAACAGGTCACTGACCTACCTGAATAGTTTTTCCAGTAATATTCCACAAAACGTATAGTTGTCCCACCTGTGTGTGGCGGGCCATAACATTGATGGGAGCGCTTGCATGAGCTTTGAATTTAGCCAGCCCATTAGGCCTAAACAGGTCACTGACTTACCTCTCTATTTTTTCCTGTAATACTCCACAAAACTTATAGTTGCTGAGCAATGTTTAACCTTGAAGTGTTAGGCCAGGTCCTGTTCCAGACCCTGTACCATGCATGCAATTTGCTGGTTGCAGTGAAATCATGGACACATTGTTCTATTTTGTTGCCGTGTACAAATGGAACAATGTGTCCATGATTTCACTTCAACCAGCAAATTGCCAGTGAAATTGCCTAGCAATATTACCTTAAAGGAAATGGGATTTACATGCAGAAAAGATAAACAAAAGCCATCATTAACACCTAAATAGAAAAAAACAAGGTTACAATTGGTTAAGGAAAAGCAATCGTGGACTGTGGATGACTGGATGAAAGTCATATTCAGTGATAAATCGCGAATCTGCATTGGGCAAAATGATGCTAGAACTTTTGTTTGGTGTTGTTCCAATGAAATTATAAAGATAACTGCTTGAAGAGAACATGCAAATTTCCACAGTCATTGATGATATGGGGCTACATGTCATGTTAGGCTGTTTTCACATCTGTGGTTTTCGCTGATCACGGCAGTTGCGGTGAAAAAACTGCAACTGCCACGATTACCGCATAACGGCTGCACTTGCGGTTCACTTGCGGCAAGCCCCATACAATGTTTATGGGGCTTGCGGCAGGTGCGGCAAGTGCGGTTTCGGCACTTGCGGCAGGTGCGGCCGCGAAAAAACTACGGCATACCGCATTTTTTTCGCGGCCTCACCTGCCGCACACTTACCGCATTGTATGGGGCTTAACGCAAGTGAACCGCAAGTGCGGCCGTTATGCAGTAATCGCGGCAGTTGCATTTTTTTCACCGCAACTGCCGCGATCAGTGAAGACCGCTGATGTGAAAGCAGCCTTAGGGTGCTTTCACATCAGCGTTTTTCGTAATTCGCGGCAGATGCGGTGAAAAAACCGCATCTGCCGCGTTTGCCGCATAACGGTTCCACTTGCGGCACGGTTGCGGTTTTTTCCATAGGAAGTATAGGGGGACTTGCGGCAGATGCGGCAAGTGCGGTATTGCACTTGCGGCAGGTGCGGCAGAGAAAAAAACCGCAGTAAGCCGCGGTTTTTTTCTCTGCCGCACCTGCCGTAAGTGCAATACCGCACTTGCCGCATCTGCCGCAAGTCCCCCTATACTTCCTATGGAAAAAACCGCAACCGTGCCGCAAGTGGAACCGTTATGCGGCAAACGCGGCAGATGCGGTTTTTTCACCGCATCTGCCGCGAATTACGAAAAACGCTGATGTGAAAGGGCCCTTACATTGATATTTTGGACAGTTTTTTTATCTCATCAATTGAAAGGATGTTTGGGATGATGAAATTATTTTTCAAGATGATAATGCATCCTGTCATAGAGCAAAAACTGTGAAAACGTTTCTTGAAAGAAGACACATAAGGTCAATGTCATGGCCTGCAAATAGTCCAGATTTCAATCCAATTGAATATCTTTGGTGGAAGTTGAAGAAAAAGGTCCATGACAAGGCTCCAACCTGCAAAGCTGATCTTACAACAGCAATCAGAGAAAGTTGGAGCCAGACTGATGAAGAGTACTGTTTGTCACTCATTAAGTCAATGCCTCAGAGACTGCAAGCTGTTATAAAAGCCAGAGGTGGTGCAACAAAATACTAGTGATGTATTTGGGTGTTGTTTTGTGTGTTTGTTTGTCATGATTCCATAATTTTTTCCTCAGAATTGAGTGATTCCATCATTTTTCCCTCTGCTTAGTCTGAAAAAAGTTACCCTTACTGACTACCACATTTTTAATCTTGATTTCTTTTAGTGTTTCTTAAAGCCATAAAGTTGCCATTTGAAATGACTTTAGTTTTGTGCCATGTCTGTGATCTGCTTTTTTCTACAACATTAAACAACTGAATGAACATCCTCCGAGCCAGGTGATTCCATAATTTTTGCCAGGGGTTGTAGTGTTTACTTTGAACTATAAAATCATGACAGGTATAATAACCAACAAAAGCAGAACAGTAGCAGCTGCAGAAAAATCATGGATAAATTGCACACACCTTTCTTTTTCAGAGCCTGCAAAATTGTCTTCTATTTTAAAAGACTTAATTTAATGACTATTAGTGATAAATACTGAAATTATCCAAATAGGTTACACTAAATATCTCGTACAAGCTGGGATATGGTTAGAGTATGGAAGTCTATGCCTCAGGATGGTCTGATGGCAGATATTAACAGAGAAAAGAGGATTGTTATGAATAATATTTGGTACATCATATACATGTAATTTGTATTATACATTACTCTGTGTACACTGCTGCTGGGAGCTGTGGCATAACACAGAAGAGGGGTCTTATCACAGAAATCAAACTACTGCTACCAACATTATGGTGATTGGTTTTGCTCCTAATAATATTATGCACCAGTATTACTATGATCAATGGTCGAAATTATATAATTGGCAGTTAATGTCAGTGACTCACCGCGGCCGGCAGACTCCGGTTTAGACAGGCGATTCTTCTCCTTCCTTGTCACGGGTGGACCGCGCCTGCTGGTAGTGGGGCCCAGTGTAGTGCAGATCAAAAGTGAAGACGTCTTGTGGGAACAGATTAAAAGGGTTTAATTTGTTTTTATTCGTGACGCCACCTATGAGTAGATTCGGTAAGGGCTACCGACGCTGCGGAACCCCCGGGGGATGGACAGCAGCAAGATGTTACGCTCCCCACAGGCTGAGCGGTGATCCCCGGGGGCTGGAGCTGCTCAAGATGTTGTGCGGCAGCTGCGGTTACCTTAGTGTGCGGACGGATAGTTCATAAGGAAACACGGACACAGATAGTCTCTGCAACGGGTCTTTACTGTAACCAGCAGGCAGTACATGGCTTACAGTGGTTGAGTAGTAGACCGGGTGGACTCAGCAGTGATAGTGTTCCTCAGAGATCCGCAGTGTTCCTCCATTCTACCTACTTAGTTCCTTCTTTTTGCCAGCGTCGCCCAGGAATACCAGGTCGGGTACGGGGAGGCTGCTTCAATGCCCTATCCATGATGTACGTTCTGGATGCTTTGGGGAGCCTTGGATCCCTCGGTGGGTACACCGCTGGTTAGACGACTGGAAACTGACTGGTGGTGGGGTGCTCCTGTAAAGCTGCTCCTCCACGGGGCTGGTTCGCGTGACAGAGGTGAACTGCTGCCAGCTTCGGTACCAGTGAACCGGCTGTAAGTTGTGGGCACGGGAGTCTTTTGGGAACCCGTGTAGATATGCCCATTCCCGGTTGGTAAGGCCTCAGGTGCTGACACCCGACCGGTGACGGCCCAGGGGCCCGCACGGAGTGCGGAGCCCCCGCTCCTCTCCAAGTTCTAGTCTGCTCTTGTCAGGTTCTAGATTCTGTTCTTCTGTGTTCTAACTGTGTTCTCACTGTCTAGATTATTGTGTGTTCTCCTACACTACCCTAACACTCCACCCACCAGGACCTATGATTGGTCCCCTGTTCTAGGTGTTGCATGTTGGGTTGGATCTCAGAGTTAACTATTTCACTGCTTTGTCAGAGAATATTGCGGCTGCAATACTCCCTTGTGACGCACTCGTTGCGGGGCGCCACATCAGCATACCAGTCATGTCACTTGATCATGATTTTTACTTTTAATCAGTGTGGCTTATCATTAGGGTATACAATCATATATAAATTTTTGCTTTTTCCCCTCTTCGATAGCATGTAGTTAAATAGGCCTCTGAAAAACAAACTTGGGATATTAATATATGTGTATAGAAATTTAAGACTTACAACAGATTTTCTTTTGTCTCCTACATTTTAGTGGGTGGTCCCAAACTCCGAAAGTCCGAACATACCTCTTCCAAGATTGGTGAACACTGACACAAATGTACCAACTATACCCAGGGTGAGTGAAAGATGTTGACATTTTCCTAAACTAAACATTTATAGAGATGTACGACCCTCCTGATATGTCTGTTTTAGTAAAAACTTGTTTTCCCTCTAAATTAACACTTTTGGGGAATTCCTTCAAAGTTTCACCCCTTCATAGCCACATCCAATTCATTGACACAACACCTTCAGAGCAACACTAGTTTATAGCCATGCCCCTAAGTAATTTGGGACTTTTATCTGCACAATAATCATTCTATTTTGTTATAACTAAGAACAGTTAGTTACTATGCCTTGCCAATGCTGCCAAGAAGGCACTGTGTGTGTTCACACCTTAGAGAAGAGAGACACTTTCTGCTAAGGAAAAAAAAAAATTTAAATCTGATTTCCTAGCGAGTGTGACCGCGAGCTTCGTGTGACTGGGAGCGTAAGTGCGACAGAAGTAAGTGTGTGACTTGTGATTCAGTGACTTTGGATTCAGGGAGTTTGGAAGGGAGGACTTACTGAATTGCTGGTTGTATTTTATTAATACTTTACATTTCTTTTTACTTATCATTTCTGTCTGGTGCAATCCCCATTAGGAAATGAGCTCCATAATTGGCAATGCCATCCAGTGTACATCTTGCCACATGTATGCATTCCTTGAACAGCCGGTCGAGGGTGCATACTGCTGTGTGAGATGTGAGTATGTTGTACATTTGGAAGCCCAGATACTGGATCTAAATGAACAACTGACAACGCTGAGATCCATAGACAATATGGAAAGGAGTCTGTTGCTCACTGAACAGCTGCTCAATGGGATAGATGTGGGGGAGGATGGTAGCATGGAGCTGCAGGACAGTGAGGTAGCCAGCTGGGTGACAGTTAGAAGGCGGGGTAGAGGGAAGAGTGCCAGGGAGGCTAGTCCTGATCTGGCACACCCCAATAAATTTGCTAAGTTGGCAGATGAGGGGGGTGCAAGTTCAGGGATAGCACTGCTGCAGCAGGGCATGACCTCTGAAAGCCAGAGGAGTGTCTGCTCCAGTAAAGGGGAAAACAGGAGAGCAGGACAGGACAGACAGGTGCTGGTAGTGGGGGACTCAATTATTAGGGGAACAGATAGGGCAATCTGTCACAAAGACAGGGATCGTCGAACAGTGTGCTACCTACCTGGCGCTCGTGTCCGGCACATCGTTGATCGGGTTGACAGATTACTGGGAGGGGCTGGTGAGGACCCAGCGGTCATGGTGCACATTGGCACAAATGACAAAGTTAGAGGTAGATGGAAGGTCCTTAAAGATGATTTCAGGGAATTAGGCTGCAAGCTTAAGGCAAGGACCTCCAAGGTAGTATTCTCTGAAATACTGCCTGTACCACGTGCCACACCAGAGAGGCAACGGGAGATTAGGGAGATAAATAAGTGGCTCAGGAATTGGTGTAAGAAGGAGGGGTTTGGGTTCCTGGAGAACTGGGCCGACTTCTGTTGGCTACAGGTTCTATGCTAGGGACGGGCTGCACCTCAATGGGGAGGGTGCAGCTGTGCTGGGGGAGAAAATGGCTAGAAGGTTGGAGGAGTGTTTAAACAACAAAATGGAGGAATTAGAATTGATTTTGTTGGAAAATAATTATGACATGGTGGGGATGAGAGCCATGACTGGGCTGTTAATTTACAGGGCTATAGTCTGTTCAGAAATGACTGTACAAGTAAGCGAGGGGGAGGTGTATGTTTATACGTAAAATCATCCTTAAAACCCATCCTACGTGATAATATAGGTGAATCTAATGGAAATGTAGAGTCTCTGTGGGTGGAGATAAGGGGAGGGGGAAAAAATAATAAATTACTGATAGGGGTTTGTTATAAGTCCCCAACAATAATGGAAGTGGAGGAGAATATCCTCATAAAGCAAATAGATGAAGCAGCGACTCAGGTAGAAGTTATTATTATGGGGGACTTCAACTACCCTGAAATACATTGGGGAACAGAAACCTGCAGTTCTAGCAAAGGTAATAGGTTTTTGACAACTATGAGAGACAATTACCTTTCACAACTGGTTCAGGACCCAACAAGAAGGGGGGCACTGCTGGACCTAATATTAACCAACAGGCCAGACCGCATATCAAATATACGGGTTGGAGATCACTTGGGTAATAGTGATCATAAAATAATAAGTTTTCAAATATCCTTTACTAAGATGTGTAGTAGAGGGGCTACAAGGACACTAAACTTCAGGAAGGCAAATTTCCAACGGTTGAGAGATGATCTTAGTGCAATAAACTGTGACGATATCCTGAGACATAAAAGTACTCAAAGCAAGTGGGAAACGTTTATTAGCATCCTGAATAGGGCCTGTGCACAATATATACCCTATGGGAACAAGCATGCTAGAAATAGGAGGAAACCACTATGGCTAAATAAGGCTGTAAGGGGCGCAATAAATGACAAAAAGACAGCATTTAGGGAATTAAAGCAAGTAGGTAGTGATGAGGCATTAAATAAATACAGAAAATTAAATAACATCTGTAAAAAGCAAATCAAGGCAGCAAAGATTGAGACAGAGAGACTCATTGCCAGAGAAAGTAAAAATAATCCCAAAATATTTTTTGACTACATAAATAGTAAGAAACTAAAAAATCATAGTGTTGGCCCCTTTAAAAATAATCTGGTTAAAATGGTGGATGAGGATGAGGAAAAAGCCAATATGCTAAATTACTTTTTTTCAACAGTATTTACACAAGAAAATCCCATGACAGACAATATGATCAGTGATAACAAAGACTGTCATTAAATGTCACCTGCTTAACCCAGCAGGAAGTACGGCATCGTTTAAAAATCACTAAAATTGACAAATCCCCGGGCCCGGATGGGATACACTCCAGAGTGCTGCAGGAATTAAGTACTGTCATAGATAGACCATTATTTTTAATCTTTAAAGATTCCATAACAGGGTCTGTACCACAGGACTGGCGTATAGCAAATGTCGTGCCAATATTCAAAAAGGGAACAAAAACTGAATTTGGAAATTATAGGCCAGTAAGCTTAACCTCTACTGTGGGTAAAATCCTAGAGGGTTTTCTAAGAGATGCTATACTGGAGTATCTGAAGAAAAATAACCTCATGACCCAATATCAACATGGGTTTACGAGGGACCGTTCCTGTGAAACTAATCTGATAAGCTTCTATGAAGAAGTAAGTTCTGGACTGGACCAAAGAAATGCAGTGGATGTGGTGTATATGGACTTTTCAAAAGCTTTTGATACGGTGCCACACAAAAGGTTGATACATAAAATGATAGCAATGGGGATAAGGGAAAATATGTGTAAGTGGGTTAAGAACTGGCTTGGTGATAGGAAACAAAGGGTGGTCATTAATGGAACACACTCAGAATGGGTCACAGTTAACAGTGGGGTACCACAGGGGTCAGTGTTGGGCCCGCTTCTATTTAATATATTTATTAATGACCTTGTAGGCGGCATACAGAGTAGAATCTCAATATTTGCAGATGACACTAAACTATGCAGGGTAATCAATACAGAGGAGGACAATTTTATATTACAGGAGGATTTATGTAAACTAGAGGCTTGGGCTGATAAATGGCAAATGAGCTTTAATGGGGATAAATGTAAGGTCATGCACTTGGGCAGAGGAAACAAAAGGTAAAATTATGTGCTTAATTGGAAAACACTGGGCAAAACTGTCACTGAAAAAGACCTGGGTGTATGGGTAGATGACAAACTCACATTTAGTGGCCAGTGTCAGGCAGCTGCTGCAAAGGCAAATAAAATAATGGGATGCATTAAAAGAGGCATAGATGCTCATGAGGAGAACATAATTTTACCTCTATACAAGTCACTAGTGCGACCACACTTAGAATACTGTGTAAAATTCTGGTCTCCGGTGTATAAGCAAGACATAGCTGAACTAGAGCGGGTCCAGAGAAGAGCGACCAAGGTTATTAGAGGACTGAGGGGTCTGCAATACCAAGATAGGTTATTAAACTTGGGGTTATTTAGCTTGGAAAAACGAAGGCTTAGGGGTGATCTTATAATAATGTATACATATATGAGGGGACAGTACAGAGACCTTTCTAATGATCTCTTTACTCTTAGGCCTGAGACGGGGACAAGGGGGCATCCTCTACGTCTGGAGGAAAGAAGGTTTAATCATGATCACAGACGTGGATTCTTTACTGTAAGAGCAGTGAGACTATGGAACTCTCTGCAACATGATGTTGTAATGAGTGAGTCACTACTAACATTTAAGAAGGGCCTAGATGCCTTTCTTGAAAACTATAGTATTACCAGTTATATATACTAGATTCTTTGATAGGGCGTTGATCCAGGGAATTAGTCTGATTGCCATATCTGGAGTCAGGAAGGAATTTTTTTCCCCAATGTGGAGCTTAGTGTTGCCACATGGTTTTTTTTTGCCTTCCTCTGGATCAACATGTTAGGCTATGGGTTGAACTAGATGGACTTAAAGTCTTCCTTCAACCTTAAAAACTATGTTACTATGTTACTATGTTACTTTGGCAGGTTAATAGTTAACATTTTAGCTGCATTGCAGAAGATTCTGCAGGACCTGTGTTATGTCACGATCATGTGACTATAAAAGGCTATAATAGTACTATGAAGTGTCTGACAGGTTCCCTTTAATGTAATTACAGCCAGAGCCGTATTTCACACTAGGCACTGGAGGGCACGTGCCTAGGTACTCGGGCTGTAGGGGGCGGCACCAGCACAGTGAAAATTTTAATTTTTTATTTTATTTCTTCTAACGTCCCCTCCCCTCCGTTAGACAATCCAGGAAATATGTTGTCTTTTCAGAGGGGGGAGTCAGGAGGGGGCAGGGGTGGGGGCAGAGGCGGATGGGTTGGAGCACCTCCATGTTCACCTCAGATGCAGGAGCTGACTGACCCAGGAAGTAGTGGCGCTGCAACTTCCAGGTGAGAGAAGTACCTGCATCCGAAGTGAATATGAAGGAGCTGCAGCGTCCCTGCTCTGCATGTGAGAAGGAGATAATTTCCCACTGCAGATGTCACAACAGAGGAGGAGGAAGATGACATAAGAGGAAAATACAGGAGAGGTGGGGGCTCATAGAGCTGAAGATGGGGGTGCTATATATACTTGTAACTTTGGAGGTTGGTGACAGTAGGCTGGAGAACAGAGGAGGCTGGTGAACAGAGAAGGCTGATGAACAGAGGAGGCTGGTGAATAGAGGAGACTGGTGAACAGAGGAGGCTGGTGACAGGAGGCTGGTGAAGAGAGGAGAGCTGAAGATGGGGGTGCTATATATACTTGTAACAAGGCAGGTTGGTGACAGGAGGCTGGTGAACAGTGAACAGAGGAGACTGATGAATAGAGGAGACTGGTGAATAGAGGAGGCTAGTGACAGAGGAGGCTGGTGAATGGAGGAGACTGGTAACAAAGGAGGCTGCTGACAGAGGAGGCTGATGAACAGAGGAGGTTGGTGGACAGAGGAGGCTAGTGAACAGAGGAGGCTGCTGTTATATACTGCTGAACAGATGAGGCTGGTGAATAGAGGAGACTGATGACAGAGGAGGCTGGTGGACAGAGGAGGCTGGTGAACAGAGGAGACTGGTTGACAGAGGAGGCTGGTGACACTTGAGGCTGGTGAACAGAGAAAGCTGGTGAACAGAGGAGACTGGTGAACAGAGGAGGCTGGTGACAGAGGAGGCTGGTGAACAGAGGAGGCTGGTGACAGAGGAGGCTGGTGAACAGAGGAGGCTGGTGACAGAGAAGGGAGCTGACAGAGGAGGCTGGTAATAGAGGAGGCTGGTGACAGAGGATGCTGGTGGTCAGAGGAGGCTGATGGACAGAAAAGGCTGGTGCTGCTAACTATTGGTGAACAGGGGAGGCCTACACCATGCAGGATGGGGATTTGGAGGAGGCTGACAATTTAGAATGGGGATTAGGGGGCATATTAGTATAGAATAGTTTTTATTGGAGCTACAAAGTAAAATCTACTTTATTTAATATGCAGATGAGGGAGCTTTGCAGTCCCCTCTTATTTGTATACTAAAGCTTGCCTTTATTGTCAGAGTTCCATTAGTAAAAGTGAGTGATGTCTAAAATCAGCTTGCAAGTCTGCGCTTATTAACTGAGGCTGGTTTCACACTTGTGTTTTTTTCAAATCATGCAAAATCAGGTTTTTCAGCCAAATCCTGATCCTTTCAGGATCCAGTTTTTTGTCCATTCACTTCATTGGTGTCAAGAAGCAAGCTGAAGTAACAGGATTGTACCTGACACCAATATAGTGAATGGGTAAAAAACTGGATCCTGAAAGGATCAGGATTTGTCTGAAAAAGCTGATTTTGCCTGATCTGGAAAAAGAGCGTAAGTGTGAAACCAGTGACACTGGATGAGTGCAGCAGCGGCTCCAAGTGTCAGTGTGGGTGCACACAATGTGGCTGCAGGCTCATCTGATGCCTGGGATCTGTCTGCTCTTGGCTTCCCTTTGAACACCTTCAGTAAAGAGGAGGGGTGAATGAGCATATAGCATGTCTCCATTTTACTAGGCCTCTCCTCCTCACTGAATCAATGGTTAGGTCACCTATTTTATTCACTTGATGCCTTTGAAAAGCTGAAGGTGTAAAAAAAAATGCTCAAAAGACTGAACCTGTGCGCAGCAAGTGCAGACGGTCATTCCTTTAGTGTTTAATTGGCAATTTTTAAAGCGTATTAAAGTAGATCTGCCTTAAGTAGATTGCGTGCACAGACTCAGTGTGTGACCTCAGTAAGGTGCATGACCACAAAAAGTGCCTTGGGCAGCATGAAGGCCAAATACGACCCTGATTACAGCAAAGCATAATTACATGCTCCTGGTGTAACAGGGGCTGTCTGCGGCAGGTTGTTAAAAGAATAGGAAAGAGGTGCCTTAGTCAAATTAGGGTTTGTGTGGCTGCTGCTTCAGTTCATTTTCTACTATCAATACTTTGGTAATCATTTAATTAATTTGTGTTGCAAATCTGTAGTGTTGAATATATGATGTGAAATGGTTTTATGTGCAAAATAATCATTCTATTCTGTTATAACTAAGCACCGTTAGTTACCGTATATACTCGTGTATAAGCCGACCCGTGTATAAGCCGACCCCCCTATTTTTGCCCCCAAAACCTGGGAAAACCTATTGACTCGTGTATAAGCCGAGGGTGGACCCCAGCACAGGTATACAGCCCCCAGCAGTGTGGTATACAGCAGCCCCAGAGGTATATACAGCAGCCCCAGTGGTAGTATACAGCAGCAGCCCCAGTGGTATATACAGCAGCAGCCCCAGTGGTTAGTATACAGCAGCCCCAGAGGTGTATACAGCAGCCCCAGTGGTAGTATACAGCAGCCCCAGAGGTATATACAGCCCCAGTGGTAGTATACAGCAGCCCCAGTGGTAGTATACAGCAGCCCCAGAGGTATATACAGCCCCAGTGGTACTATATAGCAGCCCCAGTGGTAGTATACAGCAGCCCCAGTGGTAGTATACAGCAGCCCCAGAGGTATATACAGCCCCAGTGGTACTATACAGCAGCCCCAGTGGTAGTATACAGCAGCCCCAGAGGTATATACAGCCCCAGTGGTAGTATACAGCAGCCCCAGTGGTAGTATACAGCAGCCCCAGTGGTAGTATACAGCAGCCCCAGAGGTATATACAGCCCCAGTGGTACTATACAGCAGCCCCAGTGGTAGTATACAGCAGCCCCAGTGGTAGTATACAGCAGCCCCAGAGGTATATACAGCCCCAGTGGTACTATACAGCAGCCCCAGTGGTAGTATACAGCAGCCCCAGAGGTATATACAGCCCCAGTGGTACTATACAGCAGCCCCAGTGGTAGTATACAGCAGCCCCAGAGGTATATACAGCCCCAGTGGTACTATACAGCAGCCCCAGTGGTAGTATACAGCAGCCCCAAAGGTAGTATACAGCAGCCCCAGAGGTATATACAGCCCCAGAGGTATATACAGCAGCCCTAGTGGTGTATACAGCAGCCCCAGAGGTATATACAGCAGCCTTTAGGTAGTATACAGCAGCCCCAGTGGTGTATACAGCAGCAGCAGCCCCAGGGGTGTATACAGCAGCAGCCCCAAAGCTGTATACAGCAGCAGCCCCAGGGGTGTATACAGCAGCAGCCCCAGGGCTGTATACAGCAGCAGTCCCAGGGCTGTATACAGCAGCAGCCCCAGGGCTGTATACAGTAGCAGCCGCGAAGGTATACAGGCCCCCCCATCAAGCTCCAGGGCCCCCCCTTGCGCGGCACACCTGTAAAGGAAAATCATACTTATCACTGTCCCGCGCTCTTCCGCCGCTTGCCGACACACGATCCCGGGCTTCAATCCGCGTCTTCCGGCTTCCTGTGGTCGCGGGCAATGACGTCATTGCCCGCGACCACAGAAGACGCGGATTGAAGCCCGGGATCGTGTGTCGGCTAGCGGCGGGACAGTGATAAGTATGATTTTCCTTTACAGGCTGCCGCGCAAGGGGGGGGGCCCTGGAGCTTGATGGGGGGCCTGTATACCTCCGGGGCTGCTGCTGTATATACGGTATATGGATTACCGTATATACTCGCGTATAAGCCGAGGGGGGACTTTTCAGCCCAAATTTTGGGCTGAAAAACTCGGCTTATACGCGAGTATATACGGTAATATGCCCGGGCTATGCTGGGCTCTTCAGCTAGTAAATAAATTGACCTCTGTACGTCACCAGTTCCCTTGTCTCTAAACCTTCTACAACTGTCCATATGATTCTCCAGAATTGTGGGGATACAAATATTTACCAAAACAGACAGAGCAGGTTCTCTTTAACCCCTTATGGACCGAGTCATTTTGTACGTTAATGACCAAGGCTCATTTTGCAATACTGACCAGTATCAATTTATGAGGTAATAACTCTGGAATACTTCAACGAATCCCAGTGATTGTGAGATTGTTTTGTTCATGACATATTGGACTTCATGTTAGTGATAAATTTAGGTCGATATTTTTTGCATTTCTTTGTGAAAAAAATCTCTAATTTGGTGAAAAAGTTAAAAATTTAGTAATTTTCAAACTGAATTTTTATTCTGTTAACATCTTCCCGACCCATGACTTCTCTATAACGTCATGGCTTGTTTGCGGTCCTGCAGCTCCGGTGACCGGGTCAGTGACAAGTCACTGGAGCTACAGGATTGCAAGGACCCATACTTTATCCCAGGGAGTAGTGGCTTAGCCCCCCGTGGCTAAAGTCGCTCTGATTGGCAGTTGAAAGTGAATCTGCCAATCAGAGTGAATAACCCCTCTAGATATGATTGATCTGCCCCCACCTGCTCCAGGGCTCATCAGCTACCCCCCTCAATCCCTTTCCTCCACCCCTCCACCTCCGGTCAGCCTCCTCTGTGATCACACTCCAGTCCTGCCCCCACCTCTGTGCCCCATGTCCACCCCTCACCTCCTGGCAGGCTGCACCCGCCGGCCAGCCTCCTCTGCTCCGGTGTGGTGCCCCTCCTCCTCTCCCGGGCTCATCCTCCTCACCCGTGGATCGTGAGTAAGGTAAGTATGAATGAATGGATGGATGGATGGATGGATGGGTGCATGCATGGGTGCATGGATGGATGGGTGCATGCATGCATGTGTGGATGGATGGATGGGTGCATGCATGGGTGGATGGATGGGGCATGCATGGGTGGATGGATGTGTGCGTGCATGGATGTGTGCATAGATTAATATGTGCGTGCATGGATGTGTGCGTGTATGGATGTGTGCGTGCATGGATGGATGTGCATGGATGGATGTGTGCATGCATGGATATTGCATGAATGGATGTGTGCATGCATGGATGGATGTGTGTGCATGCATGGATGTGTTCGTGCATGGATGTGTGCATGGATGGATGTGTGCGTGCGTGGATGTATGTGTGGATGTGTGCGTGCGTGGATATGTGGATGCGTGCATGCATGGATGGATGTGTGCATGGATGGATGTGTGCACGCATGGATATTGCATGAATGGATGTGTGCATGCATGGATGGATGTGTGTGCATGCATGGATGTGTGCGTGCGTGGATGTGTGCGTGCATGGATGTGTGCATGGATGGATGTGTGCGTGGATGTATGTGTGGATGTGTGCATGCGTGGATGTGTGGATGCGTGCATGGATGGATGTGTGCATGGATGGATGTGTGCATGCATGGATATTGCATGGATGTGTGCATGCATGGATGGATGTGCGCATGCATGGATGTGCGCATGCATGGATGTGTGCATGCACAGATGTGAGCGTGCTTGGATGTGTGCATGGATGGATGTGTGCGTGTATGGATGTGTGCGTGCGTGTGTGCGTGCGTGGATGTGTGCGTGCGTGAATGTGTGCGTGCATGGATGGATGTAGTCTCTGGGATCATAGTCATGATGCACTGTATGACAGATCATTGCCATACAGTGCACCATAACTCTGGCCCTATAGACTGTAGGAATAGGACACCTTATCCCTTGCTGCAGTCTCTGGATTGAGCAGAGGCGATTGAGCGTTGTGGGACCTTCGTTGTGGACTACATCGGATCTTTATAATAAAGATGCAGTCCGAATTTTGTTTGTGGTTTTTTTTTCAAATAAAAAGATTTTTCTCTGTGTGGTGTATTTTTTCTGACTATTTACTAATAAATTCATATACTTGACCAAAGAAAATTAATTATAAGGCCATAAGAAACTTCATAGAAAAAGACCAGGAGTAAGGCCAAAATACTGCATAATCAAAACAACTTTATTGAAAACATATATCAGCTCACAGCAAAGATGTTACAAGCAGGCACACAAGCAGGACCCCCATCAAGGTACAACACAAAGGTGCATGGAAACCAATAATTATGTCTCCTAGCCAAATAGCCCACCTAAGTATAACATTGCCACATACCCCAACACATATATAAACCAAGTGGTTACCAACAAAGTACAATCAGGGCAATGGATAGGGTCAGAAGATAGCTACCTGCTTGTGGCTACCTCCCCTAGATGCACGTTTCGCGTTTAGCTTGTTCACAAGGGGGTCTAGAGATTCCTGTCCGTGTCTAACGTTGACCTGACATTATGAATCTCGGGCTTAGTGCCAACTGTCAATAAAAAAGCTAGCATTAACCCCTATATTTCCCAGTTTGCCACTGTCACCAAGGCAACTGGAAGAGTCTGGATACAGCGCCAGAAATGGCGCTTCAATGATTGCGCCATTTTTCCACAAAATATTTCATTTAATTTTCATTTTTACGGATCAATTTGAGAAGCACCAGGGGGATCAAAGTGCTTGCCACCCATCTAGATAAGTTCCTTGTATGGTCTAGTTTCCAAAATGGGGTCACTTGTGGGGGAGCTCCAATGTTTAGGCACACAGGGGCTCTCCAAATGCAACATGGTGTCCGCTAACAATTTGAATGGAAAATCAGCTCAAATTGTTAGCAGGCACCATGTCGTGTTTGGAGAGCCCCTGTGTGCCTAAACATTGGAGCTCCCCCACAAGTGACCCCATTTTGGAAACCAGATCCCCCAGGGAACTTATCTAGATGGGTGATGAGCATTTTGAACCCCCAGGTGCTTCACATCTGTAAAAATGAAAAAAGAAAATTTTTGTGGACAAAAAAGTACTTTTTCATTTGTACGGATCAATTTGTGAAGCAACTGGGGGTTCAAAGTGTTCACCCTGCATCTAGATAGGTTCCTTGGGGGGTTTAGTTTCCAAAATGGGGTCACTTGTGCGGGAGTTCTAATGTTTAAGCACACTGGGAATCTCCAAACGCGACATGGTGTCCGCTAACAATTTGAATGGAAAATTAGCTCAAATTATTAGCGGACACCATGTCGAGTTTGGAGATCCCCTGTGTGCCTTAACATTGGAGATCCCGCACAAGTGACCCCATTTTGGAAACTAGACCCCCAGGGAACATATCTAGATGGGTAGTGAGCACTTTGAACCCCCATATGTTTCACAAATCGATCCATAAAATGAAAAAGTACTTTTTTTTTCACAAAAATTTTCTACAACAGGATAAAATGCATCCTAAAATTAGTTGGGCAATTTCTCCTGAGTACACCGATACCTCATATATGGTCATAAACCACTGTTTGGGCACCTTGCACGGCTCAGAAGGGAAGGAGCGCCATTTCACTTTTTGAATGGAAAATTTGCTCCAAAAGTCAAATTGCGCTCCTTCCCTTCTGAGCCTTGCCGTGCGCCCAAACAGTGGTTTATGACCACATATGAGGTATTGATGTACTCAGGAGAAATTGCCCAACATATTTTAGGATCCATTTTATCCTGTTGCCCATGTGAAAATGAAAGAATTGAGGCTAAAAGAACATTTTTGTTAGAAAAATTAAAATGTCAATTTTTTCCTTCCACGTTGCTTTAGTTCCTGTGAAGCACCTGAAGGGTTAATAATCTTCTTGAATGTAGTTTTGAGTAGCTTGAGGGGTGCAGTTTTTGGAATGGTGTCATGTACACCCCTCAAAGGGACTTCAAATGTGATGTGGTCACTAGAAAAAATGGTTTTGTAAATTTTGCTGGAAAAATGAAAAAATGCTGATGAACTTTGAACCCTTATAACTTCCTACCAAAAAAAAAATTTTTTTTCCAAAATTGTTCTGATGTGAAGTAGACATGTGGGAAATGTTATTTATTAACTATTTTGTGTCACATAACTCTCTGGTTTAGCAGAATAAAAATTAAACATTTGAAAATTGTGAAATTTTCAAACTTTTTGCCAAATTTTTGATTTTTTCACAAATAAACGCAAAAATTATCAACCTAAATTTAATATTAACATGAAGACCAATATGTCACGAAAAAACAATCTCAGAATCGCTAGGATCCGTTGAAGCGTTCCAGAGTTATTACCTCATAAAGGGACACTGGTCAGAATTGCAAAAAATGCCATGGTTTTTAGGGTCAAAATAGGCTGGGTCCTGAAGGGGTTAAACCAGATATTTATGTCACATAAAATAGTATTTAACATATTTCTACTTAACAGCAGCATAATTTTAAAAACAAAATTTTGTTTGGTTAGGAAGTTATAAAGGTTCAAAGTTCATCAGAAATTTCTAATTTTTCTAACAAAATTTACAAATCCTCTTTTTTAGTGACCACATCACATTTGAAGTCCCTTTGAGGGGTTTACATGACAAAAAAAACACCCAAAAGTGACACCATTCCAAAAACTGCACCCCTCAAGCTACTGAAAACCACATTCAAGAAGATTATTAAAGGGGTTATCCAGGATATATGTATATTAAAAAAAAAAAAGTGCGAGATTTGTGAAGTCTCACGAGACATCGACACTGTTCAATGGAACGCGGACACTCGATTCATTGCACCAGCGCGAGTGTGGCTGTCACTCAAGCGCCTGCCAAAGAAGGGGCGGGAATTTTAAAAAGTACAGGGTGGGTTTTGCAGCCCAGAGGAGCGGCGAACACATCATCCATCAGGACTAAATAGCGGCCTCCCGAACTCAATAGGAGACCAGCACTGGATACAATAAAAATTATTTTCTGAGGTATGTGTGGCACGTCTAGGTACATATAGGGGTTACTAGAACCCCATGTGCATTATGTGTAAGCTGGTGGGCACAGTTTAAAATGCACAAAGGGGGTGACAGGTTCCCTTTAAGAGCAATTGTACTGAAAAGCCGCTGTGCTGTGACCAAACCTCTCATTTGCAGAAAGAATCGAAAAGCTGGACATACCTTTGGTGAGGAGCATGTTGTGTGGACAGAGGAGAAGTGGTTCAGAGTTCAATTTAGTGATGATAGCAAGTTTAATTTAATTGGGTCTGATGGGAAACATTATGTTCATTGACAAACTGGCGAAAGACTGAACCCAAAGTGTGTAAAGAAGTCTGTGAAAGTTGATGGAGGAAGTGTCATGGTTTGGGGAATATTTTCTGCTGCAGGGATTAGGCCTCTCATATAGCTACATGGTAGAGTGAATGCAAGGGTGTATCAGAACCTTCTTCAACAACACATGGTTCCTTACTTGCATTTAGCACTCAATCAGTCAGCAAATTTCAAGCAGTTACTTGAAACAAAACACATTGAAACAATGAAATGGCTAGCTAAGATTCCTGACCTAAACCCAATAGAAAACCTCTGGAAAATCGTTGGTGACAAAGTTATGGCCAAGAAACTCACAGCAGTCTCAGAACTGTGCAAGAGACTGGAAGAAGAGTGGACCAAAATCGCACCAGAGCAGTGTGAGAGACTAGTGATGTCCTGTGGCCGCAGATGTGCTGAAGTCAAAGCAAAGGCCTGTACACTTCCTACTGCTTGGTGACTGTTGTAACCTTCACTAAATTTAAGAAAGGAGCAAAAAAGATCAGTTCACCTCCTCTCCAATCCCACCGCATGGATCATGCAGTGCTGCAAGTAGTATGAAGGTGAAGCAGAAGTCCAGCGTGGGTGATGTCCATAAAAAATAACTTTTATTCCATTTTCATTAAAAACACATACGTCCAGAGTCCATCTTTATATCCAGAGACACAAAAATGGGTAGTTCCTACCAGTGACAGCCACTGGCTTACAGTGCATTTAAAATCATTTGTGTTTCAATGGTCGTGCCGCCTTAATCATTGCTGCAATGAACGTTGAAACGCATATGATTATAAATGCACTATAAGCCTGTGACTGTCACTGGTAGGAACTACCCATTTTTGTGTCTCTGGATATAAAGATGGACTCTGGACTTATGTGTTTTTAATGAAAATGGAATAAAAGTTATTTTTATGGACATCACCCACGCTGGACTTCTACTTCACCTTCACTAAATTTAGTTTTAATCTTTCCCTGTGCTATAGTCATTGCTGTTCTCTAATTATGATCATCACGTTTTGTGTAAAATAAATGCTTTAAATTGATAAACTTTGGTTACGTTGGAAAACACTATTGTAGTGGCATGGTGTACCCCTTACACAAAAAACGCCAATGTTGATCAATGTAGATTACATTCTGCCTGAAAAAAATCAAAAGATCATACATTGTTCTCTAATTTTGATCTCCCTCACCCTCGTTTCCATTTCTGTGTCCATATATTTATCCCCCTCACCCTCCCTGCCATTATTGTGTCCATATATACTCCCCCTCACCCCATACTGTCTCCACAAATGTGCGGTTGAAAGACATAAGAACAATGGACCATAAGAAGCCAGCACTGCACCCTGTCTGAGCTGGATGTCAACTTGATATATAGCTCCCATTATGGGAGGTGACAAAATGCAGCCACTGGGAAAACACCTATTACTAACATATCAGGCAGCCCAATGGCACCCGCATCCGGGCAGATGTTCCGCCAGCCCCCACAGAAAAACATCTCTGGTCATTAATGACTGCAGCATCTAAGAGGTTAAACAGACATGGTCGGTGCCTACACTGATCATGACTGATAAAGCATGGTGTCAGCTATAATGTAGAGCTGACAGCTTCTAAATTGTCGCTCATCAGGGAATGCTATTAACTTATATCTCAGAACAGTTTTAAGTCATATAAGTGGTCACTAATTGTCAAATCACCAAATCATTCTATAAAAGAATGATGTAGAAAGTTGTGAAAAAAGTCTATTGTAGTTAGAGGTGGAGGTGGAAGGAGAAGGGTAAAAATTGTATCTATACCCCTGCACAGCACCTATGACACTGGCTGAAATGGTATATAGCTTGTAGAATATTTTGTGTTGTACACTACAGAAAATATCAGTATGTGCCTGATGCATAGCGATAATTTGGAAATATTTTAAGATAGTTTTCCACAACTAACATTTATTACTTATTCACAAGATAAAGGATAAGTATAATAATAATAATTGGGACACAACGATCACTATCTAGAGATCCAAATGAGTGGTGCTCATATGATCCGCGCTGCTGTCGGGATGAAAGACAAGGAAGACAAGGCTTCTTCAATGCTGATCCTTTAATTCTCTACGTGTTTCGGTGCTGTCCCTGCACCTTCCTCAGGGTTACTTTCACTATCACTATGGCACTCATTCACTTTTGTCAGCCCCATGTGTTTTAATAGAGTAGCACACTGTAGCCATGACGGCCACTTCATTTTTTTTTTAATCATTTCCAGTTTTTGTTAAGAAGTGAGAAGGAACAGTGAAAATCCTTGAAAATCCAAATCTAGTGATTAAGTTCAGACCCGATGGTAGGGAGGATCAGAGATGGTGACCTCAGATATCTTACATACAGTCATATGAAAAAGTATGGGCACCCCTCTTAATCTTACTCATTTTTATTTGTTTAAATTGGGTTTTTGCAACAGGTATTTCAGTGTGATATATGTAATAACTGATGGACACAGTAATATTTCAGGATTGACATGACGTTTATTGTACTAACCAAAAATGTGAAATATGCATTATTTTAAAATTTGACAGGTGCAAAAGTATGGGCACCTCAACAGAAAAGTGACATTAATATTTAGTAGATCCACCTTTTGCAAAAATAACAGCGTCTAGTCGCTTCCTGTAGCTGTTAATGAGTTCCTGGATCCTGGATGAAGGGATTTTTGACCATTCCTCTTTACAAAACAATTCCAGTTCAGTTAAGTTTGATGGTCACCGAGCATGGACAGCCCGCTTCAAAACATCCCACAGATGTTCAATGATATTCAGGTCTGGGGACTGGGATGGCCATTCCAGAACATTGTAATTGTTCCTCTGCATGAATGCCTGAGTAGATTTGGAGCGGTGTTTTAGATCATTGTCTTGCTGAAAGATCCATCCCCGGCGTGACTTCAACTTTGACATTGATTCTTGAACATTATTCTCAATAATCTGCTGATACTGAGTGGAATCCATGCGACCCTCAACTTTAACAAGATTTCCGGTGCCGTCATTGGCCACACAGCCCCAAAGCATGTTGGACCCTCCCCCAAATTTGACACTGAGCAGCAAGTGTTTTTCTTGGAATGCTGTGTTTTTGTGGCGCCATGCATAATGCCTTGTTGTATGACCAAACAATCTTTGTTTCATCAGTCCACAGGACCTTCTTCCAAAATGAAACTGGCTTGTCCAAATGTGCTTTTGCATACTTCAGGCGACTGTTTGTGGCATGCATGCAGAAACGGCTTCTTTCGCATCACTCTCCCATACAGCTTCTCCTTGTGCAGTGTGCGCTGTATTGTTGACCGATGCACAGTGACACCATCTGCAGCAAATTGATGCTGCAGGTCTTTGGAGGTGGTCTGTGGATTGTTCTTGACTGTTCTCACCATTCTTCTTCTCTGCCTTTCTGATATTTTTGTTGACCTGCCACTTCTGGCCTTTACAAGAACTGTCCCTGTGGTCTTCCATTTCCTTTCTATGTTCCTCACAGTGGAAACTGACAGGTTAAATCTCTGAGACAACTTTTTGTATCCTTCCTCTGAACAACTATGTTGAACAATCTTTCTTTTCAGATCATTTGAGAGCTGTTTTGAGCAGCCCATGATGCCACTCCTCAGAGAAGATGCAACTAGGAGAACAACTTGCAAGTGGACACCTGAAATAGCTTTTCTCATGAGTGGATACATTGGGCTATGAAGTACAAAGCTCAATGAGGTTACCAAATCAATTTAGTGCTTCAGTAAGTCAGTAAAAAAGTAGTTAGGAGTATTCAAATCATGAAAATCAGAAGGGTGCCCATACCTTTGCACCTGTCAAATTTTGAAATAATGCATATTTCACATTGTTGGTTAGTGCAATAAACCTCATTTCAACCCTGAAATATTACTGTGCCCATCAGGTATTAGATATATCACACTGAAATAGCTGTGGCAAAAACCCAATTTAAAAAAAAAAAAAAATTAGTAAGATTAAGAGGGGTGCCCAAACTTTTTCATATGACTGTATGTGTGTGTGTCTCCTATCCTGAGAATAGAAGATACATATTATTTGTAGGAAAAGCCTGTAAATTGTTTGATAGTCATAATAATACAGCTAAACCTTTGTCTATTTAGCCAAGAAGATACCAGCCATTGTGAGTGAGATATGACGTGTAGTAATACCTTATTTTTCCCATTTTTGTTTCCATAGTGCCATGGCAAGTTATTCATCCTCTTGTGTCAATGCTAATTCTGCCCAAGGAATGAACATGGTCAACAATAGCGTCAATCTCAGATTCAAGGCAAAGGAATGCAGTTTACATAGAAATCAAGTGGCAAAGCCTAAACAATGAAGAATTTAACCTTAGTTTTCATTACCAATGTCTGCCTTATAACTTAACACCTAAAAGCCTTATAATGAAAAAAAGATGTAAAATAATGTTTGTCTTTTTGTTGAATTAATTATATAGTTTCCTCCTGGAAAAATTTACCAGTGTGTTAGGGATATTTTGATGCATTGCTTAAAAATATTAAAATGACTATATTTCCAGCATGCATAAAGAAAACATTGTGACTCAAAAAGCAGCACTTCAAGACAGTGTAAACATGAATATTACTTTAAATAAACATCCTAAATATTACTTTGCATTCTTTTGATGAGTTTTATTTACCGGTATTTCAAAGGCAATACAGAAAAGAAAGGTAAACATTTTAGTAATATGCAGTGAATACATGAACTATAATCTAATTCATAAGGGATATAGGATGGGTAGAAAAAGGGGAAAGGAAAGGGAAAGATATTTTATTGGGGCCAACCTGGGAAGAGGTGGGAGGGAAAGGAAAAGGGAGGAGGAGGAGAAACTCTTAATTAGTTGAGAATACAGTTCATTTAATTTAATACTGAATACAGATTACAGCTTAGTTTTATAATACAACCTATAAGGGAGAAAAGAGGTTAATACAAACCTAAGTACCGTATATACTCGTGTATAAGCCGACCCGTGTATAAGCCGACCCCCCTACTTTTGCCCCCAAAACCTGGGAAAATCTATTGACTCGTGTATAAGCCGAGGGTGGACCCTAGCACAAGTATACAGCCCCCAGCAGTGTGGTATACAGCAGTCCCAGAGGTATATACAGCAGCCCCAGTGGTAGTATACACGCAGCCCCAGTGGTATATACAGCCCCAGTGGTAGTATACACACAGCCCCAGTAGTATATACAGCCCCAGTGGTATATACAGCCCCAGTGGTAGTATAGACGCAGCCCTAGTAGTATATACAGCCCCAGTGGTATATACAGCCCCAGTGGTAGTATACAGGGCCCCAGCAGTATATACAGCCCCAGTGGTAGTATACAGGCAGCCCCAGTAGTATATACAGCCCCAGTGGTATATACAGCCCCAGTGGTAGTATACAGGCAGCCCCAGTAGTATATACAGCCCCAGTGGTAGTATACAGGCAGCCCCAGTAGTATATACAGCCCCAGTGGTATATACAGCCCCAGTGGTAGTATACAGGCAGCCCCAGTAGTATATACAGCCCAGTGGTATATACAGCCCCAGTGGTAGTATACAGGCAGCCCCAGCAGTATATACAGCCCCAGTGGTATATACAGCCCCAGTGGTAGTATATACAGCCCCAGTGGTATATACAGCCCCAGTGGTAGTATACAGGGCCCCAGAGGTATATACAGCCCAGTGGTAGTATATAGCAGCCCCAGTGGTAGTATACAGGCAGCCCCAGCAGTATATACAGCCCCAGTGGTATATACAGCCCCAGTGGTAGTATATACAGCCCCAGTGGTAGTATATACAGCCCCAGTGGTAGTATACAGGGCCCCAGAGGTATATACAGCCCCAGTGGTAGTATATAGCAGCCCCAGTGGTAGTGTATAGCAGCCCCAGCGGTAGTATACAGCATCCCCAGTAATGCAGGGCCCCCCCCCAATGCTCCGGTCACCTGTAAAGCAAATTATACTTATCACTGTCCCGCTGTCCGCGCCCGCCGCTGCCGACATCCGCAATCCTCCATCTTCATGCGTCTTCTTCCTGTTTCCTGTGTTCGTCGCTGGTAATGACGTCATTAACGGCGCCGAACACAGGAAACAGGAAGAAAACGCATGAAGATGGAGGATCGCGGATGTCGGCAGCGGCGGGCGCGGACAGCGGGACAGTGATAAGTATAATTTGCTTTACAGGTGACCGGAGCATGGGGGGGGGGGCCCTGCATTACTGGGGATGCGGGGGCTGCTGTATACCGCTGTATACAGCAGCCCCCGCACTGACACGCGTATAAGCCGAGGGGGGTACTTTTCAGCCCAATTTTTGGGCTGAAAAACTCGGCTTATACGCGAGTATATACGGTACATAAACCAATCTGTTATAAGAGAAATTATGGAAGAATAGGAGACGATAGAAGAAAAAAGAAGAAAAGAGTTAGAAAAGAAGAGAAGAGGAGGCAAAAATAAATTATAATAAAAGGTAAAAAAAAAGGTAAGGGGAAATAAAATTTAGGAAGGTATTACATCGGTTATTAAAAGAAAGTTCCTTATCCAAGGTTCTCATTTGTTGTTGGCAATTGCATGGCTTCTTATTGCATATAGATCGTGTAGTGACATTTTATCAATAATGTACTGGATTGTTGAAATCATTGTTTTTCTCTAATTAGCCGCTATTCAGTTTTTAACAACAAGGAGTATTTGGATGATGATGGGTCTAAGTGCTGGTTGACTGAGTCCAGATCCAAAGAAAGAAGGGTCATTTGAGGAGTTACAATGAGTGTGTCTTGTGAAATCTTGTTTATTAGATTGGTAACATCAGACCAGAATCTCTTGAGTTTTGGACAAGATCAAAAAACATGTATAATATCACTCTTGATTCTGCAACCCCTCCAACAAAGAGCTGATTTGTTTGGAAATTATCTGCTATACTTCACAGGAGTAAAATACCATCTTGTCATTATGTGACACTCACTAGAGCCGTGGCGTACTCGGTAACCGAGTCGGTCGGTTCGGTGGGAGGTCACGGTGCCTGTCACCTGACTCCATGGCCATGGGCGTGCAGTAAAAGGGGAATAATTTACAAGGGGATAGTTCGTGACGCCACCTGTGGCACTCGGCCAGGGTTGGCCTACGCTGGAGAAGATGACCGCTAGGGCAGAGGGTAATGCAGCACCTTCGTGGACAGGGTCCCAGGCTGATGGCTGCAGGCCTTGTTGGGCGACTGCTGTGGCGCTCCACTGATCAGTGCACCACTAAAGGGGCACTACACTCAGTCTAGCGTGTGTGGTATCCCGGTCACCAGAAGATGGTAATATTAAACCTGAGGACCTCATCCCCGCATTCATACGTTTAGAGCTAGAGGACCAATTGGCTAAACCCTTTACCAGGGTAACCGGACCCGGTGGGAGGAGCTAATGTGTAGTAAAAGAGCGTGAAGAACAGACAGTTAAGAGAGAACCGTGAGGGAAGTCGAGGAGAGAGGACCCTGTGAGGCTCGCAGTGGAGGGTACCAGCAAAGGAAGGCAACGCAGACAGAAGGGGGATCCCTGGCTTGCGAAAGCCTCATGCCGGACTGCACTGATAACCAGTCCAGGAGGGAACCCAGTCCAAAACGGAGAACCAGCTCCGAGTGCGGTGCAGGAAAGTTCAGCTCTGAGCCACCAAACCGGAGGGTCACAGGCCTTCATATACCCACAACCCGGTCCAATGCACGTCCCCACCAGGATCTCCATACAGGGTTTGAGCCCCTTAGAGAGAAGGGTAAACTCTAACAGACCCGTGGGCCTGGTAGTAAAAGGGCTCCATGTAGGGTAGTGCATGGTAGTAAGGAGAGCGCAGTGAGAGAGAAGGACAGAAGAAGAAGCTTGAGGAAACATCATTGTGGGCCTCAGAGATACTTTGCATCCTTTGGTGACTACCCGACTAGCTACCCGTAAATTTGAACTTTGTGAACTGCTTGAGAAGTCACCAGTAAAAACCTGTGCAGAGCTAGAAGGTCTCCTGTATTTCATTTCTACTATGACAACAGGTGCTATACTGCCCTGTGGACTCCACTCCACCTGCGGGGAGCGACATCATCCGGCTGCCTACCCATCATCCCCAGTGGTCTGCTATCAACACTGGTGCAATCACCAGACACCGCAGGTGGCGTCATAAACTTTATTTTATAACTATTATTTTTACTAAACCCCCTTTTTAAGCAACCACCAGGGCCACGGCCTCGGGCACCGGCTACCGTTGACATCACCCAAAACTATATGCCCGGGATCCGAGTACCCTGCCCCTGGGGCGGGTCAGCTTCCTAGTGTCATGAACAGGATTGAACCAACCCATAAGAGTATTGTGCGCCTTAAACACTTGTGAACTCGGCCTAAAAACTCTTTTCTATAGTTTTTGAAAAGCCCCAAAATGGTGGGCGCAATACTGTGAACAACAATGTGTTGGCCCAGGTGCGTGCCTCGGCCCTCATCATGGGAGGGCCATGTCAGAGGTGCCAGAGATGAAAGTAACCCACCCAAAGACTTTAAAAAGTGGGCAGAAGGGTGCGGCCTCAAACAACCAGCCATTCAGCACGGGTACAGGTTACAGGAAGATGGCGGCTACTCGATTGAGTGACCTGTTGCTGGAGGTGGAGGAAGAGGCCCGTGCTGCAACCGGGGACCCAGGGGCAATCTCCCTCCTCACCAACGAGGGGGATGCGGTCTTCTGGAGAACCGCGTTCCAAGACCTGAGGGTCCAGCTCAGTGAGGTCATAGAGTGGACTATCATGCGATGGAGTGCTGATGTCACCCTGGAATTGTTTCGCAGGGCCACACAGAGGGGGTCCAGTGACCAGGAGCTGGAACCGGGAGTGAGAGACCAATCCGTGGATGAGCACCCAGTTGCCAGTGAGGATCCGCGAGCCGAGACGCAGCCCATCGTCACCAGTGTGGAAGTCGGGGCATCCGGGTCCCGCAAAGAGGCAGATAACCCTGAGGCCCCATCTGATGATGGCGGCAGCGAAACCGGAGTGGAGCCCAAGACAGCCACCAAGCCAGAGGTCCCAGAGGTGTCCACCGGAGAGCCAGATGTGGTGTTGGAAGCCATCTTTGAAGAAACGCCCAACCAGCCAAGCTCTGAGGAGGAGGCAACTGGGTTGACGACATCGAGGAAGTCGGGGCATCCGGGCCCCGCAAAGCCTGGTGGGATAACATCCATCCCCGTCGGGACAAGAGAAATAGAGCATTTGTGGAGGGACGGGTGCAAGAACAGGTTCCTGGTCCCGTCCACGAGCAACCAGACTACCTGCAGGAGCAATACCTGGCTGACCAGGTGCTGCGGCAGCATCGCCTGGAGGAGTGGTGGGCAAGGGAGTTAGAGAACTTGCAGGCCCGAGCCCAGGCCCGCCGCCAACCACCGGAAACAAGGTACTGGGACCACCTTTAATTTGGAGAATGGGTGGGGGTTTGTTCGGGAACCAGGACTCTATGAGGAGATGTTTGTGGAACGAAGAGTCGTGGAGTCCCACCTCCCAAAGGGCCACCCGGACCGGGACTTGTATCGCAGTGACTGTATAAGCTACAAGAGACATGTAGGGCCCCGAGGATGGTATGCCCTGCATGTACGCAAACTTGAAAAGTGAACTGCGATAGCCCAGTAGTGTGAATAGCGTATAGTTGTGTGAAAACCTGTTTTTCTTTTTGTGAAACTCATAGACTTTCATGAGAACTTTGCCTATGTTTTGCTAGAGCATGGATTGAAACCAGTTAAGTTAAAGACTCTTGACGTGTGATAATGTGCTTAGAATAATAAGGAATGTTTGCAACATTTTAAGAAAGGAGCCTCCCATAAAGGGAAGAAAGTAATGCATATTCTTGTGTAAATAAAAATGTTTCATTGTTTTGTTACAGCATATAAAAACAGCTCTGTACCAGGTAGGGGTAGAAACAGACAATTGAGGACAAGTGTGTTGCTTCAAGGGGAAATGTGACACCCCACTGGTCAGTGCGCCACTAAAGGAATACTACACCCAGACTAGCGTGTGTGGTATCCCGGTCACCAGTGGATGGTAATCTTAAACCTGGGGCCCTCATCCCCGCATTCATTCACTTAGAGCAAGGGGACCAATTGGCTAAACCCGTTACCAGAGTAACCGGTCCCGGTGGGAGGAGTGAAGGTGTAGTAAAAGGACTGGAAGAACAGACAGGAGAGAACCGTGAGGTAAGTCGAGGAGAGGGGACGCTGCAAGGCTCGCAGTGGAGGGTTCCAGCAAAGGAAGGAAATCCAGACAGAAGGGGGATCCCTGGCTTGCGCAAGCCCCGTGCTGGACTGCACTGATAACCAGTCTGGGAGGGAACCTAGTCCAAAGCGGAGAACCAGCTCCGAGTGCGGTGCAGGAAAGTTCAGCTCTGAGCCACCAAACCGGAGGGTCACAGGCCTACATGTAGCCATGACCCGGTCCAACACACGTCCCCACCAGGATCTCCGTCCAGGGTTTGAGCCCCTTAGAGAGAAGAGTAAACTCTAACAGACCCGTGGGCCTGGTAGTAAGAGGGCTCCGTGTAGGGCAGTGCACGGTATTAAGAAGAGCGCAGTGAGAGAGAAGGACAGATGAAGAAACCTGAGGGAACATCATTGGGGGCCTCAGAGAGACTTTGCATCCTTTGGTGACTACCCGGCCAGCTACCCGTGACTGTGTAGTTTGTGAACTGCTTGAGAAGTCACCAGTACAGACCCTAGAAGGTCTCCTGTGTTTTATTTCTACTACGACAACAGGTACTATACTGTCCTGGGGACTCCGCTCCACCTGCGGGGAGAGACATCATCCGGGTGCCTACCCATCGTCCCCAGTGGTCTGCTGGTAGTGCTGGTGCCATCAACAGACACCGCAGGTGGAGTCACAAACTTTATTTTATTTTATAACTTTTATTTTTACTAAACCTCATTTTTAAGCGACCACCCGGACCATGACCCCAGGCACTGGCTACCATTGACATCACCCATAACTAAACACCTGGGATCCGAGTACCCCGGCCCTGGGGCGGGTCACTGCGGCGGTATGTCCCCTGACCCTAGTTCTAGCCACTATCCTGGTGATTATCCACAGTGGATGGCCACTGCTCTTGCAGAAGCAGTGGCCTCTGTTTTTCCTGGTTGAGGCATGCAGCACTCCCACCAGATCAGAGCCGGTCCCTTCAGGCAATCTGTCCTTTTGCCCAACTCGAGTCGGGCCAGACTCGGGGCACACATGTGGGTCCCCCATGTCCGTGTCCCCTATGACTCCTCTGTCCCACGTCCTCTCCGATCGTCCTTTCTCCTTCAACTCCTCTCTCTGACCCCTCTCCCTACTCCCTCTACCTAATCCCTCCTCGAGCCTGGAGATGGGGCCCTCCCTGAAAAGGGTCCGCCCAGATCCCCAGCCCTGGAATTGGGATGGTGTTGGATGCAGGTGTAGTGTCTTGGACTTGCAACCCCTCTCACCTGGGAATGGTGCCACCACACCTATGGAGTAGGTGCAGCATCACTGTGGCGACCAGTCCACGGGGTATAAGATGTTACAAAAAAGAACTTACAATTTTTTCATGTGCACACTTCAAACAACAACAGTTAACGAGTTTGTCCCTTTATGGGAGGCTCCAACTTAAACGTTACTCACAGTAATGCCAAAACCAAGATGGCTACGGCATTACTGTGATTGGTTGACAAGCCCAGTATGTTTAGTGGCTACAAATCAGGCGCCAAACATGCTGGGCGGGAAATTCGAATACCGTGACTCAAGTACACAAATACTCGCAGTGTAGCGAATAGCACGAATACCACAATACCTATGCGAGTAGCGAATAGTAACGATTGCACTTGCTCATCACTAACTGCAACCCTTGGGAGTAGTTTCATGTGACAGTGTGGCCAATAGAGCAGAAAAGATTGTGTGCCTCTGCTTTACACCCCTGCATTGTTTTCATGTTTATCCCAAGATTTGCAATTATTACTTGCTATAAAACATCTTTACTGCAAGGCAAAGAAGGCAGATTGTGTGACATGTTAACCACAGCAACAGCTGCCTCATTATAAGTCACAGTGCAGCTCTAGTGACAGCTCTCTGCTGGTATCAGCTTTCAGCACTTGTGCCTGGAAAGGATTTATGACAGTTGTCTGCTATAGATTCCATAAATATCACCCTGAAGTTAAAAAAGAAAAAAGCAACTGGTCCCTGGACACAGCAGTGGTCAGCAGCACCAGTTCCCAAAGGATACAGGCAGCTCCAAGTCAGCTGAGAACTCTTCACTATGATTTCATAGTAGATGAAATGCACACTACTATTATGTGTTTTTTGCTTGTTTTTGTTTTGTAGAATAGTTTGTATACAGTTGGATACATATTATTTAAAATATGCCAAAGTGTAGAAAGCGGAAGTTCTAAATACATAATAATGACCATGTCTATCGGATACCGGACATTGTCACAACACCTAAATGACTTAAAGAAAGAAAACTTTAGCCTCAAATTGAGGATCTACTTTCTGGAAGAACGAATCCAGCAGAAGTTTGAAGAAAGTAGCAATGATGTCTACAAAAGTGTGAGTAATGATGACATCTGAACAAGTTGTCAAATAGGACATACTGCCATTAGCTGCCATTAGTCAGCTTTGTTTATCAATGTCTGTCTGTCTTTCTATCCATGAATCTGTCATTCCTTCTCAATAAGCAAATAATAACTAATTTTCTTATAGTGATATTAGTGATTGTGATGTGAATAGTTACCATGTAAATGTTACTATATTATGTTGTGCCTCATTCACAACAGAGTAAATTGATAGTAGAGATTGGATTATGTTTTGGAAGACCCTGTATTTGATGTCAGCCTCTCCGGTGTGTGTCCCCTACTAATCTCCTATGAAGGTACATGCAGGACGTCTTGGGTTTGGGAGCCTGGATTTCCCAGAACACTTGATTTTAAGGCTCTTTCTAGTCGTACATAGTAAATGCATTTCTGTATCTAGTTGGTTCCTCATAAGAGTATTTTTTTGGAGACTGAAAAAAAAAAAGACTATGATTAAAAAAGCTGGCTTCTTATGGAAAACAAAATAATGACGTAGCATCAATATGACTATATTCTGTGGACCACTTATGATCCAAGCCAAAAGAAGCATCCTACTGACAAATTGGTGGAAAACACTTGTATGAAAATTCCTTGTAAGGGTGGAGGCACACTAGGAGCGTGTAAAATGGAGCGTTTTGTACGCCAGCCATTTCTGCGACTGCGTCGCGTATTTGTCCGCGATCGCAGTGCGAGTTGTGTGCGAGTGCGGTGCGAGTGCGATGCGAGTGTGATGCGAGTGCGTTTTTTCAGTCACAAACAGCGATCCGTGTTTAACGTGTTTTTGAGGCATGGAGGCATGCAGGTGCACTTCAGAATTGGAATCAGCTTGTACTTCCTGTCACGTACAAGCGTATTTCGCGCATGTAACTCGCATGGTGTGCTGACTTCATGCGAGAAAAAAACGCCGCCATTGACTTGCATTGGCCGTACGCACGTAAGAATCGCACACATACGCAGCATGCTGCCAAGGGAATCGCATTGCCGGCGACATGCGAGAGGCGACTGCGTAAAACGGACCACTGTGCCCTGGCCAATTTGTTTACATCAGTGCGAGTGACATGCGTTTTTTACAAGCGTGAGACTCGCGCGAGTCTCACGCCAGTGTGCCTCCACCCTAAAGTGACCACCTGTTAGTTTTTGTTTTTGGAGGTTTGCATCCGTAGGGATGTTACTGCCAATGAAGAGGCCCCAAATACTTCAAATACTCTGTCACTCATTGTGGGTTTACACGTCGCGATATCGTTCAGATATCATAATACAATGGCGCGGGAGCGCGCATTTAGTGCCCGTTTCTCCCTGAACGCATCGGCGGTTTAGACGTCCCGATATCGGGATACAACGTCCCTACGATGTGTACGCCCCCCAACCCAGGAACGACCATTTAACATGGGAGTGAATGGGTGACGTTGCAGTACACATCGGAGTTGGGCTGTCACACAGGACGACCCGGCTCCAACCAGCATCCGATATCGGGCGGTTGAATAGCACGCTCATTCGACCCCCGATATCGGTTTGCCATCGTTCCTGCATCGTATCGGATGTTCACACCGTACAACGCAGGAACGATATCGGGTCCAACGATCGAACCACGTGACTTTTGGTTGGAGTTGGACACCGATATCGCAACGTGTAAACCCACCATCATACATTAGCTCACAGATCTTCAAAAAATATTGATTGCTATTCAATAAAATGGTAATTGAATCAACATATGAAATCTCTATTTTTGTGACAAGGGCAACAAAAAAATCATTTAACCCCTTTGTGGCCAAATCTTATTTTTACAATTTTGTTTTTTCCTACCCATCTGCCAAGAACCATTACTATTTTTTATCTGTCAGCCCCACCCAACACAAGTCTGTCTATCCAGTCCACAGCATGCTAAAGTCAACACCCAGAAGACAACACACTGTTTAGCATTCATAGTGCAGGCACAGATGACCTTGTCTGTGCACAATACTAAAATCTTCTAGCAGAAATTAAAAACATGACCTAAATGCTGAAACATTCTACTAGCAGCATAGCCATTTTTAAAGGCAATTCAGTATACAGAGCTATACTATTGGTCACTAGCACATCCATTGTCATTACTAGGGTCTAAAGAGTGCCACAAACCACATGGAATATATAATAATAATAATATTTATTCATTTATATAGCACTATTAATTCCATAGCACTTTACATACATGAGTAATGCTGTCTCTCTCAGAGCTCACAATCTAAACATCCTATCAGTATGTCTTTGCAATGTGGGAGGAAACCCATGCAAACACAGGGAGAACATACAAACTCCTTGCAGATGTTGTCCTTAGGGCCACGTCACACACACAGATATTTGTGCAGATATTGTTCACAGATCTCTGGTTGCAGTGAAATCATGGACACATTGGTCCATTTTGTGGCTGTGTACAAATGTAACAATCAGTCCATGGTTTCACTGCAACCAGAGATCTGCCAACAATATCTGCACAATTATCTGTGTGTGTGACGTGGCCTTTAGTGTCCTTGGTGGGAATTGAACCCAGGACCTTGGAACTATCAGTGCTGCAAAGGCTGCAGTGCTAACCACTTGAGCCACAGTGCCACCCATCCTAACATTTACACACACCAATACCTACAGTGGTTATTCATTAGCTTCACACTGTTATTGAACCAAATGCAATACACACATCTATTTTACCAATGATATCACTATACAGGGCCTCAATTAAGGAAGGACGGATTACTAAGGCTCTTTTCACATCTATGGCAGGTTTGCGTTTTGCTAAATTTGCGTTCTTTCCCGCTAAAAACGCATAAAAACGCTAGCGTTTTTGGTCCCATAGGTTTTAATGGAAACGCATGGAAAAACGCATGGAAAAACGCATTAGCGTTTTCAAAAACTATCTCTCTGTGCTGCTGTGATGTGGAGCTGAAGGCAGGACTAATGACTTACATTCTGTGAGTGATAGAGAGGGGGGAGAGTAAAGCCTGCACAAGCAGAGCAAACAGACAGAGAGAGGGAGGATCCTGGAGCCTGCAAAACAACATGCCCTGGTGACTAAAGAATATAGCCCCTACTAATTATAATCACTAATGAGTAAGTATTAAAACGTTTTTATGCACTTTCACAAGATGCTTTTAGGAGACAAAAGGAGTGTGAGATTAGTGATAGGATGTTGCAGGGACATGTTTTGCTAGCTTAGGAGGCGTTTTGGAGGTGATAGGATCCCGTTAATACACGTTTTTACTGTGTTTGGTTTGCTGCATTTTTCTGTATTTTTGTCCATAGAACACTGAAAAAATGCAGAAAAGGGTTCAGTTTCTGTAAAGAAATGCAACCAGTGTGTGGACAGCTTTTACCTGAATCACATAGGTTTTGCTGGGAATCAAAAACACAGAATTAGATTAGCATAAAACCATGGTACAAACGCAGCATAAAACCGCAGCAAAAACGCAGTGTGTGAACATAACCCAATAGGTTTTGTACCTGAACAGCATTTTTCCTAAATTAACCAATCCAAAATAGCATTAAATAAACATTTCTATACTGTGCCAAATCATTTGCCATAATTTGCAAATGTGATTATTTATGGTATTTGTCAACATTATAGATGATCCACCACCCTAGTGTTCGAATTCGATTCGGTTCGCCGAATGTTCGTTGAACACCGTTGAATCCCATTGAAAACAATGGCAGGCCAACACAAACACATACAAACACATAGAAAACACCTTCTAAAGTGTCCAAAAGGTGACAAACTACTCAGAAGATACAACAAACATATGGAAAAAGTGACAAGTACATATAAAAATGTGAAAAGAAAAGAGAAAGATGAGGAAAAGGAGGAGGAGACACAGATATAGGCATGTCATGCCCTTCTAAAATCAGTTTTTACTACAGTAGTTGTAAGGCATCATGCACACGATGAGTATTTGGTGAATTTAACTTCAGTATTTGTAAGGCCATGTTCAGATGATGATTATTTGGTACGTTTCACTTCAGTATTTGTAAGGCCATATGCAGATGATGATTATTTGGTGTATTTCAATTCAGTATCTGTAAGGCCATGGTCAGATGATGATTATTTGGTGTATTTTCCTTCAGTATCTGTAAGGCCATGTGCAGATGATGATAATTTGGTGTGTTTCACTTGAGTATCTGTAAGACCATGTGCAGATGATGATTATTTGGTGTATTTCACTTCAGTATCTGTAAGGCCATGTGCAGATGATGATTATTTGGTGCATTTCACTTCAGTATCAGTAAGGCCATGTGCAGATGATGATTATTTGGTGTGTTTCACTTCAGTATGTGTAAGACCATGTGCAGGTGATGATTATTTGGTGTATTTTCCTTCAGTATCTGTAAGGCCATGTGCAGATGATGATAATTTGGTGTGTTTCACTTCAGTATCTGTAAGGCCATGTGCAGATGATGATTATTTGGTGTATTTCACTTCAGTATCTGTAAGGCCATGTGCAGGTGATGATTATTTGGTGAGTTAGGCTGTGGTCACAGTTGCCATGCGTTTTTTTAAGTGATTTAACAAAACTCATGCTTTTTTTCATGTCAGCATGAGTTTTGTAAGGTTTGTGATGGCTCCCTGCGTTTTTGGGTGCGTTTTTGAATCTGCACCTAAAAATAGTGCTTGTAGTATTTTTTTGAGCGTTTTGAAAAACGCATGCGTTTTTGTAGAAAACGCATGCGTTTTTATAACATGGGTTCCTATGGAAAACGCATGCAAAAACGCATGTACAGTTAGTACCTTTTAGTGTCATTCAAAAACGCATGCGTTTCTCATAGGAGCCCATGTTAAAAAAAAACGCATGCGTTTCCGGAAACGCATGCGTTTTTTAACATGGGCTCCTATGGGAAACGCATGCGTTTTTGAATGACACTAAAAGGTACTAACTGTACATGCTTTTTGCATGCGTTTTCCATAGGAACCCATGTTATACAAACGCATGCGTTTTCTTCAAAAACGCATGCGTTTTTGGATATGCTCCAAAAACGCATGGGACAGTCACACATGCTTTTTGGCTATTAGGGCATGCGTTTTTTAACATGGGGGCCTATGGGTGCGTTTTTTACATGCGTTTTTGAAAACGCAGGTCTCCAAAAATGCATGTGAAAAATGGTACTGTGACCACAGCCTTATACTTCAGTATCTGTAAGGCCATGTGCAGATAATGATTATTTGGCGTGTTTTACTTCATTATCTGTAAGGCCATGTGCAGGTGATGATTATTTGGTGAGTTTTACTTCAGTATCTGTAAAGCCATGTGCAGATGATGATTATTTGGTGTATTTCACTTCAGTATCTGTAAGGTCATGTGCAGGTGATGATTATTTGGTGCGTTTCACTTCAGTATCTGTAAGGCCATGTGCAGATGATGATTATTTGGTGCGTTTCACTTCAGTATCTGTAAGGTCATGTGCAGATGATGATTATTTGGTGCGTTTCACTTCAGTATCAGTAAGGCCATGTGCAGATGATGATTATTTGGTGAGTTATACTTCAGTATCTGTAAGGCCATGTACAGGTGATGATTATTTGGTGCGTTTCACTTCAGTATCTGTAAGGCCATGTGCAGATGATGATTATTTGGTGCGTTTCACTTCAGTATCTGTAAGGTCATGTGCAGATGATGATTATTTGGTGCGTTTCACTTCAGTATCAGTAAGGCCATGTGCAGATGATGATTATTTGGTGAGTTATACTTCAGTATCTGTAAGGCCATGTGCAGGTGATGATTATATGGTGAGTTTCACTTCAGTATCTGTAAGGCCATGTGCAGATGATGATTATTTGGTGCGTTTCACTTCAGTATCAGTAAGGCCATGTGCAGATGATGATTATTTGGTGAGTTATACTTCAGTATCTGTAAGGTCATGTGCAGATGATGATTATTTGGTGCGTTTCACTTCAGTATCTGTAAGGCCATGTGCAGATAATGATTATTTGGTGCGTTTTACTTCAGTATCTGTAAGGCCATGTGCAGATAATGATTATTTGGTGCATTTCACTTCAGATAATTTTCGTATAGGCCATGTGCAGGTGATGATTATATGGTGAGTTTTACTTCAGTATCTGTAAGACCATGTCCAGAAGATGAGTATTTGGTGAGTTTTACTTCAGTAACTGGAAGGCCTCGTGCAGGTGATGAGTATTTATGCTTTTTACCTCAGCATCTGTAAGATCTCTTGCAGACGCTGAGCATTGTGTCACATTTAGGGACTACAACAAGAGTCTCCATTTTTTCTAAAAATTTGGGCACAGATACCACTTCAGTGGCATCAATTGCCCCACAGGTGCAAGCTGAAAATGGTTGGTGAGGTGACTTTCATGCAGCACATTCCAAAATCCACAAGACTTTAGTCTCCCCATGTTATCTGTAAGATTTGTCGCCAAAATCTAAGTAGAGGCCAAAAAATCAATAGTTTGAGTAGTTCATGCATGAACCGTCACATGGATATGAAGCAAAAGTCGCAGTGGAAAGCTCACTGTGCTACAACCACTGTCTGGCTCATCAAGTGCATCCGCTGCCTCTTCATCCTCTGTGGCTGTGGGGACAGCAGTCACACATGCTTTTGGACGCAGACCTTCCACCACTTTACCCGCAACAGCCAGGGTGATTGGAAGGTCGTCAGTTCTTTTGGAAGTAGAAACACCTGCTGGTGTTGAGTGCTGTCAGACATTGAGAGCACCACCTTCGGATGAAGGCAACATAATATGTCTGCCTGCACCTTCCTCACAGACCAACTGTTGTAGGGCTGGTTCTGTTTATCGGTTATGACTACAATCACCGATATCCAGAATCTTCCCTTCCTTACCACTTTCTGTTCCTATGCTGATTAACTATATATATATATGTATATACCGACTACTTAATGAAAACAAGTCTGTTCTAATAAATGAATATTTATTAAACACACCCAAAAGTCTACAACAATAATATATATTCTAGCTAGCACAAAACTAATACACAATCAATACTGTTACAATGATGTAAAATACCCACAGTTACTAATACCCACGTTACCTAAATATACACACAGGCACACTCTATTAGTGATCTATCTATCCCTATAGAGAGAGATATAGAGAGAAATATACAGAGAAATATACAGAGAGATATACAGAGAGATATAGAGGGAGATATAGAGGGAGATATAAAGAGAGAGAGAGAAAGTGATAGAGTTATAGGATGATACTTATGGCCAGATGAGGATGTCCTATGGCATGGTGGTTCCAAGTAGAAAAGAGAGCGAAGGTCTTGAATTCACCTCCTTTTATAGTCACATTCACACCTACATGCAACCCACAACTCCGCCCTTCTCAGGTATGTTCTGTGGCAACTATTTCCAATCACCTCCTGTAATATGCAGTAATAATTCCCTGCCTGCGGATGGCGTACTTGTATCAGGGAAGAAAGTCTTGTGTTAAATAAGTTTTAACACTCTTTGATTGGTTCCAGGATGTCTTAAAATGGTTTATCAGTCAAACATCACCAGTATTGTCTTAGCAATATACATCTCCATTGGTCGGAGACGGAATGTCTGCCTGAGTACTCCAAACCCACAAAGGTTGTATACATATGTAAATGACATTGGATTTAGCAAACAGCTTCTGCATTCAAGTTAGGAGCCTGCAGGGCCAATATCCATTTAGCATGTAGGGCAACCTTTACTCCTAAAACCAAAAAGACATCACACAGAAGAACAATGCTGTACATGGTTGAAATATTCAGCTCTCATTAAATCCAATATGGAGTTCAGTGATTCATAATAATTATGCCATCACTTCCCCTCAACACCAACAGTTTGCCGGGGACACCCTACTCAATTGTGTCTCAGCACAGCAGCCAGCCCTCGGTCCCTCAGATGTGGACAAGTAAAAGACCACTTCCTCCTAGCCATGAGGAAGCTAAGAGGTTGAATTTCACCATCTCCAAGTTGTTGGCTACAGAAATGCTCCGTCTCCGCCTTTTGTGCACAGAGGATTTTTGAGACCTTGTGTCCGTCGCAGTGCCCCAGTACCAGATGCCCAGTCGCCACTACTTCTCAAAGAAAGCTGTGCCTGTGCTACACCAGCATGTCGCACACAACATCACCGCTTCCTTGAGAAACTCTGTGTGTGACAGGGTGCATTTCACCACAGACACTTGGACCAGAAAGCATGGACAGGGGCATTACATGGCGGTGACTGTGCACTGGGTAACTATGAAGACAGCAGGAGAAGGGGCTGCTGTCCAAGACTTGCCATCCCCACGAGTTGTGCGTCAATCCTCTGTATGTACAAGTTCCTCCACTGCTTCTGCCTCCTCAACCTCGTCTCGGTCCTCCACCTGCAGCCAAAGCCTGTCTGGTAATGCCTCCCGCGTTCTGACTGCGCACAAGGAATCCTGCACACCTCCTTACTATGATGGCAGCAGGGCTCAACGGCATCAGGCGGTCTTTACTTTGAAATGTCTGGGAAATGTGAGTCACACAGCTGAGGATTTGTGGTCAGCTGTAGAGACCGAGTTTCATCAATGCTTGTCTCCAATGAACCTGCAGCCAGGGAAGGCCGTGTGCGACAATGCTGCAATGCTGGGTGCAGCCCTCCGCTGAGGCAATGTGACACACATGCCTTACATGGCTCACGTCTTAAACCTGGTTGTCCAGCCAATTTTTGCACACTATCCGGGCTTAGATGGTCTTCAGCAGAGGGCACAGTCGCTGTATGCTCACTTACGCCGTTCGCATCCCGCAGCTCAACGCCTTGCATTTCTACAGAAGTTGTTCTGCCTGCCAGGTCACTGGCTGAAATGGGATGTGCCGACACGATGGAATTCAACTCTGCACATGTTGCAGCAAGTGTGGCAGCACCGACGAGCCCTGGTGAAATACATCATGATGTATAACCTGGGCCTACCAGATCCAGAGGTGGGTCAAATCACACAGTTGGAGTGGTCTGAAATGAAGGACCTATGCACCATTCTGTACAGTATTGAAATGTCGCCAAAGATGTTTAGTGATGATGATGCCATTATCAGCATGACTATTCCCGTCATTTACATGCTGGAGCACACTTTAAACAGTATTCGGAGTCAGGTGGTGTCACTAGAGGAGGGGGAGGAAGTATAGGAGGAGTCGTATGTGGAAGGGCTCACAAGATCTCCACAGTTTATGAATGAGGATCTACATTATGCTTGCTCAGTACCTTCTTTATCTGGGCCTGGATCCGACTCCAAAAGCTTCTAGGCATCAGTGCAGATAATTTCCTCGTCTTGACTCACAAAAGCTTTTGAGCAGACCTCTAATTCCCAGACTATAGTATGAGTGAAGAGCGATGCATAGTCAACCATCTGTCTTACCCCATACTCAGATGGGTGGCTGGAGACTTGGGAGCTGTGCAGAAGCAAGTGGGATTGTGGTGACACCTCTGAGGACTGGTGTATTTGTGATGTAGAAGTTGAGGTGGAGGAGAGCCCACTTGCTGAAGCGCTTGCTATCCATTCAAGCACCTGCTCTTTTTGTGCCTCATCGAGAATTGGTATCGATCGTCATCTGAGTCGTGTCCGTACAAAAGGGATCATATCAGAATCTCATATCAGAAAGAAGTAGATATCTTACTTTGGCTGGAAGATGGTCTGTGAGTGGCCATACAGACTATTTTTTAAGATTATCTCCACAAATCCTGTTGCACAGTGGCCGCACAGAGCCTTTTCTTAAGATTACCTCCACAGAGCCTTGTGCACAGTGGCCAAACAGACCTTTTTTAAGATTACACCCACAGAGGCTATGGTTGAGTGGCTACATAGACCTTTTTTAATACTATCCCGACAGAGCCTGGTGTATAGTGACCAAAGGGACCTTTTTTGAGATTACACCCACAAAGCCTGGTGCACAGTGGCCACAGACCCTTTTTTAAGACTAACTCCACAAAGCCTGGTGCACAGTGGCCACATAGACCTTTTCTAAGAATACCCCCACAGAGCCTAGTGCACAGTGGCCAAACAGACATTTTTTAAGATTACACCCACCCACCCTTTTTAAGATCATCCCCATAAAGCCTTGTGCATAGTGGCAATACACAGACCTTATTTTAAAAGATTACACCCACAAAGCCTAGAGCACATTGGCCACACAGATCTTTTTTTAGGATTAACCACACAGAACCTGGTGCACAGTGGCCACACTGACCTCAGCATGGCTGTGATGGCTGCAGAAGAGCCCAAAGTTAGCTGATTGGCTGTGCTGCAACCTTTCAACAAGCTCTATTCAGCTGGTGAACCCGAAAAGGAATACAGTCGTACAGTTGTAATCTGTGTTTGTGGCTCAGAAGCTGACAGTACGTGTCTGGTATGAACTCCAAACATTACAGTTCAGGTTTGCTAATACCTAATATTCATTAGCTATCGCAGCTGCTGCCTGACATTGAGTACTGCTGCTTAGTTTACTTGTAATCAAAATAATCAAGTTTTTCTCATGTTCTGTAGTCTCATGCATATTTCTATGTATTGTTTCTGAAGCAATATGACTACTCTGGCCTAGGTGCATTACTCTAAATTTATCAACATTAAATGCCAGCCACCTTTCTTTTTCCAAATCAGAAATCTTATCTAGCTCATGGGAACAAAAGGCTCACTTAAATTAGTAAAATAAACAAACGAACATTAGAGTACCGTCATACTTGGCGACGCACCAGCGATCCTGACAGCAATACGACCTGTAGGGATCGCTAGTGCGTCGCTGTCGGGATCGCTGGTGAGATGTCAAACAGTCAGATTTCACCAGTCAGATCTCAACAGCGACGCAACAACAATCCGGAATGATCCGGAGGTCGTTGGGACCCTGCTTCTCAGACCTGTAGTATTGAGGTCATTGGTCGTTGTCCCTGTCAAACACACCGATGCATGCTGCCCAGCGGGAGCCCGACGGTCCATGTGACTCTGACACGACCAACGATGTCACAGCAGGGGCCTGGTAGCTGCTAAGTGTCAAACATACCGAGATCGCTTGCAAGGTCGCAGTTGCGTCACCAAACTTGTGACTTAGCAGCGATCTCGCTAGCAATCTCGCTTAGTGTGATGGGGGCTTTAGACTCAGACTAAAGTGGAATTAAACTGGTCATGAGGCTGTATTAAGGTTTAAAATATAGTAAAATTATTTTAATAAATAATCTTTTTAATACCAACCATAAAATGTGAAATATAACATTTAAAATAAATATCTTTACAGCATGTAAAGAAACCCTTTCCATTACCAATAATAAATACCAAAATCAACCCAAAATGTTGGGTTACTTTTACTCCTCAAATAACGTCTCATGACAAAAGACTAGATATTGACACAATAAGAAAAAACTCCCGGGGATCCAAGGTTATATTAATATTAATACTTTTATTTATTTATTTTAAATAATATAATGAACACCCTTTTCTTATTTTTTTATTAAATCATATAAAACCCCCTTTTTTTGCTGTGACAGAGCTCTGATAGGCCTGTGGGTTATAAATAGTCCACACCTCTTGCCGCATTTTTGAGCTTACCAATGACCATAGCCCATCAAACCATCGCCTTACATTGGCTGAACCATTAATTAACCTGTAAAGGTACCGTTACACGTCGCAACATCGCTGCAATTTCACGGGTGCACTCACGATATCAACTGCAACTGACCGCTCCATGTGACTTTTGGGCGATATTGCAGGCGATGTTGCAACGTATAACGGTACCCTAAGGGTACCGTTACACGTCGCGATATCGTTCCGATATTGCATACAATTTCACGGGAGCGCGCACGTTTTTGCCACTTGCCCAAGATCGCATAGTAGATGTCAAACAGGGAGATATCGGCAGGCAATGAAACTATGCTGTTGTCCTCAACTTTTTGTGCGCTGGGCATGAGCAACCCAGGGACCGAGCATTAACATTGTAGTGAATAGGGGAAGTCGCAAACAAGATCATAGTTGCGCCGTCACACAGCACGATCATGCCACATCGCATATACAATATCGTATGGTTGAAGGGCTTGCACAATCTTCTTGCAATATCGTAGCTGCGATTTTTTTCCCGTCGCATTGTCCATTTACACGACACAACGCACGAACGATATCAACTGCAACGACCGTACCATGTGACTTTTTGTTGATGTTGCATTGTGATAGGGTACCGTTACACGTCGCGATAAGTGTTAAGGTACCTTTACACGCAACAACTTCTCTAGGAATTTCACTGGCAACTTACTGGTTGCAGGGAAATCATGGAGACATTATTCCATTTGTACACAGCAACAAGATAGAACAATGTGTCCATGATTTCACAGCAACCAGTGAGTTGCCAGTGAAATTCCTAGAAAAGTTGAAGCGTGTAAAGGTACCCTAAGGGGCCTTTCACACTAGCGGTTTTTTCCTGATTTGGAAGATCAGGAAAACACCTGATTCTTACAGTATTTTGCCCATTCACTTTAATTTTGTCAGGTAGAATCTTGTTGCTTCGTGTTTTCTCCTGAAATCATTAAAGAGAATGGACAAAAAAAATGAATCCTGTAAGAATCAGGTTTTTTCCTGATCTTCCAAATCAGACAAAAACCGCAAGTGTGAAAGGCCCCTAACTAAACAAAAATGCCTATTAATACCTTAAAAGCCTTCAGATTAACATCTAGATTATCAATCCTAGATAAACTAAAAAAAAACAAATGGATCACATAGGGTTTTTCTGAGACCCTTTCCAGTAAGAGATGAGTGTAGGGTTCTCACCTTAAAGCCCCCTCACACGGGGCGACATCGCCGCCCATTACAGAGGCGACGTAGGGGCGTGGCCTATCGGCGACGACATCGCCCCTACGTCGCCTCATGTAAAGGGGCGATGTCGGCGCTGCCGGGCGGGCGCCTGGTTTCAGAGCAGTGCTCTGAAACCAGGCGACCATCATGGGGCGATGTGCACACATCGCCCCATGTAACCGGGCGCCGGCGACCTGTCAGGCGATGGGAGCCATAGGCTCCCATTGTCCTGCATCGCTGCTAGGGTTTCCAGACACCCCGGTGGCGATGCCGCCTGACAGCTCGCCGGAGCGGGGCTGGAGGTGTCGCCCCGTGTAAACGGGGAACGGTGACGCTGGCGGGTCACCAAAAACGTGCGCGCACCCGCCAGTCGCCGCCGACATCCCCAGCCCCGACGCCAGATGTGACAAGGGCTTTTAGGGGTTGTGATGAGCCAAAACCACTACGATACACTTGTAATACATATCCACATATGCTGAAGCTTCCCGGTAATCAAATCATGCAGGATGGACACAGAAAGGGTACTGTTAGGTCCCCTGGCACCGCTCCCCAGCTCATCCCTCCCGCATCGGCATCCTCTGCTTCTCTGCTGACCGGGCATCCATGGTCCAGGCGTACTCTGTCTCGAAGCCGTCACTGGGTTCCTTTCCTGTCAGCTGACCACCGGGCTCACACATGAGCACATTACAATAGTCGTATTCATGTGACCAATCAGTGGCGCACTAGGTGCACTCCACCCCTGTGACTCTAGGGGCCAGCACAGTTCAACCTGACACTCGCCTCGACCAATAGCAGCACTTCCTCTGGTATATTAGGCCACATCCACTGAAGGGAGGTGCCTGATTATTAAGTCAGTTTGCTTCTGCCTTGCTGACTGTTGGTCAGGCCTTCCTTGTATTCTGTTTCCTGAAACTCCTGGAGTGCTCTTCCCCGGTAGCACCATTTCTGTTCTCCTAGCTTTGTATCCTGTTAACCCAGACTCCTTAGCTGTGCTGTAGCATAGGCTAACCTTACGAGCCGCCCCCCTGGTACTAGCAGCTGTGGTATTTAGACCCTCTGGACTTGCCCCTGACAATCCCTGTATAGGGGTTGGTTACAACTAGGACCAGCTAACCCAGGGGAGTTCGGTACCACGGCCCAGTGGGTCCACTCTAGGGCGCCTTCCCCCGGAAGCGTGACAGGTACAACGTCGCACTGCCGAAATAAAGGAGGCTCCAGAGAATAAAATATTAATAAAGGAAAGTGATTTATTGCTACATGTTTCAAAGTCTACAACTTCTTCCTCAGGCAAATCACCAATGGCAGGGTCACAAAGAGGAAAGACATACACAGTTTCACATGCCTATGCTTATGACTCCACAATGTACATTAGTGATTTGCCTGAAGAAGAAGATGTAGACTTCGTGTAGTGTAGTCGTTCCTGGTATGACGTGCCGCTGCGCATCATTTACGCTTTCGTGCATTGTGGGGGATTATCGGATGTACCGGCTGGTTTCAGAATGTGAACTGCACATGCTTCGGAGTCAGCCAGTATAACCAATACACCCCCACACTGCGCAGGACTGGAAATGATGCACAGCCCGTCATACCAGGGAGGAACCACCCACAGGTTTTAAATGCCGGGACTACGCTTCTGAATTACATTATCACACACAATAGGGCAGGATACCATAGAGCGAGGAGAAACATAGACCCGGAGCGAAAAGCCCACACTAGTCTAGGAACACCCTAAAGGTCACGTCACATGTAGCGACATCTCCGTCAATTACATAGGTGACATAGGGGCGTGGCCTATCGGCAGCGACATTGCCCCTACGTCGCCTAATGTAAAAGGGTGATGTCGGCGTCTCTGAGCGGTCGCCTGGTTTCAGAGCATTGCTCTGAAACCAGGCGACCATTGTGGGACGATGTGTACACATCGCCCTATGTAAGTGGCCGCCGGAGAGCTGACAGGCGATGGGAGCCATAGGCTCCCATTGTACTGCATCGCCGCTGGGGTTTTGAGACACCCCAGCGGCGATGCCGCCTGTCAGATCGCCGGCGTGGCACAGGAGGTGTCGCCCCATGTAAATGGGGGATGGCGACACTGCGGGGGCGCCAAAAACGTGCACGCACCCACCGGTCGCCGCCGACATCTCCTGCGCCGTTGCCTCGTGTGACGGTACCTTAAGACTGAGGGAAAATGTAAGTTTATAAATTACACGCTTTCCACATTTTTACTACAGATTTAGCTCATACAGTGATGCTTAGGGATTTAGTAGGAAGCTGCAGGGACAGATAATGATAGGTTAGAAGGTCCAAAGTACCTGACAGGTTCCTTTTAATTTGTTGAAATCAGCTTTCTTTAAGTTCCAGATTTTTGCATTTCCCCTTTGAAATGTTCTATTGAATTAAACATTGGAACTTACCATATTAGGCTATGTTCACACTGCATTTTTGATCCATTTTACTTTGTGCTTTTTTTTTCTCACTTTTTCAGCTGGAAATCTGGATCTTTTAAAGTAGTTATGGGTTATTGGTTACGCGCTAACTAGCTGATTATGGCTTCAAAAAAGTCTGCACAGAAATCTAAGTTTAACCCTTCTTTGGGATGTTTATTAAAACGCTTTGCTGTTTAAGGGTGTGTGCTCACGGTCAGAAAACGCAGCGTTTTAGACGCAGCGTCTTGCGGCTGTGTCCAAAACGCTGCATAGTACAGTATAAGCATAGTGGATGGGATTTCAAGAAATTCCATCCTCACTATGCTTAACCTGCCCGCAACGTGTTTGGAGCTGCGGAGTCGGAAGCGGCTGCCATTAGGTGACTGCAGGGAGAAGTCGCCCTGCACCCGGCGCATATGGTGAGTACAGGGCGACTGTGGTCTCCCTGCGGCCACCCGCGGCTTCACTTAGGTCCGGAGTTGCTGCGTCCAACATGCAGCTTCTCCGGACCGTGAGCACATACCCTAACAGATTCCACAGAGTTATGTTACTATGTGGTCAATATATTTACTACAATCTAAAAATTTACATAGAATTAAAATTGATATTAAAATTAAAAATGAAGATTAAAAATATGCAATAAAATCAGAATAATCATAGATTATATTAAGGCCTCTTCTGTACAAGTGGTGCTTCATGCAACACCCAGTCTAATTTCGTGAATGGTCATGCTGAGTGCTGTTTGTGATTCTCTCCGGATCTAGTGGAGGTAATCTCTTCACTGCTTGTTTCTAGCAATGTTGTTGGGCCTGGTCTTTCTAAAGGCCCAGTTACACAGCACAATATCCTTAACGATATCGCTCAAACGTCAGGGGTTTGGAGTCGTTTAAATTGTTGGGCCGTCATTGCATGTAACACCAAGATACGACTACGATAAATCGTTGGATCATTGATCGCAGAATTGAGAACATGTTCTCAAATCAGACGATCCACGATCAGCCAACCTGCTGCATTGGTCTGTGTGACAACGTGATAACGATGTAGTTCACGACTTCACCCATTCACATTAGTGAACAAGTATCGTTCGCTGGGTTGTGTGAACGATACCTGCTCACTACATCGTTGGTGCGTTGTCCACAATATCTATGCATTTGACAGCTCACCAATGATGTCAAAACGATGTCCTAACGATTGCACGTCTCCCCAGATCATTAGTCATATCGTTTCAATATCGTACCATGTAACAGTACCTTTAGAAACATGCAGTATTATTGTTCAAATATTTCTACTTTTAAGTAGAGGTTTGTGGTGAATCTCCTAGCAGTGGTGTCTGTGTTCTACGATCATTCTGAAGTGGTGGTTACTGCTTATGATGTACCGTCTTGGGGTACGTCTGGAGCTGGGATCTTGTTTCAGCTTGTAGGTTCTATTTTTTTGTGGGTTCAGGTGTGTAGATGTCCCTGTGTAAATGGCTCCTGTCCCGTGTGATGTGCTTCAGTAGGTTGTTAGAACTTCTCCATCGTTCTGCTCCTCTTTTGGTTTCGGTTTTCCCCATCCTTTGATGTTGGTCTGCGGTGCCGGCGGTGTCTGGGAGTGCTCGCTGTGGGTGTACAGACGCGCGTCTGATTCATTTTGTTTGCAAGACATTTTGCACTTGCCAGGAGACATTTAATCCTATTAAAACATTTATTTCTGCTTGCCTATCTACTTTCCTTGCACTTTACTGCCCCACCTAAATCGTCATTGACCCCTACTGCCTCACTCTCTCTGTCTACTCCAGATTGTGGGGAACCTCAGACCCCAGGGCCGATTGCGGCCCTCAATAACTTTTTTGCGGCCCCCGGGCAAATTGCTGGGGACCACAGTGCTCAGGTGGGCAGACTTGCTGACTGTCTGCCCTTTAAATCCAACTCTCCAGTGATTTCTATGCCCCAGCCTCAGTCTTCCCAGTGAGATATATGCCCCCAGCCTCCCCTGTGATGTCTAGGCCTTTAGCAAACCTGGAAAAGCAGTTGAGAAGCAACATGACCAATCTCACCCACGCCAAAGAGAAGCAGCTCCAGCCACCACAGTAGGGGTGAGTTGATTATTAAACCAAACATAATGGGTCATTTTCAAGTTGATAATTTTGTACGGCCCCTGAAGAATTGTAGAAATTTCCAAATGGCCCTCGGCAGAAAAATGGTTCCCTGCCCCTGGTCTACTCTATTTATTCCCTTGTTTGCACAACTACCCCCAGATCCTAGTTTAAAAGCTCTTCTATCTGTCTGACTATTTGTTCTCCTAGCACAACTTCACCCTTCCCATTGAGGTGCATCTCATCTCTACCGCAGAGCCTTTAGCTGACAGAGAAGTCAGCTCCGTTCTACACGAACCTAAGCCCTTTCTTCCCACAGCAATTTCTAAGCCACTTATTTATATCCCTAAACTTCTGTGGTCTTTCTAGCAATGCTCATAGCACTGGTAGTATTTCTAAAAACGCCACCTTGGAAGTCCTGGTCCTGGTCTCTTCTTGTCCCTTGTAATCGTTTTTAAGGACCTTTCACATCCCTCTAAAGTGGCCGTCACACGCTGCGACATCTTGAACGATATTGTAAGCGATCACGTGCACGCGCAATCGCTTACAATATCGCTCACATCACTGGTGAGCTGTCACACAGACAGACTCACCAGCGATGTGGAGCCGCGATATCGCTGGTAACTATGGTACACATCGGGTTACTAGGCACCGCATGTCGCTTAGTAACCCGACGTGTACCATAGTAACCATCTCCCAGCATAGGCTCTGCCGCTGGGAGATCGTTCATCGTGGTGTTATACACCACGATGAAGCAGATCGTGAAATCGTTCATCGCTAGATCTGAGCTCCGGGGCTCAGATCTGCGATGTCACGATCAAGCGATTTTACATAGTAAAATCGCTTGATTACATGCAACGATGCCAAAACGATATCGCCTAAGCGATCCAAAAACAGATCGCTTAAACGATATCGGGCAAAAAATCGTAGCGTGTGACGGCCGCTTAACTTTGTCACTGGCAACAATGTGTACCATGACCGCTGGGTTTATTTTTTTGGATTACAGCTCAATTTATGAAATTTTCCTAAATGAAACCAAAAACAGTATTCTTAACACCCAAAAAGTCACTACTTCTTAGTCTTGGTTCAAACCTTTTCTTTTTTTTTATTCTACTTATTTTAAAGGGGTTCTGAGTGCTTTGTGGGTCAACTGTGAAAAGTATTGGAAATTTGTTGTTCTGTTGTTAAACTTTGCCAATCTTGGCTGTCTGCATCAACTTTAAAAACAAGCTTTGTAAGGGCATTTTTTTTTATAATTGTTTCTCTGTGGGGGAACTCTGCAAATCTTGGCTGTGTGGATCAATTGTGGAAACAATTGTGGCACCCTGGCACCTGTTGGGCACCACAGAATTCCTTAGAGCACAAATGGAGTAAGTAACAGCACAGCAAAACCCACAAACACAACAACACTTAGAACACCTGGTTTCACCCCGAGCCTCTAGGGGGAGCTCCACTGGTGACTTTGAACCAGTTCCCCCTATAAATAGAGTCTTGGAGGGAGAAACACCAGAGTGTGGTAGACGCTACAAGAGCTGCCAGCCTGTGTGAAACCTCCACCCTATGAGGAACACACTAGGCCCAACCAGCCTGTTAGCAAGTGGAGGTCCCTGCAATTGGGAAAAGAGGAAGAAGGAGATCACCTCTCAGGAACACAGAGTTATTCCGACTCTCTCCTTACACACCGGTTACTGGAACCGAAGCTGTGAGAGCCACCAAGCCATCACAGAGAACCAGCATACTTCACAGGGAGTCTAGCCCCCTGTTCCACCTGTCGCACCTACCAACGAGAGCCCAGGGAAGAAGGTAGAATTATCATCACCCTTTTACAGTGCCCTCAGTGCTGACAACCAGGTGAAATCCGTTCTATTGAACAAACTGCCCGGTCCGGAGGGATTCCACTTCCACCCGACCTTAGCACCAGAACTAGAGAAAGGAAGCCTAACACTGCTTGCTGTGAAACTCCAGAAGTGCCAACTTCACTATCCCGGTCCGAGTGTACCTGACTACCAACCAGTAAAGGTACCTAAAAGAGACTTTGTGTGGTTGTACATTACTCCTGGATTCAGCGCGCAGCGTCCCGCAGCTGCCTCACAACATCTTGCGCAGCTCCCGGCTCCGGGGATTCCCGCTCATCCTGTGGGGAGCGTTCCATCTCGCTGTATAACATCCCCCGGAGACCCGAACAGCGCTGGTAAAGTTACCAGAACACCCGCAGGTGGCGTCACGAAGACAAATCACCCCTACTGTTCCGCCATTCCCGTATTGATCTGGACCACCGGGCCTACACTACCGCAGGCGCGGTTCCGTGACTGGAGGAGAGACAACGCCCGCTACGTGTACCCCCGGCTACGGTGAGTCAGAATTTGGCGTCACGAACAGGATACGAGCAGGCCCGTTATCACGGGTATTGTGTGCTATTTATTGACTGTAAATATCGAACTGTACATTTGGTCCGCCATTGCTGCGCGAAAAGGCGGGAAAAGAAGGGGCGTGACTGTACAGAGGGCGCGAAGATTGGCCCTGCCCCCACGCTCTGACGACTTCCTCCGTACGCAGCAGGAACCGGAAACTCCCGTGGTGCCTCACTCCTCGCCGCGAGGCCGACACTTCCGTTTGAAACAGAGGGAAAGGCTACGCTTAACTAAGGGGGAGCGACCATGAGTAACCTGGCTCCCGATCACGCGGTGCCCCCGCTAGACCAAGCGGCACCCCAAAATATACCTCTTGATGGACAGCAACAAGTCGGCGGTATGCCACCGCAACCCGCTCCGATTATGCCGATGTCTCTACCCTACGTTCCTAGTGCGACCTGGTTACCCAAATACAGCGGTGTACCCAGCACCTTGGAGAACTTCCAGAGGAAGATATGCCAAGCGCTGGACATGTACCCGATGACCGGTAAGCAAAGAGCTTCAGTTATTATGGGACAGTTAACCGGTGCAGCCGAACTGCAGAGCCGCAGCTGGCCTGTAGAAACTCAGGAATCTGTGGAGCAGATATTCGCTAGATTAACCCGGGTCTTTGAGTGCCATACCGAAGCTGGATTAAGACTGTCATTCTATCGTTGTAACCAAGGGGCACAAGAAAGTGTCCTTGATTATTCGCTGCGTTTGCAAGAGGCATACAGACTGTTAAAACAAGTCGATCCTGATAGTGCCCGAGATGAGAACAAAGCGTTAATTGGACAATTTATTGTGGGCCTTAAACTGTCTGAGGATAGAAAGCAAGCAAGCTGGTGGTCCATACAAAATCCAGGCGCAGAGTTTGACACCTTGAGAGACTTAACAGTTTGGGGACAACGACTCGCTGAAGTACCTGATCCCGCTTCACCGCAGCAGCAGTACACTGACACCCCTTCCGTGCCGGCAGCAGCATCTCCAATCCCTGCGATTCAGTCCAGCGCACAGACTGTAACACCTGACCGGTTTGATCAACTGTGTGCTAATGTCGAGCAGCTGATGAAGGACGTGGCCAAGCTACAAGCTGGGAGAAGACCCAAGACAGATGCAAGGCCATCGGACAAGATTCAACTCGCCGACAGCCCTGACGACGTTCCGTGGATGAGGAGAAAGACACAGCCGTCGCGAGGAAAACCTGCAGACCGCCGCAGTCCTGACAGACGCCGCAACAGTCAGCAGAACGACTTAGGAGGACGCAACCTGCAATCCCGTCCTTTAAACGAGCGACCCCTGGGCGAGAAGGGCCAACCCCAGGAGTAGACTGTCAAGGCCCTACGTCCAGCTGGGAACACAAGTATGTGGGAGACTGTCCATACTTACCAATCGTCATCGATGGCATCGCTATCTCCGCCTTGATAGACACTGGATCCCAGGTGACATCCATCCCCAGTACCCTTTACAAGCAGTTCTGGCCAGATGTTAAGCTAGAACCCCCAAATCCCGAGATGAACCTTGAAGCCACTAACGGTATAGCGGTTACCATAGAGGGACAGTGGGAAGCTACAGTAAAGGTAGGGAGGGTGCAGTTGAAAAACCAGGGTATCTTAGTGGTCCAGGATAAGCCTAACCACAAGGATCCATATGTCATATTGGGTACCAATGTCATGATCAAATGCCTCGATGAAGTGTTGTTTTTACTCCAACAGAGTGCTGAAACCGGTAAACCCAGAGAAAAGAGGGCTATCCAAAAGCAGATCAGAGCTCTGGTGTATCAACAACAGGTAACACTATCTAATGGTGAAATTGGCAGAGTAAGGGTCACAGATCCCATTCCAATTGTGGAACCACCCAGAAGTGAAATGATGATCTGGTGTCGAGCAGCCATAGGCCTCAGGAGGGCAGGACTACCAAGCTGTAGTAGAACCTGTAATGTCCGACAGTAATCCTACGCTCTTGACAGCCAGAGGGTTAGTCGACGTAAGAAAGGGGAGAGTCCCTGTACGCATATTAAATTATGGTGATGACGAAGTCAGACTGCCAAGATATGCAACTGTCGCTAAATTGTACCAAGTAAAAGATGATGCTGTGATTGATGTAAAATCCTCAAACCAAATAGTCACTGATGAACCCCCTCACTCCAAAGATCAGTTAGAGAAATGGTGTCAAGAGCTCAGTGTAGGAACTGACAATACACCCTCTCACCAGAAAAATGGAGTATACCGGGTGGTTCGGGAGTATGAGCAAGTGTTCAGCAAACACCCACTTGACTTTGGGAGGATTAAAGGGGTACAACATCATATCCCCACAAACAACCATGCACCTATCAAAGAAAGGTACAGGCCTATACCACCCACTCACTACCAGAAAGCAAAAGAGATGCTTCAGGACATGAAAAATGCAGGAGTCATTAGGGATAGCTGTAGTCCCTGGGCCGCACCACTAGTCCTGGTTAAAAAGAAAGATGGTAGTATGAGGATGTGCGTAGACTATAGGCAAATCAACAAAGTCACACACAAGGATGCATACCCGTTACCACGCATAGAAGAGTCACTAGCTGCACTCAAATCTGCCAACTACTTCTCCACATTAGATCTTACTAGTGGGTACTGGCAGGTTGCCGTTGCAGAGGAGGATCGTGAGAAGACAGCCTTCACGACTCCCATGGGCTTATGCGAATTCAACAGTATGCCATTCGGTTTGTGCAATGCCCCAGGAACATTTCAGAGGCTTATGGAGTGTTGTTTGGGCCACAAGAACTTTGAGACTGTCTTGTTATACCTTGATGATGTCATTGTCTACTCTCAGACCTATGAAGATCACCTCCAACACCTGAGTGAAGTGTTCGAGTCACTGTCCAAGTACGGGATGAAACTGAAACCGTCCAAATGCCACCTGCTGAAACCCAAGGTCCAATACCTAGGACATGTGGTCAGCGCCAAAGGCGTAGCACCGGATCCGGATAAGGTCACCGTCATCAAGGACTGGCCAGCATCAATCAATCACAAAGAGGTACGTCAATTTCTAGGACTGGTCGGGTACTACCGACGCTTCATCAAAGGCTATACCAAGATAGCTGCCCCCATGCAAGATCTCTTAGTAGGTCAATCCAAAAACGGCAGGATCAGGGGACCCCCGTTCCACTGGGGCCCAGAACAGGACAAATCCTTCCAATCGTTAAAAGATGCTTTAACTGGAGAAGAAATCCTGGCCTACCCTGACTACAATCTACCGTTTTTATTGTACACCGATGCAAGCAATGAAGGTCTAGGAGCAGTCCTATCTCAACGTCAGCGGGGCAAGGAGAAGGTGATAGCCTACGCCAGCAGAAAGCTCCGTCCCACCGAAAGGAACCCGGAGAATTACAGCTCCTTCAAGCTGGAGTTCCTGGCCCTGGTCTGGGCGATCACTGAGCGTTTCAAACATTACCTGGCATCCGCCCCGTTCACAGCTTTCACAGACAACAATCCTCTAACACACTTAGAGACTGCAAAGCTGGGAGCCCTAGAACAGCGTTGGGTAGCAAGACTCGCCAACTACGACTTCACTGTAAAGTACCGGGCAGGTCACAAGAACGGCAATGCTGATGCCCTGTCCCAAATGTCCCATCTTCCTGAAGAGGGAGAAGACATAGATGACCTGGAAGAGATCGAACTACCTGCTTTCCACCGTTCCGGTACAGCAACATGTCATCAGAGGAACCAGACCCGTGTAGAGAGGACCGTGAACCCGTTACCTCACCATGACTGGAAGGAGGCTCAAGCCAACGATCCAGATGTCAGCCTGGTAAGGGATCTCATCACTCAAGAACACGCCAATATGGACTCTGATGCCTCACCAAATGCTAAACGCCTGTGGAAGGAGAAAGGAAGGTTGTTTGTCTACCAAGGTAAACTATGCAGAAGATACCTCAACCCGAGAACCCATGAACTCATCTGGCAGATTGTAGTTCCTAAGACTGAAGTCCAAATGATCCTTGAAGCATACCATGATGATGCAGGACACTTTGGATGGAAGAAACTGGAGAGACTCCTGAAGGATCGGTTCTACTGGGTCGGGATGCGAGGCTCCATTGACAAATGGTGTAAAAACTGTGGACCATGTCACCTTCGAAGAAAAGACCACCTAACTCAGAAAGCTCCGTTGCAGCCAATTGTTACCACCAAACCTCTTGAAATAGTTGCTCTCGACCACGTGAAGCTTACCCCAAGTCGAACCGGGTACACCTACGCTCTCACCATCGTCGATCACTACTCAAGATTCCTGGTAGTCGTTCCAGTTAAGGATTTAACTGCTGAGGTAGCAGCAAAAGCGTTCCAGAGTTACTTCTGTCGCCCCCATGGGTATCCAGACCAAGTCTTAACTGACCAAGGGCCAGCCTTCTAATCAGCTCTGTTCCAAGAATTCTTAGGGCTATATGGGTGCAAGAAAATCCGCACAACACCTTATCATCCTCAGACGAACGGTTTATGTGAAAAGATGAACCACATAGTCATTGACATGCTCAAGACCTTACCAGTTGAAGAGAGAAATCAATGGCCAGAGAAACTCCCAGATCTCGTGGACATCTACAACCACATACCTGTCCGTTCGACAAATTACACACCTGCTTACTTGATGAGAGCAAGACCAGGTAAATTGCCTATTGATTTGCAGATGGGAACCATTGAACCCACAGAAGATTCTTCTGATGAAGACTGGGTCAGCCAACGCCAAGAAAAGTACAGGAAAGTACAAGAAAGCATGGAAAGGAACCTTGAAATCAGTAGAACCAAGCAAGAAAAAGACTTCAACAAGCACGCCTTAGCTGAACCGCTAGCTATAGGTGATGTAGTGCTGAAAAGAAAGCGAAAAACTAACAAATTGGATAACAGTTGGGAATCCGTTATGCCGTCACACTATGACAACTCAAAAACTTGTGTTATTAGCAAAGACAATGGGAATACTATTGCGACTGTTTCGAGGGATCATTTGAAGAAATGTCCGCCACAGTTAATCCCACAAGCAACCAGTTACCCTACTGTAACTACAGATGAAGAAACTAAAGAAAATCTAGTCCTTACAGACATTGGATATTTACCAGCTGACTGGCCACAAATAGGTGAAGCATTCCTCATACCAGTTATGCATTTCTACCAACCTGTTGAAGATCAGCAACCAAATCCAATCCAACAAGTCCAACAAGAACAAGTCCAAGTGCAAGAATTGCAGCCTGCTATATTGGAACCTGAGATTCCTGTAATCGGTCAACCTGCTAGTCCCACAGTAAGAGAAGCCATTCCTACTCAACTACCTACAGAGGTTAGTCCAGTTGATAGACTCCGCACTTACTATGGTCTTACACAAAGCAGACATAGAGAATTACCAACCACTTCGTACACTACACCAACAGCTTTGGAAACACCCACACTGCGCAGATCCATACGTAGTACATTAGGTCAACCCCCACAAAAACTTGGAGAATGGGTTTAAAATGTAGTGGAAAATGTAACCTGTAAGTGTTGTAAATATTAACCAGTTTTCAAAAACCTGTAAAAAGTAGTGTACAGAAGGGTGGAGGAACTGGGCTCTGTCCCAAGTATACTAAGTTGGGGACAGAAAGCGCCTGGTAAGGTATAGAAGGTTAGTACCGGCCTCCCAAGCAGAGACACCCGTAGGGAATGTATAAAGTTACCGTGTATCCCTGGACTTTACCTTTTTTTTCCCTTTTCATAAACTTTGAACAATTGTCACAGGACTTGTGTGACCACTAACTTTACCTTTTCCAGCCTGCGGTAGATGGACTAGTGCCGTACGGACTGCTTTTCACATTTTTCACTTCCTTTTCAGTGATTTTTGTGTTTTCTTTAAGACTCTGTAAATTGAATGTTTATAAAATGCTTAGTGTTAAGTTGTAAAAAGAACTTTTTGCTCAGCCGGGAGAACTGAGGTTAACTAAGGAGGAATGTGGCACCCTGGCACCTGTTGGGCACCACAGAAATCCTTAGAGCACAAATGGAGTAAGTAACAGCACAGCAAAACCCACAAACACAACAACACTTAGAACACCTGGTTTCACCCCGAGCCTCTAGGGGGAGCTCCACTGGTGACTTTGAACCAGTTTCCCCTATAAATAGAGTCTTGGAGGGAGAAACACCAGAGTGTGGTAGACGCTACAAGAGCTGCCAGCCTGTGTGAAACCTCCACCCTATGAGGAACACACTAGGCCCAACCAGCCTGTTAGCAAGTGGAGGTCCCTGCAATTGGGACAAGAGGATGAAGGAGATCACCTCTCAGGAACACAGAGTTATTCCGACTCTCTCCTTACACACCGGTTACTGGAACCGAAGCTGTGAGAGCCACCAAGCCATCACAGAGAACCAGCATACTTCACAGGGAGTCTAGCCCCCTGTTCCACCTGTCGCACCTACCAACGAGAGCCCAGGGAAGAAGGTAGAATTATCATCACCCTTTTACAGTGCCCTCAGTGCTGACAACCAGGTGAAATCCGTTCTATTGAACAAACTGCCCGGTCCGGAGGGATTCCACATCCACCCGACCTTAGCACCAGAACTAGAGAAAGGAAGCCTAACACTGCTTGCTGTGAAACTCCAGAAGTGCCAACTTCACTATCCCGGTCCGAGTGTACCTGACTACCAACCAGTAAAGGTACCTAAAAGAGACTTTGTGTGGTTGTACATTACTCCTGGATTCAGCGCGCAGCGTCCCGCAGCTGCCTCACAACATCTTGCGCAGCTCCCGGCTCCGGGGATTCCCGCTCATCCTGTGGGGAGCGTTCCATCTCGCTGTATAACATCCCCCGGAGACCCGAACAGCGCTGGTAAAGTTACCAGAACACCCGCAGGTGGCGTCACGAAGACAAATCACCCCTACTGTTCCGCCATTCCCCTATTGATCTGGACCACCGGGCCTACACTACCGCAGGCACAGTTCCGTGACTGGAGGAGAGACAACGCCCGCTACGTGTACCCCCGGCTATGGTGAGTCACAATCTCTGTAAGGGCATATTTGAAAATTGTTGCACTGTGGTTAAACTATGCCAATCTTGGTTGTCTGCTTCAACTCTGAATACGGGCTGTATATGAGTAGGTCGACAGGGTAGGGGGTACTCAGATACCCGGACAGGTGGTTACTTCAGTGGGGGATTACGGCTGGTTGGTTCCCAGTTCTGTGCCCTGGACCCTCAATGGCGGGGTGGGGGTGATTATGATGGGGGAATGGTAACGTGACACCACCTGTGGTACCTGGTAATAGGGCCACCAGCGCCGTGGCGGCCGCTGAAGTGATGGAAATGCAGCTTTGGTAGTACAGCTCCCCACAGGTGGAGCTTTACCTCGGGGCAGCGGGGTTGATAAGGGGAGTCTTAGTTCTCACCTCTGTGATGCTGTAGAGGCCCACCGGGCGACGGATGAAAGGAGAACACACCAGATCAGCTCAAACGGTTCTTTACTTGCACCAGTTAAAATCAGTACATGATACAGTCTGGGTAAACCGGGGGCCGTAGCCGCAGATTTTGGAGGCTTTTCCAGAGTCTGTCAGAGGTGTCCTTAAAATGGCTCTCCTGGTCCTTTTCCCTTTTGTGCCCTGATGGCCCCCTGTACTCCCACTCGTGAGTCAAGTCTCTAGTCCTCGGGGTCTGTTGCCTAAAGTCTCCCTACTTCTCGGCGTCGTGAATGCAGCTGTGGGACTGATATTGGACTACTTGATGGGTGCTGTGGCTCCCTTATGTCGGGCCCACAGCCTGCCAGTCTGCGGTTAGGGATAGACCGTTAACTAACCACCTTGGTTCCGGTGTACCGGTGGTGACCTGGGTCTCCTGCTGGCTCCGACCAATCCTGGAGTGGCCCCCTTCTCCGTCTGGGTCGCCCCTCTCCTAAGAGGTGCCCTCCTGTCACGGTCACAGGGTCCCCTGCATCTGTCCGCTCTGCTGTCTTACACCGTCTGCCTGACTAGTCTCCTATCTGTCACTCCTCGTCTCCTGCTCATCTAGGCTCCACCCCCTGGGACTTACTGAATATATGGTCCCCTGTACTAAGGTGGCCTACTGTGTGGGTGTTGGGGTGTAGACTCTGTAGGGTCCTCCATATCCACGGCTACGGAGGCACTACACCTACTGTTTGGGGTGCAGTACCTCCCTGTGGCACCTTGCATAGGGGCGCCACACATATGTGGCCTTTTTTTTATAATTGTAGCCCTGTGGGGGAACTCTGACAATCTTGGCTATCTGCGTCAACTCTGGAAATAAGCTCTGTAAGAGTGTTTTGATTAAAATTGTTGCAGGGTGGCTGAACTTTGCCAATCTTGGCTGTGTGGATCCACTGTGAAAACAAGCTCTGTAATGGCCTATTTTGAAATTGTTATTCCACGTTAAACTATGCTAATCTTGGCTGTCTGCATCAACTCTAAAAATATGGTCTGTAGGGGCCTTTTTATAATTGTTGCTCTGTGGAGAAACTCTACCAATGTTGACTGTGTGGGTCCACTGTGGAAACATGCTCTGTAAGGGGGTTTTCTTGGCTGTATATCAGGAAAAATAGTATCAAATCCGTGCAGCTGCCAAATAATTCAACAATCGCTTTCAATTAGATTATTTGGCAGCAGTGCCGATTTGATACAATTTTTCTGATGTCCTGCATAATGGACTTGCCTTGGTGCATGTTGTTTCTGTGACAGCTGCCTCTAATGCGTTCATTGGGTTGTGGGTCACAACCACACAAAGTGAGCACTGTGTTGCTTCCCTGCTAATCCTTCTTCTCCCTGGGTAAGACCCTATTGCACTTTTCTTTTCCACAGTTTATAGCTGCAATTTTGGCTGTATGGGTCAAGTGTGGAAACAAGCTCTATATGGGTCTGTTTAAAAATTGTTGCTTCACGGTTATGGTTACTTGCTATGTAACCAAATATGCTATGGTGACAGAACCCCTTTAAGTCATTCCTCTATCCACATTTGCTTGCGGGGGAGATGACATGCTCTAACCCCCATATTGCTTTCTTTTGCAGCCTAATGTCACAATGACTATGGAATTGTGGGGAACCAGGGTACCTGATCTGTCCCTCAAGCTAGGGAGCCCTGTACTATCTGTTACATTTGCAAGACGCGAGCATCTGGGAGTTAACACACTGGGTCACAGCTTGACTTGGGTTTCTGACCTGGTTTTCTCTAGAGCCTCTAAAGGTGAGAATGTTGCACTGAAGGCTGATCCCAGAGCCACTTGGAGAGACTGGATCTGCGACAACTAGCCCTAGGGGTATGGACATAAACAGTCCCTGGCGAAGGTTGGTGGAGCCAGATGGCTGATGCTAGTAGATGGTGATACTGGTGCAGGTGTGGCGTCCCGCCACGCAGGCGTCACAGAGAGGTACTGCACCCGTAGAAGCGGTGTAGATACTCCAGCTGCAAGTAGATTTAAGGATGATGGGTGGAACCTACACACAGCACCCCCACACTAGATCACCCAGGAGGGAACATAACCACCTCCAGGGGGAAGTAGTAAGAGTTCAGGCAGTGAGCCTGAGGGAGCAAGGAGGGCTCCTCGGCTGAGGGGCCCGGGAAAGACTAGAGAAAGAACCCAGGCGCAGACAGCCTGCCTGGGGAAGAAGAGAGACTTCAGCGAGTCCAACCCTGACAGCTTACCGGGCACCGGAGCCCGCACCTGTGAGATCCTTCTAGGACCACAGAAAATCCGGCGATCTGAGGGGTGTATATAGATATATATATATATATATATATATATATATATATGTATATATATACTGCCCAGACTCTTAAGCGACCAGAAGAGGGTACCAGGTACCACTTGACGGTTCGGCGGTCGGCCAGCAGAAGGTAGCCTGACGGGAGCGAGGAGAGTGAGAGACAGCGGGAGGCCAGATCCGCTTTATGGGGTCAGACTTCACACCGACTACTGGGAAGCAAGGAAGAATTGAAAGAGAAAAGGCACACGCTGAGGGTTCCATCCAGCTACCTGAGATCCGCTTGCAGCCAGCCATAGCTACTTGTCATTTAACATCTTACTGACTGAGGACTGTAATAACGCTGCTAAAGTTCCAGTAAAGTACCCGGAGTGAAGTGGCTTTGACTCTGCTGCATCTTCCCAGTCCTGCCTGCGGAGGACTACACCATCTCGGCCACAATACCACCGACCTCTGGCGGACTGTAGCGGCGCTGGTGCTACTCAACAGAGACTGCAGGTGGCGTCACGACAACTAACTTTGTAAATAATCCCTTGTACATAATCCCCTTTTCAAGAGAACCGTCCCCTGGGACACGGGATCGGGCGCGGCCGCCATTCCCCGTGACACAGTTAATCCCCTTTCGCCGCCTGATACCGGAGTACCCCACACCCTGGGGCGACAAACAGGCAAGAGTTGACTGGTCTCCCTGAGATCAGTGAGTGCTTTGTGATGTTGACACACAGGCAAGAGTTGGCTGTCGCAGGCCAATGCAGGCTTGTGTAGACTGTCACAAACAGATGAAAGTTGTAGCAGGCAGGAATATCTAGGTCTAGGATGAGACACACATTAGCAGAAGACATTGTTAAAAAGCACAAGGTTCAAGGTACAAGGTACAAAGCACAGGGATGTAAACCTGAGTAATAGCAACCTACTAAAAGGAATGACCACGTTACTAAGGCATCTCCCAATGAGGGAACGTGCCTTAAATTCATAGTGTTTCTCAGCAATAGGCTGAGAAGCATTTCTGGGTTAGGGTACATTGGCCCTTTAAGAGAAGGGGGCATGTCATACGTGTGACCCAAGAGCTTACCCAGAAGACCTTTGAGACAGATGCTGTAGGAGTGTGCCTTGAGAGGGAGACTACATAACAGGAGACAGTGTGGAACAGCTGGATGGGTGAGTAAGCTGCAATGGCCATCAGAATGCAGGATGGATGGTACAGCAGCAGTTGTAACACTATCCCTAATCTCAGGGATACTCCTAATGGTGGAGAAACAATAAGAGTAGCAGGAGGAAAAACAAGAGCAAGAATGGAGTAGGAGAACAACTGTGGAGAAATTCCACTACTGCCCCGAGTAAATGGCACAACTTTCACTAGAAAGGCTGGGATACCACACCTCACAGACCAACATAGGAAAAAGTGTAGCTGGCATGGGTAGAAGGATTTCACCACCATAAATAGTAGGGGAACTGCGGTGATAGGCCTCCCCGCAACATGTGATAAGAGGAGAAAAAGACCAGCAGAGATTAACTCTCGCTAGCCTCCCTATGAATCTATATATAAATGAGGAGGGCACCATAGACTTTAATATCTGCTATATAATTCGTGGGATCAACCAGTATAACACATCCATGACAAATGACCATTTAAACAAGAAAAGAAGATGTGCACAAACACTGGGATCACAAAATTGTATTTTAAATTTGAAAAAATGTTATTAATTATACAACACTATACAAAAACACACAGTCAGTCGTGGTTAAAAACAATTAAAAAAGCCTCAGCTTATACATGGACGGCTGGTGTGTAAAATACCAATACCAGTTTGGCTACAAACAAAATGACCCTGGTGATTTAATGGGAAAATCAATAGGCATACATTGTTACTAGGATCACTACAATACATACAATCTGACAAGGTGCAAAAAACAGTATATACAGTAATTCGTCAATAAATTGCGGCCCGCTGTTCATATCAAAGCAGGAACACAAAATCTCAAAAGTACTGTATAGGCAAACAAACTTTGCTAAGGATCTCAAAAAAATCCAACCAGCAATTGCAATACAGATAACCTTATTCCATCTATGTATATTGCCAGCAAGTGACACCCTTGATGCAGACAAGGGGTCCTGTAATGACTGTATAAACAGATATCTTATAGCTGAAATAAGTCAGACCATAGCTGTATGCTCTGTATGTGCCCTAATACCCAGGGAACAGGTGGTTGTAAGTGACCTAGCAGAGCCATATTATCAATAGCGGGTCAGGTTACCCCCTGCTCAAACCAATGGTTCTCATACAGGTCAGGTCAAATTAAAGCAATAGCATAGATAAAAAGAGAAGTTAAAATATAACTTTTAATAAACTCAAATGTTAAAAAGACCTAGTTGTCTAGACTAACAAAAACAGAAAGTCGTGCAAACGTGACAGTGCAAAAAACTGTGTATTGCTGTAAGTAATCCCCTTTACACTTCTACAAGGGGTTAACAGAGCCAAATCCAGATCCCGTCCATATACCTAGGAATACTGGCTTGTGTCTCTAGTCGCGTCTGCCTACCTACAGGAAGTGCAATATCAAGGCTCATACACTCCCCTCATGGTACACAGACCACATATATAGGTGGAAAAAAAAACAAAGCATGCACTCCAAATCGGAGCGATCTCACCCAGTTACTCCACCGCTTTACATGAAGTGAGTCCACATAGACTTGGATCAACCTTTCATTGATGTTGCCCAGGCTGCTCAGGGCTCAGTACTTTATTGTCGCCACCTTGTTATCTGATGTGTTCTTCCCGACGCCTTTTTAGATCCCTCTTCATCAGGGGAGTCATGGTACACACATCAGGGTTGGTAATCATAGGATACACCCACCCTTATGTAGATGACAGAGAATATCGGTTGCAATACCTCCATTCCTGCCACATACCAATCCACACAGCCTTACTATCATGTAGTCTAGTCCTATGCAGGGTCTCAGGGAATGTACACTTACCCAGTCTGGCCCCACAAGGCTCATCAGCCTGGATCAAGCCGCCGCTAATCAGAAATGACTTTTATAGCACTTCCTGATCAGGCACATGGCTTGTCACATGATTGGAAGTGATGTCAACGGCATTGCAACATGTCACTTCCTGCCTGTGGAAGACATATGCGTTCCACCTAACACTTCCTGCTTCCTGTTTGAGCCAAAGGCACACCTCCTCAGCCCTGTCAGACCCGGAGGCGGATCACAGTGGCTCACAACATCCCAGCAGTGTGTGAGCCCCTCCCATATCTGCTGTATCGCTGCCAGCAGCTCTAGGGGCAGAAATCCACTCATCCATATACACAGAGAGTGCATTTTGACCAAAGGGTGGAAAATGGGGACTTTTGATCACATCAGACCTTCAACATGGTTTTAGGCATTCATATGGGCATTGTTCCCATTGGAACTCGTTAATGCAGAGTGGTTGTCCGAACGCATCCCACACCAGCCAGGGCACAGGTTTCCCTATCATTCATAGAGTGGGGCAGTATGGGGAAAGAAGGGAAAAGAGCAGTATTTGGAGTAACAGATAAGCCTAAAAAAATCTGTATATCTCTCCCTTGCTCACACCCTAACCCAACCTGCCAGCGGATGTCGGCACCCTGAAACCTGGATGAGTGGATTTCTGCCCCTAGAGCTGCTGGCAGCGATACAGCAGATGTGGGAGGGGCTCACACACTCTGCTGGGATGTTGTGAGCCACTGTGATCCGCCTCTGACAGAGCTGAGGAGGTGTGTCTTTGGCTCAGACAGGAAGCAGGAAGTGTTAGGTGGAACGAATATGTGTTCCACAGGCAGGAAGTGACATGTTGCAATACCGCTGACGTCACTTCCTGTCATGTGACAAGCCATGTGCCTGATCAGGAAATGCTATAAAAGGCATTACTGATCAGCGGCGGCTTGATCCAGGCTGATGAACCTTGTGGGGCCAGACTGGGTAAGTGTACATTCCCTGAGACCCTGCATAGGACTAGACTACATGATAGTAAGGCTGTGTGGATTTGTATGGGGCAGGAATGGAGGTATTGCAACCGATATTCTCTGTCTTCTTGCAGACACCATAGCCATCATCTACATAAGGGTGGGTGTATCCTATGATTACCAACCCTGATGTGTGTACCATGACTCCCCTGATGAAGAGGGATCTGAAACGCGTCGGGAGGAATGCATCAGATGACATGGTGGCGACTATAAAGTACTGAGCCCTGAGCAGCCTGGGCAACATCAATGAAAGGTTGATCCAAGTCTATGTGGACTCACTTCATGTGAAGCGGTGGAGTAACTTGGTGAGATCACTCTGATTTGGAGTGCATACTTTGTTTTTTTTCACCTATACATGTGGTCTGTGTACCATGAGGGGAGTGTATGAGCCTTGATATTGTACTTCCTGTAGGTAGGCAGACGCGACTAGAGACATAAGCCAGTATTCCTAGGTATATGGACGGGATCTGGATTTGGCTCTGTTAACCCCTTGTAAAAGTGTGAAGGGGATTACTCACAGCAATACACAGTGTTTTGCACTGTCACTTTTGCACGACTTTCTGTTTTTGTTAGTCTAGACGGTAGTTTTTTTAACATTTGAGTTTATTAAAAGTTATATTTTAAGTTCTCTTTTTATCTATGCTATTGCTTTAATTCGACCTAGCAGAGCCCCACGTGTATCGCCAAAAACATTGGCTTCGTCAGGGGATAAGAAAGAACTAACCTTTGTCCTCCTATATAGTGATATAACAGGTGCAGGTATTTAATTAATGATATACAAAAGAGTACCTGAAAAATGAGAGGCGGAGGGACGCATGTGCCAGACACCGACCTCATTCCAATGTTAATCTCCATTGTGTGGCGCCAAATATGGCTTGCGGAGAAACTATAAGTCAGAGCATCAGAATCTACAATCTGAACATAGCCCAACGCTGCCTTGACAGTCATTGAAGAATGTGCAAAACTCCTTGTGACACCTCCAAGCCCTAACTACAACCATTTTACAGCCATTTTACAGTACAAGCTCTCCCTTGACTTATATGGGGTTCGGAGATTGGGGTCAAGTTCAAGTCAAGTCCGGTTCCCAAATGAAACTTTTTTAAACTTCGGTCAAACCCGGTGAACCCGAATTTCCACTGGTCTGCTCATCTCTACTCATTTCCCTTACCCTATTATTTGTGTGAAATAAATCTTTGCACTTTTTCTGCATTGTTGCATCCCCTTTTCCTGTTCTTCACGTCAATCAAAATTTGTAGCTACACCCCTACTATTTTTCATTACATGGTGTGTGATATTGTAGATAGTGTAACTCATGTTTTTACTGCTCTTTCCTGCTTTGCATGAGTATGAAATAGATTAGCTGTTCACTCCAGATATCTGCAGAGGACAAGTTTATGTTACTATGAATAGCATGTGAGAATATGCACGGTCCACCAACAAATTCCCATTATGGATTGCTTTCTTTTTCCATGTACAGGACTTTGTATGCTAGGTTTTATACAATATCCTTCTTATGAACTTAATTTTACCCAGTTTCTTGGTTTCTGGCTTTTAATGAGAATCTAGAGCTAGAATTCTGCATAAATTCAGGTGCATCTCAATGAATTAGAATATCAAAAAGTTAGTTTTTTTTTACGGAAATGCAATAAAAAAAAGGTGAAACCCATATATTATATAGAGTCATTACAAACAGAGTGATCTATTTCAACTGGTTATTTCTGTAAATGTTGATGATTATGCTCACAGCCAATGAAAACCCAAAGGTCATTATCTCAGAAAATTAAAGTAGGGAGGATGAAGGGTTAAAAACTGTGCTGCCATATTACACGATACATCAAAGGATGAATATAATATTGATTTATTAGTCAACGCGTTTCAGGGCTCCCAGAAATGCCTTGAAACATGGCAATATCATATTGATTTGTCCTGAGCAAAGAGCCGAGCCCTGAAACGTGTTGACTCATATATATATATATATTATATTCACTCTTTGATGTCTCGTGAAATATGGCAGCACGGTTTTAACCCTTCATCCTCCCTACTCTATATGCATCACACTTGGGACTGCAGCAGTCGTGATATGCTTTTATAGTGGTTGTGACTCTCACAATCACACAAGGTGAAGCCTCTGATACCTATTTAGGTATATTTTATCTCTCAGACCCTTCAAACTCCCTACTTTAATTTTCTGAGATAATGACTTTTGGGTTTTCATTGACTGTAAGCCATAATTATCAACATTAAAAGAAATAAACACTTGAAATAGATCACTGTGTGTAATGACTATGTAATATACCGTATTTGCCGGCGTATAAGACGAGTTTTTTAACCCCTAAAATTCTCCTCCCAAGTCGGGGGTTGCCTTATACGCCGGTCAGGCGGGGTACTGAGGAAAAAAATGCCAGCATCGGTCCGCCGTGCATAATATAAGGCCCCCCCCCCCCCGAAAATGAGCGGTGGCAGGTGGCAGGCAAGAAAAAAAAATGGTACTCACCTGCCTCTGCCGTCCATGTCTTCCGGAGCTTCCCGCTGCCACCACCGCTGTGTACATAGCCGCCGGGTGCCATAGATGTACGATCAGGAGGCTGCTGGTGTCTGATTGGCTGAGGGATTACCGTACATCTCCTGAACGGAGGTAACTGCGCCGCTCAGTGTGTATGTACGGTAATGCCAGGGCCAATCAGACGCCAGCAGCTGCCTGATTGGCTGATGGCTTATTATCGTACAGCTACGGTGCCCGGCTATGTACAGCGGCGGTGGGGGTGGCGGTGGTAAGCTCCGGTAGGGTCCGGTGGCACAGCAGTGGCACAGTGTGTCTTACTGTGTGTGTGTGTGACTGTGTGTGTCTGACTGTGTGTGTGTGTCTGTGTGTGTGTGACTGTGTGTCTGTGTCTGACTGTGTGCGTGTTGTGTGTCTGTCTGACTGTGTGTGTGTGTGTGACTGTGTGTGTCTGTGTCTCACTGAGTGTGTGTCTGACTGTCTGTGTGTGACTGTGTGTCTGTGTCTTACTGAGTGTGTGTCTGACTGTCTGTGTGTGACTGTGTGTGTCTGTGTCTGGCTGTGTGTGTGTCTGACTGTGTGTGTCTGACTGTGTGTGTCTGACTGTGTGTGTCTGACTGTGTGTGTGACTGCAGAGGAATATTGGGGGTTGATGGAGGCTGTACTCCCCCCCCACCACTGTAATACTAGAATATATGGAGGACTACGGGGGTGCATTACACTATATGGAGCACAATGGGGTGCATTATATTATCTAGGGGACTATGGCGTGCATTGCACTATATGGAGGACTACGTTGGTGCATTACACTATATGGAGCACAATGGGGTACATTATATTATCCAGAGGACTATGGCGTGCATTGCACTATATGGAGGACTACGGGGGTGCATTACACTATATGGAGCACAATGGGGTACATTATATTATCTAGAGGACTATGGCGTGCATTGCACTATATGGAGGACTACGGGGGTGCATTACACTATATGGAGCACTATGGGGTGCATTATATTATCTAGGGGACTATGGCGTGCATTACACTATATGGAGGACTACAGGGTGCATTATAATATATTGAGGACTTTGATGATGCATTATAATTTATGGAGACAATTATACTATATGGAAGCCATTATAATACTTAGAGGGCTCTGTGGGAGCATGATAATACTTGAAGGGGTATGAGGGAGCCTCTATACTTTATGCAGGGCTATTTTAGGGCTGTGTGGTGGCCATAATACAGTGTGAAGAGATGTAGGGGTCATTATTCTATATGTGGGTCCATTATATTGTGTGGGGGTCATAGTGGGAATCATGCCATAGAAGAGGGGGTAGTCTTATACAGCGAGTATATCCCAAACTCCATATTTTAAGTGGAAAAGTTGGGGGTCGTCTTATACGCCCAGTCGTCTTATACGCCGGCAAATACGGTATGTGTTTCACTTTTTGTATTGAATTGTTGGAATAAATTAACTTTTTGATGATATCCTAATTCATTGAGATGCACCTGTAATTCCTTATAGAAGGGGGCCAATCAAAGTTTGTTTTTTGTTTTAGTTTTTTACTCCAATCAAGTAATCTTTGTTAATATAGGAAAGCCCTTTTTGGTACAGTATATGTCAGTTTGTGTCTTTTAGGCTACATTTCCATGATGAGCTTTAAGAAAGATGCATTGTCTTACAGTTCCAGCCAAGTTGATGGGATTTTATAGAGAACTCATGTTGAGCCCCCTAATCGCCTAGAGTGGGGGCTGCATGGGCTCGTGGACCCCAATTGAGTTGTCTGGTAGTATATTGAGGTATCTGTTTCTACCTAACATGTGTTTGTCAGTATAGGTGCCTTAGTATTCATGAGGTATCCTCATGATGGATGGTAAAGGGTTAAGAGTCCCTGTTGTGAGGTAACAGAAGCAGATGATCGCTGTGATTGGCTGTCCTGCTTGTCTGATAAGTTTGCACCTGATTGGTTTGAAAAGTGCGGGAGAGTGGAGTAGTTATGCCCCGCCCACAGGAATTTTCAGTCAGTGTCTCTGAGGAGACAAAGAACAACGCACTATGGAAGACCTCCTGTTTAGCCAATAAAAAATCCTCCTGGGCCTGTTGTTACCATAGACGCTGTATGGTATAGTCACAGGAGGTGTCTGCGGTTTGACGGGCCAGTGGTTCTGGCAGGCAAAGACAGATGAAAAACGGCCATGGAGGAACTGATACATCACAGGCCGGAGCTTCACAGCATTCCTAAATATCACAGGACGTCCTGGTGGCGGGATCTCATCAGGAGACAGCCGGCGGGCGGCGGACAAAGTCAGAGATGCCGGTATGCCCCCTTTCACTATGGATTGGGGTGACCGCAGGCACCCACACGCTGCAGCAGTGGCACTGGGATGTCACCGGGGCTAGAATGGGGCACAGGCCAACAGAGGGTCACTCCAGGCCCATCCACAGACACCCCAGCACCACAGCAACTAAGGCCTGGGCTTCACAGGAGAATTTCCCAGGCGAGGACACCGGGGAGTCCATGATTGTGAATCCAAGGGCCCAACATGGGTCCACGGACAGCAAACTACAGATCCCAACTACAGAGGATGAAATGAGTGAGATTTTATCTATAGATAATGCTGGTAATGATGTTCTGTTTGCTCACAGTTTACATGAGACAGCAGTGAGAGAAGCGCTGGCTGGCAATCTCCAAGCCTAAGGGTACCGTTACACGTCGCAACATTGCATGCAATTTCACTTGCAATTTGCTGGTTGCAGTGAAATCATGGACACATTGTTCTATTTTGTTGCCGTGTACAACTGGAACAATGTGTCCATGATTTCACTGCAACCAGCAAATTGCCTGTGAAATTGCATGCAATGTTGCGACGTGTAACGATACACTAAGACAGATCTTCCTGCTTCAGCTATGGTAGGTTTTCTGGAATAACAGAGACCCTGCTAAAAGATGGCATCTAGGTAAAATATTCCCCCTTGGTTTTCATTTAACTAGTGCTATGAAAGACAAAATATGGCAGCATGATTAAATTGATAGTTTTTTCAATGCTGCCCAATTTTAATCCTGTAATTACGGGTGTTAGGAAGGAAGAAAAGTCAGATTTGAATGTGGATAGGAGACTTCCATGTATGTCACTGTGCTGGCTTATTCCAGCACCTTGATATTATTCTCAATGTATATAGAAAACATGGGGGCTCAGCATGGCTGAGCTATGATGAGGCATTTCAGTAGAAAGTAGCAGTACATCCTAATGTATGTAGGGGGTTGAAGTCTTTGGATAAATTTGATGTTGCCCCAGCAGCACAATGCTCTAAGGATGGCATCTCAATAGCTGCTGAAGACAAGTATATGTTTTTCATTTAATGATGCTGGTGTACATGGCCGATTACCTGCCATTTTCACACTAATGCTCTTATTGCAGCAGAGCGCACCTGGCTTCACAATGTTTTAAGGAACAGGGTGCCGCCTCACATCTTATCGGACTCCGTGATACTAATGCAAAAGGGACGCATACCAGTGAAGGTGTCGGTAGTGCAGCCATGGTTAGAAATTTTTTCCTGATCTGGCGGAAGCGCAAATAGTAACAAGCGGATTTGAGCAGGGTTTTCTCGTTCCTGCGTATTGGGGTTCGGGCTGTCGCTGTTATGATGATTTGGCATCCGTTTTTGTAGTTCTCAAGAAAGAGGCTGGGGTTTTTTCGAATCTTCTATCACTTATTGTAACCTGTTGATCCTTCCTTGAATGATGAGGTGTCCTCGGATTTGGCATCGGTATCTTATACATTAATTGCTGTGGAGGTTGAAGTATTGCAAAAAATGCAGGGGACATTCCCTGATGGCGTATGCTGATATTAAATCAGCATTCCAGATTTTGCCAGTTACCTTGGCGGGTTTTAACTCTTTAGGTCTTCTTTTTTAGCAGATGTCTTGTCGTTGATAAATGCTTGCCGTTCGGCTTTGCGCTCTCGTTTTTATCTTGAAGCTTTTGCGTTATTTTTACAGTGGGTCACAGAGTTTACGGTTTGGTCAAATGGCATTTTGCACTGCCTCGACAATTTTCGATTTTTCAGCCCAAGTGATTTGTTGGAGTGCATCTGGGTAGTGTTGAATTTCCAGGATATTTTTGGATGCTTTTAGGATCCCATTGGCCATGGAAAAGTCGGTTGGACCTTTTTGTGTCCTTGACTTTTTTGGGAATCATTCTCGATTCTGAGTTCATGATGGTGCTCCTTTCTGAAGAAAAAGTGGAATGCTTGTGTGCAACATTCAGCAGGTGTTAGATAGAAAAAAGGTTACCCTTCAGGGGGCTGCAGTCCTTATTGGGTAGCCTTAACTTTGTGTTGCAGATTATGCCCATGGGGAAGTTTTTTTTTTTTTTTTTTGTAGGTACCATTACAATAATAGGAAACAGCTATCCTTGCATTTTGCACACATCCGAATCACTGGGGATATGCGTGTAGATATACTGGTTTGACTGCAATTATTCCAAGAGTTCAATAGGAACTGCTGCTTTCAGGCCCTTTTTATTTCCTCAGTGAATCTGGGCCTGTTCATAAATTCAGTTACAGAAGTTGATTTTGTTGTGCGGTTCGGAAGGCTTTGGGTTTTTTCCCCCTTCTCTGCCAGTCAAGGGGTAGTCAGCAGCCGTAATGTGGTGAATAAAGTAATGGCTGTATTAGTCGTGGTGACAGTCTGGGGTCTGTAACTGCAACTGGCAACTAAAGGAATATCGTTATTGTCTTACAGGCCGCTCTTGTCAAGTTACTCTTTGAGTGTTCGGTATTAGCGACAATCTTGCGGCAGCTAATGCTGCGAGGTCCAAGGCCCTGGCTTTGGAGTAATTTCTTGCGTCAAGTGAAATTTTCTCTTCCCATTAAGGGGTGGAGTCGATACATGCCTTACTAGACATCAAGCAGAGCAAGTGTGGAATCTATACCAGAGCTAATGTACTGTTGTATCAGCAAGTCTTTAACACCAGTAACATGGGCTGTAGCTTGGAGAGATTGAGTACATTTTTGTGCATTACAGCAGCTTCCTGTCTGTTGGTTCATCCAAGGTTGGCCTTAAGTTTTTTCAAGGCTTATTGGCTAAGGGTTTCAGCCATGCCAGTTTATATAAATCTGTAGCAGGTATTTTTGTTCTTCCTGAAGTTACATGGAAAATTCTCCTGATTATCATTGTTTCCTGTTAGACAATTTCTAAATGGTATGAGAATACAGCACTTCCGGCCAGACGGAAGGAGACCTATATCCCTTGATCTATTGGAATACAAATACGAGCTGTTTTGCGTTATGTTTCTTTGGTGAACTTGAGATTTTTTGTTTCAATCCTGTTTTTCTTTAGCGTTCTTTGGAGAGTTTATCACTGGCGAATTGAGTTGCTTTTGTCATAACTGTTCTTTATTGAAAAGATATATTTGCATAAACAAACAAGTACAATGGCAAAAAACTGCCGCAAGTAAATATCCAGTACCCAGACTGGAACATAGGCTGGAACATATGAAAAATCAAGCTATAAGGTCAACAAGGGAATGGGGGGGGGGAGGGGAGGGGAGTAAAGAAGAAGAAAGGAGGGGGGGGGAGAAGGAGGGAACTAAGATGGGGCAAGGGAACAGCAAGAGCAATCGAGAGGTAAAGGGAGAGAAGGGAGAGACAGAGCAGATGCAAAGAAAGAGAGGAGCCCTCCGACCCCGTTCCCCCCCTGCGCTCAACTCAGGGCCCCCTGAAGCAGAGGAATCACCAGAGGGTGCAAGGCCCAGCGATCCCACGCCTCGCTCACATATCTCCTATGACCAGACTCCATAGTGAGATAGTATTCATACGTGAACATAAGATTCAGCCTAGCTGTAAGGTCACTCATAGCCGGAGGAGAAGAAGAACGCTAAGCAGCCGCTATACAAAATCTCGCCGCAATCAGAATAAAGGTGGCCACCAGCTGGGTCACCGGAGGAAGCCCCTCTAAACCAATGTGCAACAAAGCCATCTGCGGGGAGAGGGGGACGGACTCCTCCATGACGGATCTCATGAGACCCTCCACTAGGGTCCAAAATTGGGCAATGCGCGGACACAGCCACCACACATGTGCCAAAGTACCCCTCTGTCCACAGAGCCTCCAACAGAGGGAAGACGCCCCATCCCCAAAGGCCGCGACCCGCACAGGAGGAAGGTACCATCGCAAGTGAAGTTTCTTTAATTGTTCTACGTGATTGATACACTTAGTTGCCCGTAGCACAGTATGGGTCGCCGCTTCCCATTGCTCCTCATCAGCTGTAAAGCCGAGGTCCTCTTCCCATCTCGCTCTATATGTTAGGTTTGAGGATGGCTCTTCATCCAAGAGGCCCGCGTATAAAGCCGCAAGGCTCCCACAGGGAGAGTGCTGCGCCACCAGCAACGAGCGGAGTGGAGACGGTCTTGGGGATGACCACCAAATCCTAACACGTCTAGGGGACATAAAATGGGCGACTTGACACAATTGGAAGCATGAACGCCGAAGGGATAAAGCTCTGGCCTCCAGATTTCCTCCAGAGATCAGACCATCGGGACCTACCAGGTCAGCTATGGTCTTTAGACCCTGAGCTGACAAATCAGCTATTCTCAGGGACGGGATATGCAGATGCAGAGAATCCAGAGGGACCTCCGCAGCCGGGATCCTCGTCCACTCCTTCGGCGCATGCCTCCACACCCGAACTACCGCTGCCATCGTACCCAGCTGTCCATGAGACTCCACCGGGCCCAACGATTCAGCCACCAATAAACTCCGGAGAGACCCCCCTCTAACTTGGGCAGCCTCAATTCGCGCCCACCCCAAGTGTGCCTCGTCCGTTCACCATATCCTCGCAGTCTCCAGCAGCGCAGCTCTATAGTATGAGATTACATCCGGGACTCCCATTCCCCCTTTCGTCATTTTAGGATACACAACTTTTCTCTGAACCCGTGGACGTCCCGATGCCCAGATAAAACAGTTCACCCCCCTCTGAAGTTGGGACAGAAGCCGCGTAGTAAAGACTAGAGGAACACATCTAAAAAGGTAAAGAAGTCTCGGGAGCCAAGTCATCCTAAACAACTGGATTCGGGCGATCCAGGAGAGTTGTCGAAGCAGCCGGGGGGTCCGTCGCCTTCCCCAGAGTCTTCGAAAAAGGGTCCACGTTACTTTTTACCACTTCCGACGAGGTACACAAGATAATTCCCAAATAGGGAATACCCTCAGGGACCATCGGAACGGGAGAGATCGCTTAAGAACATCCGCCAGAATCCGAGAGATATTTACCGGATAGATCAGTGACTTGGCAGCATTTAGTTTATAAAATGAAATCTGTGCGAACGAGTCCAGCAGAGTGAGGGCCCGCGGAAGAGAAACTTCTGGATTGGAGCAGGAGATGATAATGTCATCAGCGTATAGGCCGACAACATGCCTCTCCCCTCCCACCTGTATTCCCTTCAAGATTTGGTCCGAGCGGAGAGACGCAGCCAACGGCTCTATCGCCAGGGCATAGATCAGTGGGGACAGGAGGCAACCCTGCCTGGTCCCATTGGTGATCCTAAAAGGATCCGAGAAGTAGCCCGAGGCGAACACTCTGGCAGAGGGGTTGGAGTACAAACTCAGAATCGCTGCTAGGATAGGGCCATCAAACCCAAATTCCCACAGGACCCTCTATAAGTATCCCCAGTGCACCCTGTCGAAGGCCTTCTCAGCATCCAAGGACAGGAATGCACCGGGGAGACCACTCCTCTCTACCAGCTCAATCAGGTCTAGCATCCGCCTCGTGCCATCCCTCGCCTGACGACGAGCCACAAACCCCACCTGATCCGCTCCCACCAACAAGGGGACCACCTCCGCTAGCCTCAAGGCCAAGAGTTTAGAATAGATTTTCACATCCGTATTAAGGAGTGAAATTGGGCGATAGCTGTCGGGTCTCTCCGGATCCTTACCAGGTTTTGGAAAGGTAACAACCGTTGCTTCCAGGGCCGGCGACGGAATAGTCCCCGCTGCTCTCCAACTGTCAAATAGGCGTAACAAGAAAGGGGACAGAGACTTGTCAAAGCTTTTATAATAACCATTATTAAAGCCATCAGGTCCCGAGGCTTTGCCCACCTTCAGGGACGAAATAACTTCTTCTATCTCCTGTCTTTGTGAAGGAACGGTTCAAAGCGTCAAGCATGTCAGGTGGAACTTTGGGGAGCTTCAGGCCCCTCAGATACCCATCAATCAGTTCAGTCGTTGGCTGAGGCGTCCTAGAGTCCAGGTTTAAATTGTACAGAGAGGAGTAATACTTGGCAAAGACCTCCACAATGAGTCTAGGGTCTCTGACCCTACCGCCCGTGGAGTCCTTCATGGCCGTTATGGTGGATTGCAACGTCCGTTTCGTAAGTCGTCTGGCAAGAAGTCGCCCCGCTCTATCTCCCATCGCACAATATGAGGTTTTCATCTTGCGGAGACCCACTTCATACTGTCTCAACAAAAGAGATCGAAGTTGGGTGCGGAGTGTCGTAATCTGCGTGAGTAAGGTCGGGGAAGGGCTTTTCTTGTTAGTCGCTTCGAGTTTTTGAATCTGGTCTACCCAATCCCGTCTCTGTGCATCCCTGGCTCTCCTACAGCGCGCTGCAATCTGAAGCAATAAGCCCCTGAGGGTCGCTTTATGAGAGGCCCAGAGAGTCTCATCTGTGACCTCACCATTATCATTAATGGCAAAGAAAGACTCTATTTCTTCCCCTATTTTTGCCAGCAAATGTTGGTCCAGGAGGAGGTCCGGACCCAATCTCCACTGCCGCGGCCTTCCTTTCCCCCTTCCCTGGGCCACCTCCAACGACACTGGAGCATGGTCAAACCATGTAATCACCCCCACTTCTGCCGACCGGCTCACCTCCAGAGATCCATCATCCACCAGAAAAAAATTGATTTTGGAATAGGATCCATGGGGGCCGGAGTGGAAGGTGTAATCACGTTCCCCGGCGTGGAGGTACCGCCAGATGTCGTGAAGGCGGAACTCCCGAGCGAGGGGGAGGAGATCCTTACAAGGACGGACCGAGGGTGCCGATGAGTCAAGGTGGGACTCCATCACCTTATTAAAGTCACCGCACAGGATGACATGTCCACACGCCTCCTCCTGCACTTTGGAAAAGAACGACCTCAGGAACTTCATCTGAGCCAAATTTGGGGCATAAACAGTCGCCAGAGTGTAACATACACCAGAGATCTCACAGACCACTATCACAAACCTCCCTGCGGGGTCCGCAACCACCTTCTTAGGTTCAAACTGCAAGCCTGAGCTTATTATTAAGCATACCCCTGCCTTTTTTGTGTCGCCATTGGAGAAGTAAATATAAGGGTACCTAGGATGAGAAAGCCTCTCATTGTCACCCGCCAGTAGATGCGTCTCCTGCACGCACAGGACATCCGCCATGGTACGGGACGCCTCCCTCCACAAAAAGGACCGCTTGGCAGGCGAGTTCAGGCCTCTGACATTGAGTGACACAATTTTAAAGCTCATAACGGGTATACACTTCGCCGCCGGCCAGCCCCGAGCTCATGATAATGCAGAAGGAGAAGTCGGGACCGGAGGGAAAGAAAGAACTCAGACAAAGTTAAGAAAGGATGGGAACAAGAAAACCGAAAAGGGGGGAAAAGAGCGGGGGGGAGAGAAAAAAAAAAAAGAGAGTGAAAGAAACCTGGTGGGGTCACGGGGGTAGGGGGGGAAACAGAGAGAAAAGTATCAGAGGGGGGGGGAAGAAGGAAGGGGAACCGAAGAGGAATGGGTGAAAGGAGGTAAACTAACACCAGACAATAACGAGGAAGAAAGAAAGGGGAGAGTGGCGGAGGAAGAGAAAGGATAAAAACCAAGGGAACAAAGATGGGGACACAGGAAACTTTTACACTAATGTAAACCACAATTTGACCAGACAGGCAGTAATAACTGGTCTCATAGGGGGAGTATTCAACCAACAGACCCGTCCAGAGGGACAAACCCACTGGCCGGGTAGCGGAGACACACACACCGGAGCCTCCTATGAGGGAGCCCCCGAGCGTGAAAAGGCTCCGCACAGTGGGAAAAAAAAAATCCAGAGGTCAACACGGGCAGGCCAGCTCATAGTGAAATCCGGCAATCAATGCGGACGAACATCTTTCTTGAGCGGCTCTCCATCTCCCTGGGGTGCCGGGGAACGAGGGGAAGCTTGTCCCAAGGATGACAAGTTCCAAGCTCTTAGTGTTCTGCGTACATACGAGGGGGGGGGAAAGAGTGTCTAGTACCCTTATATCGAAAATCCAGAGATACAGGAGAACCCCAGCTGTACTGGATCCCTTTCTCTCGCAGAAGCTGGCAGCTAGGTGCAAATTCCCTACGCCTTGAGAGGGTGCCTGGGGAGAGGTCAGGGTACACTGAGACCTCCTTGAATGGTGTTGGCAGAGACGGACCAGCTCTCATAGCTCGCAGGAGGAGATCTCTGGTCCCGGTGCGAACAAAGCTAATCAGAATGTCTCTAGGAACTTCCCTAGGAAGCTTAGCCGGTTTAGGGAGTCTATATACTTTTTCGAACTCCAGAGCCTCCAAGGAAGCCCCTGGAAGAGCCGATGATAAGAAGGAGGCAACGGTCGCAGAAAGATCCTCACTGTCCTGGGGCTCCACTACCCCCCGCAGTTTCACATTGTTCTTCCGGATCTTATCCTCCAGGTGACAAAGGCTGGATTGTACAGACCCCATCTCCTTATCCAGTGCTGAGTAGCTGTCCGCCAAGTTGTTACGAGCGGATGCATACTCAGCCATCTTATCTTCAATGTTTGTTGTTCTTTCACTAAGTGTAGCCATGTCAGCCCTTAAATCTCCTATAAGGCTCCGCATTTCACTCATCATAGAGTCCTTCAGAGACCCCAGCATATCTTGCAGGCATCTTTTAGAGATAGGGGAATCCTCCCTTCTCATCTTATCCCGCTCCTCAGAGCTGCGGGGAGAGTGTGCAGAGGGGTGGGGGGACCCAGCAGAGTTTTCTGCAGTCGGCGCCATCTTATCAAGAGGCGCACGCTGACCCCCTGCAGAGAAAAAATCTGTCACCTTACTGTCGGTGTCTCGGCGCCGGGAGGAAGCCCGCGGCATGTCCGGGAGGTGAGGATGATGAGTGCCTGTCACAGAAGTCCGGGTGAGATCCGGGGAAGCTGTTAGAAGCCGCGATGCTGGCCTGCACGTCGGAGCCTCCTCAGAAAGCGTCCGGCGCCATCAGCAGCAGGACACGCCCCTTGAGTTGCTTTTGTAAGTATCGCTGATCAGATTTGTTTTCAGGGATGTGTCTGTCTCCAGGAACAGAGTTGCTCTTTTGGTTCACAGGTCCCAGACGGACCAGATTGGGTAGAGTGGGACGTTTAACCTTTGTGCCTTCCCAGGATCTGTGATGTTCCACTTTTTAATGTACACAATTGTTTGGCATTTCACCAGGCGTTCGATGGCCTAATTTTCATGCTTGGGAACGGTGATCCATTAACTAGGTTTCAATTTAATTCGGTATTACAGCGCTTTTTATCCAAATTGGGCTTGGGAGATTGCCAAATTTTGTCTCATTCCTTCCATATTGGGGCAGCGTCTGAGGCAGTTAGGTTGAGTTTTTGGGAGGATAAAATTTGGAACATAGTGAGGTGGGCTCCAGGGAGAGCCAATTGTAGTTTCGACCAGATGCCCTTGTTTAATCTCTAGGTCTCTTTCACAGGCAGAAGGACAGTATGGATTCTTGGACATTCATTTGTCTACTGTTCAGAGAAGAGGGCCCAAGGGCGGATTATACAGACAATCTTTCATTTTGACCGCTCTAAAATTGGTCTTTGGTGGTATGACCTCAGCGGAAGGAATTATGAGACATTATGCTTTTCTTTTCAAAATCTTGCTGAACACTTTCCTCCTCCTGGATCTTTTAGTTACCCATCTCGCCGGGAACGATCTTGGAAGGATATGTACACAGGATATGTTGTAGCGATTTCACCACGACTTGGAGGTTATCAAGCTACCCTAAAGTGACCTTAGCCTTTTCTAAAGTAGTTCCGCGCTTGATTTGGTCTACTGGGGAAGTTTTTTGCCTGTGGCCGACAGATTTTCATATCGACACATTGATATGGAGGTTTTTTTTACCGGGCCTATATCAGAAAGATGGGGTGCATCTGGATTCTGTCATATCGGATATATTTGACATGGGTATCCGGTCGACAAGAGAAAAATGGATGAGGGGTTTGGGGGGTGACCACAATGTAACAGTGTGACCGTTTGGGGAAAGTTCTATTTTCAAGTCGGTCTTTATAATGGACTTTACAAATTGGAATTTAATGAGTTGAAAAAACATTATTTATGAAAAAATGTTTTAATTAATATGTATGGATTATTTATTAAAGGTAACCCTATTAAAAGCCTCTCGGCCATTTCATGTCAACCAATGCCTGGTGTTATTATTATATCATCTGTGTAGCTTATAATATTAGAGTTGGGGCCTGCGATCCCATGCCCACTGTGTTTTTATTTTACTCACTATAAATTAACCTGCGTTTTTCAGGTCAGCAACTTGTCTCTTGTGGTATGCGAAATTCTGTAATATTATGTCATTTGCTGCAGTTGCAATATTTTCAGCAATCATGTTTCAACCACATCAGGAAAAGTTGTCATTGTGGCCCTAGATAAAACGACTCTCTACTAAACATCACCTCCTTCGACAATTTGAGAAGAAATGTGCCGTTTGTTTTGTCAGCACATGCATTCATGGATCTGATGGTGGGTTTACACGTCCCGATATCAGGGCGATATCGCAGGCAACGGCGCGGGAGCGCGCATTTTTTGAGCGCTTTTCCCAATATCGCATCGGCGGTTTACACGCTGCAATATTGGGAAACAACGTCCCTACGATGTGTACGCCCACCAACCCAGTAACGACCATTTAACATGGGAGTTAATGGGTGAGGTGCGAGTACACATCGTAGTTGGGCTGTTACACGCTACGATGCTGATACAACGGCCATGCGATATCGGGCAGTTGAATAGCACGCTCATTCAACCCCGATATCGTTTTTGGCATCGTTCCAGCATCGCGTTGTACGTTCAAACCGTAGAACGCGCGAACGATATCGGCTCCAACTCGCGAACCACGTGACTTTTTGTCGGAGTTGGATCGGAGTTGGACGCCGATATCGCGGCGTGTAAACCCGCCATGAGTCCCTCTCAATGGAAATCAAATGAACATTGTCTGCAATAGGATGAAACCATTTTCTGAAGCTTAATCTTTCCTTGCAATTTATTGTTTAATTGATTGCTATTTTCCATGTTTTCCTCTTCAGAATATTGAGCTCAAAGTGGAAGTTGAAAGCTTAAAACAAGAACTTCAGGAGAAGCATCAGCTCCTAGAGAAAATAAGGTAGTTTATCTGATTTATTGTGTGTACTGTACTATATCTGAAAAGAGACGTTTTCCACACTCTTGTTATCATTTCATATAACTTTTCATACCATTTGCCCATCTATAGCTAATCAACATGGACACAAAATGCCACATCACTTTGTTTTTTGGGCTGAACAGTGGCTCCTTGGTTGGCACTGTTTTCTTGCACTGAGGTCATTGGTTGAAATCTAATTAAGGGTACAGTTATGGCCACATTACACACACCAACTTATCTGTCCAACTTCTGAACAACTTACTGGTTGCAGTGAAATCATGGACACATTGTTCCATTTGTACACAGCCACAAAATGGAGCAATGTGTCCATGATTTCACTGCAACCAGTAAGTTGTTCAGAAGTTGGACAGATAAGTTGGTGTGTGTAAAGTGGCCCTTACACAATGCAATATTGCATGCAGTTTCACTGGCAATTTGCTGGTTGCAGTGAAATCATGGACACATTGCTCCATTTTGTTGCTGTGTACAAATAGAACAATGTGTCTATGATTTCACTGCAACCAGCAAATTGCAAGTGAAATTGCATGCAATGTTGCGTCGTGTAACGGTGCCCTAAGAATTTATATATGGGGTGTACATGTTCTCCATGTGTCCCATTCAGGAGTCACAAAAGCAAGCTGCTTTGGCAGATCTTGTCTGCCCGTACAGTGACTTCCTCAGGTCTCTTGAAATTACAATTACATAATAGAAATTAATAGACAGAAAATTTTGATTAGATGTAAATCTAAATTTATAATCCACAATAAATGACAATATGTGAGTAACCCTTTCAAAATCTCATCCAAGTGTACATTATCTGAACTCAAAGAACTTGCTCACTCATTGAGTATTTACACATTTTCCATGTATTTTTGCTTACCAAAAAACACCGGATTTGACAATTGCAGTATAATGAATGCAATTTTGTCTTTAAAGGGAACCTGTCATTTAAAGGGAAAAAAAACCCTGTATTAATCTGCACGCCCTCTATATATCGTATCTCCACTCACATGATATTGAAGTTCTCTCTGAAAACTGAAAGTGCTCTCATCTGATTGGTCTTTTCCTTTGCATAGATATATGTCTGTAGAAGGTTATATCATGTCCTTTTTGGTGTTTTTGAATAGCTCTCCCTCTAGCGGTTTTCCCCCTTGGGGGACAGGCACACTGTCGTGCATCAAACATGGAGCGTGATTGATGCACGACAGTGATGCGAGTGTGGTGCTAGTGTGGTGCGAGTGTGGTGCGTGTGGTGAGTGTGCCAGGCTGTATGTAAGTGTATGTGGTGCGAGTGTGAGGTGTGAGTGCGTGTGTGTTGTTTTTTTTCTCTGCTGTCCATGGTCTTGATGGACCACGGAACAGCATTAGTGCTGCTCGCCTGTATAATTCCTGCTATCCCCATACAGTTACAATAATGTTTCATTGCTGTGACAGCAGCAGTGCAGCAGTATTGTATGTATAATTTATTATTTTTTGCAAAGTTACACTTATCAGCTTGATTTGACATGTTTTTACCATGTCGGCTGTTCAGGACTTCATTCTGCACTCTGCTACCGAGGGGGTTTTAACCCGGTGAATACCTCTGGTATCAGTCTCTAGCACGCCTAAGGGGTTAACCTCTTTTCCCAAGGCACCAATTACATATTCAAAGCACCTGTCTTTAGTTATAAGACTGCAAATCCCTTGCTCTCTGGTATCAGCCGATGAGGAAAAGCCCAGACAGACATCAGGCAGTTTCATCAGTGTTAGGACCCAGTTAACAGAGATCGCCGCAACGTGGCAACTGGGTGAATTATCGATTTGGCCATTTCTATAATACCAAGTATCTCTACTTTTTCATTTTTCAGTTTTCTCTATTGTGAAATAAGTCTATGTCGAGTGCAACTATTTTATATTTGAAATAGAATTGTGTTTAGTTAGCACCTTCATAGACAGGACTGAGTGCAGCATTATAATGTGTATGTGTATGACATGGGTTCAACACCCGTTTGCTAGCACCTTCCTCACTCTAGTTGTGAGAGATGAGCTATTGCCCTCTGGTATCAGTCTCTAGCACGCCTAAGGGTTAACCTCTTTTCCCAAGGCACCAATTACATATTCAAAGCACCTGTCTTTAGTTATAAGACTGCAAATCCCTTGCTCTCTGGTATCAGCCGATGAGGAAAAGCCCAGACAGACATCAGGCAGTTTCATCAGTGTTAGGACCCAGTTAACAGAGATCGCCGCAACGTGGCAACTGGGTGAATTATCGATTTGGCCATTTCTATAATACCAAGTATCTCTACTTTTTCATTTTTCAGTTTTCTCTATTGTGAAATAAGTCTGTGTCGAGTGCAACTATTTTATATTTGAAATAGAATTGTGTTTAGTTAGCACCTTCATAGACAGGACTGAGTGCAGCATTATAATGTGTATGTGTAAGGGGTTAATCAGACGCTGGTGTGGAGCCCCAAGGAACGTGGGGTACTCGGTACCGGACCGGTCTGCTGCTGGGGATGTCACTGGTGGCTTGGTCCGGACCGTGTCCCTGGCTCAGCACAATAAAAGGGGGATTATTTACAAGGGAGATTGTCACGGGTGACGCCACCCACTTGATGCGGCCAGTAATGGGGGCCGCCGCTGCTGCAGAACCTCCGGGGGTGATGTGAGGGCAGCGGAGGTGGTATAGTTCCAGTGGGGGGAACTGTATCCCCCGGGGCAGTAAAGGGTTAAAGTCTATTGGGATTATAGATGGTGGAAGAGGGGTTGGAGGACACACACACTTACGTTTAGTTGATACTGTAATTCCATTCTTGTCCTGATGCTGCAGAGCTGACAGGCTGGATCTGCAGGGAGGAATTGTCTCTGTGCTGAATCTGGAGCAAAGGTCGCAATCAATACACAGACTCCAAAGTTGTTTTCCAAAGCTTTACTGCTGATATTATTGCAGATTATAGTCCACGGAGTCTGTAATGGAGCTGGGCTCTCTCCCCACACCCTGTCCGGGTCGTTGGCTTCCTTGTGCTGCACCGTGTGTGTGTCCTGAGCTGCTGCTTCAAGCTAAGCTGCTGGGATTCCTCACGTCTCTCTCTGTTTGCTGCTGGTACCACTTGGCTAGGCAACTTGGGTCCTCTATGCTGCACTGACCCCTCCGTGTTGCTTCACTCTGGTACTAGGGGGCATCTAGAGATCCCACTGTTCCTGGATTCGCTGTGCTGTGGGTGCCAGACACAGTACCAGATCCGGTGTCCGTCTCTCTGTGCGTACTTCTGGGGCAAGTGATGGTATCACTCCAGCTCCCAGACGTGTTCCTCTGTCTTTCGTTCTCCTGCTCCTCTGACCCTTGCTAGGTCTGCACTGAGCTAACTCTGCTCTGTGTCCTTTCCTCAGCCCTGCTCCGAGCTGAACTGAGCTCTCCCTCATGGGCAAGAGTCTATAAGGAGGCACGTGGTGCTCCCTCTATTGCCCAGAGGTGGTAGTGTTTGTCAGTGTGTAGTGGGGGAGAGAACCCATGTGATGTTACTGTGGCATATTAACCCATGGGGTGCCACATTCCCCCTTAGTTAAATACAGTACTCCGGGACTGTAGAAAAACAAGTAAACAACAATTAATATTGACATAGACATAAAAATGAAAAAGTACAAAAATCACTAAAATGTGAAAAACAGTTCGAAAGTCAAAAAGCAGTCTTTCCAGAGGTTTAGTCTATTGCCTCCGGGCTGATGAATATATACAAGAGAGTTCTTACCACAACCAGTCCGTGGTATATATGGTCCATAAGTAAATAAGAAGATTTCATAGTTCTTACAGGATAGTCTCTGTAGGTACTGGGCTTTTTAACGTTGCAATAACTATATACATTTGTCCACTGAATTCAACTTACCGTATATACTCGTGTATAAGCCGACCCGTGTATAAGCCGACCCCCCTACTTTTGCCCCAAAAATCTGGGAAAACCTATTGACTCGTGTATAAGCCGAGGGTGGACCCCAGCACAGTTATACAGCCCCCAGCAGTGTGGTATACAGGCCCCCCAGTGGTAGTATACAGCAGCCCCAGTGGTAGTATACAGATTCCCCAGCAGCCCCAGTGGTAGTATACAGATTCCCCAGCAGCCCCAGTGGTAGTATACAGGAGCCCCAGCAGCCCCAGTGGTAGTATACAGATTCCCCAGCAGCCCCAGTGGTAGTATACAGGAGCCCCAGCAGCCCCAGTGGTAGTATACAGCAGCCCCAGTGGTAGTATACAGGAGCCCCAGTGGTAGTATACAGGAGCCCCAGCAGCCCCAGTGGTAGTATACAGGAGCCCCAGCAGCCCCAGTGGTAGTATACAGGAGCCCCAGCAGCCCCAGTGGTAGTATACAGGAGCCCCAGCAGCCCCAGTGGTAGTATACAGCAGCCCCAGTGGTAGTATACAGGAGCCCCAGCAGCCCCAGTGGTAGTATACAGGAGCCCCAGCAGCCCCAGTGGTAGTATACAGCAGCCCCAGTGGTATACAGCAGGCCCCCAGGGGTACATATAGCAGCCCCCAGGGGGTACCCAGCAGCCCCCTGGGGGTACCAACAGCCCCCTGGGGGTACCAACAGCCCCCAGGGGGTACCAACAGCCCCCAGGGGGTACCCAGCAGCCCCCTGGGGGTACCAACAGCCCCCTGGGGGTACCAACAGCCCCCAGGGGGGACCAACAGCCCCCAGGGGGTACCAACAGCCCCCAGGGGGTACCCAGCAGCCCCCTGGGGGTACCAACAGCCCCCTGGGGGTACCAACAGCCCCCAGGGGGTACCCAGCAGCCCCCTGGGGGTACCAACAGCCCCCAGGGGGTACCAACAGCCCCCTGGGGGTACCCAGCAGCCCCCAGGGGGTACCCAGCAGCCCCCTAGGGGTACCAACAGCCCCCAAAAGCTGGCACTGTCCCCCCTTGTAAGGCCTCCCCCCCGCTACTTATACATTACCCTCCCGGTGTTCTGATCGGCGCCGCTCCTCGGTGCTGCGTCGCCGTCTTCATCCTCCCGCGCTGGCTGCATCCAGGATCTCCGGCGGTCGCGCGATGACGTCATATCGCTGCGACCGCCGGAGAACCCGGATGGATGCAGCGAGCGCGGGAGGATGAAGACGGCGACGCAGCACCGAGGAGCGGCGCCGATCAGAACACCGGGAGGGTAATGTATAAGCAGCGGGGGGGGGGGGGGGGGCCTTACAAGGGGGGACAGTGCCAGCTTTTGGGGGGGGCATATGCACTGCTTCCCCCTGCGCTGATTGACAGGGGGAAGCAGTGCATATATAATGAGCGGCCCCATGTGACGGGGCCGCTCATACAGCAGCCCCCCCCCGCCTCCTCCAGCCTCCACAGCCCCCACCACACAGCCCCCACCACACGGGTCTACCGTATAGACCCGTGTATAAGCCGAGGGGGGGACTTTTCAGCCCAAATTTTGGGCTGAAAAACTCGGCTTATACACGAGTATATACGGTATATTCAAACAACATATTTACATTATATTCTTAATTGCATCTTAATCTTTGTACCTAGCCGGTAACTGACCTTGGGTACTACGCTCTGATCTGCGCAATGTTGGTGGAGTTAGTATGAAGGTGTGAGTGGACGTGTACCTATTTGGGGTGCTTGGTGTTATGGCAGATGGAGGTCTGACTGCAGGACTGGCAAGTTCACTGGGACCAGGAATTTGTTCTTCCTCTTCGGATTCTACTTCCAGTTCTTCAAGTCTTGGGTCTTCTTCAGGTAACACGGGTTCTGGTAACACAGGGTCTGGTTTTGGGTCCATCATTGAAGGGAATGCAATCATTGGTACTACAACTGCTCCGTGGTAGTTGGGCCATGTTTTAGGAAAGTCTCCTAGTACCGTGTGGAATACTTCTTCTTTTTCTTTCTCTTGGATAGGTTGGACCTGTACGGGTTCCATGACTTCAGGTGTCTTCAGGGTTTCAGGACACAATTTGAGTTGATCACGAGATACGACTTGTGAAGTTCTCCCTTCATCTTTGCTTATCAAATAGGTTTTAACATTGTCTAGGTTAGATGGTAGGACTGTGTATGGGACTGCTTCCCACTGATTATCCAGTTTGTTTGTACGTCTCTTTCTCTTGAGAACTTGATCACCTTCTTGTAATGGCATTGCTTGAGCATGTCTGTTAAAAGTCTTCTCTTGTCTTGCTCTTGCCTGTTGTAGGTTTCTCTCTACACATTCTTGCACTTGGTGATACTGTTTCTGGCGTTTGGTATCCCAATCTGTTTCTTCTAATTCTGTATCTGGTTTTTCAACTCCCATTTCTAGATCAATTGGTAGCTTACCGGGTCTTGCACGCATAAGATAAGCTGGAGTGCAGTTTGTAGAACTCACGGGGACATGGTTGTATAAGTCTACCAAATCCGGTAATTTATCTGGCCACTGGTTTCTTTCTGATTCCGGTAAGGTCTTTAACAGTTCGATTACGATATGATTCATCTTCTCGCAGAGACCATTTGTTTGGGGATGATACGTCGTTGTGCGAATCTTCTTGCAACCGTACATATTGCAGAATTCCTTGAATAGTTCTGATTCAAAAGCTGGACCTTGGTCGGCAAGTACTTGTTCTGGGTAACCATGTGGTCTACAGAAATGCGTCTGGAATGCTTTTGCTGTCGTCTTCGCTGTCAAGTCTTTCACTGGTACCACCACTAAGAAGCGTGAGTAATGGTCCACGATGGTTAAGGCATAGACATAGCCTGACCGGCTTGGTGACAACTTGACGTGGTCTAACGCGACTAGCTCAAGTGGCTGCTTGGTTATTATTGGTTGAAGTGGAGCTTTCTGTAGATCCTTCCTTCTGAGGTTGCATGCGGCACATCTTCTGCACCATAGTTCAATGGATCCTCTCATGCCAACCCAATAGAATCTGTCTCTCAGGATTGCTTCTAACTTCTTCCATCCGAAATGACCTGCGTTGTCATGATAAGCCTCTAAGACCATTTGAATGTCTCGCTTGGGCACGATTATCTGCCAGACCAGTTCATGCGTCTTGGGATTGGTAAATCGTCTACAGAGCTTCCCTTGATGCAGGAACAACTTGCCTTTATCCTTCCATAGCTGTATAGCTTCAGCTGGGGCATTCTGTCCAGGGTGTGCATGTTGTTGCGTAAGCAGTTCTTTCACTAGCTTCACGGCTGGATCAGTATCTTGAGCTTCAGCCCATCCGTAGTGTCTTAACGGGTTAAGGTTTATTTCCTGTTTCTTTTGGTAGATGCCGGGTCGATAATCTTCTACCCTTGAACGATGAAAGGCCGGGAGTTCAATCTCTTCCAACCCTTCCGGTTCTTCTTCCACGTCTTTCAGGTGCGGCATCCGGGATAAGGCATCTGCGTTCCCATTCTTGCGGCCTGCCCGATATTTGATGACAAAGTTGTAGTTAGATAGCCGGGCTATCCATCGCTGCTCCAGAGCACCTAATTTCGCTGTGTCCAGGTGAGTCAACGGGTTGTTATCCGTGTAGATGGTGAATTCTGCACCTGCCAAGTAATGTTTAAAGCGTTCGGTTACAGCCCAGACCACTGCTAGTAGCTCTAACTTGAAGGAGCTATAGTTCTCGGATTTCGTTCTGTAGGCCGGAGCTTCCTGCTAGCAAAGGCAATAACTCTTTCTTTGCCTCCTTGCTTCTGCGACAATACTGCTCCCAGTCCCACGTTGCTGGCATCCGTGTAAAGAATGAATTGTTGATGGTAATCAGGATATGCCAGGATCTCTTCTCCCGTCAGCGCACTTTTTAGCTGATTGAAGGAATTTTCTCTTTCTTCATCCCACCATGCCAGGGAATTACAGTTTGAGGTCTTCCTGGACCGTCCTACCAGAATGTCTTGCAGAGGAGCTGCTAGCTTCGTGAATCCTCGGATAAATCTTCTATAATAGCCTACCAGGCCCAGGAATTGCCTCACTTCTTTTACATTCGTAGGTCTTGGCCAATCCCTTATCACTGTGACTTTATCAGGATCCGGTGCTACTCCCTCTGAACTCACGACATGTCCCAGGTACTGTACCTTTGGCTTGAGAAGGTGACACTTGGATGGCTTGATTTTCATGCCATATTTCAATAAAGCTTCGAACACTTCTGCCAGGTCTTGTAGATGTTGCTCATACGTCTTCGAGTAGACTATGACGTCATCTAGGTACAGGAGGACAGTTTCAAAGTTTTTGTGTCCTAGGCAGCTCTCCATCAGACGTTGGAAGGTCCCAGGTGCGTTGCAGAGTCCGAACGGCATACAATTAAACTCACAGAGGCCCATCGGCGTAGTAAACGCTGTCTTCTCCTTGTCGGCCTCGGCCACAGGAACCTGCCAGTACCCACTAGTCAGATCAAGGGTGGAAAAGTAGTTAGCAGATTTTAATGCAGCTAATGACTCCTCAATCCTAGGTAATGGGTATGCGTCCTTATGTGTAATGTGGTTAATCTGCCGGTAATCTACGCACATTCTCATGGTCCCATCCTTCTTTTTGACTAACACTAGAGGTGCTGCCCAGGGGCTACAACTGTCTCTTATCACCCCTGCAGATTTCATTTCTCTGAGCATATCTTTGGTGGTTTGGTAGTGAGCTGGTGGTAAGGGTCTATACCTCTCTTTTATAGGTTGATGGTTACCTGTGGGTATAGTGTGCTGTACCCCTTTGATCTGCCCAAAGCCTAACGGGTGTTTGCTGAATATCTGCTCATATTCTTTCACTACCCTGTATACTCCATGCTTGTGACGGGGAGGTGTAGAACTGGTACCTACATGCAACTTTTGGCACCAATCCTCCAGCTTCTCCTCTGAGCCATTGTCATCCGCCTGACATGACGGGTTCAAGGGCTCGGCGGCTGTGATGTTGTTGTTATCAACCGTGTACAACTTAGCCATGGTAGCATACTTTGGTAATGTGACCTCATCTTCTCCGCAGTTCAATAGGCGTAATGGCACTCTTCCCCTGTGTACGTCAACCACTCCTCTAGCAGTGAGTATGGTCGGTCTACTGTCTGAGTACACGGGTTCTACCAGGGCCTGATAATCTTGCCCTTTAATGCCTATTGCGGCTCTGCACCACACCAACATTTCAGTTTTGGGAGGAATTACAATAGGTATTGGGTCACTTACTCTGACACTGCCGATCTCACCTCCGGAGATTTCTACCTGCTGCTTCAACATCAGGGCTTTGATCTCTTTGTGCAGAAGCCTCTGTTGTCCAGTTCCGGCAGTCTCGGCGATTTGCTGCAAAACACTTAACACTTCGGAAAAACATTTCTCAATGACATTCATTCCTACCACCATCACGGGTTCACGGCCTCGCCGGTCGACATCTACGATTATAATACCCTGTTTCTGCAATTCTACCTTCCCAACCTGAATATTCATCTCTCTAAATCCAACCTTTGGTATCATCAATCCATTACCAGCCCACACTTCAAAGTTAAAGCCATCTGGCGCATTAGTAATGTCTGAATCAGCCCAGTACCTTTTATATAGAACATGTGGGATAGATGTTATTTGGGACCCAGTATCCAGCAAGGCACTGAAGGGAATGCCATCCAACACAATAGGGATCACCGGCTTTCCTCCCACGAATTTGTCATACCAGGCTGAGGGGCCTTGAGTGTTCATTCCTGGGGAGCGGCCCGCCTGCCCAGGGTATCGTCGTTTAAAGGACACTCTCGAGCAAAATGACCTGGTTTCTGGCAACGGCGGCAGACGGGCTGTCCATCTGGTTGGTAGCGATCGCTGGGTCGTCCTCTTGCTGCTGGGTATCTTCTGGGCCTCATCCACGGAACATCCTCTCTGCTGGTCGCCAACTCGATCTTGGGTGCAGGTTTTGACTCTCGCAGTTCCTTGATGACCTTGGCCATGGAGATCACGGTGTCTGTCAGGGCATCTAGCTTTTGGTTGATGGCTGCATTTGAGATATAGTCCCCGGCCTCAGCAGCAGTCGTTGACATAGCAGATGTCACTGGCGCTGCCGCCTGCTGAGGTGCTGCTGCAGTGTCAAGCACAGATGTTAATTCCCTTGGCTCTTCCAGCTGCTGCAGACGGATAGCTCTATCTTTCAGCTCAGTAAATGTCATGTCAGGGTTCTGCAGCAGTACCATGCTTAACTGTCCTCGATGGGAAGGGGAATGGAGGCCCTCAATAAATTGGTCAAATAGCATTTTATCAGCTCCCGGGGCTAAAGCAGGTTCTGCCAGCTTAAGGGCTTTGAGTGCTTCCTGCAAGTTCAAGGCAAAGTCTCTGGCACTCTGTTTAGGCTTCTGGTGGCATGCAAAGAACCTCATCTTAGCCCGGGTATCAGCAGCAGATTCAAACGTTGCTTTCAGTCTAGCTGCTAGATGCTCTACAGTGTCCTTATCTGTGTCCAGCCAGGACGCCACCTCACGCCGTGCATTGCCCGTTAACTGCCCCATTATCATGCCTACACGCTGGGCTTCAGTGAGGGGATACATCACATAATACTCTTTAATCTTTTGCATAAAGTCAGTTAGTGTATGAGGCTCACCGGAGTATTGGGGCAGCCACATTGCCCCTGGAGTATACGGCATCAGGAATGGCATTATGGATGCTGTTCCTTGCGCCGCTGCACCGCCGGACGGTACTGGCTGACCCGGCGCTGCAGCTCCATCGGCTACTCCGCCGCCGTCTTGTGCATCGGCCTGCGACATCTTGGGCCCCCTTAGTTAATATGCGCCCTCCGTCTTCCGCTTCCGTCCGGATGTCTCTGGGAGGTTCCGGGGCGCAGCAGGGATCTCCTTCCCCGCCGGATGTCGTCAGCACCAAGGGAGGAGGCTGGGTTTGCGCCAATGCAGGGTACCGCCCCCTTTCTTTCCCGTGCGCCGCGCGCTCCAAAATGGCGGATTCTCAAATATACAGTTCAGATGGCGCACTGGGTCCAATTCTTTTGGACCGGGTAGATCCTGTTCGTGACGCCAGGTTGTGGAGCCCCAAGGAACGTGGGGTACTCGGTACTGGACCGGTCTGCTGCTGGGGATGTCACTGGTGGCTTGGTCCGGACCGTGTCCCTGGCTCAGCACAATAAAAGGGGGATTATTTACAAGGGAGATTGTCACGGGTGATGCCACCCACTTGATGCGGCCAGTAATGGGGGCCGCCGCTGCTGCAGAACCTCCGGGGGTGATGTGAGGGCAGCGGAGGTGGTATAATTCCAGTGGGGGGAACTGTATTCCCCGGGCAGTAAAGGGTTAAAGTCTATTGGGATTATAGATGGTGGAAGAGGGGTTGGAGGACACACACACTTACGTTTAGTTGATACTGTAATTCCATTCTTGTCCTGATGCTGCAGAGCTGACAGGCTGGATCTGCAGGGAGGAATTGTCTCTGTGCTGAATCTGGAGCAAAGGTCGCAATCAATACACAGACTCCAAAGTTGTTTTCCAAAGCTTTACTGCTGATATTATTGCAGATTATAGTCCACAGAGTCTGTAATGGAGCTGGGCTCTCTCCCCACACCCTGTCCGGGTCGTTGGCTTCCTTGTGCTGCACCGTGTGTGTGTCCTGAGCTGCTGCTTCAAGCTAAGCTGCTGGGATTCCTCACGTCTCTCTCTGTTTGCTGCTGGTACCACTTGGCTAGGCAACTTGGGTCCTCTATGCTGCACTGACCCCTCCGTGTTGCTTCACTCTGGTACTAGGGGGCATCTAGAGATCCCACTGTTCCTGGATTCGCTGTGCTGTGGGTGCCAGACACAGTACCAGATCCGGTGTCCGTCTCTCTGTGCGTACTTCTGGGGCAAGTGATGGTATCACTCCAGCTCCCAGACGTGTTCCTCTGTCTTTCGTTCTCCTGCTCCTCTGACCCTTGCTAGGTCTGCACTGAGCTAACTCTGCTCTGTGTCCTTTCCTCAGCCCTGCTCCGAGCTGAACTGAGCTCTCCCTCATGGGCAAGAGTCTATAAGGAGGCACGTGGTGCTCCCTCTATTGCCCAGAGGTGGTAGTGTTTGTCAGTGTGTAGTGGGGGAGAGAACCCATGTGATGTTACTGTGGCATATTAACCCATGGGGTGCCACACTGGTGTCATGACACCATCTGTCCAGGGGTTGTCCTTCCCCCCTGGATACATGGTGACATGACATCATGTGTCTGAATTGGTTAATTTTTCTGTAACCCAGGTTCAAGTGTATGTCGGGTATAGAGATGTGACAGAAAGAGCCGTGATTTGTGAATGGAAGCCAGGGCTTCAGCACCATGGACAGCTCCTTACAAATCACCGGCTTATTCTGTGTAATCTCTACACCCGACATACACTTGAACCTGGTTTACAGAATAATTAACCCATTCAGACACATGATGTCATGTCACCATGTATCCAGGGGGAGAGGACAACCCCTGGACAGATGGTGTCATGACACCAGCGTCTGATTAACCCCTTAATCACCGGGTTAAAACCCCCTCGGTAGCACAGTGCAGAATGAAGTCCTGAACAGCCGACATGGTAAAAACATGTCAAATCAAGCTGATAAGTGTAACTTTGCAAAAAATAATAAATTATACATACAATACTGCTTCACTGCTGCTGTCACAGCAATAAAACATTATTGTAACTGTATGGGGACTGCGGGGGGCCAGTGATTTTGACAGCACACGGCTGCGACTCTCGCACCGTGTGCTGTATGGGTGCGAGCTAGACTCGCACCCATATACTTTTAATGGCCCCTCTCGCGAGGCAATCGCGGTGCAATCGCAGCATGCTGCGATTGCACTCGGATTGCTCTCGCAAAGCGAGTTTAATGCCAGAAACTCGCATTAATGTGACCTGTATCATTGAAAGATACAGGTCCGAGTTTAATGCGAGTTTTTCTCGCATTAAACTCGCGCGAGTTAAACGCCAGTGTGCCTCCAGCCTAATCCTGTATACTCATGGTTGATTTCCAGCTCGTTGCAATAATAGGCTTAGAGCCGCTTTACACACACCAACTTCTGTGACCAACTTCTGAACAGATCTCTGGTTGCAGTGAAATCATGGACACATTGTTCTATTTTGTGGCTGTGTACAAATGGAACAATGTGTCCATGATTTCACTGCAACCAGAGATCTGTTCAGAAGTTGGTCACAGATATCTGTGTGTGTAAAGCGACCCTTACAGTTTCCTTTAGTTATGATTTTGTGCACTGCAGCTGCTATTTTTAGTAGGCGTCACTATATAAAGTATCAAATAACATCCAGGACTTTCATACTTGTAGACATTACATCTGTCGCAGGGTCAAGAGTGCCCAGTCTGTGCTCTTATACTTTTCCCACTGCTTCACTGCCGGTTGATTTTTCTTTTTTAAATCTGCTGTCCTTTTCCTGAGTTATGCGCCCTTTAGTAAGTTTTTAATGTTGTATATTTTCACTCAGAAATGCAGCATATTACAGTTCTAGCAAAGTGGATGAGATTTATAGAAATTTTGTACCCACTGGGCTTTTTTTAACTCAGTGTAAACTGACCTGTGGTGCGTGTTTGAAAGTCATTGAATGTCAATGTCTATCGTGGGAACTCTGAAGGAACCATCACACGCCGCCATGTCGCCTGCAAGATGGCTGGCAATTCCCAAATTCGGCGATGTGGAAACCACATCACATGTGCGTAGTGGCGTGTGACTGGGCGATTCTACGGCGAGAAATTGCTGGTGGAGCGTCACCTGATTGCCCTGCACTGCAGAGAAATCAGGCGCTATCCACCAGACGATTTCAGCGGATCGTGCCATGTGACAGGGCGATAGTAACATACACAGCGATCTTGAAATAAATCCGCTCGTCGGGCACCTTCTTTCAGGGTCTCCTCAAGACCCTCTTTCTCCTTCCCTCCGGATCGGTTTGAACCGTCTGGTTAACCCTTCCGCCTCGTTCCACACTCTTTTCCAACCGTCCTAACTCCTCTCTTCCTCCTCCAATTGGCCTCTCTTGTTCCCCCTAAGGGTGAATATATCCCCTCCCGGGTGACCTCCCACTGCTCAGCTAATGTGGGAGTGCAGGAATGAAGCCCACCCACCAACCTAGAGTCCACTTGCAGCTGGGGCAATTACACCTCTTTTACGGATGCAATACCCCTCTGCCTGACTACGTGGGGTGCCAGATATGCATGTATGTGGAGCATACGTACGTGTGCATGTAGTGTGTGAACATGCATATGTGGAGCGTGTGTATAGTGTGTCAATGTGCGTGTGTGAAGCGTGCATGCTCTACATACATATTGTACATTAGCAGTCCGGGCACTAATTGGCGCAGGATTTGAACCACACTTCGCTGATTGGTGGCGGCCGGCCGAGTGTGACTAATCAGCGACAGCTGCAGTCTGGTTGCCAATTGGTGCTGGATTTAAACACCACTTCGCTGATTGGTCGCGCCCAGCCGGCTGCGACCAATCAGCGATATTGGCGCGGGATTTAAACACTGCATATTCTAGAATACCCGATGTGTTAGAATCAGGCCACCAACTAATTTAATATATAATCACCAATAATATGTGTCACAGACTTTCGGCGCTTATGTCGCTATCCCACAATGCACGACGGCACCATTGTGGGATAGCGACACAGGCGACAGACGTCTAAGTGACACAAACGCCACCGTCACCGTCAGGAGATCAGCGGTGCTAGGCATGATTTCACTGCAACCACTAAGTTGCAAGTGAAATTGCATGCAATGTTGCGACGTGTAACGGTACCCAGACACACAGTGCCTCTAGTTCCAGTTAGATACATAACATAGGGTATAGAAGTACATAGCTATGCAGTTACAGCCAAGGTAAAAAAGAGGATACAGGTACCAATAGAGTACACAATCTGAGCAATTGTCATATTATAATTCCCACATTAATATCAAGATCCCTGGCACACATGCAGCCTCCCTGCACATGGGTATAAGGTTTTTTTTATCTCTGCATATGCTAGTTCATCTTTAATACCGCAGCTTAGCCAGGTTCCAGCAATCTACTATGAGCCATTGCCTGAATAGACTAATGATCTTGATGTTAATATGGGAATTATAATATGACAATTGCTCAGATTGTGTACTTTATTGGTACCTGTATCCACTTTTTTACCTTGGCTGTAACTGTTACTTTTTGTACGGAACTACACCCTTGTTTGTTGCACTACTCTTTTTTTATTAAACACTATACATTAACTGCATACAAATTTGTGGAGTGGTTCCCTTCATGAGATGCAATTGTACATAAGTTGGTTCGTTGTTGTATAAAATGTAACAATGTGTTCATGATTTCACTGCAACCAGAGATCTGCCAACAATCTCTGCACAATTATCTGTGTGTGTAAGGCTGGGGTTCCACATAAGCTCTCAGTCAGTTTTTGGCTTCAGTTTTCTCTTTTTTTTTTTCTAAGGCTGGCTTCACACTGCAGTTTTTCACTGATCAGTGTCCATCAGTGTTTGGGTGCCAAAACCAGGAAAGGGACCAGGAGAGGAACTTGCAGAGAAAAACTATAATTGTAAGATTGACACCTGTTCTGGGTTTTGGAGACACTCCTGGTTTTGGCACCCAAACACTGACGGACACTGATCAGTGAAAAACTGCAGTGTGAAGCCAGCCTAAGTCCAAAAACTGACAGAAAACGGATTGGATGTAATAAACACCCTGTCCGTTTTTCTCTGGAGCTCCAAACATTGCCCTATCCGTTTTTGAGTCAAAAACGTTGCATGCAACGTTTTTGGCATCAGTTAAAAAACGCATGCGTTTTCATGCGTTTTTTTTAACATGGGGCCCTATGGGAAACGCATGCGCGAACGCATGCATATGCGCACTTGCGTTTGCGCATGCATTCGCGCATGCGTTTTTTTAATGAAAATTCCAAAAACGTTCAGGAGTGCAGGAGGCTCAAAAAGCACCCAGAAAAAAACGGATTGGTGATGAAAATCACTTCCAAAAACGGATTTCTATGTGTGACCACAGCCTAAAACAGAAGGCACATGATGAGAGGCACTCGTGCGAGTGCAATGCGAGGGAAACTCACATTGCACTCGGACCAGTGTTGCCCTATCAAGCAGGGCACACTGGTGCGATTCCCCCACACCTACCTCGCATTGCGAGTCAGAAGCGAGTGCAGTCGCAGCATGCTGCAACTGCACGCGATTCTGACGCGCGTAAGCACCATGTGTGACTCCCTGCTCACGCAGGTAACCACAGTTCTCTCTAATGCACAGCTGGGTATCCACAGCAGGTACCTACTTCATACAACACCTTCCACCCCGGAACAGTAGGGGGAGCTTTACTTGCTGACTTTAGACAAGATCCCCTATAAATACTGCTGCTGGGGTCGGAGTTAGAGTGTGCAGACACTAGGAGAGCTGCAAGGACGTCCTGGTGGTCGGTGCTGCGATTAGGCCCGAGCCAGTGACCCGGAGTGGCCCTTCAGCTTCCCGCCAGCCTAAGTGGGACTGAAGGCTAGGAGCAGAGAACAGCAAAAGGGAGCGAGGAACTTGAGAAGTTCGTCCCACGAGAGACACCGGATATTGGGGATCCGCACCTGTGGGACATTATAGAACCACAGAAAACCCCATTGCACCGTGGAGGGAAAGAGAGGAGGCAAGCCAGACTGAAAGCAGTCTGTGCCTCAGAATTCACTACAGAACAGAGGAGGCCATATACCCACTTGCTGTGGGGACCCACTGTGCAACCTGTCCACCCATCAGTGGCCTGGATCGTTTTACCTGCTCAACATCAGTAAAAAGGTAAAAGAGACTTTACTGCGTGTGTGCATTCTTCCTTTCTACTCCAGGCATCCTTCATAGACTGTTCCAACTCTCTCCCCATACAATCCCAGCTCCACTCCAATCTGTTCCCTCCTCACTACGCTGCCCCGGAGGTCCAGTCCTACCTGCGGAGGACTACAACATCTCAGCCGCAATACCACCGACTGTGGCGACGCTGGTGCTAATCACCAGAAACTGCAGGTGGCGTCACGACAACTACTATAGACTTGTAAATAATCCCTTGTATATAATTCCCCTTTTCAAGAGAACCATCCCCCGGGATACAGGATCAGGCGCGGCCACCATTCCCCGTGACTCCGTTAACCCCTTCTGCCGCCTGATACCCGAGTACCTCATAACCCAGGGAGACACACATGCAAGTGTATGGGAGTGAGAAAATCTCGCACCCATACACCACACGGTGCGAGTGTGCCGCCAAAAGCGCATTAAACTCGCCGGCTATCAAAAGCCGGCAAGTTTAAAATTTCCCGCTTTGCCGGTACAGTAAGCAATCATCTTGCATAGCTCTGTCAGAGCACATTGAAACTCCGGCCATGGAGGTGATGCAGAAATGTTCAGCTCCATGGAGAGCAGTGGCTTAACTACGCAATTAGCCTAAGTACCTAGGACAGCTCCTCGACAAATGCCGGCTTTTCAGAAATGTCCCCATTTAACCACTGAACTACCAATGATTTTAAGCACCATGTCTCTAGGGAGGGGGGCAATCCCTAGAGACATGGTGCCAACTGCTTTGACACATATTAACCCTTTATTACCGGGGTTCATTACAGCATATGCAGCATCTGTGCTCATATGCTGAACAGATGCTGCATATGCAATTTAACCCCACAAAATATACAAAAGTGCCCAGCAGCTGGGTGCTTAGTAATCATCTTGCACCGCTGGCACAGCGGCACAAGATGATTACTTACTGTATCGGCAAAGCAGGAAATTTAAACTCTGTGGCTTTGACAGCCGCAGAGCTCTAATTTCCCGACAAATGCTGCCCGCGGTCCTTCAGGGCCACGGAAAGCATCACAATCACACAGCACACACGCACTCACACCTCACAATCGCAGCACACTAACATACATACAGCCAGCCATACTCAACACACGCACCACACTCGCACCACACACACCCACAAACACGCACAGCACTCGCATCACTGTCGTGCATCAAACACGCTCCGTGTTTGATGCACGACAGTGTGCCTTCAGCATAAGAGGGACAGCACCAACTCATTCCTTCCCACCCACCTCCATTGTATGAAGCAAGTACAGTCTGCATAGCTCTAGCCACAGTGTGTAGAGGGTTGATCTGTGAGGAAAAATGCTTTGTATAGAGACTGCCAATACTGTTGATGAGATATCGTATAAAGAAAAGTGATTTCATGTATTGGAATGAAGTTGAATAAAATCCCAATAATCAACCCCACTTCTGAACTGTGTGATAACTGTGCCTGAAGATCCTACCTCCCCTTTACTGTACAGAAGGATAGGTCGCCCTGTGTAACATTTCCCTGGGATTCCAGAAGAACTCATGTTTATTGTAAGCCTTCACATACTGAGGGTCGTACATACAACATTAGTCTCATCTAATATTCACTGCTCTAAAGGCCACTTTACACACACAGATATCTGTGACCAACTTCTGAACAGATCTCTGGTTGCAGTGAAATCATGGACACATTGTTCCATTTTGTACACAGCCACAAAATAGAACAATGTGTCCATGATTTCACTGCAACCAGAGATATGTTCAGAATTTGGTCAAAGATATCTGTGTGTGTAAAGTGGCCTTTAGGGTAGCTTTACACGTCGCAACATTGCATGCAATTTCACTTGCAACATGCTGGTTGCAGTGAAATCATGGACAAATTGTTCCATTTGTACACAGCAACAAAATAGAATAATGTGTCCATGATTTCACTGCAACCAGTAAGTTGCAAGTGAAATTGCATGCAATGTTGCGACGTGTAACGGTACCCTCAGAACTGTAGCGGCCCTGGAAGTGAGAGGAACAGGAGAGGACAGGTAGCTATGGAGGGAGGGGAGTAAAAAATGATAGGCTGCCCATGTGCTATCTGGATAGCACATGGACAGCACACATATGTCACACGATGTGTGACAAACGGAAGCACCGGACCCAAAAACAGACTGTCTCACACGTCAATGGTTTGCACGGATGTGTGAGACAGGCCTAGGGGTGAGTTGAGCATTTTGCACCCATAGGTGGTTCATGGAACTTTTTAAAATGTTGATGTGAAAATGAATGTTACCGTATATACTCGCGCATAAGCCAACCCCCCTACTTTTGCCCCCAAAACTTGGGAAAACCTATTGACTCGTGTATAAGCCGAGGGTGGACCCCAGCACAGGTATACAGCCCCCAGCAGTGTGGTATACAGGCCCCCCCAGTGGTATACAGGCCTCCCCAGTGGTAGTATACAGCAGCCTCCCCAGTGGTAGTATACAGCAGCCTCCCCAGTGGTATATATAGGCCCCAACAGTATATACAGCAGCCCCAGTGGTATACAGCATCCTCCCCAGTGGTATATAGAGGCCCCAGCAGTATATACAGCAGCCTCCCCAGTGGTATATACAGGCCCCAGAAGTATTACAGCAGCCTCCCCAGTGTAATATACAGGCCCCAGAAGTATTACGGCAGCCTCCCCAGTGGTATATACAGACCCCAGCAGTATATACAGCAGCCCCAGTGGTATACAGCAGCCTCCCCAGTGGTATATACAGGCCCCAGCAGTATATACAGCAGCCCCAGTGGTATACAGCAGCCTCCCCAGTGGTATATACAGGCCCCAGCAGTATTACAGCAGCCTCCCCAGTGGTATATGCAGGCCCCAGCAGTATATACAGCAGCCCCAGTGGTATACAGCAGCCTCCCCAGTGGTATATACAGGTCCCATCAGTATTACAGCAGCCTCCCCAGTGGTATATACAGGCCCCAGCAGTATATACAGCAGCCCCAGTGGTATACAGCAGCCTCCCCAGTGGTATACAGGCCCCCCTAGTGGTATACAGGCCCCCTTAGTGGTATACAGGCCCCCTTAGTGGTATACAGGCCCCCCAGTGGTATACAGGCCCCCCCAGTGGTATACAGGCCCCCCAGTGGTATACAGGCCCCCCCAGTGGTATACAAGCCCCACCAGTGGTATACAGGCCCCCCCAGTGGTATACAGGCCCCCCCAGTGGTATACAGGCCACCGGTTGCTGCCGCACACCTGTAAAAGAATAGCTTTCATACTTACCCTCCTCGCTGTCATCGCGCATCCTCGTCTCCTTCCTGCTTCTACCCAGTGTCATGTGACCATGCAGAAACAATGACGTCATTGTGGCTGCGCCAGACGGCCAGGTAGAGGAAGGAGACCGGAGGAGCGCGGTAACAGCAAGGAGGGTAAGTATGAAAGCTATTCTTTTACAGGTGTGCGGCAGCAACCGGGGGCCTGTATACCACTGGGGGGAAGCGGGGGGGCCAGTATATACCCCGGGGGGCTTGTATATACCACTGGGGGGAGTGGGGGCCTGTATATACCACGGGGAGGAGCGGGGGGCCTGTATATATCACTGGGGGGGAGCGGGGGCCTGTATATACCACTGGGGGGGAGCGGGGGGCCAGTATATACCACTGGGGGAGGAGCAGGAGGGCCTGTATATACCACAGGGGGAGCACAATGTAATATGCACCGCTCCCCCTGCCGCTGATGGACAGGGGGATGCAGTGCATATTGCATTGCACTAATGAGCGGCCCCACGTGACCGAGCGCTCATATTACAGCCTCCCCCTGCCTCCTCCAGCCCCCGGACACCGCCCCCCCCCCCCACACTCAGCCGTATAGTGACTCGTGTATAAGCCGAGGGGGGCACTTTTCAGCACAATATTTGTGCTGAAAAACTCGGCTTATACACGAGTATATACGGTAAGTTTTTTTCCTCTAAAGTTTGGTTTTAGCACAAATGTGTAATTTTCAAAATGGATAACAGAAGAAAATGGACCCAATAATTTGTTAGGCAATCTCTCTCAAACGCGACGATATCTTATATGTGGTCAAAAACTGCTGTTTGGGCACATAGCAGGGCTCAGAAAGGAAGGAGTGCTATTTGATGTTTGCATTAGAACTTCTGTAAAGGCCCAGTTACACACAGATAATTGTGCAGAGATTGTTGGCAGATCTGTGGTTGCAGTGAAATCATGGACACACTGTTACATTTGTACACAGCCACAAAATGGAACAATGTGTCCATGATTTCACTGCAACCAGAGATCTGCCAACAATCTCTGCACAATTATCTGTGTGTAACTGGGTCTTTACAGAAGTTCTAAAGCAAACATCAAATAGCACTCCCTATGACTTCTATGTACACCACTGATTCTTCAGGTCGGTGTGATTTCATTGATTCAAGATTTATATTGTTTACTAGATGGTGGCAGTGGTGTAACTAGGTTTTTTGGCACCTGGAGCAGAGATTTATTTTGGCGCGCCCCCCCCATATGGAGCACAGTCCGTGTAAACACCTGAACGCGGCGCCCTCCTTGGTACCTGTCCTATCTCTATATGTACATTTATGCAGGGTGCAGGGCAGCAGTGTACAGTATATCTACAGGTGATGTGACTAGCTCTATATGTACATTTATGCAGGGTGCAGGGCAGCAGTGTGTGGCTGCAGTGGCTCAGGACAGCAGGAGCCCATACATAGTGGACTATCGCCCCATCAGCTGTGTGCCCCGGGACTGACTCTCATCCACCGCGCAGTACAGCTTCCCCTATAGGTGACTCAATGGCATTCTGGCCATGGCTCCTTACCGGCGGCTGTGAAGAGCAGGAGGCAGATGACGGGGCAGCAGCTCCTCGGCAGGGTGAGGCCAGCTGCCACCTTCACAGCAGACTAGCGGGGTTGTAGGTATGGAACAGTCCTGCTCAGCAGTATGCCAGGCTCCGGGCAGCTACTCTCTGCCTGCTCTACCACGTGTGCCCTGGCAACCAGTCACAGGCGGCGCCGAAGAAGCCTCCTCACAGAGCAGCTCTTGGGGGTGGGAACTGCTGCCAGGGGGCGGACCAGCAGGGGTTCAATTGTGCACGTGCGGCGCCGGCCGTGCACAATTTGCAGGGCGGATGAGCCGGCGCAGGCGCGCGGTGGTGCGCTGGCGCCCCCTCTGGGCAAAGGATCCGGCTGCACTCCCCTAGATACGCCGCTGGGTGGTGGCCCGATTCTAACACATTGGGTATTCTAGAATATGCATGTAGTTGACATGCTGTGACTGACAGCCCTTGTTCAGTCAACATGAGTGAACTACATATATTATATATATATATATATATATATATATATATATATATGTATATGTGTATATATATATATACATATATATCAATCACATATGGCTTGTTAGCACTGTGCATCATTGGTGCTGGCTGTGTGCTGCATGGACTTTTACTTAGTTTGTTTAATCTCTGCGTCCTATGCTTGCACCAGTTCACACTGGTCTGCTGAGTGCTGTGCAGCTTTTCCAAATTATATATATATATATATATATATATATATATATATAGCAGCGCTATGGTACATGGTGGTTCATTACACTACATGTATACCGTGTTTCCCCAAAAATAAGACACTGTCTTATATTAATTTTTGCTCCGAAAGGTGCACGTCTTATTTTCGGGGGGGTGTCTTATATTAGCCAAAACAAATTTGACAGAAAAGCAGCCTTCCATCCCAGTACCGTATCCCACTGCAGTAGCCTCCCATTATCCCAGTACTGTATCCCACTGCTGCAGCCTCCCATTATCCCAGTACTGTATCCCACTGCAGCAGCCTCCCATTATCCCAGTACTGTATCCCACTACAGCAGCCTCCCATTATCCCAGTACTGTATCCCACTGCAGCAGCCTCCCATTATCCCAGTACTGTATCCCACTGCAGCAGCCTCCCATTATCCCAGTACCGTATCCCACTGCAGCCTCCCATGTGTGTACATACACACACACACCACACACTTTCACTTTCTTACCATACTTCTTTCTTTTCACTTTCTTTCCTCTGCGGTGCTGCTTTGGTGGTGCACAGTGCAGGAGCCCTGGGCCAATCAGAGCGCAGGAGCCCTGGGCCAATCAGAGCGCAGGAGCCCTGGGCCAATCAGAGCGCAGGAGCCCTGGGCCAATCAGAGCGCAGGAGCCCTGGCCCAATCAGAGCGCAGGAGCCCTGGGCCAATCACAGCCCAGGAACAATCAGAGGCTACAGACGTCAGCTGGCCCATGATTGGCGCAGGGCTCATGGGCGGAGACCGGCACAGAGCTCCGGAGCTGTGATTCACGGCTGCGCTCCTGGGCTGTGAGCACTGCAGCGGCAGAAGAGTGGTACAGAGTGGTGGGCACCGGACAGTGGGGACAGCGGGGAGCGAGACACAGATAAATGCCCCGGTCTTATGATCGGTGGCATGCTGAGGAGGTACGCCTTATAATCGGGGGTGCCTTATATTAGGAGGTAGGGCGCCCCCCCAAGCATGCCTTACTTTCGGGGGGCCCCTATTTTCGGGGAAACACTGTAGCAGAGCTATGGTATATGGCGGTAGATTAAAGTACATGTATAGCAGCACTATAGTATATGGTGGTACATTACAGTACATGTATAGCAGCGCTATGGTATATGGCGGTACATTACAGTACATGTATAGCAGCACTATGGTATATGGCGGTACATTACATTACATGTATAGCAGCGCTATGGTTTATGGCGGTACATTACATTACATGTATAGCAGCGCTATGGTATATGGTGGTACATTACAGTACATGTATAGCAGCACTATAGTATATGGCGGTACATTACAGTACATGTATAGCAGCGCTATGATATATGGCGGTACATTACAGTACATATATAGCAGCACTATGGTATATGGCGATACTCTGCTCCCCGCGGCCCCCCGCTCCTCCACAGTAAAAGTAAAAACATCCTCAGTGAGAATACTCTCCTGTCCGCCGGCTCGCTCCACCTCCGTCTTCTAGGTCCTACAGGCCTTTAGGACCTGTCGTTGTCTGGGAAACCGATCAGCTGATCGGTCACATGACCGCTCACTGGATGGAGCCGGGGGGGCGGGGCAGAATGGAGTCGGGGGGCGGGGCAGGATGGAGGCAGAGGGGGTCAGGATGGAGGCAGAGGGGGGACAGGATGGAGGTGGAGGGGGTGCAGGATGGAGGCAGAGGGGGGGCAGGATGGAGGCAAAGGGGGGGCAGGATGGAGGGAAAGGGGGGCAGGATGGAGGCAGAGGGGGGTAGGATGGAGGAGGGTGGGCAGGAAGGAGGCGGGGGGCAGGATAGAGGCAGGGAGCAAGAACAGCAGGGGGCAGGATGGAGCGAACGGGGCAGGATAGAGGGAGCAGGGCAGGATGGAGCTGGAGAAGCAGGATGGAGGTGGAGGAGCAGGATGGAGCCAGAGGAGCAGGATGGTGGCTGGGGGGGAAGCAGGATGGTGGCTGGGGGGGCAGGATGATGGCGAGCGGGGCAGGATGGAGCGAGCAGGGCAGGATGGAGCGAGCGGGGCAGGATGGAGTGAGCAGGGCAGGATGGTGGCGGCGGGGCAGGATGGTGGGAGCGGGGCAGGATGGTGGCGAGCGGGGCAGGATGGTGGCGAGCGGGGCAGGATTGAGCCAGAGGAGCAGGATGGTGGCGGGGGGGGTTCAGGATGGTGGCGGGGGGCAGGAAGGAGTGAGCGGGGCAGGATGGTGGCGGGGGTTGGGATGGTGGCGGGGGTCGGGATGGAGCCGGCGGGGCAGGATGGAGCGAGCGGGGCAGGATGGAGCTGGAGGAGCAGGGTGGAGCCGGAGGAGTAGGATGGTGGCTGGGGGGGGCAGGATGGTGGCTGGGGGGGTAGGATGGTGGCTGGGGGGGGAGCAGGATGGTGGGGGGCAGGATGGTGGTAAGCGGGGCAGGATGTAGCAAGCAGGGTAGGATGGTGGCGGTGGGGCAAGATGGTGGCGGCGGGGCAGGTTGGTGGCGGCGGGGCAGGAAGGAGCCAGAGGAGCAGGATGGAGCCGAAGGAGCAGGAAAAAGCCGGAGGAGCAGGATGGTGGCGGGGAGGGGAAAAGGGCAGAATGGTGGCGAGCGGGGCAGGATGGAGTGAGCGGGGCAGGATGGAGCCGGAGGAGCAGGATGGAGTCGGAGGTGCAGGATAGTGGCAAGCGGGGCAGGATGGTGGCAAGCGGGGCAGGATGGTGGCAAGCGGGGCGGGATGGAGCTAGCGGGGAAGGATGGAGCGAGCGGGGCAGAATGGATCAGGAGGAGCAGGATTGTGGTGAGGGGGGCAGGATGGAGCGAGCGAGGCAGAATGGTGGCAGGGAGCAGGATGGTGGCGGGGGAGAAGGATGGTGGCGGGTGGGGCACGATGGTGGCGAGCGGGGCAGGATGGAGTGAGCGGGGCAGGATGGAGCAGGCAGGGCAGGATGGAGCTGGCGGGGAGGCAGGATGGAGCGGGTGGGGCAGCATGGAGCGAGCGGGGCAGGATGGAGCCGGTGGGGCAGGATGGAGCCGGCGGGGAGGGGCAGGATGGATGCGGGGGACCGGATCTAGCCGGCGGGGGGCAGGATGGAGCTGGCCGGGGGGCAGGATGGAGCCGGCAGGGGGGGCAGGATGGAGCCGGCGGGGGGGGGGGGGGAATAGGATGGAGCCGGCGGGGTGGGCAGGATGAAGCCGGCGGGGGGTAGGGCAGGATGGGGCCGATGAGGGAGCAGGATGGTGGTGGGGGGGGGCAGGATGGTGGCTGGGGGGGTAGGATGGTGGCTGGGGGGGGAGCAGGATGGTGGGGGGCAGGATGGTGGTGAGCGGGGCAGGATGTAGCAAGCGGGGCTGGATGGAGCAAGCGGGGCATGATGGAGTGAGCAGGGCAGGATGGTGGCGGTGGGGCAAGATGGTGGCGGCGGGGCAGGATGGTGGCTGCAGGGCAGGAAGGAGCCAGAGGAGCAGGATGGAGCCGAAGGAGCAGGAAAAAGCCGGAGGAGCAGGATGGTGGCGGGGGGCAGGATGGAGTGAGCGGGGCAGGATGGAGCCGGAGGAGCAGGATGGAGTCAGAGGTGCAGGATAGTGGCGAGCGGGGCAGGATGGTGGCGAGCGGGGTAGGATTGTGGCAAGCGGGGCAGGATGGAGCTAGCGGGGAAGGATGGAGCGAGTGGGGCAGAATGGAGCAGGAGGAGCAGGATGGTGGTGAGGGGGGCAGGATGGTGGGAGCAGGGCAGGGTGGAGCGAGCGAGGCAGAATGGTGGCGGGGGGGCAGGATGGTGGCGGGGGAGAAGGATGGTGGCGGGTGGGGCACGATGGTGGCGAGCGGGGCAGGATGGAGTGAGCAGGGCAGGATGGAGCAGGCAGGGCAGGATGGAGCTGGCGGAGAGGCAGGATGGAGCGGGTGGGGCAGCACGGAGCGAGCGGGGCAGGATGGAGCCGGTGGGGCAGGATGGTGGCGGTGGGGCAGGATGGAGCCGGTGGGGCAGGATGGTGGCGGGGGGGGGGCAGGATGGTGGTGAGCGGGGCAGGATGGAGCCAGTGGGGCATGATGGAGCCGGCGGGGGGGCAGGATGGTGGGAGCAGGGCAGGGTGGAGCGAGCGACGCAGAATGGTGGCAGGGGGCAGGATGGTGGCGGGGGGGCAGGATGGTGGCGGGGGGAAGGATGGTGGCGGGTGGGGCACGATGGTGGTGAGCGGGGCAGGATGGAGTGAGCGAGGCAGGATGGAGCAGGCAGGGCAGGATGGAGCCGGTGGGGCAGGATGTTTGCGGGGGGGGCAGGATGGTGGTGAGCGGGGCAGGATGGAGCCAGTGGGGCATGATGGAGCCGGCGGGGGGGGGCAGGATGGATGCGGGGGGACCGGATCTAGCCGGCGGGGGGGCAGGATGGAGCCGGCCGGGGGGTGGGCAGGATGGAGCCGGCAGGGGGGGCAGGATGGAGCCGGCGGGGGGGGGAATAGGATGGAGCCGGCGGGGTGGGCAGGATGAAGCCGGCGGGGGGTAGGGCAGGATGGGGCCGATGGGGGAGCAGGATGGTGGTGGGGGGGCAGGATGGAACCGGTGGGGGGGGCAGGATGGAGCCGGCAGGGGGGGCAGGATGGAGCCAGCGGAGGGGGGCAGGGTGGTGGCAGTGGGGTGGGGCAGGATGGTGGCGGCGGGGGGGCAGGATGGAGCCGGCGGGGGGTGGGGCAGGATTGAGCCGACGGGGGGGGGGGGGCAGGATGGTGGCAGCAGGGGGGCAGGATGGTGGCGGTGGGGGGGGGCAGGATGTGAGGATACTCACCCGTCCACCTCCGTCTTGAAGCTCCCATGGCAGCACCTTTCGTTGCCTGGGAAACCGATCAGCTGATCGGGTTCCTAAGGCAACGGCAGGTCCTCAAGCCCTCTAGAAGCTAGAAGATGGAGGTGGAGCAGCGAGCTGGAGGAAGGTAAGTATCCTTCTGGGATTTTTTCACCGTGGAGGAGCTGGGGGAGGGGCCGCGGGGAGCCGGGGGGAGAAGGAGCGGGGGGGGCAGAGGGAGGCCGCGGGGCACCTGGAGGAGGAGCGGAGAGGGGCAGGAAGAGTGGGGGTGCCACGGGGAGTGGGGGGCTGTGAGGAGAGCCGCCGCTGCGGCCACCGTGTATCCCGACGACAGCGGCGCTAACGAGCTGCTGTCGCCGGGCTGAAAATGGGCGCGAAATTCGATCTTTGAATTCTCGCGCCTATTTGCATAGTCTGCGCTCATTGGTCGCCGCCTTCGGCGGCAACCAAAGAACTGCCTCTATGTGGCGTGCGATTTCGGCGACAGACACACTCAAAAAAACCTCAGACAATTGTATAATAGATGTTTTTCTGCTATTGTGTACAAAAAATGCTTTTTTTCTTTATAAAAAATAAAGTTCTTGTCACTATATTCTGAGGGTACCATGACACGTCGCAACATTGCATGCAATTTCACTTGCAATTTGCTGGTTGCAGTGAAATCATGGACACATTGTGACATTTGTACACGGCAACAAAATAGAACAATGTGTCCATGATTTCACTGCAACCAGCAAATTGCAAGGGAAATTGCATGCAATGTTTCGACGTGTAACGGTACCCTAAGGGTAACATCACACGTGGCGATGTCGCCGGGGATATCAGTGGTGACACCTCCGGAAACGCACCGACGATCTTACAGGCGCTATTGCCGATGGGGTGTCCAAAAACCCCAGCGGCGATTTTGTAACATGAGAGCCTATGGCTCCCATCGCCTGTAAGATCGCCGTCCGCCTGTTACATGGGGTGATGTGTACATCATGCAAAACTCGCCAATGCAAGTCAATGGGTGCAAGAAAAAAAAATCAGCACACGGACAGCACACGGACAGCATAGGGACAGCATTTTTAGCATGGCCTTTTCCATGCTGGAAAAAGTAAGAATAGAATAGAATAGAATAGAATAAATAGATATGATAGATAGATAGATAGATAGATAGATAGATAGATAGATAGATAGATAGATAGATAGATAGATAGATAGATAGATAGATAGAGAAAAAACTGCACAGCACTCACAGACATAATGTGAGCTGGTGCCAGCAGGGACGCTGGGTCAAACAACTAGAAAAAAATTCTCTTGTAGCACTCAGATACTACCAGTGATGTACATATGCTAACAAGCTGTATATATATGAGAAAAAAAGTTTAAAAACTTACGTTTTTTTCAAAAAACTCAAAATTCTTATTTTTTTATTTCTGAGGTTCTTAGTACATACATTGGCCAATGTCTGTTTGCTCATCAACTGTGACAAAGTGACTTCAGGTCTGATGAGTCCTAACCAGGGCCGCACCGTCCATTGGACAAGGTGAGCCCTGTCATTCAGGCGGCAGCCGGCAGGGGGAGCGGCAGTGCAGAAGGGGGCGGCGCCTCATGCACACAGCCTCCCCCTGTCATGGCGCCGGCCGCGCACCGGAGGTAAGCGGCGACCCGGGGAGAGAGGCACAGAAGGGGCGTCAGCGCTACCCGCGGGTCAATAGCACCCCCCCCGGTTCCCGGTACTCACGGCCGTGGGCGGCAATGACTGCCGGTGCCGCGGCTCAGGCCGGCAGAGGGGGCGGCAGTGCGGGGCTCCAGTAGCACCCCCCCCCCCGTAATCGGTGCCGCGGCTCAGGCGGCAGAGGGGCTTGATGCACCCCTGGTCCTAACGCTGACATCCCTGCCCTCCTTGTCCTCCCTATCCCACTACTAAGTGGACGGACACCATCTCGACCCTAGACCACCTGTAGGTGATGAGGGTGCAAATTGCAGACATGGAGCCAGCAACTCCACACGATACAAAAGAGAAAAAACTGCACAGCACTCACATACATAATGTGAACTGGTGCCAGCAGGGAATAAAAAAATAAGAATTTTGAGTTTTTTGAAAGAAACTTAAGTTTTTAAACTTTTTTCTCATATATATATATACAGCTTGTTAGCATATGTACATCACTGGTAGTAGCTGAGTGCTGCAGAGAATTTTTTTCTAGTTGTTTGACCCAGCGTCCCTGCTGGCACCAGTTCACATTATGTCTGTGAGTGCTGTGCAGTTTTTTCTCTTTTGTATCGTGTGGCGTTGCTGGCTCCATGTCTGCAATTTGCACCCTCATCACCTACAGGTGGTCTAGGGTCGAGATGGTGTCCGCCCACTTAGTAGTGGGATAGGGAGGACAAGGAGGGCAGTTATGTCAGCGTTAGGACTCATCAGACCTGAAGTCACTTTGTCGCAGTTGATGAGCAAACAGACATTGGCCAATGTATGTACTAAGAACTTCAGAAATAAAAAGTTTTTAAACTTTTTTCTCATATATATATATACAGCTTGTTAGCATATGTACATCACTGGTAGTAGCTGAGTGCTGCAGAGAATTTTTTTCTAGTAGATAGTAGATAGATAGATAGATAGATAGATAGATAGATAGATAGATAGATAGTGACTCACCCAGGCAGGGGTACTCAGATCTCGGACGTTGATTTGGGGTGCTGTCACTGGTGGTCGGTGCCCGAGTCTGTGTCCCTGGTGGTCACTGAAAAAGTGTTGAAATCAACTAATAAAATGGATTGAATTGTTTGTGACGCCACCTGCAATTTCTGATGATAACACCAGCGCCGCCGTCAGACCTCCGGAGATGATGGTATTGCAGCCAGTTGGTCTTGGTCCCAGTAGGTGGAGCAGGATTCCCGGGGCAGAGTTGCTGCTGTGCTGCTTGTTGTGGTAGCAGCTCTGTAATTTAACCATAAAAAGACAAGAGAGACTTTCTTTGATCTGCACGGGTAGTTACTGGTCACTTGGCAAACGCAGTTCAACAACAGGTTAACAGTCACACAGTCACGGGTAGCTGGCCTGGGTAGTAACCAATGAATGGCGTGTCTTTATGCGGCTTTCGAGCATGTCCCTCTAAGCTTCTCCTTCTCTGTCCTTTACGTATTTGAAGCACTGGCTGGCTTGAAACCTGGCCTGGCCTCCGTGTTCCTGTCCTGCTGTGTGTAACTTTGGTAAGAAACCTCTCTGGATTGCCGCTACCTCTGTGGCTTTACGCGGGTCCTGGCTCTTAGCGTTATTGTTTTGCAGGCGACCCAGGGCTAGACTCTCCTGGATCAGACCGGTGTTGGCGGCTCGAAGTTGAACTTGCCTGTACCGCTCCCGGAACCGCTTCTCCGCTCTTAGGACTGGGATCCTCCCAGACCGGTATGTGTACGGCCTGATGCCAGATGTGTTCCTACACCCTCAGGCTCCCCTTTTCTCCTGAGACACCACTCCTTTGGGTGCCCTTCCTGTGCATCCCCCTGAAGGGTCCTCCTCACCTGCTCTCTCGACTTCTTCTACTCCTCCTCCTACTGCTCTTCCCGCCTTCCACTACCACTCTTATAACCTCCCTCTGGGACGGGTTACCTAGGTAACAGGTTGAACCAGTTGGTCCATGAAGCTAAGTGTGTGTGGATGCAGGGTGAAAGCCACATATCAGCCTCCCCTTTCACTGGTAACAGGGATACCGCACACGCTGGTCTGGGTGCAGCACCCCCAGTGGGGCACCACAATAGATAGATAAATAGAGAGATAGGATAATAGAAAAATTGGTAGCACTACCAAAATAATAAATACGGGTGCAAAACCTGAAAAGGCTCTGGCCAAACCTTAATCAATATGAAAAGAAAAAAAACAGGCAGCATTCCAAAATCAGGTGTATATTTACTGATCCATGGCAACGTTTCAGCATATTGCTCTGCCTTTCTCAGGCTTCAGAAAAGCAGCGCAATCTGCTGAAACGTTGCCATGGATCCGTAAATATACATCTGTTTTTTACGTTGATTTTGGAGTGCTGCCTGTTTTTTCCTTTTGATAGATGATAGGATAGCTAGATCATCTTACCAGTCTCCTGCTGCTTCCAGGGCCGCCCATTAATCTTCATGAATATTCACTGCACTGACCGGAATCGGCCAATCACAGATACTCACTCCCTGTGAGAGTATCTGTGATTGGCCGTTGCAATCAGACTGTGCTCCCTCAGCAAGTTCACAGATCCAGCTGAAGCAGCAGGCCTCTCTAGCCCCATGCCCAGTTGCAGCCGCAACCCCTGTGACCACGTTGTTATGCCCCTGGTATCAAGATATGTCAACTAAGGTTCTACACAGATATTGGCATGATAAATAAAACAGGATTCCACTAGGAAAGTAGAAAAAGATTCCACAAGGTGGCAGCAAAGAACTTATTCACAGTGAAGGAAATATCGAGGTATCTCAGTAAAGGCCCAGTTACACACACAGATAATTGTACAGAGATTGTTCACAGATCTCTGGTTACAGTGAAATCAATGTGTCCATGATTTCACTGCAACCAGAGATCTGCCAACAATCTCTGCACAATTATCTGTGTGTGGAATTGGGTCTTTAGAAGAATTCTGGAAAACAAATGCCAAATGTTGAATAACTAATAAAGGTATAAAACATTGCATCTGCTAATATATAGGAGTGATCATAAAGGCATAACATATAGGCCACAAAGAACCAAAGTAAGGGCGGCTTCACACTGCGGGGTGATCCGGTCCGGGGCTGTCAAGGATAACCCTGACAGCTCTTGACTGGATCAGCACACTGCAGCCGCACACAGCTCCCGCTGCTGATAGGTCAGGACCGCAGCACCGCGGTCCTGACCTATCAGCGGCTGCAGCTGCGTGCGGCTGCACACCGGATCGGAGGTCAATTTAGCCCTCCAGTTCTGTGTGCTGATCCAGTCTGGGGCTGTCAGGTTCATCCCTGACAGCCCCGGACCGCATCTGACCACAGTGTGAAGCCGCCCTAAGAAGGACCCAAGGAAGTATAAATCAGGATCACTAGTAAATAAGTTTTAATCTAGATAAATGTTACAGGGCTGCTCACCATTATTGGCACCACTTCATTTTTTTTCATAGACTGTTCAATATCTTCAGAAACAAATGGAAATGTACCAAAGTTCTATCCTCAGTATCTTTAAATTAGTGGTCCAAAGTAAAATAGCAATAAAACATTGTCAACTTACATGTTTCAATTTCAAAGAAGAAACAGACTAAACAGCATGTGCAGCAATAAAAGCACCCCTAATTAATCCTTGGTCTTTGAAATTGATAGCCTCCAAATGTTTCTTGTTCCTATCTATAAAGGTACCTTTACACGCCGCTACAACAGGATGGATACAATCCGCTACTTCACGTGCACGAGCACGCACAAACGGTTACAAACGGTAAACGCACCCTCTTTACACGCCACCACAAGGTGCGCTACGCTACGCTACATCTGTAACTAGCTACATCGCCGGGTGTCTCAAGTAGCCATCTGTAGCTCATCTTAGCTCATTTACACACCGCTACAACCAGCTACTATGGGCGTACCTGCTGCAGCAGGGACAGCACATAGGCGTGCTCCAATTGTGGATTACGAGACGTCCGTACGCTGATAGGACAAAGCAATAATACCATGATTGGACAGGCATCGCAGGAGGCTGATTAATACTTGACGCCCGAGCAATTGTGTAGTGTGACTGGTCAGCTCCTTAAATATGCCGCCCTGTGCGGCGACAACCAATCGCAACGCAGGAGCTTCCTCCAATGATCGCTGAAGGGGGCGCGGAAACCAGGAGCCTGTGTCACGCCCCAGCTACATAGCATGGTGTAGAAACAACCCTTCTGTTCCTTCTTTACACGCCGATACAGCTCGCTACAATCGGCTTTGTAGCCATCTGTTTTCAAGCAGTGCTCGGAAACAGATTTATCTGTTGCCGGCTGTCACGTCCCGTCTTCACACGCCGCTACTACGGGCTATATTGGCGCTACAAGCTACATTTGTAGCCTGTAGCGGATTGTATCCATCCTGTTGTAGCGGCGTGTAAAGGTACCTTAAGGGCTCATTAACACAGGGTATTTCTGTTCCGATTTTGTTGATCCGTTTTTTCGTGCAGTTTCTACAGCAAAAACAAATCCTCTTTTTTTTTTTTGCTAAAAAGCATCACACACACATCATACGTTTGTGTTGCTTTTTGGCTCCGTTTTCTTAGTGCTGCACTTTTGCTTTTCCAGCCTGTATAGTGATGAAGGGACCTGACTGGTACAGAGACACTTCAGCTGAGTGTGTGTCCCCGTATGCACATCTAGCTGAGGTAGGTGAAGTATGGGGTACTGAAGTATGGGCCTGGTTGCGATCTCTGCAATCACGACTGTTACCCTCCTGTCAGGAGAACTGAGTTTCATAGGTAGGTGTTAGACCTAGTAATGCACCACGTTGGCGGACAGCTGGGAGCCACACATTATGTGTCTGTGAACCGCAGTTTGGGAAGCCCTGCTGTATGGTAATACATTATGTGTTTCTAGCAAAAAACAAACCTGCATAAAGGCTATGTTTATGGGAAATTTATAAAGTTATGACTGTAGTATATAATAGAAGGACTTCACCACTTTTGCATTTTTTTACTTACTCCTGGTTTTGGCTTAAAAATGCTGAGGTTAAAAAGCTCACAAAATATTTAATGTGTGCATATGGCCTTAGGGGAGCTCCAGGGCTTCCATAAGCATAGTGCTGCCCTTTCAAAAAGCTGAGCATCAATGATGCTGAGTCAGAACCTCACTAATCTAAGATCAATGTGCTAATAACAGACCATCAATTATTATGATCCTTTTTGGTTATAGGTTTTTTTATTCTATTTTCTGCATATAATAATGAGGTCAGCTATCTTGTCTTATCTACTTTTAATAACATTTAGAGGCATATTTTATCACAGTCACGTGGACCATGGATAACAGTAGACAGGATCTGTTCGTGAGAGCATTGTAGCCATGCTAAGTGCATATATCATTGTGCAGGTAGGGGGACAAGGTGAGGATTGACCATTACCCATTGAGATTTGTGTGGTGTTATTCTGCGTTATCCCTGTGGTGCCCCTGCATCTTGGTCACCACAGTGGTACTGCACCTAATCCACAGGTGTAGTGCCATTGCTCTCAGGTTAGACAGGGACATGAACCTTAGACACACATCTTACACCCAACACCATTCCCAACTCCAGGTCAGGAGATGCAGGGCGGAAGAAACCCCTCTAGAGGGCAGTCCCCATCTACTGCCTTGAGGAAGGAGTAGGCTAGAGGGGGTGGGAACACAGTTAGTCTGGAGGAGAGCGAGGAAAAAGAAGCATCAAGATGGAGGTCTAGGGGAGACAGACTACAGAGTGACTATAGAGGTTCAACAGGACATGACAGGCCATTGCTCAACAGGACCCACAGTTGCCTGCCTTGAGACTACTATCATTTAGGCACAGGGGAAGCAAGAAGGAAAGATCAGCGCAGAGAACAGGGTAGCGAAGAAAGGCTTATGAAAGGTGTCTCAGTGTTCCTGGACTATCTAAGGGCAGTCAAGCTGCACACTACAAGAGCACAGTACCCTGGCTAGGTTTGCACTAAAAAGAATGACAGTAAAGAACCTAGTAAGAACAGCAACCACTGTGTCTGTCCACTCCTTCTGCACCTTCCTGCACCACTACCACTATTGTCCATATAAACTCTAATACTAAACTCTGGGGACCTGCTCCATCCATGGGGAGTGATACACCTAAGCTGCCGCTACATCTATTCCCCGGGGTCCACTACTACAAGCAGCGCTGGTCATCCTGATCAGAATCCACGGATGGCGTCACAAATAAATTTTATTCCCCTGTAAATATCCCCTTTTATGCTCGGTCGGGGCCACGACCGCCGGGACTGCCACCGTGACATCCCCCTGACTGACATCGACCCTGATGGTCGAGTACCCCCGGCCCTTACGACCGCCGCATCCCTATGCAGACCTTTCCCTTTATTGTAATCCTGCTTGTGATAATAATTTTTTGCAATATGAATAATTTAAAAAACATCACCAACATTTAAAATAAAATGTTCAACTTAAAAACTTTATGTGAACAGTTGTTTATTTTCTTATGACACATTACCTGTTTTATCCCAAGTAAGCTCATTTTACAGGAAATCTTATATAAGAGCATGTAGCTCTTACAAAGACAAGTCCAGCAATACCTTTAGGGTATGTGCCCTCAGGACTTTTGAGCAGTCCTGAATGCAGCAAAACCTGAGGATCCTAGAGTCCTTGACAGGAGATTAGCTACGATCTTATCTGCATTTTCTGCGTGTTTTGTGCGCATTTTTACTGCATTTTTGATGCTGCGTTTTTCCTGCGCTTTTTACATTGACTGCAGCAAAAACGCAGGAAATATTAACATGTCAATTCTTTCCCATCCACATCAAAACCGCAGGGATTTGACAGTTCTTGACAGTTGCAAAACCAATGTGTGGGCACAACGCTTCTGTGAAACACATTGGTTTTGCTGGGAATCAAAACCACAGGAAAAAAATAGCATACATTACTATAAAACCAATGGTAAACCGCAGGCAGAAAATGCACCACAAACGCAGCAAAAATGTCCTGTGGGCACTCACCCATACATGGACAGTCTGTTCCTTTGGAACTGAGAAATAAACATTTGAATTGATATGAATATGAGACTGAAGAGCTATTTCTATATCTGTCACTATAGCTCTTTTCCCAGCGCTGTCTCCTCCTCCTGCTTGATTGACATCTCCATTGCCTGAAGTCACACAGCGTAAAGGCTGACAGTCAAGTAGGAGGAGGCAGTGCTGGGTGGGGGATAGAGCTGGAGTGACACAATTCAGATCTACAATAGCATTTCAATCTCATTGAGAAATCAGCATTTGAACTAATATGCAAATAAGTAGCATGTTAAAATTAATTTTCTGGTCATCATAATGGGAGACCCAGACAATGGGGTTTAGGGCACTGCCCTCCGGAGGTCACACTAGGTACTACAAGTTTGTAGACACCGCCCCCTCCGCTTATAAACCCCTACCGCAGGGAACATCCTCAGTTTTAAACTTAGTGTGCTCGGAGGATCACGCTTTGCTTGCACTTCACTGCATTCTCACAACTTACGTGATGGCGTCTGAAGACAAGGTAAAATGGTTCCGGTCGGGACCTGCGACAGCCTCCCCGCTCACCCTTGTGGAACACGCTGGTGGAGGTACCGGAGGGCCTAGAGCCTGGACACTTTGTGTTCTCCCGGTACGCTGTTGCGCTCCTTTCCATCCCTCTCTGGGGGGCTCTGGAGAGTGGGAGATGGGAGCCTTGCACAGCTCCGCTCCGTCCGAGGCCTCCCTAAATGGTGCTTACAGACCGGACTGGAGCCAGCCCAGTCCGAGGCCTCCCTAAATGGTGCTTACACTCCGGACTGGTGCTGAACCCCCGTCCGAGGCCTCCCTAAATGGTGCTTACAGACCGGACCGACACTGAGGCACTCTGTGTCTCCTGTGTGCCTGGGGGTAGTGTCTGTCACTTTATGTGTCCTGACACTCAGACCGCGCGTTACTCTCGAGTCCGCGGATCTGGAGGTGTACCCCGTGCTGGGGTCACCCTGGCTGACCGCCCTGTGTGTTGCAGGGGCTGAGGCTGTAGGTTGCGGATGTGTGTTGGTGCATGCAGTCTGTGTGATGTATTTCACATTACTTCCCGCGCTGCGGGCTCTGGCGCCTTAATACTGAGGCTGCTTGGAGGATAGGAAGCAGCCCGTGCGGTGACGTCATCGATGGGCGTGTGTGTGTGCTTCCCGCGTGTTTTCGGCGCCGCCCACGGTTTCACTGTCGGCGGCCATCTTTACCCTCACTTCCCGGCTGGGAGCTGTATGCAGCGTGCGTCTGCACTCCAGAGGAGACCGGAAACTCTCGCGGAGGTCACACACACACACCGCTTCCTCCTACCGCTTCGCTGCGGTCGGTAAGCCACCGGGATTCCCGGTTTTGTCTGCACAATTTGGCTTATTTTCCCCTACTGTGGCGATGTCCTCAGTTAGGAAGCGTGCTGCTAAGGCGGCAGAGGCCACCATTACCTGTGCTACATGCAATGGGACTCTGGTGGAGGGGTCCTGCAATAACTGCGGACGCCCAGAGGCCCGGACTGACACTGCTGAGACAGCAGCTCCGGTGCTGTACCCTGAGGTGCAAGTGATCCCAGGGCCATGGGAAACTCAGAATAAGATCAATGAATCTCTGTTGTCCCAACTGTCCTCCATGTCGCAGTCCCTGGAGGCACTCAATAGGAGGCTGGAAAGCCCAGCTACTCCTTCCAGTTACCCCCGGGTGTCTCCCTCTTCTGCTGTGAGACCCCTTAAGCGGGCTCGTCGTGAGGATTCACCCGAGCTCCAGGCTCTCTCTGAGGAGGAGCGTTCCTCTGATGGTGAGGAGGATGATGGGGGTTCAACTTTCGGGTCTGTGTCTGTGTCTGAACCACCAGACGGGGTGGAGGATTTGGTGTCCTCTATTAACGAGACCTTACGTCTCGTGACACCCCCTGAGGAGGTGACTGTACACCCGAAGGAGGTCTATCAATGGCTGCGGCCGGAGGCTAGACCAAGTGGCTCCTTCATGGACCACACTAACTTTGGAAGGGTGGTTAGAGCTCCCAGGTTACATCCTGGGCGGCGTTATGTCCGCAAACCCAAGGACAATCGCTCCCCCTTCCCCCAGGAGGTGCTACAGGAGTGGTCGCAGTCCCCGAAGGTGGACGCTTCCATGACCAGGATTGCTGCACGCTCCCTTTTCTCTGCCTCTGATAGCTCCTCGCTGAAGGATGCGACTGATAGACAGGTCGAGCAACTCGCCAAGTCTTCCTATGAGGCTGTGGGGTCTTCATTTGCCCCTAATTTTGCCACGGTCTGGACCTTACAAGCGATTACTACCTGCTTGGATGGTATCACTGACCTGGCAAGGTCCAGTCCAGAGGTCCTGGCGCTTACCGAAAGGGCAAGGGCCTATGCGGACTACGCCAGGACGGCGACTTTGGAAACTGCCACTCGCTCAGCTGTGGCTTCGGCCAACGCTATTGCGATTCGCAGGTTGTTGTGGCTGCGTCTTTGGGACTCAGATGACACATCTAAGAAGATTTTGCAGAATCTTCCGTTCTCTGGTGACAGGCTTTTTGGTACCGAACTGGACAAGCTGATAAAGGATTCTGCGGAGTCTAAGATCCCGCAGAATAAGCCTAAGCCACGGTATTCCGTTAAGAGGAACCCAAAGCAGTGGTCCTTTCGCTCCAGCTCACAGTCATCAGCACCGTCCGCTCGCACGGACCGAGGGGGCAAGCCCGCTTCTCAGTGGCGCTCTAAGAGTCGTCCAAAGAAGCCGGCGGGGGCAGCGGCTGCCGCCCCCAAACCCGCCTCTACATGACTCGCTCTCCCTTCCTGCCTCCCCACAGGTGGGGGGTCGCCTGTCTCGTTTTCAGGACAGGTGGCTACTTCACGTTCAAGATCGGTGGGTTCGAGACGTGGTCTCGCGAGGTTACAGGATAGAGCTGACGTCAAAGCCGATACCCCGATTCCATCGGTCGGTCCCATCCCCAGAAAAGGCTCAGGCCTTTCACCTGGTGTTGGAGGGTCTCCGCAGGGACGGAGTGGTGGTCCCGGTGCCTTCCGGGGAGAGGTTTCGGGGTTTTTACTCCAACCTCTTCATTGTCCCAAAGAAGGACGGATCCTTCCGCCCGGTTCTGGACCTAAAGTTGTTCAACCGTCACGTGTTGGTTCGGAAGTTCCGTATGGAATCACTGCGATCCGTGATCGCAGCTGTGTCACAGGGGGACTTCCTAGCGTCCATAGATATTCGGGACGCTTATCTTCACGTGCCCATTGCACCGGCTCATCAGCGCTGGTTGAGATTTGCAGTGGGGGAAGAACACTTCCAATTTGTGGCGCTGCCGTTCGGGTTGGCCTCGGCACCGCGGGTGTTCACAAAAGTGATGGCCTCCATGATGGCTCTCCTGCACGTGCAGGGGCACGCCGTAATACCCTATCTGGACGACCTACTGGTCAGGGCGCCATCAGATCACCTTTGTCGGCAAAGCCTGGAGGTAACCATGAAGTCCCTGGAACAGTTCGGGTGGCTTATCAATATCCAGAAGTCGACCCTGGTTCCGACCCAGTCACTGACATATCTGGGCATGGACTTCCACACGGACTCGGCCCTAGTGTCTCTGCCACGAGTCAAACAGATGGCGATCCAATCAGGAGTGCAAGCAGTCCTCCTATCACCACAATCATCCCTACGGATCTTGATGAAGCTGGTGGGGCGCATGGTAGCTGCAATAGAGGCAGTACCTTTTGCGCAGTTTCGCCTCCGTCCTCTCCAGCTGGAGATTCTTCGCAGATGGGACAAGAGGACGATCTCTCTGAATCGGCTGGTGACAATTTCCCAACCGACCAGGGATTCCCTGCAGTGGTGGCTCCAGCCACGCCATTTGTCACGGGGCCGGTCCTTCCTCAAACCGTCATGGTTAGTGGTGACCACCGACGCCAGTCTGACGGGCTGGGGTGCGGTGTTCTTACACCACAGGGCTCAAGGACTCTGGACTCCGTCGGAGTCGGCGTTGCAGATCAACGTGCTGGAGATCAAGGCGGTCTATCTGGCGCTCCTGGCGTTTCAGAAGTTCCTGTCAGGGCAACCCATTCGGGTTCAGTCCGACAATGCGACGGCCGTCGCCTATATAAATCATCAGGGAGGGACCAGAAGTGCTCAGGCCCTTGCCGAAGTCCACCGCATTCTATCTTGGGTGGAGGACAACGACTGCCTGATCTCCGCAGTTCACATCCCAGGGGTCGAGAACTGGGAGGCCGACTACCTGAGCCGGCAGGGGATGGACGCCGGAGAGTGGTCTCTTCATCCATACGCCTTCCAGGACATCTGCAGCAGATGGGGCACTCCGGACGTGGATCTGATGGCCTCGCGGCTGAATCATCAGGTGCCGCAATACATGGCGAGATCATGGGATCCTCAGTCTCTGGGGGCAGATGCCCTGATCCTGAGTTGGTCCAGATTCCATCTTCCGTATGTGTTCCCGCCTCTAGCTCTGATTCCCAGGGTTCTGTGGAAGATCAGGTCGGAGTGCAGGGTAGCCATTCTAGTGGCTCCAGATTGGCCCAGGAGGTCCTGGTATCCGGACCTGTGGCGACTGTCAGGCGGACTCTGGTGGGCTCTTCCAGAACGTGCAGATCTGCTCGCGCAAGGCCCATTCTTCCACCTCAATTCCAGGGCCCTCAGATTGACTGCATGGCTCTTGAGGCCTGGCTGCTGACGTCCAGGGGCTTCTCTCCTACGGTTGTTGCCACCATGACTCGGGCTAGGAAGCCTGTTTCCAGGAAGATGTACCACAGAACGTGGAAGATTTTCTTCACCTGGTGTGCCTCGGGTGGTCGCTCCCCGTGGCCCTTGTCCATTCCGACATTGTTGGCTTTCCTTCAGTCGGGGCTGGAATTGGGATTGTCCCTAGGCTCTTTGAAGGGTCAAGTGTCAGCTCTTTCAGTGCTGTTTGACAAGCGCTTGGCGCTCCTTCCCAAGGTCCGTCAGTTTCTCCAGGGAGTCTCTCGGGTGGTCCCGCCCTACAGGCGACCACTGGACCCTTGGGACCTTAACATGGTCCTGGCGGCACTGCAGAAACCGCCGTTTGAGCCACTGAGAGACATTTCCCTGTCTCGTCTGTCCCAGAAGGTGGTCTTTCTGGTGGCGATTACGTCTCTGAGAAGGGTCTCAGAATTGGCTGCACTATCGTGCAAGTCTCCCTTCCTGGTGGTTCACCAAGACAAGGTGGTGTTACGCCCGCGGCCAGAATTCTTGCCAAAGGTGGTTTCCACTTTTCACCTGAACCAGGAGATTGTTCTCCCATCATTTTGCCCCGCTCCCGTTCATCAGGTCGAGCGCGATCTCCATACTCTGGATCTCGTGAGGGCTGTACGCATTTATGTGTCCAGGACTGCCTCCTTCCGGAATTTGGATTCCTTATTTGTCCTGACGACAGGTCGCTGTAAGGGGTCCGCGGCATCGAAGTCAACCTTGGCCAGATGGATCAAGGCTCCCATTCAGGAGGCCTACCGGTCTTCTGGTTTGCCTCTCCCGGTGGGATTGAAAGCTCACTCTACCAGAGCTGTCGGTGCCTCCTGGGCTTTGCGACATCGAGCTTCTGCTCTACAGGTGTGTCAGGCAGCCACATGGTCCAGCCTGCACACTTTCTCTAAGCACTATATGGTGCATGCCCATGCCTCTGCGGATGCAAGTTTGGGCAGGCGGGTCCTCCAGGCGGCGGTTGCCCACCTTTGAGGGGGACCGTGTGTTATCCGTCTTTGAGGAACTCTTCCCGCCCTGGGGTATTGCTTTAGGACATCCCCATTGTCTGGGTCTCCCATTATGATGACCAGAAAAAAGAGAATTTTGTTTACGTACCGTAAATTCTTTTTTCTTTAATCATCAATGGGAGACCCAGCACCCACCCAGTTGTTCCGTTGCATGTTTTGCATTTGATCTGTTCCCTGTTGGGACAGTGTTCTTCCGGGTTGTTGGACCGTCTGTGCACGGTTTCTTTCCCGATGTTTCGGGTGTGGTTTATTTGTCTCCTCGCAGCTTATGGACCAAACTGAGGATGTTCCCTGCGGTAGGGGTTTATAAGCGGAGGGGGCGGTGTCTACAAACTTGTAGTACCTAGTGTGACCTCCGGAGGGCAGTGCCCTAAACCCCATTGTCTGGGTCTCCCATTGATGATTAAAGAAAAAAGAATTTACGGTACGTAAACAAAATTCTCTTTATTAATCATGCTTGTTTTTGCAAACACAAAATGCAAAAAAGCTCCATGCAGTTTTGGCCTTCATTAGAACTACATAAAAACTTCAGTTTGTGGTTTTACCCTGAGGTTCATATACTAAGTGTACCTATTTAGTAATTGTCACTGTCATATGTTTCAGGACTGATTGTGGACATGAGAATATTTACAATGAATCTGAATTACATCAAGAATACAAACAGAAGCAAGAAGAAGCAAAGATTGCTCGAGAGCTTCTGGAAAAAAAGATTACATTTTTACAGGAGGTAATAATATTTTTATTGTTGTTGTTTTGTCTAAAGATTTTCCATTAGTGCTGATCATGCACCGTACACTGCTCAGAAATCCTCTCCTAGAACCAATTATTGTGAAGAATACGTTTGTACATATGTAATATAATGGAAAATTGTAAAGTTCGGGGTCCGTGTCAAACGCCTTGTGTTCATGCACGGACCCCGAACACAGACTTACCTGAGTAGTCCATGTTACTGTTTGGGTTCGGCTAGCGGAGCTGTAAAAAGAAGCAAAATGCCGATTAAAGCAGGAGACTTTACACACACCAACTTCTGTGTCCAACTTCTGAACAGATCTCTGGTTGCAGTGAAATCATGGACACATTGTTCTATTTTGTGGCTGTGTACAAATGTAACAATGTGTCCATGGTATCACTGCAACCAGAGATATGTTCAGAAGTTGGACACAGAAGTTGGTGTGTGTAAGGTGGCCCTCACTGAGGACCGGGTGCTTGATACACTACTTTTGTGTCTGCTGATTAAACCTCATGTTTATTCATTTAATCTCCCTGCCCACTGTTACAGCGTTTGTGACTGGTTGTGTCAGTTACACTGCACCCCTATAATCTGTACCGGTGTTTGTGATTGGTTGGCATGCACATTAGTGTATGGCAATGAACCTGCTTTCAGATTTATGTAAAAATCAATAAATAGTTTTTAAAAAGTGTGTGTGGTCCCCAGTATATTGATATACACAGCGCAGATAAAACACACGGCTGTGAGCTGCACCCCCCAGCCATGTACATTATGTTAGCTGTATCGAAATATGGGGACCCCACATAGATTTTTTTTAAAAGCATTTTTTAAATAAATAATTTTTATAAAAATGTGTGGGGTTTCCCCCAATTTTGATACTCAGCCAAGATAAAGCACACAGCTGAGGGTTGGCATTCTCACTCTGGGGAGTCACATAGTTATTGGGCTCTCCAGGCTAAGAATAGCAGTCCACAGCCACCCCATAATTTGGCACATCAAATAGATTTGTCAAACTCTGGTGCTTACCCAGCTCATCCCAATGGCCCTGATGCGATGGTAACAGGGGTAATAGAAGGGGTTAATGACACCTGAGAATTGACAGCTGTCATCAAGCCCTGAATTGGTGCTGTCCAGGTGTTTATAAGACCCCCCACATTACCAGTCCTGTAATTAAATAGTTAAAAAATACAAACAGAATAAAATACTATATTTGAAAAAAAACACACAGACACCCTCTTCTACCCATTTACTAACCCCAATCATACCCAGCTCTACAACCAATCACAGATACTGTCGCAGAAAGTGGACAGAGAGATGATGTGAATAAACAAGAGGCTTAATGAGCAGACCCATAAGAATTTCTCAAGCTTTAATTGCCATTTTGCTTTCTTTTACAGTCCCCTAGCCCTTAGGGTACCTTTACACACAGCTACATTTGTAGCTTGTCACCAGGTAACTTACTGGTTGCAGTGAAATCATGGATACATGGTTCTATCTTGTTGCTGTGTACAAATGGAATCATGTATCCATGATTTCACTGCAACCAGTAAGTTACCTGGTGACAAGCTACAAATGTAGCCGTGTGTAAAGGTACCCTTACTGCCACCATTTTATAGTGCTAAAGTTGGGGGCCCCATAGATTAACATGGGATTCAGGGTTTGGGCTCAAGTTTGGGTCAAGTTCTGTCCTGATCCTGGACTTTTTTTTAAAGTCTGTCCGGATATGCTGAACTGGAACATCTGTGGGTTCACCCATCTAAACTAACCTTCACAAACTCTGCAGGTCTATACACACATAAAACAATTAAACTACGGTAAGTTTTTTCAAAAAAGTGGAAAATGTTGCCCAAATATCTGATTCAAAGCAAACTACAATACTGTAAATACAATAGTATGCAAAAACATGCAAACTTAAAGGTCTGATTTTTTTTTTTATTAATTTTTGTGATTTTCGCTTTAATCCCTTAATGACACTTGATATAAGTTTGTCACGGTTCAGAAGGGTTTCCTTCAAATTAAACATAGACTTACGTCATAGGAACGTATGCTCCCTATGTTTTGAGACACTGTTATCGGAGGAAGGTTCCTACTGTTTCTGACAGCGATACCCCGTAACTACCATCACTTTGATTGGCTGTTATGAATAGCCAATCACAGTAATTTCAATATTTCAGCAAATACCATCACTTTGATTGGCTGTTATGAATAGCCAATCACAGTAATTTCAATATTTCAGCAAATAAAATTGCTTGACACATTGTAGTTCAGCTATAATTAGCGTTATAACTGCACCGATCATAGGCTGGTGCCAGGCAACAGCGGTGTGACCAGACCCAGGACCGATTGGAGTGATCAATCAATTACACCTGATCGCACCAGTGAGTAAAAACGCAGTTTGACTTCATAGTGGCAGCTTTGCACCACCTCATTCCAGCTTGGAGACCTGAGTAGAGTGGTCACTGTTTCATTCTGCTGTGGATTTGCTGGGTTTTGTGGTGCCACAGATGATTTTAGCCTGTGCCATCAATTCTGCTGCTGTTGCTAACTGAAAGACCTAAAGAACAGAAGAAAGATTTGTCCCTGACCTATTCTTATCCTATGCTTTTTTCCCAGTCCTCCCCAATCTCTCTCCTCCCTGTCCATTTTTTCCTCCCTTTACAACACCTCAGTATGTGTGTCCTGCACCGTTGATCAGGGCTAAGCAACAGCAAGTGTAAAAAAAGACTTGGAAAAAGATGTGTGAAAAAGACTCAGGGTACCTTTACACGCCGCTACTGGGGGGTGGATACAACCAGCTACTTGCGAGAAATGTATCTTGCATCGGCAATATACCCCGTAGTAGCGGCGTGTGAAGACGGTAGTAGCCACCCGGCAGTAGCGGCACCTGTTTCCGAGCACTGCCCTGAAACAGGTGGCTACACAGCCGATTGAAGGAAGAAGGAACAGAAGGGTTGTTTCTACACCATGCGATGTACCTGGTATGTAGCTGGGGCGTGACACAGGCTCCGGGTTACTGCGCCCCATCAGCGATCATTGGAGGAAGCTCCTGCATAACGAATGGTAGTCGCTGCATACGGAGGCACATTTAAGGAGCTGACCAGTCACACTACACAATTGATCGAGCGTCATGTATTAAACAGCCTCCTGCGATGCCTGGCCAATCAGCGTACGGACGTCTCGTAATCCACAATTGTGGCACGCCTATGTGTTGTCCCTGCTGCACCAGGTCCGCCCATATTGGCTTGTTGTAGCGGTGTGTAAATGAGGTAAGGTGAGCTACAGAAGGTAACTTGAGACACCCGGCGGTGTATCTAGAGATAGATGTAACCTACTGTAGCGCACCTTGTGGCGGCGTGTAAAGGTGGTGCGATTACCGTTTGTAACCGTTTGTGCATGCTCGTGCACGTGAAGTAGCTGGTTGTATCCACCCGCCAGTAGCGGCGTGTAAAGGTACCCTTACTGATCACAGACTGAACATGAGTCAATAGCATGATGCAGCAGCAAAAAAAGGTAATCACAATTCTGGGATGTATTAAGGGTTCTTTCACATTAGCGTTCCCCTCCGCAGCGTTCGGCGGAGGGGAGCCGCAATGTAAGCGCAGTACCGCAAGTCCCTATCTTTATAATGGGAGCGCACGGTGCTGCGCTTGACTGCGCATGACTGTTCACACCCATTCACTCCCATATGTGATCTGTGCGCAGGCGGATGCCTGCGCACAAATCGCCCAGTCTCGTCCGCACCAGAAATGCAGCATGTTACATTTCTTGTGCGGACGAGACTGGGTGATTTGTGCGCAGGCATACGCCTGCGCACAGATCACATATGGGAGTGAATGGGTGCGCACGGTCATGCGCAGTCAAGCGCAGCACCGTGCGCTCCCATTATAAAGATAGGGGCTTGCGGTGTTGCGCTCACATTGCGGCTCCCCTCCGCAGAACGCTGCGGAGGGGAACGCTAATGTGAAAGTAGCCTAACAGAAGTATACAGTCTAGATCAGGGGTCTCAAACTCCAGGCCTCGAGGGCCGCATACAGTCCAGGTTTTCAGGATTTCCTTAGAATTTGACAGTTGGTCATTTGATTGGCAACTGTCAAATGCTATGGAAAACATGAAAACCTGCACTGTGTGCGGCCCTCAAGGCCTGGAGTTTGAGACCCCTGGTCTAGATCATATGACGTTATTATCTCCCTCTACTCCTCTTTGGTCAGATCTCATCTGGAATACTGTATCTAGTTCTGGGCACCACATTTTAAAAAATGACATCATCAAATTGGAGCGAGTTCAGAGTAAAGCGACCAGACTGGTGACCAGTCTGCAAACCATGTCCAATGAGGAACAGGTATAGGATTTCAGAATGCTTTGTAACAAAAACAAATAATGAGAAGAGAATAGCTGTCTACAAATATCTCATGGGTTGTCACGCATCCACTGCAGGTTTTCAAGATTTCCTTAGTATTTGACAGTTGGTAATTTAATTTTCTACACAGGAGATGATTACGACTGTCAAATGCAAAGGAAATCCTGAAAACATGAACTGCTTATGGCCCTTGAGGACTGGAGTTGCCCACTCCTGCTGTAGAGGGTTCAGCTTTATTTCCATTTGCAATGCCCACCAGGGCTGTGGGGTACTCTGTACTCCAGGAGACCTGCCTCCATCACTGGCAGCAGCTCCTGGGACATCCATAGTTGCTCCAGTAGACTGACCTCGGGGCCTGCAGACATGAGGACTTCTCTCTCCCATTCCGCCATCGCTCTGCCTCTCAAACTTAGTTGGCTGGCCGCAGGCACCTCACTGCCTCATGTACAGGCTTCTACAACTCTCGCCATATCTTCTGTCGGGTCTTCTCTCTATCCCCTTGCAGAGACTCAGAGTTGACTGGTAGGCACTCTCGGCTCACAGTCAGTACAGGGGCAGGTATCGTTTTTCTCGCCACTGGCCAGCTTGTCCCACGGTGGGCAAATAGGACCCTCCCACTGACCAGCACATGGCATCATGGCATGGCGGTCGCCATTACACAGTTCTCTAAGCACAGTTCTTTCAATGCACAGTTCTTTAGGCGCACAGGACCCAATGGTACCTGGGGTCTGAATCCTGTTCGTGACGCCCACCAGGGCCATGGGGTACTCAGTAACCAAGTCAGTCGGTTCAGTGGGAGGTCACAGTGGCAGTGACCCGGCTCCATGACCATAGGCATGCAGTGAAAGGGGAATTATTTACAGGGGATAAGTTTGTGACACCACCTGTGGTTAGTCTGGTCAGCGTGACCAGCACTGCTGTGGGACCTCTGGAGCCAATGGAGTGACTGCCTGGATGGTATTGCTCCCCACAGGTAGAGCGTGGCCCCAGGGTTACAATTAAAGTTTATAAAGTGGCTGATGATGAGGACGCAGGGGTTAGCAGGGATGGCACACAGAATGACTGTAGGAGGCCAGGGTTGTAGTTCTTTACCTTTACTTGGTAATCAATCAAGTCTGCCCAGCCGGGTGCTTTACTCCTCCATGGCGCAGCCTGGCCAACTCCCAGATGTTACGAGGCTGTTTCACCAAGATACCTTTCATGAGCCTTCCCTGGCCGACCTCCCACGCTGGCTACACTCCTCTCCTTCCCTGTGTCTTCATAATCAGAGTCCTGAGCCACTGGCCGCGGGCCTTGTTGGGTGACGGTCACCGCATCCCCTGGTCCTATATGGCCACCTTTTCAGTGAATGAGCACATTGTCAGCAGCTGTGCATGCAGCCCCAGCTGCATCCAGTTCACTATTTAAGGCTTGCAGTCCTTCTGCTAAATTGGAGCCGACCCCCTCTGCGGCTTGGTCCCTGCACGCACCTCCAGTCGGCGGTGGATGCAGGGTGCCACGGGTGGTTTCCCCACAGACATGCCTCCTAGGACCCTTTTGACCTTCTCACGCTCCCTTTGTCCTGACATGGAAGGAGCCTCTCAGCAGCTCCATCCTCCAGGTCCTACTACTCTCGCTCCACACTCTCTACTCCCTCTCTCTTACTTACTTTTGTCCTTAACCCTTCTACCTACTCCCTCCTCCAGCCTGCAGATGGGGAACTCCCTGCATAGGATTCGCTCAGATCTCCAGGCCTGGAGTTAGATGGTGTTGGGTGCAAGTGAATGTGTCTTGCCTCTTCAACCTCTCTCACCTGAGAGTAGTAACACCACACCTGTGGAGGAGTTGCATTGTTACTGTGGCGACCAGTCTGCAGGGGTGCCACTCATTTGCATAAGCAAAGACTAGAAGCAATGGAATGAAACTGAATGGGAGGAGACATGGATTAAATATTACAAAAAGTTACTAAAGGAACTTTTATTTCTTATGCATAAAAAGTCCAGTAATCTTTATACAGAATTATATACAAAATAGTACCATCCTGGTAATCCCACTGGACTACACGTTTCAGCACTACATGTGCCTTCTTCAAAGTCCAATATAAAACTAAAGTTCTAGCCCATATATGAAAAATACAAAAATGGAGGATACTCCCACATGACTTGGTTGTACCCCAGTTAAAATGGGGTGTAGTATAGTAGTGAAAAATTGACATCAGTACCTAAAAATTCAAACAATTAAAAACAACATATAAGAAAAACACTAACAGGGATACACAATACATTTTCAGAATATTCAAAAGATATCATGAATACCATATTCCTTGCTCAATATTGTGTATGACAGATAGGTAAATAAGACCAGAAAGTGAACACAAGTGATGCTGTTTGTTTGTAAAGGACACATGTATGTATATATATATATAATATATATATATATATACATATATATACTGTGGATATATTGCAATCTGGGAGTCCTCAGTGGTTGATACCTTTTAATGGCTAACTGAAAAGATGGTAAGCATAGCGAGCTTTCGGGACACCATGGCCCCTTCGTCAGCCTACAATGACACCGATACTAAAGATATTCTTGGACGAAATGCCTCAGTATCCGTGCTGCTGCTCCAGGATCAAAGGAACCAAGACACAGAATGTCTGGATCAGCTTAAGCTTTTATTATCGACGCGTTTCAGAGCCACATACCGAGCTCCTTCCTCAGGGATATTCCTTGAGGAAGGAGCTCGGTATATGGCACTGAAACGTGTCGGATAATAAAAGCTTAAGCTGATCCAGACATTCCTTGTGTCTTGGTTCCTTTGATCCTGGAGCAGCAGCGCGGACACTGAGGCACTTCGTCCAAGAATATCTACATCACAACCACGGTTACCTGTGGGAGTGCAGTCCCTGCGGCAGCTGCGTTAACGCTTTTCTACCAGTTGTGGGTTTCACAACTGAATAAGGTGAGCAATTCCACATCATAAAGAGAAAGTGTATAATTGAGAAAGGACCCTATATGCGCATTCTTTTTTCACAGACCAATACTAAAGACACATACATATATAAATAAGGAGGGTTAGGTGATGTAGTAAATATGACAGGTGATGTAAAGCAGAATCAGGCTAAGGATCAATATTGATGACATTTTAATCATTTGGAAAGAGTCTGAGCTGAGCAACAGCTGAAGACGTTCCACGAACACTTTAATCAATTTCACCCCACCATTAACTTAACACTCAACTACTCCTGCGCTGAAATCAGCTTTCAGGACACCATCATTAAGCTACAGAACAATGAAATAGAGACATCCTTGTACCGGAAACCAATTGACTGTCCAACATATCTCCGATGGGACAGCTTTCATCCAAAGCACATAAACTCTATTGTGTACAGCCAGGCCATCAGATACAATCGGATATGTTCCAACCCTACAGATAGAGACAATCACCTTGAGGACCTCAGAAAGACCTTTTTGAACCAGGGCTACCATCCAAGAACAATCGAGAACCAGATTACAGGAGCCACCAGAATATCAAGGAATCATCTCCTACATTACAAAACTAGAGAAGAAAACAACAGAGTTCCTCTTGTAGTCACCTACAATCCAAGTCTGGAGGTACTAAGAGGAGCCGCACTGAAACTGCAACCACTCCTACAAAAAGATGCCCGACTAAGATCAATATTCCCGGATCCCCCACTCTTGTGTTTTAGACAACCTCCGAATCTAAAAATCATCATTGTAGAAGTGCCCTGTCCTCTCCAGCAACAACAGGAACCTTTCCCTGCAACCAGAACAGGTGCAAAACCTGTCCATCTATAATGACAACGGACAAGATAAGGATTCCTGGGACAGATCAGGACTAAAAGATCCCAGGTAGCTTCAGTTACAAGCAATGTGGTGTATTTAATTATATGTACCAAATGTCCAGCAGGTGGCATGTACGTAGAGGAGACCGGACTAAAATTCACAACAAGAATGAATTCTCATCAATACTCAATAAAAAAAATTGTATGGACCTACCTGTAGCAAAGCATTTTTGCAACCCTGACCACAACAGTGAACCGATATGAATCTGCTCATTTTAAAAAGCAACTTCAGATCTCAGAGAGCGAGAAGAATTTGGGAATACAAATTGATAACGACCTTTGGCACATTCAAAACAGGATTTGTTTCACATGCATTCATGCGTTTTTATATAAAATTAAAGGGCATTTTTGGTTATCAGATATATGCGCTTTTATCTAAAATGAAAGGGCATTTGGGGATATCACATCTTGCAACAGGCTCAAGTTAGAGGACAATGAACTTTTGACACTTCTTATGTGAACTGTCTCGCTTCGATTTATGGCCCTCTACAACTCACTGAGGAATCTTCAGGACTCCACAGGCCACTAATCATAGAACAATAATACAATCTGTTCCTCTTATCTTAGAATTTTGATTTTACTTTCCCAACTCCTCTACCCCTCCCTAGCTTGACTCTGCTTTACGTCACCTGTCATTTTTACTACATCACCTAACCCTGCTTATATATATGTATGTGTCTTTAGAATTTGTGTCATTATAAGCCTGACGAAGGGGCCATAGTGTCTCGAAAGCTTGCTATGTTTACTATTTTTTCAGTTAGCCATTAAAAGGTATCAACCACTGAGGACTCTCAGATACCAATATTTTTCTATCTACTGGCTAACATGGTATAAACATTCTTTACATTCCTGCCCCTTCGATGAAGCCGCCATAAGGACGGCGATACGCGTCGGGCGACACGGGCCTCTTATCCCGCAGCCTCTGCAGGTGGACACGTATTCACGGTAACTGATCGGATCCTGCCAAACACAGGTTGTACTTATTGTTTCCTCTATTCACAGGTCACGTTCTCTTGCTATGCCTGACTATACTGGTTCCCCTTTTTAGGGATTTCATCTGCCCTATTCCTTTATCAGGGGCTTTGTGAATTCTTACAGGCACAAAAGCATGATCTGGTTAGTTGTCCATTATTTCTAGGACCCCATGTACACCTGTATATCTGGCGATCCATACCGTGAATTAACGTATATATGTGAGCCTTATAAGGTTAGGGTAACCAGATAGCTTAATTTACTTTGGAATCTTGCTATAATTGCTTTTCTCCCTTGTACTGGGTTACCCCAATACCCTCACACATAGCTCTACAGTCCACACTGCATATGATTGATATGTGAGGTTCACCATTCTAACTTTAATTGGCTGCGGTTGGTCTGCAATTTTTGTGATTGCACAATTTTAATTGGTTTTAATGTAACTTGTATGCACCTGTTTGTAATGAAATTTAATAAATTGATTATATATTTTCACTAATAATTTGGCCTGATCCCAGTTGTTTATACACAGTACTTTTCCTTCTATTTACACGTTCAATATATCTGTGTAACTGGTGATCCCACCATTGTGACACCCGCTCCTTTAAACTACAAAATTCTTTACCATATATATATACTGTATATAGAGAGAGTGAGAGAGAGAGATGTATAGTATCAAGAACCAACCAAAAAACAAAACAAACTAATGTTTAGATATATTACTGTAAGCAAGTGCAATCCAATGTTGCAATGTATCCTTTATATGTTTTTTAGGAATAATTCTGACACATAATAATAACATTTAGTATTGTGTTCTAATATAAGAGCATTTGTTTGGATATTTTCACATATACCGTATGTGCCAGGTTTGATGCGTATAATGGATATACATACACACACAGACATACACTCAACTTATACTGTAACTAAAAACAGTTAGTTACTATGACCAAAAAACACCTGGCTCTACAGCTAGTAGGAAATAAAAGATTACATTTTACTAAAGGATTTAACTGGCATCGCTGGATACTTTGCTGGAATCACAATAATTGATACTATGTGTACAGAGTATATAATATGTGGCAGTGGATACAGTGTGTATAGTATATGTATTATGTATATAGTGTGTAGTGTACGTGCAACGGCCGCAAGAGCCCGGGATACTCGGTAGCCGGGCCAGCAGTCTTTCGGGGAGGTCATGGTGGTGGTGACCCAGCTTCGTGGCCTTGGCTGTGCAGGAATGGGGTTATTTACAGGGGATAATGAGTTTTTATGTGATGCTACCTGTGGTATCTGATCAAGGGTGACTAGCGCTGCTTAGATGAGCCTTGTAGGGGATGAATGTAGTGGCAGCCGGGATGGTGACACTCCCTACAGGCGAAGCGGGTCCCTGGGGTATAATGCAGGAGTCTTTGGGGATAATGGCAGTAGTAAGGGTGCAGGAGGCGGCAAGGAGGGATTGGGAAACAACAGGAGGACACAAAGGGTGCAGTTCTTTTACCTTTACTGGCAGTTCTTAGTAGTTGTTTGGGACAGTGATCCAGTCAACTCCCAGGCAGTCCAAGTCCACTCCACCGAGACACCCTTTTATATGCCTTTCCAGGTTGCCCTTTTTCTATGCTGGATTTCTCGCCACTCCTGCCCTGCGGCTTCGTGCTACAGTGTCCCAAGCTGATGGCTGTGAGCCCTGTTGAACGACGGTCAACAAGTCCTCTGACCCTCATTCTAGCCACCGTCCTGCGGATTGTCCACAGTAGTTGGCCACTGCACATAACGCCCACTGGCCGCCGATTTCCTGGTTCAACCTTACAGTGTTGTTGCTAGATTAGGGCCAGTCCCCTGTTGCAACAAGTTCTCTAAGCAAAGACCTCAAAAAGGTGCTTGTAGGTTTAGTGTTCCTCTGGCTGGGGTTCCCTCGGCCAACCTACCCAACAGTCCCGTTAGGCCCCAGCAATAGCCTCCCCTATAACTCCATCTCTCTTCGTGGTCCCTCTCGTTCCTCTCTCTGCTTAATTCTCTCCCAGACTCCCTAAACTCCTCCTCTTCCTGCTCCGTTTTCTACTCTAACTTTCTCCTCCTACCCCATTCCAACATGTTGCCTCCTCCAGCCAGTGATGATATGCTCAGATACAGTTTCTTCTGTTCTTCATCCCCTGGCCTGGAGTTAGGATGGGTGTTGAGTGCAGGGTGTAGGTGTGTCTCGCTATTGTGTCCCCATCTTTCCTGGGAGTGGTATACCACACCCATGGCTTAGGTGCAGTACCTCTGTGGCGACCAGACCGCATGGGCGACACGTGTACACAGTATGCTTTGTGTGTGATGTAGTGCATGTAGTGTGTAGCCTTTGCTGTGTGAATAGTGTATGTAATGTGTGGTATTGTTTTCTGTGTGTAGGTTATGTATAGTTTATGCTGTGTGCATAGTGTACATAGTGTAAGAAAGCAGTAGGTAAGGTCTTGGATGGCAGTTATGCCACCGAGGAGGCTGGCCTCTGTAATGTAAGTCTCAGGAGCAAGTGCACCACTAAAAATAGGTTGTTGAGATGGCTTTGATTTGACTGGATCTTGGGTCTGGGACTTAGTCTACGTTCACACGTCACATATTTTAGGCATAATTTTGCACTTGTTGGTTTTGCCCACGTTTTGCGCAAAAATGCGCAACTGCATGCACACGCTGCACATTTTTATCTGAGCTTTTCCCGAGCCCATTTTATAATGTGGCCTATGGGAAAAGTGCATGTAAAAATGCGCAAAGAATTGACATGGTCATTATTTTTGTGGACGCGCTTTGTCATCCGCAAAAAGAGGCCAAAATATAAAGCGTCTGAGTGCATTTCAGCAAAAGTCATAAATTTTGCTGAGATGCGCTTCCAACATTGCATATCACTGCATTTATGCAAGCGCAAAAAAGCACTGTGTAAATGCACAAATACGCAACATGTGAACACAGCCTTAGGAGCGACCAAAGGAGCATGGGTGGGAAAGGTCACTCCCAAACACCAGTCTGGCTCTTAAACGCCTAATAAAGGGCAGCTAGGTCAACTCAGAAGGGCGTTGTGTGCTGAGAAAGGCCAGGGTCACATTTCCGTTTTTGTTGCAAAATCCTGATCCGGTTTTGAGCTTTAAAAAAGCTCAAAACCGGACCAGGAAAGGCTCCTGATAGAAGCCTATGCAAAACACCGGATGGCTTCACAAGCCATCCGGTGGCCGGATCCGGCACTGCTGCCTGCGTTTAAAATCATGCAGGCAGCAGTTTTCGCAGCGTTTACCGGGACCGCACTGCGGTCACCGGATGGCTCAGGATGTGTAATCCTGAGCCATCCGGTAACTGCATAGCTTGTGGTTCCCGATCTGGCAAGTTAATAAAGAGTTAAAATAGCTGACCTAAATGACTTTTTGAGGTCTGTAGGGGGGCTTAGACCCCCCTACAGACCGGCCGGCGACTTCTATAGTGTTCTTCTACAATTTCTCAATGGTCACAGGCTCTTCGGAGCCCGTGCATGTAAACCAAAGGGGCCCCCCCGTATCACTATACTGGGGTGCATAGACCCCTGTATTACAAATAAGCTGTATTGATGTCTAGTAACGGTTAAATGTGTACATTTGCATTGTAAGTATATACTTACAACATTCTTTCGTAGGCAGAGTGAAGGAAATCCATGGGCGGGGATGTGTGCAGCAGCCTCCGCCCGCTCCTTCTTGATGCCCGCCCCCTCTGGCCGTAATCCAGTCTTGTGAGGGCGGGGACGTCGTTAAAGGGGCGTGGCTAACCGCGGCACATAGTTAGCCACGCCCCTTTAACGACGTCCCCGCCCTCACAAGACTGGATTACGGCCAGAGGGGGCGGGCATCAAGAAGGAGCGGGCGGAGGCTGCTGCACACAGCCCCGCCCATGGATTTCCTTCACTCTGCCTACGAAAGAATGTTGTAAGTATATACTTACAATGCAAATGTACACATTTAACCGTTACTAGACATCAATACAGCTTATTTGTAATACAGGGGTCTATGCACCCCAGTATAGTGATACGGGGGGGCCCCTTTGGTTTACATGCACGGGCTCCGAAGAGCCTGTGACCATTGAGAAATTGTAGAAGAACACTATAGAAGTCGCCGGCCGGTCTGTAGGGGGGTCTAAGCCCCCCTACAGACCTCAAAAAGTCATTTAGGTCAGCTATTTTAACTCTTTATTAACTTGCCAGATCGGGAACCACAAGCTATGCAGTTACCGGATGGCTCAGGATTACACATCCTGAGCCATCCGGTGAACGCAGTGCGGTATTCAGCACACAGTTTTGAAAAAAATGTGTGTGCCCGCCATTGCGTTCACCGCATCCGGATCCGGATGCGGTGAATGCAATTTAGGTTTCCAATGTGACCCTACCCATAGACTTTGCTGACTTCAGGATAGGTATGCAGAGTTTTGACAAATCTGCACAAAAAAATGCATAAATAAATACATCATGTGCACTTAACTTTCAAGTCTCGCCTCAAGAGTACTGCCGTGAAATAGTCATGAAACACAGATAATCTCACAAGAAGTCCTGAGAGCAGAGGTTTTGATTTTGTGTGCAGAGGTTCCAATTGCTTGAGCAATATTTCCAATCATGTGAGCAAAGGTGTCAATCATGTGAGTACAGGTTTCGATCATGTGAAGGGAAATTTTGATCATTTTGTAATGTGTTTAGGGCAAGGTCTACATTTCTTGCACCCTGGCACCTTACAAGAAGGAAGGGTTTGGGCTGGGTGTGTGGAATTGTGTCAAGGAGGAGATGCACCTTTGCAGGCCAAATGATGCCTGTTCTGCCTTCTTCCAGATGTGGTGCTGTGGATATCTAGCGTACAGCTTAGGCTACCTTCACATTACGATTTTGAGGGAGCCGATGCTGTCCGATATAATTCGGACAGCATCGGCTCCCTTCTGATGCCTGGAATCGGGTGCCAAATAGGCACCCGATTCCGGCATAAAATCGTTCCCTGCGGGGTGAAAAAAAGAAAAAAAAAAAAAGTTTATTCTCACCTCCCCCCGAGCCCCCGCCGTCTTCCGCCATCTTCTTGGAGGCTCCCGGTGGCTCCCGCAGGCTGCCGGTGTCAGCAGAGGGCTTCCTCTGCTGTATAGGACCTGCGGTGATGTCACAGTCACGTGACCGCGGGTTCACCGGAAGCCACCGGGAGCCTCAAAGAAGATGGCGGAAGACGGCGGGGGCTCGGGGGGAGGTGAGAATAAACCTTTTTTTTTTTTTTAACCCTTATGCTCCTAGTTAGGAGCAGTTTTACTGTACTGAGCATGCTTAGTACAGTAAAACGGGGTCCGAGGAGACATCAGATGTTTCCTTGCACCCTTCTCCATAGGGCCCCATGTTATAGGGATCAGACCTAGTCGGATGTGCACTAAATGCCATCCGATTTGGTCCGATCCGAATCTGTCAGATTTTATTTTCGGTGCAAAAATCGGAGCAAGCTCCGATTTTTGCACCGATAATAAAATCGGACAGAATCGGATCGGACCAAATCGGATGGCATTTAGTGCACATCCGATTCGGTCCGATGCCCATAGGGCTGCATGGGGTCCAAATTCGGATCCGATGCTGTCCGATTTTCATCGGACAGCATCGGATTTAGAAAAATCGTTATGTGAAAGCAGCCTTAACCCTCTTTCACTTCCCCAAGGAACAGACTGTAGGATTTCAGGAGTCTATATTTATTGAGGTGATGTTAACTTGATAGTGAACAATAATGTGGTAAAAACTATAATGCAAAGAATAAACAGTCTGAATCAATACTGACATAAAAACAGCAGTATGATACAGAAATACAATTACTACCAATACTGGGGCATTACAGAAACTGCAGTACCAGTACAACACAGAATACAGTTAACATGGCTATCTAGGGTAAAGGTCACTGCAACAGGCTATACTCTATACAAAAACAAATCTAACTGTATATAGTACATGAACATGCTAGGATTCAGGATTGCAGATAATGATACCTCACTTCTATTACACTCTGTACAATGGCTGCAGCCTACACCTGCTTACACAGATCCCAGCATAAACATGTAACTGCATTTTACTCTTACCGGAATCTTCTGATAAGAGGATGAAGGTTGTAGAAAAAGGGACAGAAGCCAGGATAAGTCTGATCCCTCAGAAGTTCAGGAACATGTCTGCCGTCTCCTTCATCCAGAGAAGCAGGGGGGCGGTCCGGGTATTTGGTGACCTCTGAGGGTTATAACTGGTATTTTTCTGCTCAAAATGGGCAGAACAATGCCAAAAACATTAGATGGTTAGGCCCAGATGTTAGCCAATTAAATGACAGAGACCACCAGTTCTTAACAAACAGTACTTGGCTATACAACCATTTGACGGCAACTATATACAAAAGATAACAAGCAAATATCTTCTTGCGCATTTCTTCATTAGCACAGAGTATCTGTACACAGTCTATTCACTTCTTCCATCTCACTTGTTCATGCCTCCAATAACTTCACTTGTTTCACCACCACACAGCTTAGTACAACAGTAGTCTGTTAAAGTCATATTTTCCACCCCCATTTCAATGCCTAATCTACATTCTAGATGACTGATTTGCCAATATGGTCGAACTCTGCTTTAAGAAGCTTCCTGATGCTTTGGGGAACTCCCACCTGGTACACTCACTTCATCTGTTCTGTTCTGTTCCGTCGTGACCCATCACTTTTTCTGAGTTATATACAATGGGCTGTCCTGTTAGGCGTCCTCTCTTTTAAATTGTCTCCTCTTGGTACTCTGTCTATACTTCAGTTAGGGTACCATCACACTTGGCGACGCACCAGCGATCCCGACAGCGATCCAACCTGGCCGGGAGCGCTGGTGCATCGCTATGTGATCGCTGATGAGATGTCGAACAGTCAGATCTCACCAGCAATGCAGCAACGATATGGCGGTCGTTGGGACCCTGTCATTCTCGGGCGTAGTGTTGAGATCGTTGGTTATTGTCCCTGTCAAACACATCGATGCACGCTGCCCAGCGGGAGCCCGACGACCAAAAAATGGTCCAGAACAGTTTATAAAGAGCAGTGATCTCACAGCAGGGGCCTGATCACTGCTACGTGTCACACAATGCGAGATCGCTGTTGAGGACGCTGTTGCATCACAAAATTTGTGACTCAGCAGTGATCTCACTAGCAATCTCGCTTAATGTGACCGGGGTTTTCCTCTCTCTCTTCTTCTTTAACTGAGGATCACGCTATCATCATACGACACTGCTATTAGTATTACTAAATGGACTCCAAATGGACAATATTTAAATATATAATGGCTTCTCCTATACATCATTTACACCTAAGAACTTAGTCTCCTGGAGAATTTATGCCAAAATGAGAATGCACTCAATGCTGCCAAGTATTGCATAAATAATTTTATTAATGCTGGTTATAAAAAGGCAAACAAAGTGATCTTAAAGTACAGATTAAAGTGACAGCGTGCGACTCAGTACAGAGGAGTATGACCATAAAGGACCTGTACTTATACAGTACAGTATAAGCAATTACATGGTTAAGGTTAAGGTATACTAAATTTAATACCCATATTGTGTCCAGTCATTCCAATCCTAAGTAATAAATATTGTATTGGTTGCCTAATGGCGGCTATAACCAATTCGGATCAGCCGCGTTTTTTTCGCGGCCGCACCTGCCGCAAGTGCCAAAACCGCACTTGCCGCACCTGCCGCAAGCCCGCCTATACATTGTATGGGGCTTGCCGCAACCACGCCGCAACCGTGCCGCAAGTGCAGCCGGTATGCGGTAATCGCGGCAGATGCGTTTTTTTCACCGCATCTGCCGCGATTTGAAAAAAACGCTGATGTGAAAGGGGCCTAAACCTACCCATCTCTTTTTGCTCGGATCTCTCGACAGCTCCAGGGACGCCCCGACGCGTTTCCCTAATCCTAGCTTCTTCAGGAGAAGTGATGGTGATAGTTACACGTAGCGATGTTCCAGCGACCCGACCAACGATCGGGATCGCTGGAACATCGCTATGTGATCGCTGATGAGATGCTAGACTGACAGATCTCACCAGCGATCACCCAGCGATGCGCTGACACCCGACAGTCGCAGGGATCTGTCGGGTGTCTCGGGCGCAACATGGGGATGGTCCCGGCCATTCTGCAGCGACCAGCAATCAGCGAGCTCATCGCTGGTCGTTGCGGCATGTCACACGCAGCGACGTAGCTGGCGAGATCGCTGCAACGTCACAAAACCTGTATGCTAGATACATAGATAATCTACTGTTTATTTGCTTAGGGCATCCTAAAAAAATGATGTTTTGTCATATTTTCAATGTTTCTCAATGAGAATAATCTGAACCTTAAATGTGTTACAACCATGTAAGGAAATACTATTTCGTCCTTCCTCTAACTTTTGCTTTATTAATTAGAACCCAACCTAATTTGTATTGGTTCACACTCTCTTTCCTTTAATCTTGTGACCATTCATTTTCTTCATCACCGTGTATATATAAACATTTGTGTTACCTATGCTATTTTTCATGAATAAGGGTATTGCACTACCCAAACCACGTAGACTGGTCATGTTTTACTCTGCACAATTTTATATGATGAAATAAGACATGATATTTTAATATGAACTTCCAACTGTGGATGCTGGATTTTTTTCATCCCATTCTTTTCCATATATATTGTACTTGTCTTATGTTAATACTGCTGTTTCAGCTTAGTAGTGTATTGAATGTACATCCAATAGTGTAGGGCTGCCATTAGGAATTTCGAGGCCCCTGACTGGCAAAATTTTGCGGCCCCCTTGAGACTCCACACTATCTTTGCCTCCACCAAACTCCACCCACACCCAGGCTCCAAAAAATGTTCAGGGGCACAGTTGGCAAAAACAGCACCCTAACAAAAACAGATTTGTTGTTAGAAATACTCTAAAAAACAGATTGCCATGTGTGACACTAGCCAATGTCTGTATTAATACTTTGCTGATTAGTTTTCATTAATGTTTTGATCTATGCTTATTTTGCAGGAGGTCAGACTTGCTATGAATGAAGCAGATCAGATGTCTGCTTTAGCTGAAACCGAAAAAGAAAATTGCCTCAAGCTGAAAAAAACAATTGAGGGATTTACTGAAGATATGACAGAAGCAAGATTATTGCAGAAGAAATATTGTACCATATTATCTGAAAAGGACAGGTACTTGTCAAGCATTTATAGATTTAAAGACATGGGGAAAAAGAATATGGAAGAAGAATAAACAAGTGATTATGTATAGTGTTTATTGTTTCCAAATCTGTTTATTAATTTTTATCATAATCAAGAAAGATTGACATTAAAAAACAAGTTTGTTTCAGTAAAATTAAATGTAAAAAGATCAACCAACCAAAATGGGCATGAAAACCTTATACAGTAGGAGTCTAATCTAATATATAAAGCTGAATGTGTGCGTGTGTGTGTGTGTGTGTGTGTGTGTGTGTGTATGTCCGAGATTGGCATCTACACTGTCGCAACTACAGCCACAAAATGTTGCACAGTCACACATCTGGACCCCAAGAGCATAGGCTATGCTGTGAGGCGAAATGTTAACCCTGCGCGTTCCAATTCACCAAACAATTTTGGCCCTATCTACATAATGGAGAGAAAGTGACAGTTACCAGTTGACAGTTGTGAATGAGAGTGGCTTAATGACAGCACTAAAGACAAACGGCATATAGTCACTAAGGTGGGGTCCTGACATGAAATATTCACCACGCATGTGGACATGTATACACACCACACGCACACAAAGAGTAACAGCTAAGGTGGAGCTCCAACATTGGATACTCACCACACACCTGAACACAAACACACACACCACAAAGAGACACACACAACACAGAGACACACACCACACAGACACCCCCCACAGGGACTCACACACATACACACCCCACAGGGACACACACCACAGGGACATACACACATACACAACCCACAGGGACACAGAGACACCCACACACACACCCCACAGGAATACACAGACCCCATAGGGATGGACACACACCACAGAGACACCCCTCCCCCCACAAGGACACACACCACAGGGACACCCCTCCCCCCCCAAAAGGACACACACCACAGGGACCCCACCACAGGGACACACGCACACCACTGGGACACACACACACCCCAGGGACACACACACCACACAGACAGACACAGATGTGCACAAATCGCCTCACACAACTCGCCTCATACGTCTGGTATCTTTAACTTCAAAAATAAACATCTGATTAAAAACAGCCAATGTGCAACACATGTGAAATATAGAGGATTAAGGCAGATGTTAGTCACATGAGCTGTCTTTTGGGTGTATGTGTGAGGTAACATATACTGCCCGACTGGGGGGAGGGTTTACTGTTGGCTGGAGATTTATTAGGCTGCCTATAGCAACCAATCACAACTCAGCTTCTATTTTCCTACAGGTCATTAATATGACATATTCAAATTCTATTTTGTTATAGCTAACAGCAGTTATTTATTAACCCGGGTGTAGCCGGGTAGTACAGCTAGTCAACAATAAAAATAGAGCCTACATTCAAAAAGACTCCATAGTAACCTATTATCCAAAGCAATATTTCTTTGATAACATCAATACAAAATATTAGTAAAAAAGGTCAATAAATTTAGAGCAAGGAAATGTATGATCTGAGCAAGATCTGATAACAAGTTTCCCATTTGCTTTCTGCTACTGAGGAAGCAATTGCATAATGTGCATCAGAGGCTGCTTCTGGTTGACACATTGCATAACAACATGAGATCCTCTTAAGGCCCCATTACAAGGCACAACGTTGGGATGATGTCGGCAACGATCTCGTGGGTGCACGGTCGTTGCAGACATCGTATTGACATCGTTGGTGAGATGTCACACTTCTAGATATCGTGGACAACTTACCAACAATGTTGTGAGCAGGTATCATTCGCACAACCCAGCGAATGATACCTGCTCATTGCAGTGAATGGGCAAAGTCGCAAACAACATTGTCATCGCGGGGTCACACACAATATACCAAGTTGGCTGATCATTGATCGTGAGATTTGAGAACATGTTCTCAAACCAGTGATCAGCGATTCAACGATTTATCTTTCTAACTTGTCAGAGTCACACACAACGAGGTCATAATGATGTCGCTTGAACAAATCCAAACCTGTGTCGTATCAGTGATGTCGTTAACGATGTTGTGCCGTGTAACGGTACCTTTAGACTTTACTGACTGCATTTGTGATAGGGCTACCCTTTACAAAATATACTACATATTGCAGTGGTACAGTAACATGCAAATGTTTGGGCACCCATGGTCAAAATTACTGTTATTGTAAACAGATAAGCAAGTTAAAGATGAAGTGATCTCTAAAAGGTATATAGTTGAAGGTGACACATTTCCTTTGTATTTTGGACAAATAAAACAGTTATTTTCATCTTTAACATTTTAAAAGTTGCAAAAAGGAAAATGTGTCGATAGCACCTAGCCGCAACCCTTTTGCAAGTATCACACTTGTAAATGATTTTTGTAGAGAGCTACGGAGAGTCTGTCAATTCTTGTTTGAGGAGTTTTCATCTATTTATTCTTGGAAAAGTCTTCCAGTTCTGTGAGATTCTTGAGTCGTCTTGCATGCACTGGCTCTTTTGAAGTTTAGCCATAGATTTTCAATTATGTTCAGATCTGGGGACTGTGAGGGCCATTGTAAAACTTTCATCTTGAGCCTTTCGAGGTAGTCTATTGTGGATTTTGACATGTGTTTAGGATCAGTATTCATTTGTAAAAGCCATCCTCTTTTCAAATTCAGCTTTTTTACCTATAGAGTAATGTTAGCATAAAGAATTTGTTGAAATTTCATTGAATCCATTCTTCCCCTTACTTATGAAATGTTCCCCATTCCATTGGCTGCAACACATCGCCAAAGCATGATTAATGTACCTCCATGCTTAATGGTTGGTGAGATGTTATTTTCCTGAAATTCTGTGCCCTTTTTTCTCCACATATACCTTTCATCATTGTAGCCAAAGTTTTCTATTTTATCCTTATCTGTCCATAAGACTTTTTTCCAAAATGCATAAGGCTTGTGTAGATGTTCTTTTGCATTCTTCTGATACTGGATTTTATGGTGAGGATGCAGGAGAAGGTTTTCTTTTTATAACTCTTCCATGAAGGTCACATTTATGCAAGTGTAAAACAAGGGTACAGGAGCGCAATGTGTGAAACCTGGTGGTCTAAGGGGTTAATGGATTGCACACCAATTGGCCACTCATCCGGGCGGGGGGGTTGTGCAGCCGTGCACAACACCGGTGTATGCCTGGAAGCAGAGGATCCCCCGCTCAGAAGCTGCACGAGATGCCTGTCCTGTAGTCCTGCCTCAGTCCATGTGATTCCAGGAGGTCACGTGATCCAAGTCAGATGGGACATCACCACAGGTCCTTCAGCTGTTATTGTTGTTAAGGTGCTTCAAAGGTCCTCAAGGAGGAGGAATTAAACAACACCCTGGCCCAAAGCAGCTCCACCAGTGATCCCACAAAGGGATTATAATGAAAACAAAGTGAAAATGGAAACTGGAATTTATGAGCACTAAGGCACAAAGCAAAAGGAACGTATTAGCAGATTTTCAAACCTTTTCTTATTAGCTCCTTGTATGGGCCATAACACGTTTCAATAGCACACAGGCTATCTTCATCAGGTGATAAAATACTTGTTGTATATCTGATGAAGATAGCCTGTGTGCTATTGAAACGCGTTGTGGCCCATACAAGGAGCTAATAATAAAAAGTTTGAAAATCTGCTAATATGTTGGTTTGCTTTGTGCCTTAGCGCTCATAAACTCCAGTTTCCATTTTACCTTTGTTTTACATTTATGCAAGTGTCTCTGGCTAGTACAACATTGTACCACGACTCCAGAGTCTTCTAAGTTTTCCTGAGGGTTTTTTGAACTCAAGCAATGGTTCTGGTTTGCTTCTCTAGCAATCCTGCGAGCATCTCTAACTGAAAGTATTCTTGGTTTTGGTTGGTATTGGAAAATCTACGGTTTCAAGAATAGTTCGCACACACAATGAAACTGGATCGTTTTCTCCAAAACGAAAAGGGAAATGTGGAAAAAAAAGGAAAACGACACCAAGAACTGATAAAACACTTATCAGAAATAGTAAAATTAATGCAAGAAAAACTTGTTTTGTCCCAATTAATTTGCACAACACTGTATATATACACATAGATAGATGGATTGATAGATGGATAGATATGTACATAGATAGGTAGATGGATACAGAGATAGCTAGATAGATGGATAGATAGATGGATACAGAGATAGATAGATAGATGGATACAGGGATAGATAGATGGATAGATAGATGGATACAGAGATAGATAGATAGATAGATAGATAGATAGATAGATAGATAGATAGATAGATAGATAGATAGATAGATTTGGGCTATGTGTGAGCACAAATTGTAAGTGTAATACAGGGTGTCATGTACTACTACCTTTTTGATGTGTTAGAATATATGTGTGGGGCTATGTGTGGGCTCCTGGTATACTACAGGAGCAATGTGTGGAACATGCTTTATTATAGGGGTTATGTGAGGCTTCAAGTGTAATACAGGGGCTATGTGTGGGCACAGGCTGTAATACAGGGGGCTATGTGTGAGCTCCTTGGTAGTACAGAGGCTATGTGAGACCTCCTGTTGTAATACTGTGTGCGGTCTCTTGCTGTATACTGGGGGCTGTGTGTGGCCTCTTCCTGTAATACTGGGAGCTGTGTGCAGGTTGCTGCTGCATACTGGGGCTGTGTACAAGCTCCTGCTTTATACTGAGGGCTGCATGCGCCCTCTTGCTGTATATTGGGTACTGTGTGTGGCAGTTGGGACTAGAGCTCCCGCCGGCCATCTCCCTATTGAGGGTTAACATCAGGGCCAGCGAGGGACTAGGTATCCTGCTTGGCGACGAGGTGAAAGAATCCATATAAGGATGGTAGGGAAATTGGGGCATAGCCGCAAGAGAGTGCAGGAGACTAGCACAAAGAACCAGTGCAAAAACTTACCACAATTTTTATTTGCACTAGCAATATTTAGAAATTTGCCTTAATGTGATTTTTTTGTTGTTTTATCTTAAATGTGATATTTTGTCTTATCAGGATGATCCAACAGATGACTCACATACTTGATAATAAGGATTCTCTCATTAACCAATTAACAGAGAAGAATCAAAATCTTAAGAACCATCAAATTAAAGACCTTGAAAAATCAATGCATGAGTTAAATAATGCTTTGGAAGAAAAGGAAAATGAAGTTAAGGTAGAAAAACATTTCTCGACTGTAACCTGCTACTAAGAATATGTTAATTACTGTGCACTACATGGCATACAGATAACACGTCATGGTATAATAACACTGTTTCCACATCATCAGCGCTTTTGCAGATTCGCGGCAGATTTACCGCATTTGCCACACCTGCATGCCCCATAGATTATGAATTGGGGCTTGCCACAAGTCGGCCGTTACGTGGCAGATGTGGTAAATCTGCCACGAATCAGCAAAAACGCTGATGTGAAAAGGGCTTAACCTGGGATATTTGCAGCACTTTTCACAGTACCTGAAATTACTGTAAGTTTATCTTTCCTTGTCACACACTAGCTGCTATTATGAGTTCCAATACTCAGGAAACCTGCACCTCGTCTCTCATTCAAATAATTGGTCCTAGTTCTAACAAACTAGCAAACAATTCTGATCCCTCTCCAAGGTGAGCACTTTACCTTCTCCGAGCCAAAATATTATGATCAAGCATCTGCTTCATTAAAGGGAACCTGTCACCCTCCAGGGCCTATAAAACTAAAAGCGCCACCTTCAGCAGTGCCTATGCTGCATTTTGTGAAGGTGGCTCTTGTCCCCCTTGTCCCTTGGGACACCAAAGTAAACAACTTTATTAGAAATTAGCTTAGGTCTGGGAGGTATACTATCCTCCCAGGACCTAAACCCCTTGCTGATATTACCCCTCCTCATCTGCTGTCTGGGACCCACTTCCTGTGTTCCTTATGAGTGGCATCGGCACCTGCGCACATCTCTCAGCTCTCTGTGAGTTCTGCCTGAGAGTTAACGTCACATGATGTCGGTATGGCGCCCCACCGGGTGAGCCGCCACCAGAGGTACTGCATTCCCACAGTTAGAGAGTGTAGTGCCCCTGTTCTCCAGGTGCTGGGATGATGCAGCTGAGCCCACAACAAAAACACACACACAGTGACAGGCCCCTGAAATGGTGGGTGGACCCTGAGGGAGGACCCAGGTCACAAAGAGGGGACAGGACAGTAGAGCAGGAGTCGACTGTAGAAGGAGACCGGAGGAGTAATATCAACTGATGAGGAGTGGTAGTCGGGAGTGTAGAGGCGGTGTAGTGCCGACTCCCGTGGGTTGGAGCAGTGCCACCACGCTCACCCACAGGAGAGAAAGACTGACCGGTAGAGGAACAGAAGAGCCCTAGGGGTGTGGAAGAGGCAGCTAGCCCCGTACACCCAAATCTGATGAAACAGAGGGGTCGGTTGAGACTGTGACTCGGCCCTGCAGATGGTGTAGATCCTTCATGCCCGAGCCTTAAACCCGGAGGCCCCAGATTTCTAACGGGAGCTGTGGTCGAACACCCGACACATCTTGGGGAAGGTGGCCGAACTAGAGAGCAGTGCCCGGGAGAAGAACCTAATGGCGACCGGGACACAGAAGCACTGGTGGCCACTGGTACTTAAGCTCTATGCTTCGGAGAGCGTTGAGAGCCTGGGGGCAGAGCGACGATCCGCTTGCCTCAGAAGAGAGCTACTCCTTATAGTGGTGAGAGAGACAGACCACCAGAGACTGAGACATATAGAGAGGACAGAAAGGGCAGCTACCGTGGCTTGACTTCCCTAACCCAGCTCTAGAGAAAGAGTGAACTGGAGACTGGCAGAAGCGTACCCAGTGGCCATGTTTAACACCTGAGTAAAAGAAACGGAACTGCAGCTGTGGTGTGAGAGACATTTATTTGCGGCGACCATCGGCCGCAGAGGCCGCCCGTTACATCAAGATTATTGTTAACTGAGTAACCAACTGCCAAGGTACGAGCCAGGGAAAACCACTCCACTGCCCTGGAGACCACGCTCTGCCTGCGGGGAGCGATGCCATCCAAGCTGCCGGTCACCATCCCCAGAGGTTCTGAAGCAGTGGTGGCCGCCCTGGCAGCACACCACAGGTGCCGTTACGAATACCCCTTTTACCCCCTCAGACTTTCCCTAACATCTTCCCATTTATTAAAATGACACCGCCAGGGTCACGGGACGGTCTCGGTCCCAGTCTGTCCCCGTGAAAAGAATCAAAGAGAGGTGAAGCAGAACAACGAGTAACTGCCAGGTTCTCGAGTCTTCTCCGACCCTGGAGTGGGCGTGTCATTGGGACACTGCACCTGCGTATAGGGCAGGCACCAGATCCCACCCTGTGTGGCCTTATGCTTAATGCATGCTGCGGGGCTGGGAATCTGCCGAGGAGGGAGCAAGTGCAGTCATGCTGTTCCCTCCTCCAGATTCCTAGCTCCGCAACCTGCATTAAGCATAAGACCTCACAGGGCGGGATCTGGAGCCTGCCCCGTATGCAGTCACAGTATCCTAACATCATGTGACGTCAGCTTTCAGGCAGAACTCACAGAGATGCCCGAGAGCTGAGAGATGTGCGCAGGTGCCGAAGCCACTCAAAAAGAACACAGGAGGCAGGTGAGGAGGGCTAATATCAGCAAGGTGTTTAGGTCCTGGGAGAGGTGTATACCTCATGGACCTAAACTAATTTCTAATAAAGTATTTATTTTGGTGTCTTGAGGGTGGGGGAGGGGGGACAAGAGCCACCTTCAGAAAATGCAGTATAGGCACTGCTAAAGGTGGCTCTTTTAGTTTCATAGGCCGGGGGGAAGTGGGGGTGACAGGTTCCATTTAAGTTCCTGCACCGTGATGGCTGTATGCGTCATGGCTTTGAACTGTCACTGTGTTTAAACGCACTACAGCTCAAAGATGACAGTTCACAATACTGTCCCTGACAGCTGATCAGCAGGAGAAGAGGTGACCTTACACCAGAGGTTACACACATCATTTAGGATCGCCGCATCTATAACGATCCGCTCTATATATCTATAAATCTGCCCCACTGTTTATCTCCTACAGTGAACACTGTAAGAAAAAAGAATGTGGCAAGAAATTATGCTTATTCATCATACCTGTGAAATAAAATTGTAACAGAATGTGATCAAAAAGACGAATGTAAATAAAAATGGTGCCACTGGAAACATCGTCTTGTCCCGAAAAAGCAAGCCGCCGCTCATCTCTGTCAGCAGAGAAATAAAAAAACTATAACTCTCAGAATACACTGATGCAAAAACAATACTTTCTCTATAAAATTATTTTTATTGTGTAAAAGCAGCAAATCATAAAAAAATATATCAATGTGGTATTGCTTTGTTCATACTCACCCAAAGAATAAAAATGTCTTGTCAATATTACCACACGGTGAACGGCATAAAAAAACTCCAAATAAACAATTTCTGAATTGCTGTTTTTTTGTCCTTCTGCCTCCCAAAAACAGGAGTAAAAATAGTTCACAAAATATTATGTGCCCGAAAATGGTAACAATAAAAACATCAACTCATCCTGCAAAAAAACAAGCCCTCACATAAAATATAGAAAAATTACAGCTCTCAAAATATGGTGATGTGAAAACTTTTTTTGTAAAAATTGCTGCTTGTTTCTGGAAAATACCCATGCAGTCAAAATTATCACAACACCTGTAGAGGAATCCCAGAGGGGTGCAATTTCCAAATTGTGGTCACTTGAGGGGGTTGGGGGCCCGATGCAAAAGCTCCAAAGGGGACCCCAATTATTACAAATATTTAATTGTCTTTGATAGTATTTTCCTGTAGGCCAAAGGGACTTTTGGGGCCCCCTAGACTCCAGGGCTCAGGTGCGATTACAACCCACCTATTGTAGTATTGCCTGTCTTCTGGCATCTATTTTAGGAAACCCTGCACTCGAAAAGTAAAATGGCGCTCTTTCACTCTCGATCCCGACAGTGTGGCCTAACAGTACTGTACGGTCACATGTGGGGCATTGGCACATTCACAAGAAATTGAGTAATAATTATTCTGCCATTGTTATCTATTTTCCCCCTGTAAAAATGTAAAATCTGGGGCTAAAACAACATTTTAATGGTAAAAATGTAAGTATTTTTTATTCACGGCCCAAAGGTATTTTTGACATGACTGTGATGTCAATATTCTTACTGCATCCCTAGATGAAATCATTGAGGGTGTACTTTGTAAAATGTGGTTACTTGTAGAGGATTTCGGCTGTTCTGGCCCCCTCAGGACCTCAGCGAATGTCATATGGCACACCCAAACCATTTCAGCCAATTCTGCATTCCGATATGGCACTCCTTCACTTCTGAGCTTTGCACTGTGCCTGACAAGCAGTTTCTGAACACATGTGGAGGTGTTTTCATACTCTGGAGAAATTGCATAATACATTTTGTGGTCGATTTTTTCCTGTTACCCTTGTACAAATTAAAAATGTGTGCCTTCAGCATTAATTTAGTTGAAAAAAAGTAATATTTCATTTTCACGGACCAATATTATAAATTTCTGTGAAGCACCAATGGGTTCACAATGCTCACTGCAGCCACTAGATAAATTCCCTTGAGGGGTGTAGTTTCCAAAATGGCGTCACTTATGCTATTTTGGAACCCTCACGGCTCTGCAAACGCAACATGGCATTCACAATCTATTCCAAAGATCAAATGGGGCTCCTTCCCTCACGATCCCCACTGTACGCCCAAACAGTAATTTTCCACCACATATAGGGTACATATATTTTTTTTATATATTCACGGCTCAAAGTTATAAAATTCTGTGCAGCACCTGGGGATTCAAGGTGCTCACCACACATCTAGATATATTACTTGAGGAGACTACTTTCCAGAATGGGGTCTCTTGTGGGGGGAGGGTTCACTGTTTAGGCACATCAGGGGCTTTCCAAACAAGACATGACACCCAAAATCTATTCCAGATCATTTTCTATTTCAAAAAATGAGTGGCACTCCTTCTCTTTCTAGCCATGCCGTGCACCCAAACAATAGTTTTTCACCACATATCAGGTATCCACGTACTCAGGAGAGGTTTCACAACAAATTGTATGATTACACTTGTGAAATTGGTAAATTTTGAACTAAAACATTTTTGTGTGAAAAAAAGTGATTTTCTATTTTCACAGCTCAACGTTATAAAATTCTGTGAAGAACCTGGGTCTTCAAGGTGCTCGCCACACATCTAAATAAATTCCTTCAGGGGTCTAGTTTCCAAAATAGGGTCACTTGAGTTGGGTTTTCACTGTTTACGCACATCAGGGGCTCTACAAACGCAATAATGTTAGCCAGAGCAGCCGTTATGGTCTTACTGGCCTTACTCAGTAAGGGGCCGGCCAATTATTTGAGGGTGGTGGCCATTTACACAGGGGCACGGGAGGGCTTGAGTGTGCTGGCGGGAGATGTAGCCGTTTGGAGCAAGGAGGCCCACCCCCTCGCTAGCACGCGTCGTAGGCGGCAGACTGAGTCTGTGTGTGTCCTCGGTACACGGGGCTTCGGATGCTCTCACATGTGGTAACAATTGTTCTCATTGTGGCTCTGTGAGGACACAGAGTCGTGCGTCTGCATTCCCGAGAGCCGTCTCCATAGGGTCACTTAGCCAGTTAGCCCGCAGCCCGAGCTCACTGTGCAACCACCACCCCTAAAGTACAGGAGACACTGTTTGCAGGGAGGCGAAGTGGGCGGGCTCACACTGGGGAAGTAACAGGAGGTTACCCGGGAGGTGACAGTGGTGTGAGCTTATGACAGGTCGGATATAGAGGAACGATAACAACGGGAGGGAACTGGAAGAGGTTGTGGCAGAGGAGAGAGCACAGGACACAGTAATATTGCTGTGGGAGATGTAGATCACTGGTAAGAAGGCTCATACTGGTGCTGATCTAATGGGGGGAGCTCATGCTGGTGCTGATGTAATAGGGGAGCTAATACTGGTGCAGATCTAATGGGGGAGGCTCATACTGGTGCTGACCTAATGGGGGAGCTCATACTGGTGCAGATCTAATGGGGAGTTCATACTGGTGCTGATGTAATGGGGAGCTCATACTGGTGCTGATGTAATGAGGGAGGCTCATACTGGTGCTGATCTAATGGAGGAGCTCATACTGGTGCTGATGTAATAAGTGGAGCTCATACTGGAGCTGATGTAATGGGGAAGCTCAAACTGGTGCAGATCTAATGGGGGAGGCTCATACTAGTGCTGATCTAATGAGGGAGACTCATACTGGTGCAGATCTTATGGGGGAGGCTCATAGGCTGTGGTCACACATAGAAATCCGTTTTTGGAAGTGATTTTCATCACCAATCCGTTTTTTTCTGGGTGCTTTTTGAGTCTCCTGCACTCCTGAACGTTTTTGGAATTTTCATTAAAAAAACGCATGCGCGAACGCATGCGCAAACGCAAGTGCGCATTTGCATGCATTCGCGCATGCGTTTCCCATAGGGCCCCATGTTAAAAAAACGCATGAAAACGCATGCGTTTTTTAAATGATGCCAAAAACGTTGCATGCAACGTTTTTGACTCAAAAACGGACAGGGCAATGTTTGGAGCTCCAGAGAAAAACGGACAGGGTGTTTATTACATCCAATCCGTTTTTCTGTCAGTTTTTGGACTTAGAAAAAAAAAATGAGAAAACTGAAGCCAAAAACGGACTGAGGGCTTATGTGGAACCCCAGCCATACTGGTGCTGATCTAATGGGGGAGGCTCATACTGGTGCTGATGTAATGGGGAAGCTCATACTGGTGCTGATGTAATGGGGAAGCTCATACTGGTGCTGATGTAATGGGGGAGCTCATACTGGTGCAGATCTAATGGGGGAGGCTCATACTAGTGCTGATCTAATGGGGGAGGCTCATACTGGTGCAGATCTAATGGGGGAGGCTCATACTGGTGCTGATGTAATGGGGGAGCTCATACTGGTGCTGATGTAATGGGGGAGCTCATACTGGTGCAGATCTAATGGGGGAGGCTCATACTAGTGCTGATCTAATGGGGGAGGCTCATACTGGTGCAGATCTTATGGGGGAGGCTCATACTGGTGCTGATCTAATGGGGGAGGCTCATACTGGTGCTGATGTAATGGGGAGCTCATACTGGTGCTGATCTAATGGAGGAGCTCATACTGGTGCTGATGTAATAAGTGGAGCTCATACTGGAGCTGATGTAATGGGGAAGCTCAAACTGGTGCAGATCTAATGGGGGAGGCTCATACTAGTGCTGATCTAATGAGGGAGACTCATACTGGTGCTGATGTAATGGGGAAGCTCATACTGGTGCTGATGTAATGGGGGAGCTCATACTGGTGCTGATCTAATGGGGGAGGCTCATACTGGTGCTGATGTAATGGGGGAGCTCATACTGGTGCTGATGTAATGGGGGAGCTCATACTGGTGCTGATCTAATGGGGGAGGCTCATACTGGTGCTGATGTAATGGGGGAGCTCATACTGGTGCTGATGTAATGGGGGAGCTCATACTGGTGCTGATCTAATGGGGGAGGCTCATACTGGTGCTGATGTAATAAGGGGAGCTCATTCTGGTGCTGATGTAATGGGGAACTCATACTGGTGCTGATCCAATGGGGGAGGCTCATGTATGGAGGATCTCTGCACACTCTCCTGTATGGGGGATCTCTACACACTGTCCTGTATGGGGGATCTCTGCACACTGTCCTGTATGGAGGATCTCTGCACACTGTCCTGTATGGGGGATCTCTGCACACTGTCCTGTATGGGGGATCTCTGCACACTGTCCTGTATGGAGGATCTCTACACACTGTCCTGTATGGAGGATCTCTACACACTGTCCTGTATGGGGGATCTCTACACACTGTCCTGTATGGAGGATCTCTACACACTGTCCTGTATGGGGGATCTCTGCACACTGTCCTGTATGGGGGATCTCTGCGCACTGTCCTGTATGGGGGATCTCTACACACTGTCCTGGATGGAGGATCTCTACACACTGTCCTGTATGGAGGATCTCTACACACTGTTCTGTATGGAGGATCTCTGCACACTGTCCTGTATGGGGATCTCTACACACTGTCCTGTATGGAGGATCTCTGCACACTGTCCTGTATGGGGGATCTCTGCACACTGCCCTGTATGGAGGATCTCTGCACACTGTCCTGTATGGGGATCTCTGCACACTGTCCTGTATGGAGGATCTCTGCACACTGTCCAGTATGGAGGATCTCTACACACTGTCCTGTATGGGGGATCTCTGCACACTGTCCTGTATGGAGGATCTCTGCACACTGTCCTGTATGGAGGATCTCTGCACACTGTCCTGTATGGAGGATCTCTACACACTGTCCTGTATGGGGGATCTCTGCACACTGTCCTGTATGGGGGATCTCTGCACACTGTCCTGTATGGGGGATCTCTGCACACTGTCCTGTATGGGGGTCTCTGCACACTGTCCTGTATGGGGGATCTCTGCACACTGTCCTGTATGGAGGATCTCTGCACACTGTCCTGTATGGAGGATCTCGCACACTGTCCTGTATGGGGATCTCTGCACACTGCCTGTATGGGGGATCTCTACCACTGTCCTGTATGGGGATCTCTGCACACTGTCCTGTATGGGATTTTCACACTGTCCTGTATGGGGATCCTGCACACTGTCCTGTATGGGGATCTCTGACATGTCCTGTATGGGGGGTCTCTCACACTGTCGTATGGGGATCACTGTCCTGTCTGGGGGATCTCTCACACTGTCCTGTATGGGGATCTCTCACCTGTCCTGTATGGGGGATCTCTCGCACTGTCTGTATGGGGATGCAACTGTCTTGGGGATCTCTACACTGTCCTGTATGGGGGATCTCTCACACTGTCCTGTATGGGGGTCTACCACTGTCCTGTATGGGGGATCTCTCACACTGTCCTGTATGGAGGATCTCTACACTGTCCTGTATGGGGGATCTCTGCACACGTCCTGTTGGAGGATCTTCACACTGTCCTGTATGGGGGATTCTGACACACTGCCTGTATGGGGATCTCCTCCATGTTCCTGTATGGGGGATCTCTCACACTGTCCTTGGGGGATCTCTGCACAGTCCTTGGGATCTCTCACACTGTCCTGTTGGGGGATCTCTGCACACTGTCCTGTATGGGGATCTCACACTGTCCTGTATGAGATCACAACTGTCCTGTTGGGGATCTCTGCACACTGTCCTGTATGGAGGTCTCTACACACTGTCCTGTATGGGGGATCTCTGCACACTGTCCTGTATGGGGATCCTGCACCCTGTATGGGGATCTCACACTGTCCTGTATGGGGATCCTGCAGTCCTGTTGGGCTCCATTCTGTATGGGATCTTCACACTTCCTATGGGATCTCTCAACTGTCCTGTATGGGGATCTCTGCACACTGTCTGTATGGGATCTCTGCACACTGTCCTGTATGGTCTCTACACTGTCCTGTATGGGGATCTCCGCCAGCTTCACGTCTTGGTCTCCACACTGTCTTATGGATCTCTAATCGATGGATCTCTCACACTGTCCGGTTATGCTGACCTGTCGTATGGGTCTCACACTGTCTGATGGGTTCTCGCCTGTTGGGATCTCCACTGTCCTGTATGGATCTCGCACATGTCCTGTATGGGATCTCTCACACTTCGATGGGATCCTCACACTGTCTGTGGGGATTTCACACGTCTGTATGGGTCTTGCACACTGTCCTGATGGGATCTCTACACTGTCCTGTATGGGGATCTCTCACACTGTCCTGTATGGGACTCTCACACTCCTGTATGGATCTCTCACATGTCCTGTATGGGATCTCTCACACTGTCCTGTATGGGATCTCTGCACACTGTCCTTGGTCTTCACACGTATGGGGGATCTCTCACATGTCCTGTATGGGATCTCTGCACCTGTCCTGTATGGGGATCTCTGCACATGTCCTGTATGGGACTCTACACACTGTCCTGTATGGGGATCTCTCACACTGTCCGTATGGGGATTCTCACACTGTCCTGTATGGGGATCTCTCACACTGTCTGTATGGGTCTCTGCACACTGTCCTGTATGGGATCTCTGCACACTGTCCTGTATGGGGATCTCTGCACACTGTCCTGTATGGGGGATCTCTCACTGTCCTGTATGGGATCTCTCACACTGTCCTGTATGGGATCTTCACACGTCCTGTATGGGGTCTCTCACACTGTCCGTATGGGATCTTCACACTGTCCGTATGGATCTCTGCACACTGTCCTGTATGGGATCTCTCACACTGTCCTGTATGGGATCTCTGCACACTGTCCTGTATGGGGATCTCTCACACTGTCCTGTATGGGGATCTCTGCACACTGTCTGTATGGATCTCACACCTGTCTGATGGGTCTGCACACTGTCTGTATGGGGATCTCTGCCACTGTCCTGTATGGAGGATCTTCACACGTCCTGTAGGGATCTCTGCACACTGTCCTGTTGGGATCTCACACTGTCCTTATGGGATCTCTCACACGTCTGTATGGGATCTTGCACACTGTCCTATGGGATCTCTCCATGTCCTGTATGGGGATTCTCACACTGTCCTGTTGGATCTCTCAACTGCCTGTATGGGATCTCTCACACTGTCTGTATGGGGATCCTCACACTGTCCTGTATGGGATCTCTGCACACTGTCTGTATGGATCTTACACTGTCTGTATGGGATCTCTACACACTGTCCTGTATGGGGGATCTCTGCACACTGTCCTGTTGGGGGATCTCTGCACACTGTCCTGTAGGGGATCTCTACACTGCTGTATGGGATCTCTCACACTGTCCTGTATGGGATCTCTACACACTGTCCTGTATGGGACTCTCACACTGTCCGTATGGGGATCTCTCACACTGTCCTGTATGGCTCTACACTGTCCTATGGGGATCTCGCACACTGTCCTGTATGGAGGATCTCTCACACTGTCCTGTATGGGATCTCTCACACTGTCCTGTATGGGGATCTCTGACACTGTCTGTATGGGGATCTTCACACTGTCCTGTATGGGGATCTCTCACACTGTCCTTATGGGGATTCTACACTGTCCTGTATGGGGATCTCTGCCACTGTCTGTATGGGATCTCTCACACTGTCCTGTATGGGGATCTCTCACATGTCCTGTATGGGGATCTCTGCACACTGTCTGTATGGGACTTCACACTGTCTGTATGGGGTCTCTACACTGTCCTGTATGGGGATCTCTGCACACTGTCCTGTATGGGATCTCTGCACACTGTCTGTATGGGATCTCACACTGTCCTGTATGGGGATCTCCAACTGTCCTGTATGGGGATTCTGCACACGTCCTGTATGGGGATCTCTCACACTGTCCTGTTGGGGGATCTCTGCACACTGTCCTGTATGGATCTCTCACACTGTCCTGTATGGGATCTTCACACTGTCCTGTAGGGGATCTCTACACGTCCGTATGGGGATTCTCACACTGTCCTGTATGGGGATCTCTGCACACTGTCTGTATGGGATTCTGCACATGTCTGTATGGGATCTCTCACATGTCTGTATGGGGGATCTCTGCACACTGTCTTATGGGGATCTCTGCACACTGTCCTGTATGGGATCTCTGCACACTGCCTGTATGGGATCTCTCACACGTCCTGTTGGGGATCTTACACTGTCCTGTATGGAGGATCTCTACACTGTCTGTATGGGGATCTCTACACACTGTCTGTATGGGGATCTCTGCACATGTCCTGTAGGGATCTCTGCACATGTCCTGTATGGGGATCTCTACACTGTCCTGTATGGGGGATTCTCACACTGTCTGTATGGAGGATCTCTCACACTGTCCTGTATGGGGGATCTCTCACATGTCTGTATGGGATCTCTACACTGTCCTGTATGGGGATCTTGCACACTGTCTGTATGGGGATCTCTGCACACTGTCCTGTATGGGGATCTTCACATGTCTGTATGGGATCTCTCACACTGTCCTGTATGGGGATCTCTGCAACTGTCTGTATGGGATCTCTGCACACTGTCCTGTATGGGGGATCTCTACACTGTCCGTATGGGGATCTCTGCACACTGTCCTGTATGGGATCTCTCACACTGTCCTGTATGGGGATCTCTCACACTGTCCTGTTGGGGATCTTCACACTGTCCTGTATGGGGGATCTCTGCACATGTCCTGTATGGGGATCTCTACACACTGTCCTGTATGGGATCTCTGCACACTGTCCTGTTGGAGGATCTCTACACTGTCCTGTATGGGGATCTCTCACATGTCCTGTATGGGATCTCTCACACTGTCCTGTATGGGGATTCTACACATGTCCTGTATGGGGGATCTCTGACACTGTCTGTATGGGGGATCTTCACACTGTCTGTATGGGGATCTCTCACACTGTCTGTATGGGATCTCTGCCACTGTCTGTATGGGGATCTCTCAACTGTCTGTATGGGGGATCTCTCACACTGTCCTGTAGGGGGATTCTACACATGTCTGTATGGGATCTCTGCACATGTCTGTATGGGGATCTCTCACACTGTCCTGTATGGGGATCTCTCACACTGTCTGTATGGGGATCTTGCACACTGTCTGTATGGGATCTCTGCACACTGTCCTGTATGGGATCTCTCACATGTCTGTATGGGATCTCTGCACACTGTCCTGTATGGGGGATCTCTCACACTGTCCTGTATGGGATCTCTGCACATGTCTGTATGGGATCTCTGCACACTGTCCTGTATGGGGATCTCTGCACACTGTCCTGTATGGGATCTCTCACACTGTCCTGTATGGGGATCTCTGCACACTGTCCTGTATGGGGGATCTCTCACACTGTCCTGTATGGGATCTCTCACACTGTCTGTATGGGGGATCTCTCACACTGTCCTGTTGGGATCTCTGCCACTGTCCTGTATGGGGATCTCTCACACTGTCTGTATGGGGGATTCTACTGTCCTGTATGGGGATCTCTCACACTGTCCTGTATGGGGTCTCTCACACTGTCCTGTATGGGATCTCTCACACTGTCCTGTATGGGGATCTTCACATGTCTTGGTCTTCACAGTCTGTATGGGACTCTGCACTGTCTGTATGGGGGATCTCTGCACACTGTCCTGTATGGGGATCTCTGCACACTGTCCTGTATGGGGGATCTCTGCACACTGTCCTGTATGGGGGATCTCTGCACACTGTCCTGTATGGGGGATCTCTGCACACTGTCCTGTATGGGGGATCTCTGCACACTGTCCTGTATGGAGGATCTCTGCACACTGTCCTGTATGGGGGATCTCTGCACACTGTCCTGTATGGGAGGATCTCTGCACACTGTCCTGTATGGGGATCTCTGCACACTGTCCTGTATGGGGGATCTCTGTACACTGTCCTGTATGGGGGATCTCTGCACACTGTCCTGTATGGGGGATCTCTGCACACTGTCCTGTATGGGGGATCACTGTACACTGTCCTGTATGGGGGATCTCTGCACACTGTCCTGTATGGAGGATCTCTGCACACTGTCCTGTATGGGGATTCTACACACTGTCTGTATGGGGATCTCTGCACACTGTCTGTATGGGGATCTCTGCTACACTGTCCTGTATGGGGGACTTGCACACTGTCCTGTATGGAGGATCTCTGACACTGTCCTGTATGGAGGATTCTAAAGCACACTGTCCTGTAATGGGAGGAGTACTGCCACTGTCATGTATGGGGATTCTTATCACGTCCTGTCGTATGGTGAGGAATCTCTGCCTTACTGTCCTGATGATGGGGCCTGGTATCGCTCCTGCACCTTCCTTCATGAGGATACATGGTTAGCCATCTGTCTGTAGGTCTTTCTCTGCACACTGTCTGTTGGAGGATTCCTCTTCTGAGAGATTACATGCATACACGTCCTGTCCGAGGAGCAATCTGCTGTACAGAAAGCATTGGATTTTAACCCAAGTGACACGTGTCCGTATGGCGATCCATCTGCACATGTCCTTAAGGGATTTGTGCGGTATTCTACTTCTTACTGATAGCGATGATGGGAGAGCAATGTTCTGCAATTGTCACTTTAATCCTGTATTTGTTGGGGATCTCTGATATCCTTTTAATTATGAAGCAGGATTCCATAGCATTTTACGATGTACTGCACAGCTCAGAGCGATCCTGCTGCACAGATTGTTATAGGTCGTAATGACACATGTGCCTGTCTGTTGATCACGAAAACTGGAATCAGGCCTGTAGGATCCAGCAGATGTAATCCTGGTCTAGAGAACATCATGCATCAATGCACAGGGTGATCCAACTGTGAAACTTTGTTATACTTACAGCATGTCCTCAGTATGATCTGCTAACTACTGCTGCAGATTCCTATAGTAGATCGTACAATTTGCACACATCTCCAGAATGGGATACCTGCCTGTCACATGTCTATAGGTGTATCTTTGACACGCCGCTACGGAAGGTTAGAAACCACCGGGTGTCGGAGACAATTGTAACTTGTACCTTCAAAATACTGCGAGGTAGCGGCGTGTAATTCAGGTTGTTGCCACCGGTCACTGTCGACACCTGTCTTTCAGCCGTGCTCAAAAACAAGTAGGCATAAACCCTATGGTAGCGCGTGTAATCGAGGAACAGGAAGGTATTTTCGTCACTTAGTTAACTCCCTGGGGCGTGACACAGCCTCCGGGATACCGCGCCCCATCAGCGATCATTGATGGAAGCTCCTGCGTTACGATTGGTTGTCCCAGCATAGGGCGGCATATTTAAGGAGCTTACAAGTCACACGACACAATTGCAATGGCGTCATGTATTAGTCAGCCTCCTGTGCTGCCTGGCCAATCATGATACTATTGCATTGTCCAATCATCGTACGAGCGTCTCGTAATCCACAACTCCGGCACGCCTATGTGTTGTCACTGCTGCCCAGGTCCTCCCATATTCCCTTGTGGTAGCGGCGTGGAAATCAGGGAAGGTGATCTACAGAAGGTAACTTGTGGCACCCGGCGGTGCTTCCAGGGATCGAAACAACCTACTGTGGAGCACCTTGTAGCGGCGTGTAACTGCAGTATCAGGTACCGTTAGCAACCGTTGAAACGTGCACGTGCGACACCCGGTGGTTTCTACCCTTCGGTAGTGGCGTGTAAAGATACCATTAGGGTTCTCCCATGCTATATGTGAATAAGAGGATGGGTGCTCGGCGCCTTTTCTCTCCCCATAATCACCCACTCTCATCTCCTATATCAGCACTGCAGATCTTGAGTCAGGTCAGCAGAGGCACAGACCAGCCAGGCGCCTCACTACCCTCCTGAGGGGGCTGATGACCTGATGGTGAAGCTAGTGTATGCACAATACAGGACTGCTCCCTGTCTTTAAATACAGACTTGAGATTTGTAGAGCAAAGAGACATCATCAACATCCAGCAATACAATAGGGTCAGCGACTGCGGGAAGACAGGAGGGGCTGAGCTCCAACCTGTGAACTCATCAGACCGGGCTGCGCTGCTTATCATATTGGGGGGGGATTATATAAGGTTTTTTGAGGGATCTGTGCAGGTGGGGGGAGGGGATTTTACACAGATTGGTGGAGTGATGTGTAAGAGGTACTTCACACACAGCTATATCGCTAGCGATATCGCTGCAACGTCACAGCTTTTGAGACGTACCAGCAGCGACCTCGTAGCAAAGTCGCTGCATGTGACATGCCGCAGCGACCAGCGATGAGATCGCTGTGAAATGGCCAGGACCATTGTTTGGTCATTGGTCTCCCGCTGGGCAGCATACATTGGCGTGTGGGACACCCCTCTAACCCAATGTGTTCCCTGGTAACCAGGGTACACCTCAGGTTACTAAGCACAGTGCGCAGGTAACCAGGGTTCACATTGGGTTACTAAGCACAGTAACCCGATGTGTACCCTGGTTACCAGCGTTCTCCCGCTTACCCCAGCCTATCAGAATACATTAATGGGACCTTGACATCGTGGAAAAGAATAGTTTATATTCTTTTCCACGATGTCGAGGTTGTTACATGGGTTGCTGGTCGCTGAGGAGATCTGTCTGTTTGACAGCTCACCAGCGTCCACACAGCGATGTTCCAGCGATCCCGGCCAGGTTGGATCATTGGTGGGATCGATGGAACATCGCTACATGTAACGGGGCCCTTAGATGGCCTAAAGGTTGGTGTCTTTAGTTTATATGGAGAAAACCTGATAACAGTTCTTCTCCCACTGATAGCACTTCTCACCACCTACCCTCAGGATATATAAAGGTATGATCCATGGTGGGGTCCAACACTGTACAGGGATGTATGCTCCCCATGGACTATCGCTCTCATTACTGTGTGGGATTTGTGGTCACACCTGCTCACTACTGTTCTCATGGTCTTGATTTCTCTGCACTTCAATTTCCTGAGGTACAGGAGACCACTGTCTTTGAGATCGGGAAGGTCCCAGCAGGCGGACCCCCGCCTATCATTTGTGGGTGCACTCTTTGATATTGTTTCACTCAGCATCATTATTTAGTTCACCTGGGTTCTACCTCAGGAATATCACAGTTTAGGAATATATTTTGAAAGATAAGTGAAGAGACTCATTTGTTTGATTGTCATGTGTTTCCTCCATTACAGCTTTTTTGCCATTACCTGGAGGACGACGTTTTTCTGCAATTCTGACAATAGTTTATCTGATTGAAAGTGTTGAGAAACCGTATAGCCTGCACATTATTGCTGGAGAATTTCCATACACATATATACGTCTGCATAACAGCTGCTTCCTTCAATACGACTGCTCGAGACGTCTTACAAATCTGATTTAAGTGGCATTTGCAAATTTAGAGCTCAGTTTCAATGTTGGACTTAAAGATGAAAGATGTGTGCAGGATCTGTAGCCGAGAGCTTTGTGGAAATCAGCGGAGATGGATTTTTCACTCAACTGCTAAACTGAATCTTCAGGTGATCTTATCCCATGTTTTGGGGAGAGAAGTCTTACGTGATGGCGGGGCTGAGTTTGCCTGCAGTAAATGTGCATTTATGCTGGAACGTTTCTACAGATTTGATACGGTGATCGCACGCATTGAAGCCCTTTCAATTGAACGACTACAGAAGCTTCTTTCTGAGAAGGATAGACTTAAACATTGCTTAGCTTGCCTCTACAGAAAAAATAATAATGACGAGGGTCAGGAGGCCAAGTCAGGAGACGGTAAGGCCGCTCACCTCTCTGAGGTACAATACTCCTATTCTGCTCTGCTGCAGGAAGACTTTGCTTTTTCTGGATTTGAATACTGGACAGATTTGGAAGACGCTGGCCCAGAGCTTCAGCATTGTCCACACCATGAGGGCACAGCAGCTGTCCCCAGGAAATGTCATGGATGTTCTTCCTTGAGAGTGGCGGATTCTGACTATGAAGCCATTTGTAAAGTACCTAGGAGGATAGCCCAAAACATTTCTACTGGTCAAATGTCCACATGTGTCAGCACTTATAATGATCTGGTGGCCATTTCCCAAACTTCAGACAATGAGGCTGCAAACGACAAGGTTGTATCAGATGGAGATGCTTTGGACAGATTGTCTTCTGCACATTCTGCTGAATCCCTTCCTGACACAAAGGATCCAGGGTCTAACTTACAAAAATCTGAGGAGAAAGTAAAATCAAACATGGACAATCTAAAGTGTCATTGTTCGTCATGCCACTCTGCTGTCAGCACATCTGGACATGTCAGAAAACTAGACCTAGCACTCAGTCTTGTTAAAATGTTCGACTACAAACCGGTCCAGAGTCCAAAGGGGAGTAAAATACCTGTAAAAAGCTGTTCAATCATAAAATCTACCAGTACCCTTAATAGTGCTCAGTCGAGTCCATCAAACACTGGCCTCAGTTTCCTGGACAGTACAATCGAATCCCCTCCAAAAACATCTCAAGACTTCATTACTGAAATGTGTGATCTTCATGAGCTGTGGTACAATGTCTATGAAGATTACATTCCTATTCACATGCAGGTACTAACAAATGTGTGATGCTCCATCCATGCTTACACTCTAGATAGGATAACATTATCCCTCCTTGTATATGCAATCCTATGCCTAAGAAGTCAGAAAACCTTTGGTTTCATACTCACCATCAGTATACACAGTGTTACACAGTATACACAGTAAACGCTGCATAGTACAGTATCAGCATAGTGGATGGGATTTGTAGAAATCCCATGCCCACTATGCTTAACCCAACTGCAGTGATCTGACAGCTGCGGTGCAGGTTGCCGCCATTCCGCTCCTGAAATGAACATGCTGCGGAGTTAGAAGCTGCTCCCATCGGGTGACTGTAGAGAGAAGCCGCCCGCACCCGCAGCACATGGTGAGTACAGGGCGGCTGCGGTCTCCCTGCGGCCACCCGCAGGTTCACTCCAACACGCTGCTCCTCCAGACCGTGAGCTCATACCCTTAGTGGCTGTTTATTTCCATAGTGACCTCAGCTTGTCATGTTCCACTATTCGGTTCACTTTGTAATGAGGTATCTGTTATGGTTGGTGACATGGGACCTGCCGGTCCTGAGTTTGTGGGTTTCCTTCTGATACTCTTCAGTTACATATGAGATTATTTGCCTCCCTATAAAATTGACCATTTCAGAAAGTAAAATGTGAGCTCCTGGAACGAGCGCTGATGTTGGTGCACTGACCTGGTGGCACATTACCGCATGTTGTAAGAGCAGTTAGAAATAAATTGCATATTGTTAGGGAAGTTGTAGATGCTCTTCATAATATCATATCTGTGAATGTGACGGGTGAGCGCTCCCCAGGACGTTTGCCTTTGGTTTGTCTACCTGTGTACGCTGTACAAAACATAATGGTACCCACGGTGTCCTCTAAACTGTCGGGCAACGCATTTTTTATTTTTTTTCTTGCAGCATCTGTTTGCTGTGAGATAATTGAATTTTTGATTGTACCCTTTGACATGTATTTGTGAACTCTTTCTCTATGGACGGTATATAACATATGATGCAGGCATATTATCCGCTTGAGAAAGGTCTCCCTCTGTGGCTGTGATCACAGGACTGACATTGTGTTCATGAGTGTGTCCTTGTTCTGTCACTCAACAAACAAAATGTGTATGGATCCTGCTGACTATCTCCAGACAGAGGATGCTGATGATGAAGTTACATTCATCCAAAGTCAGAAGGCTCTGGGTACATTCAAGAGATTCACAGGAATAAGATTTCAGCTGACTCTGGGCTCGGCCCATGCTAAAAAGCATCTCAAGGCGGTTACATGAGTGTATCCAGTGTTACAATGTTAACAGTCAGTTGTCAGGATCTTACTATTACTGCTGAGAGCACCCTAACAGGGACAGAGACCCTGACTCCAGCGATGTGTCACTTTACTGTCATTTTATCAAATTACTTTAGTCTGCTGCTGTTCTGAATGCCGTGCTCTGTACCCCCCACTCATTGGCTCACCAGCATTAGACACCCCTTATTTAGCATCAGTCGTTGGTGGGCTTTATTTCTGACATATTTCATGTACTGTGTAGAAGCTTATGGAAGTACACATTCTCTTCGATGCCGTTTATCTAGACCATGCTCTTTTTTTTTTTTTTAGTTTTAAATGCCACTGATCTGACGAGTGAAAATTATAATAATAATGTGCATGTATCATCATGTTGATATAGACTTTAGTTTAAAGTAAGATCTGGTCACATGTTCTTGGATGAGCAAAAAATAATGGTCCCAAATCATTAAAGCTCCACATTTGACAACTGTTGTAAACGCCTTCATGAATTCAAAGTTGTGAAAAAGTATAATCCAGAGTGCAAAAATTGGATTGAACCGATCTGAGCATGAAATGGTTAATGAGGTCTGTCTGTCATCAGATTTTCCCTTAGCCTAATGAGATCACTATAATTAAATTACATTATTGCCCTGAATTGCTTTTAAGCCATTGCTAATGGGGTTTCAAGGAAATACAGCTGGAGAAAAAGGCTGGTTATGTAGTTTAATATTTAGATAAGTTTCATTCTGGACAGAAGCATTTAATCTCCAAAGTGTAAAATATGTGATGAGTTAAGGATTGTAGGGGTTGGGGACCCTCAGTCCAGGGCTATGGTGACCTGGCTCCGCATGGTCTACATACTTAACCTCCTCTGTATTCATTGCCTGTGGGAAACGTAGAGCACTATACTTGATTGGGTGTCCCAAATCAATAAAGGGTAACTTTATTTTGGTAATAACGTTTAAAGAGTTTTGTCCCTTTTCATCAAGCCTGGCAATTTTCTCGCTGGTCTTCATGAGGGGGGTGTATTGGAGTCGCACGCTGCTAATTAATTAACGAGTGCATGCCTAAATGAGTCGGGAGTGGTGGGAACATCTGTGCGTCAGGTCAGACATTTTACTCCACTCAATGACTGGAGTGAGAGTATCAATTATGACTTGTAGGATTGCTATCTTTACTAGGTGGCACTAGAGTTCACCTTCTTCCTCACTGAAGTGACAATTTGCATATTTCTGGTGTACACAACGCCAGAATTAGAAAATGCTAAAGTCTCCATTTTTGCAAACTGAGTTGCATCAAATTTTTGCAACTTTTAAAACCAATTTACTCCAGAATTCTGACAAAATAGCTTTGATGGATCGAGGAATTAGTGATGTTAGAATGTAACGGTGTCATACACATTACACCAAAGTCAAAACTGAGTGGCGAGCACCAACTCTCCCCTGTTGGCATTGATCTGGGGACTCCTCCATTGTAATGGGTATAGGCCATTGTCTGACACGTTTCTGCACTGACACAGACATACGTTCTTAGCCAAGTGTGCAGGTAAACTGCCCATCGGTGCGATGAATGGTAGAGCCAGGCAATCATCGTATTTCTAAATATTTTACATGTTGCAACTACTGGGAGGGTTCGGAACACATTATCATTGAGACCAACCTTGATGTCTGATTACCACACCTTGTCCCAAGTAATGTCATAAAGATACAAGGCAGGAAATGCTTCATTTTATGTCCTGTTCTAGGTTTCCCAACTGAACATTTTATGTTCTTCTTTCCTTACAGAATCTGCTTCATAAGAAGGGTCAGGATGCAATGCATTATGAGACATTGCTGGAGCAGCAGGCCTCCAGTCTGCAGAAAACCAGGACAGAGGTGCAAGAACTTCAAGAGAAATTGCAGGAGTCCAAGGAGCTTATCAAGGTCCTACCTTTTTTTCAGATTTCCTACTTTAAATTAAGTAGCATATGTGTTATATATTCATACAAATTATGTCTCCTAGAGGAGGAAAAAAGGTGCTAGTCTAGAGCCACCTATTGTGGCCACCATTAACCCTTTCCTTCTCCAGTCTATTTTAGTTTTCATGCTTTTTCCTCTCAATTTTCCAAGAGGAGTAAGTTTTTTTTTTTTTACATTTTTTTGTTGATATATCCATATTCAGGCTTCTAATTTGCTATACAATATGTACGGTATGTATTTTTGAGTGATACCATTCAATGTAATGGAAAACTGGAAAAACGTGCAAGGGCTGTAAAATGGTGAAAAAAATGCAATTCCTCCATGATTTCTTTTTTTTATGCATAAATTCTGTGGTAAAAATGACTTAAAATCATTAATCTCCGCGTCAGTGTGATTACGGTAATACCAAACTTGTATAATTTTATTAATTTTTTGTAAAGGAAAACTACTTGTCTCCACTTGCTTTTATTCGTGGCTATGGGTTGCTCTTGGAACTTAGTATATGTCTTTCTGACCACATGACTCACCTTCGTATATTGTGAATTCGTTTTTTTTCTTTAGTGTGGAAGCATATGCTATGCTATGATTTTGCCCCTGAGTACAGCTTTATTAGCTTGCTTCTTCCCTTTTTCCCTCTTTTAACCTGATGCCCTGCTGCCTCCTCTCAGGTGGCTTCCAATTTTCTGCTTCTCACCCTTCCTCTATATTTTCTGTCACTCTTACTTCATTTCTATATAGTTCTGCAATTCATATACTTAACAGTACTATGCTGCATATTACTTTAATAATTTGTGGTCACTATATCTAAGCACCTGTCAGGTATCTCATATTTGTTAAATCTCTTTGCCTAGGACCTGTATTCTCTAAATTAAGCTTGTGTGCCGCCCAGCTTAGGGGACCGGGATACCCGGCGCAGGGTCCCTTTCCTTGGGGAAGTCACTGGTGGCTGGACCCAGGCCGTGGCCCCAGGCTGGCACACTCCTAAAAGGGGGTATTTACAGGGGATTTAGAAGTTTATATAATTTATAAAGTTTGTAGATGTTATTGTCGTGACGCCACCCAGAATAATGTGGCTATATATGGCCACCGCTGCCTTGTACTGGCCAGGGGATGATGGTGAGAGGCAGCTGAGATGGTATAGCCCTTTTCCGGGTAGGGCTGTAGGGTCCCCTGGACAGGTGATGTTAAAGTTAATGATGGATGAAGATGGAAGTATGGTGAGGAGATGTTAAGGGCACAGACACTTACTTGATTCACAGCAAATTCTCTCAGCGGTGATGGTCCCAATCCTGGATAGATGGTAGCTGTTAAATCAGAGGCTGAGGCACAGATGAGGTTTAACTGGTTTACTTTCAACCAAACTATAATACAACAAGTCCCGTCTCCGGAGTCTGCAATAGGGGTTCAGTTGCTCAGGCCCCACCAGGTCCTTTACCTCCTGCTTGCGCTGTCTATGTGGCCCTGCTGCCGTGTGTGAACTCGCTGCCGGCCCAAATCTGTCCTCTCTGGGTCCCACTCAACAGGCAACTTGAGTCCTTTGTCTCTCTCTGCTTACCCCCTCCGGGAGTACTGCTGAACTCTTAGTATGTTGCTGTGTCTGGCCCTGTGAAGCTTGTTGTTACCTCACGTTTTTCCGGTTGCTGTATTGTATATAACTAATGCAGCCACGGATCCGGTATCCGTATCTGCGCTTTTTATCTAGGGTAGATAATGATGCTACCCGATTCTGAAAGTGTTCCTCTTATCAGTTTTCTCCTCCTCAGACCGATGGCTTGGCCCTGGAAATTGTCAGCCAGTCCTCAGGAACTCAATGCAGCTCCTGTCACTCTGAGCTCATGGCTCCAACTGTCTGAAAATTTACCTCAAACCAGTGTTTTATCTCTAGGGAAGTCTCTGGTGTCTCTGGAGCTCCCCCTACTGGCCAAAGGTGGTAGTGCAGTGGCTTGGCTTTCTAAGTGAGTGCAACTATTATGATCTTATACTGTGGCTAATACCCGCAGGGGCGCCACATTCCCCCTTAGTTAAGAACAGTACTCCGGGACTGTGGGACAATAAACATAAGATATAACAGATAATATCTACAGAGTTTTAAAAAAAAATAAAAAGTTACAAAAAACACTCAAGTTTAAAAAATAGAGTCTTGTAAAAAGTCAATTCAAATAGCGTCCATTAATACAGCTCTGTCCTTGAGGGCTATTTATTTGTTAGGAAAGGCACTGCAATTAGCGTCCATTTTTCCAACAAAGTTTATGAATAATTTAAGAATGTTCAAAAAACAGTCTTTCCGGAGCTTTAATTTACCGCCTCCGGGCTGATAAATGAAGAAAAGAGTTCAAGAATATGCAAGTAGTTCATACAGAATAGTCTCTGTAGGTACTGAGCTTTTTAACGTTACATCTAATAACTACTAATTAACAACTAAACAAGTTCCTTTCAGATATTTCGGGTTGTAAGTGCAGTAGGCCTCAAGGCCCTCGGGTCACCGCATATGAGGCCAAGTTTTAACTCTTCGTGACTGCCACTTTACATCATACCTTTTAGGATTCTATTCAATTACATAACTTTAACATATAGACAATGCACATGAAATCTATTTACATTTGGTAGTCTGCATATCTTGCTGGTAATTGACCCTGAGTACTACGCTGTGATCTGCGTAACGCTTGTGTACTGGGTGTACTCAATGTGATGGTGTGAGTGGACGTATACCTAGTAAGTACTTCTGGTTCTGCTAGGGATAATTCCACATTTGTGGGGTTGGCAATTCCACCGTGTCCAGGACTATTATTACTAGGAATTTGTTCTTCCTGTCTTGGGACTTCTTGTGGTACAGGGTCTGGTGTTTGATAGAAGGCCATCATGGGAACTACTACTGCACCATTGTAGGTTGGCCAGGTTTTAGGAAAGTCTCCTAAATAGGTGTGATATACTCCATCTTCTTCTTTTTCGTCAACAGGTTGAACCGGTACTGGTTGAATAACTTCTGGTTCAGGTTGAATGACTTCTTTTTCTTTCAATGTCTCTGGACATAGTTTTAGATTGTCTCTTGACACTAGTACTGATGTTAATCCACCATCTTTGCTTATAAGACACATTTTAGGATTGTTCACTCTCATTGGTAAAACTGTATATGGGGCGGATTCCCACTGATTGTCCAGTTTATTAGTGCGACGGTTTCTCTTGAGCACTTGATCACCAGGTTTTAATGGGGTTGCTAGAGCATTCTGGTTGAAGTATTGCTCTTGTCTTTCTCTAGTTTTCTGGAGATTCCTTTCTACGCATTCTTGCACTTGGCGATACTGTTGTTGGCGTAGGGAGTCCCAGTTGGAATCCTGCACTTCTGCGTCAGGTTTTACGATGCCCATTTCTAGATCTATTGGTAGCTTGCCAGGTCTTGCACGCATAAGGTAAGCTGGGGTACAGTTTGTGGAGCTTACCGGGACATTGTTATAGAGGTCTACCAAGTCAGGCAATTTCTCTGGCCATAGATTTCTCTCTGTCTCTGGTAAAGTCTTTAAGAGATCGATTACAATATGGTTCATTTTTTCGCATAAGCCATTTGTTTGCGGATGATAGGCTGTTGTACGGATCTTCTTGCAACCATACATATTGCAAAATTCTCTGAAGATCTCTGATTCAAATGCTGTACCTTGGTCTGCGAGTACTTGTTCGGGATATCCATGAGGTCTGCAAAAGTATGTCTGGAACGCCTTAGCTGCTGTCTTTGCAGTGAGATCTTTCACGGGCACTACTACCAGGAAGCGTGAGTAATGGTCCACGATGGTTAAAGCATAGACATAGCCGGACCGGCTTGGTGTCAATTTCACGTGATCTATTGCTACGAGCTCAAGTGGTTGCTTGGTAACTATAGGCTGGAGTGGTGCTCTTTGGTTTTTTAGATCTTTTCTTCTGAGGTTGCACGGACCACAGTTTCTGCACCATTCTTCAATTGATCTTCTCATTCCAACCCAGTAGAATCTTTCTCTTAAAAGTACTTCTAGCTTTTTCCACCCGAAGTGACCAGCACCATTGTGATAAGCTTCTAGGACCATTTTTACATCTTGTTTAGGCACAATGATCTGCCATACTAGCTCATGCGTCTTTGGATTGGTATATCTTCTGCACAGCTTTCCTTGGTACAGGAACATTTTGCCTCTCTCTTTCCAGAGTTGATGTGTCTCTTTCGGTGCATTTTCATTGGGATACGCACTTTGCTCAGTCAGCAGTTCTTTCACCAACTTCACAGCTGGATTGCTGTCTTGAGTGTCAGCCCATCTGTGGTGTGCTAATGGGTTGAGATTCACTTGTTGATGTTTCTGGTAGGCACTGGATTGATACTGTCCTACCTTGGGACGATGAAAGGCGGGTAGTTCAATTTCTTCAAGTTCTACCTGTTCTTCTTCCACGTCTCTCAAGTGCGGCATCCGGGATAAGGCGTCTGCATTTCCATTCTTTCGGCCTGCTCTATACTTGATCACGAAGTTGTAATTAGACAGCCGGGCTATCCATCGCTGTTCCAGCGCACCTAGCTTGGCTGTATCCAGGTGGGTCAATGGGTTGTTATCAGTATAGACGGTGAATTCTGCAGCTGCCAAGTAGTGTTTGAAACGCTCAGTCACAGCCCAGACTACTGCCAGTAGTTCTAACTTGAAGGAGCTGTAATTTTCAGGATTTCTTTCAGTAGGCCGGAGCTTTCTACTTGCAAAGGCGATGACTTTCTCCCTGCCTCCTTGCTTCTGAGATAGTACTGCTCCCAGTCCCACATTACTGGCATCTGTGTAAAGGATGAAAGGTTGATGGTAATCGGGGTATGCCAGAACTTCTTCTCCGGTCAATGCCTTCTTCAACTTTTCAAAAGAATCTTCCCTCTCATCACTCCACTGGAAAGGAGGATTGCGATTTGAAGGCTTCTTCGACTGCCCTACCAGGATGTCTTGTAGAGGTGCTGCTAGCTTGGTGAACCCTTGGATGAATCTACGATAGTAGCCCACCAGTCCCAGGAATTGCCTCACCTGTTTCACGCTGGTAGGTCTTGGCCAATCCCTTATTGCGGTTACTTTCTCGGGATCCGGTGCTACTCCTTCTGAACTTACAACGTGTCCCAGGTATTGTACCTTTGGCTTTAGAAGGTGACATTTTGATGGCTTGATCTTCATACCATACCGGGATAAGGCTTCGAACACTTCTGCCAGATCTTGTAGATGTTGTTCGTAAGTCTTTGAGTAGACTATTACATCATCTAGGTACAGAAGGACGGCTTCAAAGTTCTTGTGTCCGAGACAGCATTCCATCAATCGCTGAAAGGTACCGGGTGCGTTGCAGAGTCCGAACGGCATACAATTAAATTCACAGAGACCCATTGGTGTGGTAAATGCTGTCTTCTCTTTATCTTCCTCAGCCACAGGGACTTGCCAATACCCACTTGTTAAGTCTAAGGTGGAAAAATAGTTAGCAGATCTTAAAGCAGCTAATGACTCTTCAATTCTAGGTAAGGGGTAAGCGTCTTTATGGGTAATGTGATTAATCTGCCGGTAGTCTACACACATTCTCATGGTTCCGTCTTTCTTTTTAACTATTACCAGAGGGGCTGCCCAGGGGCTACAACTGTCTCTAATTACCCCGGCCTGTTTCATCTCTCTCAGCATGTCTTTAGCACATTGATAATGAGCGGGCGGTATGGGTCTATATCTCTCTTTTATTGGTGGGTGGTTACCGGTAGGAATTGTATGTTCTACCCCTTTAATCTGTCCGAAGTCTAATGGGTGTTTACTGAAGACCCGTTCATATTCTTCTACTAGTCGGTACACCCCTTGTTTTTGGTGGGTAGGTGTTGAATCTGTACCTATATGCAGCTGCTGACACCAATCTTCTAATTCTCCACTTGAACCATTGTCGTCCGCCTGACATGACGGATTCAAGGGCCCAATGGCTATGATGGCATTGTTGTTAACAGTGTATAGCTTGGCCATTGTAGCGTACCTTGGTAAAGTGACCTCTTCCTCTCCACAATTCAAAAGACGTATGGGTACTCTTCCGCTGTGTACCTCGACTATTCCTCTAGCCGTTAATATCGTGGGTCTACTATCAGTGTACACAGGCTCTACCAAGGCTTGGTAATCTCGTCCTTTAATACCAATGGCTGCTCTACACCATACCAGCATTTCAGTTTTTGGAGGTATCACTATAGGAGTTGGGTCACTTACCCTCACACTGCCGATTTCTCCACCTGCAACCTCTACTTGTTGCTTCAGCACCAATGCTTTTATCTCTCTCCGGAGAATTCTCTGCTGGCAGGATTGGGCAGTTTCCGCAAATTGCTGTAAAATAGTAATAACCTCGGAAAAACAATTTTCTAAAACATTCATACCTACCAATACAAAAGGTTCCCGTCGGTTAACATCAACAATTATGATACCCTGATTTTTTAATTCTGCTTTACCAATCTTAATGGTCATCTCTCTAAATCCTACTTGCGGTACCAATTTTCCATTACTAGCATATATACTTAGCTCAACATTAGATGGTCTTTTATCAATGTCTGAATCTGCCCAGTACCTCTTATAAAGGATATGTGGTATAGACGAAATCTGGGAACCAGTGTCCAACAAGGCATTGAGAGGAATACCGTCCAGCACGATGGGGATAATAGGACGTCCTCCGACGTACTTATCGTGCCAGGATGTTGGGCCTTGAAAGTTCACTCCTGCGAAGCGGCCCGCATTCCCAGGGGATCCTTGTTTAAATCACAATTGCGGGCGATGTGGCCTGGCTTCCGGCAACGGCGGCAAATAGGCTGTCCATCCGGCTGGTAACGGTCGTTGGGTCGTCCTCTCCACGCTGGGTATCTCTGGGGTCTCATCCAGGGAATATCCTCTCTGCGGTTCGCCAACTCCATCTTGGATGTAGTCTGTGATTCTCTCATTTCCTGCATGGTTTTAGTCATTGAGGTGACAATGTCTGTTAGAGAGTCAAGCTTTTGCTGGAAAGCATCATTAGCACTGGCCTCCAGGGGCTTAACTGATGTCACTGGCATTCTCTGTTGTTGAGGGGTTTCTGTAATGGATGGCTCAGGATCCTGATCCCAAAGTGCCTCTGCCTGCTGGAGACGAATAGCGCTCTCCTTTAACTGGGCAAATGTCACTTCAGGGTCCTTGAAAGTCAGCATACTCGCATGCCCTCGATGAGAAGGGGTTAATAGTCCCTCAATGAATTGATCTTTTAACAATTTATCAGCGCCAGTGTTAAACATTGGTTCAGCCAGTGTAAGCGCTTTAAGGGCCTCTTGTAAATTCAGGGCAAAGTCTCTCACACTCTCATTGGCCTTTTGTTTGCAATTGAAGAATTTGGTCTTTGCTTTGCTACCAGCAGTAGTTTCAAATACTGCCTTTAATCCAGCTAGAATATGCTCAGCAGTGTCTTTTAGATCAGCGGACCATGCTGTGACTTCTCGCTTGGCATTACCACTTAACTGTGCCATCAGCAAACCGACACGCTGAGCTTCTGCCATTGGAAACATGTTTAAATAGGCCAGCAGTTTTTCTTTAAAATCATCAAAAGTATTAGGCTTACCTTCATACACTGGAAGCCATGGAGCACCTGGGGTATATGGCATCAACATCGGCATAATAGGCGCTGCACCTTGCGCCGCTGTGCTGCCGAGCGCTCTGTTCTGTGATTCAGCTGCATATGTGTCGCCGGGTGTTTCGGCGTCTCCGTGCTGCGACATGTTGCGCCCCCTTAGTTAATCCGGACCCTTCCGGTCCTCTGCTTCCGTCGGGATGGCGTATAATCGTTCCGCTGTGCAGCAGGATTGGTTTTCCCCTTTTGCCGACGTCAGAGCTCTCAGCTTGGTGCCGCCCACAAAGACACGCCCCCTGCTGCTTCTGCTCGCCGCGAGCTCAGTAATGGCGGAATCTGAAATTTTTCAGTCAGATCAGAGCTCAGGGCAATGACACAGTTCAAATAGCAGTCTCGTGCTGTGGCAGTTATGAGGTAATTAGTGATGATGCAATTTTACCTCAGAGGCTGGCGGCCATTTTGTTTCAATGTTAGTCAATGGGGAAAAGTCTATTTAAATGGTTTCCATTGGGAAAATCACTTTTTGATAAAAAAGTCAATTTTTCTCGGATTTTCTCACAATTTTCGGCATTAATCACGGCACACAGTACCCGATTTAACCAGGCACGGTAAATCCTGTTCGTGACGCCAAAGAGAGATGTGCCGCCCAGCTTAGGGGACCGGGATACCCGGCGCAGGGTCCCTTTCCTTGGGGAAGTCACTGGTGGCTGGACCCAGGCCGTGGCCCCAGGCTGGCACACTCCTAAAAGGGGGTATTTACAGGGGATTTAGAAGTTTATATAATTTATAAAGTTTGTAGATGTTATTGTCGTGACGCCACCCAGAATAATGTGGCTATATATGGCCACCGCTGCCTTGTACTGGCCAGGGGATGATGGTGAGAGGCAGCTGAGATGGTATAGCCCTTTTCCGGGTAGGGCTGTAGGGTCCCCTGGACAGGTGATGTTAAAGTTAATGATGGATGAAGATGGAAGTATGGTGAGGAGATGTTAAGGACACAGACACTTACTTGATTCACAGCAAATTCTCTCAGCGGTGATGGTCCCAATCCTGGATAGATGGTAGCTGTTAAATCAGAGGCTGAGGCACAGATGAGGTTTAACTGGTTTACTTTCAACCAAACTATAATACAACAAGTCCCGTCTCCGGAGTCTGCAATAGGGGTTCAGTTGCTCAGGCCCCACCAGGTCCTTTACCTCCTGCTTGCGCTGTCTATGTGGCCCTGCTGCCGTGTGTGAACTCGCTGCCGGCCCAAATCTGTCCTCTCTGGGTCCCACTCAACAGGCAACTTGAGTCCTTTGTCTCTCTCTGCTTACCCCCTCTGGGAGTACTGCTGAACTCTTAGTATGTTGCTGTGTCTGGCCCTGTGAAGCTTGTTGTTACCTCACGTTTTTCCGGTTGCTGTATTGTATATAACTAATGCAGCCACGGATCCGGTATCCGTATCTGCGCTTTTTATCTAGGGTAGATAATGATGCTACCCGATTCTGAAAGTGTTCCTCTTATCAGTTTTCTCCTCCTCAGACCGATGGCTTGGCCCTGGAAATTGTCAGCCAGTCCTCAGGAACTCAATGCAGCTCCTGTCACTCTGAGCTCATGGCTCCAACTGTCTGAAAATTTACCTCAAACCAGTGTTTTATCTCTAGGGAAGTCTCTGGTGTCTCTGGAGCTCCCCCTACTGGCCAAAGGTGGTAGTGCAGTGGCTTGGCTTTCTAAGTGAGTGCAACTATTATGATCTTATACTGTGGCTAATACCCGCAGGGGCGCCACATTTGCAATACTACGTGAACCACCGATAGAAGCCACAACAGCTTATAAGAAGGCATTTAGGTATTAACTCTGCACAATCACTTGATTTCAGTGGTCCAGATAGGGATCCTATATAATTTCCTGGTAGAAACCATGCCTTCAAAAGCAAAATCTAACAATACCACTAATACCCCTAAATCTAATAATCTCGACTCTATAACTGACAACGGCAAAAACCAAGCCTGTAACAAAACCACACAACCCTTGACAGAGATGAACAAACAGGAGATAGAAGTGAACAACAGTAGTGACTACACACCTCAAACTGATAACACAAGCTCTTCCCCAGATGACAAGATGTCCTATGAAAACTCTCTAATATCAACCAAACGAAAACAAACAGAGTCTTCTCCCATGTCCAAAACAAATAAAAAACCCTCTGAAGATATAAATGAGGAAGGGGTTAATTCAATTAGGAGCCCTTTAAGACAGAGATTAAGGAAGGAGACATCTCCTGAGTTCAATTGGCCCCATCCAGGTGCGGGCCACGTCCTGGACAGAGACTTTTTCCTAGAGCTCTTTTCCTCATCGTTCTCGTCCTTCAAAGAGGATTTGGAGGAACAGTTTGATGAAATGAAGTTCGTTCTGGCTTCTATTGTAACTAGAACAGAACATACAGAGAAGGATGTCCGAGATCTGAAGGAAGAGAGTAGAAAACTAAAATCAGACCAAGAGAAGATGAAGGGAGAGATTAAATATCTAAAAGACAAAATGGCAGATAGAGAGGATAGGGATAGGAGAAGTAATTTGAAATTCAGGGGGATATCGGAGAAGGTGAAAAACTCAGAGCTCCTCACCTACATGAAAAATCTAACCAGGAAAATTGTACCTTCCTTCTCTGAAACCGAATACTCGATAGAAAGGGCCCACAGGCTGCCGAAGCCGCAACACCTCTCTGAAGCAATACCCAGAGACGTAATTGTCAAATTCACATTTTTCCAAACCAGAGACTCAATAACCAATTACATGAAACAAAACCATTCCCTCTCACCCCCCTATGAGAAAATTAAAATTTTTACAGACATCTCTAAGGAGACAATGAGCAGACGAAAGACTCTCAAACCACTGACGGACTTACTAAGATTGAAGAAAATCCCCTACAGATGGGGACGCCCATCTACCACAGTCGTATTTTCTCACAAGGATAAGACTATCACTATTGAGGACGTGGAAAATGGTCTGAAGATCTTAAAAAGCCTTCAAATCTCAGACCCTGGGTCCTGATCTCATCTAGTCCCACTTTATGTAACTCAAAAGGTCCTTTTTGCACAATAGGCCAAAACTTCAGCCCGAGTGGAACTATAATTTAGGTTAAAATAACATTCCACCGAATATAATCAGGAGTGACTAGTACTAAATGATTACTCCTCCTCTTTTATTTCTGTATTTAGTTATTACCATTACCGGTAATAGTTGTAGTTTCTTGTTGACTTGTTATATGATGGATAACCTCAAATATGTAACCCAAGCTCCTCTCCCTAGACTTATAACCCACCCTACTGGAACCACTCTAGCATCTTATATCGACCATGACTAACAAATTTTTGTCCCTAAATGTTCACGGCCTCAACTCCCTGCAAAAAAGGTATTCAGTCTGGAAAGATATTACTAAATACAATATAGACGTAGCTGGTCTTCAAGAGACTAAGTTCAAATTAGACAACACTCCAAACTTCAACAACAAAAACTTCCCACATATATTTCTTTCTTCTAATAAAAAAAAAAATCATGGGGTTGCTATAATCATTAGAGATTCACTAAAATTTTAAATGATTGAGGTGATCAAAGACGAAGAGGGAAGATTCCTGATCTTAATATGTAAACTTGAGGACGTGTTATATACATTAGTCAACCTATACGCCCCCAACAAAAGTCAAATCTCTTTCCTAAATAAACTCATTAAGATTGTTCGAAAAGTTAAAAAAGGCCACTTAATAATATTTGGGGACTTTAATGCGGTTCCCAATCCTCTACTAGATTCCTCGAACAAGTGTAGAAATTCCAACACCTCCCTTGACCCTTGGTTACATAGAGAAGAACTGTATGACACATTCCGCTGTCTCAACACGTCTTCTGTGGAGTACTCCCACTATTCGGATGCCCAAAAATCATTTGCCAGAATAGATTTGGTGTTATCAGATATTAACACTCTCCGCAAATTTAAGTCAATAAATATGCTACCAAGAGCCTGGTCAGACCATTCCCCTATAATTTTTGAAATAGCCCAACATCCCAACTATTCCAGTCATAAGGTATGGAGGGCAAACTCTTACCTACTATTTCACCCTCAATATAAAGACCAACTAGAAAAAGCCCTCAATTATTATTTTAAAGATAATTATACTAGCCACACCCCTATAACTACCCTCTGGACAGCTCACAAGGCAGTCATAAGAGGACATTTTATCCAATTAAACTCCAGAATGAAGTGAGAAAAAAAGCAAGCGGAAGAAGACGATACTCATAAGGAGATACTCCAACTAAGAATAAATTTGAAAGCCCTGCTCACTTCAGAGTACGACAAAATAATTCAACTGTCAAAATCCAACTATTATAATTCCATGGATAAGCCCTCAAAACTCTTTGCTAGGTAAATCAAGATACATAGACAGAAAACGAAAATCTTGCAAATAAAGGATGACCAGAATGCAACTCACAAAACGCCCCAGAAAATTACAGAGGTCTTTGCTAAATTTTATAAAAAAAACTGTACAATCTTAAAAACGAGCCAACGGAAACCCTCCCACAGAGACAGGACATAAATAACTTCTTAGACTCCCTACATCTCCCCTCTTTATCATCTGACCAACTGAGAACACTTAATTCCCCAGTTACGCACTCAGAAATCCTTCAAACTATTAACTCATTACAAAAGAATAAATCCCTGGGTCCAGACGGTCTCTAAAATGAATATTATACCACCTTCAAATCAATCCTTGCCCCCTACCTAGTTAAACTAGCTAATTACCTCACCTCAGCTCATAGTACATTGCCAGATGAGATGCAACAAGCATTAATATCTGTTATCTATAAAGGCAAAGGGGATAAGGACGACGTCCGTAACTATCGGCCAATTTCCCTCCTCAATTCAGACCTAAAAATTATAAAATTATAACCAAAACAATTACAACCAGAATGCAGAGAGTAGCCCCCCTCCTTTTGCATAAGGACCAAGTAGGTTTTGTCTCAGGTAGAGGTACTACAGACTCAACAAGGCGAGCCATATATTTAATTTCACATGTGGAGAAAGAGGGTATCCCGACCCTTGTAGTTAGTGTCGATGCTGAAAAAGCATTTGACAGAGTCCATTGGGACTTCCTTTTTCAGACCCTGAATATGTTTGGTTTTGAGGGAGAAATTTTGAATGCAATCAGTTTATTTATATTCATCCCCCTCAGCCAGAGTGCTCACTAACAACTGTCTTTCTGAGGAGTTTCCTTTGACCAATGGCACAAGGCAGGGATGCCCTCTTTCTCCCATTCTTTTTGATTTCTTTATTGAACCCCTTGCAGAATCTATACATATGAACCCTTTAATTAAGGGAATTCCACTATATCAAAGACAATTTAAAATCTCCTTATTTGCGGACGACATTTTAATTACTTTGACTGACCCGCTAAACTCTATAAGAAACCTCTTAAATACCATTCAGCAATTCTCCAAAATATCTCTTTATAAAATAAATCTAACAAAAACTCAAGTTCTGAGTTTTAACTTAACGCCACAGTTATTGGAAATACTCAAATATGAAAGACTCTACAGTCATGGCCAAAAGTTTTGAGAATGATACAAATATTAATTTTAACAAAGTCTACTGCTTCAGTTTTTCTAATGGCAATTTGCATATACTCCAGAATGTCATAAAGAGTGATCAGCTTAACAGCAATTACTTGTACAGTCAATATTTGCCTAGAAAATGAACTTTAACCCCCAAAACACATTTCAACATCATTGCAGTTCTGCCTTAAAAGGAGCAGCTAACATCGTTTTAGTGATTGTTCCATTAACACAGATGTGTGTGTTGATGAGGACAGGGCTGGCAATCAATCAGTCATGATTAAGTAAGAATGACACCACTGGACACTTTAAAAGGAGACTGGTGCTTGGTATCATTGTTTCTCTTCAGTTAACCATGGTTATCTCTAAAGAAACACGTGCAGCCATCATTGCACTGCACAACAATGGCCTAACAGGGAAGACTATCGCAGCTAGAAAGATTGCACTTCAGTCAACAATCTATCGCATCATCAAGAACTTCAAGGAGAAAGCTTCCGTTGTTGTCAAAAAGGCTCCAGGGCGCCCAAGAAAGACCAGCAAGCGCCAGGACCGTATCTTAAAACTGTTTCAGCTGCGGAATAGGACTACCAGCAGTGCCGAGCTTGCTCAGGAATGGCAGCAGGCTGGTGTGAGTGCTTCTGCACGCACTGTGAGGCGGAGACTCTTTGAGCAAGGCCTGGTTTTAACCCAATGTGTCAAGGTCATAATGTTTTTGACATTTTTAATGTATATTGAACAGAGTAAAAACTGAACATAAAAAAACAATAACGTAATTGCATTTTTTCACCGTTTCACTTGACTTAGATTTTTTTTTATTTTTCTTCATAAGATTATATTGTAAAAATGAATGATGTAATTCAAAACTGCAAATTTTCCCACATAAAAGAAGTACTAATATGGCCAAAACAACAGGAAAATAAGTACCGTATTATGGATTTTGGTAGCATGGTAAAGAAAACGAAAGGGGAAAAATTAAAATTGGCTGTGATGAGGTGGTGTAAATTTCATCTAATAACTTATGGTACCTTTACACGCCGCTACAGAAGGTTGGAAACAACCGGGTGTCGGAGACAAATGTATCTTGCACCGTCAAAACAACCCGAGATAGCGGCGTGTAAATCAGGTTGTTGCCACCCATCACTGTCGACACCTGTTTCAGAGCAGTGTTCTAAAACAGGTTGGTTTCAACCCGATGGTAGCGGCGTCTAAATGAGGTACAGGAAGGTTTTTTTGTCACCTAGTTAACTCCCTGGGGCGTGTCACAGCCTCCGGGAAACCGCCCCCCTTCAGCGATCATTGGTGGAAGCTCCTGCGTTACGATTGGTTGTCGCTGCATAGGGTGGCATATTTAAGGAGCTGACCAGTCACACTACACAATTGTAATAGCATCATGTATTAGCCAGCCTTCCTGCGCTGGCTGGCCAATCATGATGCTATTGCATTGTCCAATCATCGTACAAGCGCCTCATAATCCACAACTCTGGCACACCTATGTGTTGTCCCTGCTGCACCAGGTCCTCCCATATTACCTTCTGTAGCGGCGTGTAAATGAGGGACAGTGCTCTACAGAAGGTAACTTGAGCACCCGGCGGTGCCTCCAGAGATAGATTAAACCTTCTGTAGAGCACTTTGTAGCGGCGTGTAAAGGCGGTATCGGGTACCATTTGTAACCGTTGGTACGTGCTCGTGCACGTGAGACACCCGGTTGTTTCCAACCTTCTGTAGCGGCGTGTAAAGGTACCATTAGGGTTATGCAGTGAAACGTATGTAGAAGCTGTATATGTGAATGCAGAAGCTGTATGCAGTGACTGCACTACAACTGCACTGTGTGGCCTTACACTAACATGGGATTTAATGTGATTGGGAATCAGTTATTGGTTGGTTTAATGTGTCTTTCGTTCATATTGTGCTGACCACCCTCCACTATTCCATTTAAAGCTCCTTTCACACATTTTTTTTTTACATTTAATCTCTGGAGTGGTGCTCCTAATCTAAGTCCTCTGACTCTACTCTTATACTCGCCCTCCGCCATCTTCACCTTCCATGGCCACCACTCCTGTGAGTCTTAGGCAGTTTGTGATATGCCGACAGCTCCAGTGTTTCATGGAATGCACTGGAGGTCACTTTTCAATACATCTCTATAGGAGCCTCATTCTGGCCTCGTTCTGGCTCTCATGCAGATGCATTGAGCGCCTGTGACGAGGTTTCTGACTTCCGGCCATTCAAACATTGTGGTTACAAGATGGCACAGCAGGACCTGAGCGATGCTATAAATTGGTGAAAATGACGGAGGGTGAGTATAAGACCAGGGCAATGGATTTAGATTAAAAGCACCACTACAGCGCTGAACATAATCTGGTGCTGGAAAGAACTACAATGAGTAGACAATTGAAATCTGAAAGGAAAATGTATTTTGCTTTATTCATTTGTCAGTTCTGATTCGAAATCATAATTCAAGGATTGTTATTGCTACTACTTCATCATTACAATTGGTAATGTTGTGTGTGTTTTGTTTCTGTATTGCAGACACTTCAGGAATCTCAGCAACAGATGACAAATAAGATGAACAGTGCTTATGAGGCTACACACAACCAGGAAGGCCTAGTGCAAAGCTTAAGGGATACCCTTCAGAGCAGAGAGCATGAGGTAGGTCATCTCGGGAAAGGCCTCTGCTAGAACTGTCTTTTGTGTAGTCAGTTAAAAAGTAAAAGACATTGGATAATTAACAAAACCGATACCATGTGTTATGATAACTATGCAGAAAAAGTATATAGTATACTGTGTATATGTATACATAGGATGGGGAGGAGCACTGTTTATAATATCAGTTTTTCATCAGCACTTGCTTTTTACTATTATCCATTACAGCAGAGTATTTTTACACGTTTGTTTCACTACTTTTTTGCGATCTAGTTTTCTGGTGAACACGGCCTTACAGACCTTTTCACCTTGTGCATGGCTCATTTGTAAATGTCTAATAAGTTTTCTTGTTTTGCAAGATAAGGGAGTTTCCCCACCCTTTCCTCAGTGAGCCATGCACATAAAAAGCCGTTTCTGCACTATGTCCATGTTGGACTCTGGCCTGTCTGCATCTGTAGCTACTGTACACATGATCAGGTAGGGACTGCTCTAATATGGGTTGCCTTGACATTCGTAGAGCGGCTTCGTACATTTTTTGCAAAAAACGTATTAACTAAATACCTATTTATTGACACTGTTTTCATCAGCACTTGCTTTTTACTATTATCCACTACAGCAGAGTATTTTTACACATTTGTTTTACTGCTTTTTTGTGATTTACTGTATATAATATGTATAATATATAATGTGTTACACCAGACTGTTAGGTGGCAAGGGCACTGTGCCCCTGATCTGTCCCTCAAGCTAAGGATTCATAGGCTAATCCCTTCCCCTAGATAGCTCTGAACGTGAGGAAGCCTGTATCTTGTACCTTGCTAAGCGCCAGGAATACGACTCGCCCAGATGCACCCCCCCACCCACTTCACCAAGGAAATGAAAGGTCAGGAGAGCAAGGAAACAAACAGGCAACCTGGACAAGGCAACAGATATGAAAGGGCTCCAAGATCTTCTCCAGTTGGAAGCTGAGCTGTGGCTAAATTAACAAACACCTCTGCTTAAAGCGAACCTGTCACCCCCCCTGGACATCAAAAGCTATAATAGCCACCTTCTGCAGCACTAAGGCTGCATTCAGGGAAGGTGGCTATAGGCTTTTGATGCCCTATATACAGTTAAATATTCACTTATATAACTGCTTACAGTTTAGAAGACCTAAGACCAGGAGGCGGGGTTTCGCGCTCCTCCGACCCGCCCCCTCTTGTCAATCAGCCTGGTCGCCTGCTGCTGCCTCCCCTCACAGTCTAGCATGAACGCGCGCCTCCGCTCTCCTCTATGGCGCCGCGCATGCGCTGTCCGCGCAGCCCGACGACTTCCTGGACACCCGGCGCACAGCGCATGCCCGGCGCCATAGAGGAGAACGGAGGCGCGCATTCATGCTAGACTGTGAGGCTAGCGATGACCTTGAGTACCTCTCCCTGTGTGAACGGCGCGTTAAGAGCGTCTAGAGCCACCCGCGAAAGCGCGGGTAAGTGCAATTTGGCAAGAAAGTCGTCTATACAGTCCACTGAAGGCGGCACAGTCTCTGGGTCTAGTTTGAGATTATACAGTTGTGCATAGTACGCAGAGAAGGCCTCTACTATCTGACGCGGGTCTCTAACTAGCTTCCCACCCGAATCCTGCAATCCCGTCTCTGCCGTCTGCTCTGTACGTTTCGTCAGTTGTCTGGCCAGCAATCTGCTCGCTCTGTCTCCGAGTTCATAGTAGCGGGTTTTCAGTTTGCGGAGTCCCACCTCGTATTGGCGCAAAAGTAAGGCGTGAAGTTGGGTGCGTACAGCCAGGATCTGGGACATAAGCCCCCGATCCGGGCTGGCCTTGTTCAGAGCTTCTAGTGACTGGATCTGGTCTTCCCACTCCCTCCTCTGCCTGTCTCTGGCATGTTTACGCTGCGAAGCCCTCTGGAGGAGGATCCCCCTCAGTACCGCTTTATGTGAGGCCCAGAGGGTTTCATCCATGACGTCTCCGGTGTCATTGATCTCGAAAAATGTTTTAATGTTAGTATCTATCGCCTCCAGTAAGGAGGGGTCTAGGAGGAGGTCAGGGCCTAATCGCCAGCGGCGCGGGAGTTCCCCCTTCCCCTCAGGGCCACCTCCAACGACACCGGCGCGTGGTCTGACCAGGTGATGACACCCACCTCAGACCTCCGGCACCATTCCAGGGCCCCATCATCTACCAGGAAGAAGTCTATCCTGGAGTAGGAGCCGTGGGGGCCGGAGTGAAAGGTATAGTCCCTCTCTTCTGCGTGTAAGTAGCGCTAAATGTCGTGGAGGCGGAATTCCCGGGTTAGGGGGACAAGGCCGCCCCACAGCCTGGCCGAGGGGGCCAAGGAGTCCAGGCGGGGTTCCATGACAGCATTGAAATCCCCGCACATTACCAAATGGCCCTTGGATTCCATCCTCAGCTTTGTAAAAAGGGCCCTTAAAAAACTCCTCTGAGACCTCACAGATCAAGATCAGGTACCTGCCAGCGTCATCCGAGACAATCTTTCTACACACAAATTGGAGGGAGGCACTCACCATTATACAGACTCCCGCCTTCTTTCGGTCGCAATTGGAGAAGAAGACATGGGGATACCTGGGGTGGCGCAGCCGCTGATTGTCTCCCTCTAGTAAATGGGATTCTTGCACACAAATTACGTCCGCTCGCATCCGCTGTGCTTCCCTCCACAGGAATGACTGCTTAGCCGGAGAGTTTAGACCTCTTACATTCATGGACACAACCTTCATATTCATCGCCGCAGGTCAGGCGCCATACCCGCCTCTCCAGGGGAAGACAAACAAAGGGTCACACCAGGGAAAGGGAGTAGGGGGAGGGGAACCCCGGGAACCCGGGGGGGGAAGAGGGAGGGAGGTCAGAGGTTAGAGGGGAGGAAGAGGGGCGCGGATGAGCGGGCGGAGAACGGAGGAGGCGAAGGGCGCCGGGGCGAAGGCCTGGGGTTAGTCGGGGAACAAATGGGGGAGAGCCCCAAAATTAGAGCAGGGGTGGACGAGAGGTGAGGGGGAGAGGAAAAGGAGGGAGGGCAGGCAACGCAGGTGGAACAGGAAAGAAGAGGAAAAAAAAAAGGACAACAATAGGAACTGTAAGCGCTCACAAAGTCCTGAGCGTGGGAGCAAGAGGCTAGAGGGAAACAACAGTCCAGGGCCCCCCTAGCTCCTCAGAATGTAACACATGGAGCCACATAAAACAAGGGGGGGGGGGGCCAGGGGGGGCCAGGGGGAATCCCTCCAGCCAACCGACCGGTGCCTCCTGAGTAAACCAAGCTCAGGGGGGCCGAGGTATCCCAATAGGGGGGGAGGAAAGGTCCAGCAGGCAGGGGTCGGCCACCCAGGTGTCAAAACCGTCACTTGGTCCCTGCATCTCCGGGGGACCCCGCTCGGTTGCGGCGATCTTTAGGGCTGGCATACGTCGAGTTGGAGTTGGAGGGGGGCAACATACGCCACTCTTTCAAGGCCGCTCATAGCTTGGAGGGGGAGGAAAAGGAGTGCCGCGAACCCCTGTACCTGAAGGACACACTCACCGGCGAGCCCCAGGCATATTGGATGGCTCGGTCTCGTAGGATGGCACAATAGGGCGCGGATTCCCTTCGTCTCGCCAGGGTGCCCGGGCAGAGGTCTGGATATAAGGACCAAGAATCATATGGGGCATACGTTAAAGGGTGCTTGCGTAGGGATTGCATCAAGAAGTCTCTCATCCTGGGAGTTGTTAGGTGAACCATAAAGTCCCTTGGGACTTCACGGTTAACGCGTGGGGATCTGGGGAGACGATATATCTTCTCTATCCCCAGGTCTGCAGCGGGAGCCTTCGGGAGAATTAGGGACAGGAAAGGCTGCACAGTCTGTAACAGATCCTCCTCCCCCTACTCTTCTGCAATGCCCCTTATCTTAACATTGCCTCTTCTCAGTTTGTCCTCCAGGTCATATGTAGTGGCTTTCACTGCCCTTATCTCCACATTAACATCGTGGAAGACGTCCGCCAGTTCATTGTGTGCCACCGCTATCTCTCCCACCTTCCTCTCTAGGTGGTCTGTGCGCTCCCCCAGTGCTGTTACATCAGCCCTGATCTCACCTACAATGCGCCGGGTGTCGTCTTCAATAGCCCGGCGTAGCTCATCCAGGAGGTCTCGGATGGAGTGACGGGTGAGTGGAGCGTGCTTCTCATCTCGAGGGTGCCGGTCATAGTCCCCACTCACTCTGGGAGAGCCGCGAGGCTGCGAGGAGTGTGGAGCAGACGAGGTCCGGGACTGCTGCACGCTCCGGAGGATAAAAGTCTGTGAGCTTCTGTGCGGTGCTACGGCTCCGGGTGTTAGATCTCGGCATTCCCGGGCAGTTAGGGGGTAGACTCCGGCAGCACAGGGGCCAGCAGTAGTCGCAGGGCGCCGTTAAACACCGGATTTACGGCCTCCACCGGCGGAGCTCTCCTATAGTGCGACCTGCATGCTTCAGCACAGGACCCTGGTTACCCTCTCTCAAAATAGTTGCTACTACCCAGAATGTGTAGGGCTCACCCACAATGCACTACAGTAGAATCTTCAAGTAATGCAGGTAACGCTGCCAGATGGTGCTTACCACATTAATCCTCACAACAAACAACATGCTTTTGGCAAACTTGATGTAGGTTTTGGTAAACAAAGTCGTGCTAGATTTTTTTTCTTTGTAAGAAAAGGCTTTCATCTTACCACCCTACCCCACAAGTCAGACATATGAAGAATAAGGAAGATTATTGTCACATGCAGTACTTTCTGGAAAGTCCTGCAACTCCTTTAATGCTGATGTAGCTATTTTGGCAGCTTCCAGAACCAATTTTCTTATTGTCCTTTCATCATTTTTGAGAGACATCCAGTTCGAGGTAATGTCATTGTTATGCCAAATGTAAAGCACCACTGTAGCGTTTTAATTCTGTAGTGGTGGTTTTAATATATAAGGTCCCTGCCTTCGATCTTCTACTCACCCAAGGGCATTTTCGCCTTTTATCATCACTGCTTCCATCGGTGTTGGGCATTTATGACCTGCCGGATCACTTCAGTGCTTCATGGAGCGTAATGAAGATCATTCTTCAATACACATCTATCAGAGCTATGTGGTAGTCTTGTTCTGGCTCTCATAGAGTTTCATTGATCACTTGTGATGTTATATCTGATTTTTGGCCAGTCAGAATTGGTGGTCACAAGATGGGGCTGTGGGAGTGGAGCGGTACCGATAAAAGGTGAAAATACCTAAAGGTGAGTATGAGACCGGGGGCTGGGACTTTAGATTACAAGCACCACATTAGCAGCACATGTCTGGCACAAGTCTAGTCTGCATAAGACAACATGTATATATATCGCATACTTGCAGTCATGTACCCGCCTGCTCCTGTCTGTGACTGAGAATGCTGACTGTGCGCACTGGGAGAATTCACAAGCTTGTAGTCACATAGAGTGCACTGTCCTACTGACAGATTACTGTATTTGAAAAATTATGGTTGGCATTAAAGGTGGAAAAAAATCTGATATTTTTCTTTTTATGATTTTTTTACATGACAAAAAATGGGCACTGTGTGTCTATATTTGTACAGTGCTCAGTATACATAGTGTGCCCCCTTTGAAAAGTATGATTTTAATCAATTACTTGCTGACTAAATTAACAATTTGAAGAGTATTCAGTGTAATTAAAATATATATAATAAGTGATTTGTCTTTTGTATTTACAGAACTTTAACATTTTCTTGTAGGTTATGGAGCTATATCAAATAATAGATGAACACAGTACTACTATTGTTAAATTACAGGATGTGTTAATGAAGAGTCAAAATGAACAGCTACAGGTAAGTAATGCCAAAGGACTCAACAAATGTGTACAGAAACTCTCACTTTCTATACTACAAAGTATTTATCGGCAACCATAAGATGTGCAGGAAGATCAGGGATAGTTCCTAAAATATCCCATCATAAACAGGGCAAATGCAGTAAATCCTCTATGGTTGTGATCAGGAAACTAAGACCCACTCATAGGCATCTACTACTACAAACAGCATCTCCCTATGGCCATTACACATTCTGTCGGGAAGCCACTGAGAAAAGCAAAAAGGATGTTTGGCTTCTTCTGCTGCCTTTACTGGAGATAGTCTTCTATCGATAGGCAACTTTACATTATGATAATTCATGATATTTAGTCCATTCACATTGAACCTGTACCAATCTGCAATATAATTTCTAGGTGTAATAGTTGTTTGGTAATTTGCCCAAACATCAGTTACTATCTTAGAAGACAAAGGTTTGGCACTGTGTTAGCCAGTTGAGAAAATGTTGATTGCTCTCAGTGAGAGAAACGATAACGATCTTGTGGTTGTGACACCTTTTAATGGCTAACGAAAATAAAATAAGTGATGTTATAAGGCGAGCTTTGGAGACGACTCCGGTCTCTTCATCAGGCATGGTATGACAAGATATTGAATGAAACTCAAAATGTATACATGCACAACTGAAATGAATGGACAATTAACTAAATAAACAAAACAGAGCCTGGAGAGGATCCTTAATCAGCCAGGCTTAGTGATGTCAAAGATTCTATGACACTAATTTATATGAAAACTGGTGTTTAGTGAGAGAAACAAGATACAAATCTTGTGGTTGTGATACCTTTTAATGGCTAACAAAAATAAAATAACTGATGTTACAAGATGAGCTTTCAAGACGTCTTAGGTCTTTTCATCAGGCACCAGGTTTTCATATGAATTAGTGTCATAAAAACTTTGACATCACCTGGCTGATTAAGGATCCTCTCCAGGCTCTGTTTTGTTTATTTAGTTAATTGTCCATTCATTTCAGTTGTGCATGCACATATTTTGAGTTTCTTTCAATATTTTGTCATACCATGCCTGATGAAGGGACCTAAGACGTCTTGTAAGCTCGCCTTATAACATCACTTATTTTATTTTTGTTATGGTGGGTTTACACGCCGCAAAATCGGCGTCCAACTCCGACCCAACTCCGACAAAAAGTCACATGGGTCGCGAGTTGGAGCCGATATCGGGTGCGCGTTGTATTGTTTTAGCATCCAATGCGATGCTGGAACGATGCCAAAACGATATCGGAGTTGAATAGCAAAGCTATTCAACTCGCCGATATCGCAAGGCCGTTGTACCAGCATCGCAGCGTGTGACAGCCCAACTCCGATGTCTACGCTCACGTCACCCATTCACTCCCATGTTAACTGGTCGTTCCTGGTTTGGTGGGCGTAGACATCGGAGGGACGTTGCATCCCGATATCGCGGCGTGTAAACTGGCGATGCGATGCAGGGAGAAACGTGCACTAAATGCGCGCTCCCGCGTCGTTGCCTCCGATATCGCCGCGATATCGGGACGTGTAACCCCACCATCAGCCATTAAAAGATATCACAACCACAAGATCGTTAACTATATCTTCTAACACATTTCAGAACATTGTGCTACCATAGAGCAGCAGTGCTATAATGTGCAACATAGCAGTTACCATGATGTAAATCTGTATCTGACTTTTTCTGCAGTACTTATTGATCTTTCACTGTTCCTGCCCTGAGTAGATATGATGCAGTCTGGTCACATACTGGCCTCATCCTTGGTGTACATGTGCCCAGTAGTCTTGTTCATAGTTATCTTTTCACATTTACTTCTTTGCAGTTGTCTTACACAACCTTTATTCCAGATTAGATATGAATCCAATGCTATCGTATCAGAGGGGTGGTGACGTAACGATGGGGGCGCGCTCCATGCCCCTGGTGTGTGCAGCTGTCTCTCCATTCGTGTGGTTTTCCCTCTTCTCTCTCTTCCTGTCCTGTTCTCTCTCTCTGCTTTCTCCTGACCTGTCTCCCCCTGTGTCTCTCTCCCTCTCTCTCCTGTGCTTTCTCCATTGACCTTGCTCCCCCTGTGTGCTCTCTCTCTCCCCCGTGTGCTCTCTCCCCTGTGCTATCTTTCCCCTCTGTGCTTTCTCCTTTGACCTGTCTCCCCCTGTGTGCTCTCTTCTCCCCCGTGTGCTTTCTCCCCTGTGCTATCTTCTCCCCTCTGTGCTTTCTCCTTTGACCTGTCTCCCCCTGTGTGCTCTCTCTCTCCCCCGTGTGCTTTCTCCCCTGTGCTATCTTCTCCCCTCTGTGCTTCTCCTTTGACCTGTCTCCCCCTGTGTGCTCTCCTCTCCCCCGTGGCTTTCTCCCCTGTGCTATCTTCTCCCCTCTGTGCTCTTCTCCTTTGACCTGTCTCCCCCTGTGTGCTCTCCTCTCCCCCGTGGCTTTCTCCCCTTGCTATCTTCTCCCCTCTGTGCTTTCTCCTTTGACCTGTCTCCCCCCTGTGTGCTTTTTTTTTAATCAGATAACTTTTTACATATCAATGGTCATTTTACAATGCTACTTCAGTACATAACCTCCCCCTCCCCCTTTCCTGTACCCGTTCATGGAGACATTCCTCTGTACAAACAACTCTTTCACTATTACAGCAATATCAAACATTATTTACCTATTACTATAGTTTACAAATAACACTGTATCATCACATCAGTTTCCTTGCATTGCACAACACTATAATGTTTTGGTGCAAATCTAATTAAACCCTATCTACCCAAGGCTGCCACAATTTATTGAAATATTCCTGTTTGTTCCTCTTAGTGTAAATATTTTTTTCCAGTTGAATTATATAATTCGTTAGGGCAATGAATATGCGTCTGGATGGGGGCTCTTCTCTAATCCAGTACTTTGCTATCAATATTCTGGCAATAAGCAATAATCTTGCAATAGCTATTTTAGTTGTATTGTCTCTTTATGTTTCCTCAACATACCCTAATATATATGTTAGTGGGTGTCTGGGTATAACACATCCATACACCATCCCAATATGAATCAGTACTACTATCCAAAAGGAGGACAATCTGGGACAGTGCCAAAGCATATGCAATATATCCGCCTGTGATGGTGCGCAACATTGGCAATCGGAGTTAGACCGTAGTCCTGCCTTAAATAACATCTCAGGGGTTCTATACACCCTGTGAATTACATATAGCTGTGACAAACCCCTCATGTTGCTGAACTCTTGAAAGTAAATGTTATCCCGGATAGGTGAAAACCTTGTAAAATGAGTTATGTTAACCCCCTAGTCTGCTTCATCTTCTGCCATACTTATAGTATGGTACTGCGATCCCCATTTCTTGAAGGGACCTGCCTCCAGTCCCATACTCAGTGGTGAATTCTTCATTGAGTGTACCAGACATGCCCCACAAGTCAAACTTAAATGGTGGGAGTACTTGCAGCTGAGGTCCTTTATAGGATCTCTTACGTTACAGAAGGCTCCAACATTGTCACTTTCCAAGTTGGAAGAGGTCTTTGTGGATGAGGAGGCACCCTCGAGAGGAATCTCGACTATCCATAGGATTCTATCCAAGTCTATAGTTGCTGGGAACTTGGGATACAGGAAGGCGTGGGAAGCGGGGAATTGGGCAGGTTGATCCCTGAATCGGAATGGGAAAGGAGTTTCCTTATGACTCATAAGTCTGCTGGCTCGTGCGAAACTCTAGAAAAGAGCCTCAAGTTACGCTACAGGTGGTACCTTTTCCCTAGACAAGCTGCACAGATTCTCTCCGGACGTCTCGCCTTTGTGTTGGAGATGTAACAATGAGACAGGCACTATGCTGCATGTTTGGTGGAGCTGCCCACTGATCCAGGAATTCTGGATTAAAGTATTTCGTAACTATAACTTAATCATGGGGAAAGACCTGACAAGAACTCCTGAACTAGCTCTGCTCTCTCTGCTCCCTGGCTCTTGGAGGATCCAGAGGAAAGATATTCTCTGATTTTGCTTAGCCGCAGCTCGCAGTGTGATCCCTCGACACTGGAAGGAGCACGAGCCCCCCTCCATTTTAGAGTGGTACTCGGAAATGGAGAAGCTCCGCAGATACGAGGAATTGTCGGCTGACTTTTCTCAGACCCAGAATCTATATGTGTCTACCTGGATGGAATGGATTTTATTCAAAGACACCCCTGGCCTTGGGGACCTGATTACTTGAGGATGCTAAGGTACACACACTCCTTCTTCCCTGAACAAGCTCGGGAGACCATTGCACCTCTTATGCTCTATCCTTTCGCTATTCTTATCTATTATCCACAACTTATTCTTACTTTGCCTCTCTTTCTTTTCTCCCCTCTTTTATTACCCTCTCTCTCTCCTAAGTTCTCCTACACCTGACGATAATGATTATATCATCATCTAAGTTAAAAGTTAAAAGTTGTTAAAAGTTAAAAGATGCTTAATTATTATCACTTGGGACTAGATAAAACCCTCCCTGGCTGGAGCCAGAGGAGAGGCAGCACACTGTGCTTGTGGATCAGATAGAGAGAAGCGGCCTTGGCCTTTTGCTTAATATGAAAATATCTTGAATTGTAATATTGCTTTAAATGGCTATGATCGTTTCTCTTGGATATTGTAAAGTGTCATTTTCTTTTCAGGTACTCTGTTGATCACACTGTTAATTTTATGAAAAAGTTTAATAAAGATATATTTACCCAAAAAAAAGTGTACCGACATACGTACTCCCTTACCAGAGTATCCCCCATCCCTTTTGGTGTAGGCTTTGTGCAGAAAGGAAATATAACCAGGGGTTTATACCCTCATAAGAAAGTATGAGACGGCACTCACCGCTTGTGGTGTTATAATTTCGGCTTCTTTATTACATCCGTGCAGGTTACAGGCAATGGTGGAGGGAGGGGGTGCGGAGGTGGACGACGGGCGCTCTGTATCGCACTGAATGTGCTTCAACGGGTCCAACACACAAGTGACGGTAATGGTGGGGTTACACGTCCCGATATCGCCGCGATATCGGAGGCAACGCCGCGGGAGCGCGCATTTTTTCAGCCCCTTTCCCGATATCGCATCGCCGGTTTACACGCTGCGATATCGGGAAACAACGTCCCTCCGATGTGTACGCCCACCAACCCAGTAACGACCATTTAACATGGGAGTTAATTCGTGAGGTGCGAGTACAGATCGGAGATGGGCTGTCACACGCAGCGATGCTGCTACAACGGCCATGCGATATCGGGGAGTTCAACCCCGATATCGTTTTGGCATCGTTCCAGCATCGCGTTGTACGCTCAAACATAACAACGCGCACACGATATCAACTCGCGACCCACGTGACTTTTTGTCGGAATTGGGTCGGAGTTGGACGCCGATATCGCAGCGTGTAAACCCACCATTAGGCTCCACCTTACCCAGGAGGAAGCAGGTGTACATCATACAATAATTAGCATGTGATTGGTGCAGTAAAACCGTGATTAATATAATCTTTAAACATTAAAAAACATTCAAGCAAGGCATTGCAATTTCTGAGGTAAAGAGTTTGATTACATATACATGTATTATTTGATTAATTATTTATATAGCTATTGCTGTGTATCAAGCATTGCCCCACTGATGCAACTCATCTATCTACATGTTATTTCAGTTTTTTGTCGCTAGATGGCGACAACAACCTTTTACTATCACCAAACATCGTATTATAGATCATGAATTGTCCAGATAGCAGTTTTCATCATCTCATGGTTACATTTTTGCTTTTTTCAGTAACATTTTTTTTAGTTTTATTGTTATTGATCTTATTAATTTCTTATTTTAAACCGATGTTGTGTTTATTAGACAATTAATGCTATGTCTGCTGACTAATCCTGTACTCTTCTCATGTTTATGGCGTTATTATTTCTTCATACTACTCAATATCAGAGCTGTATGTATATATATTTTACTAGATGGTGGCCCGATTCTAACGCATCGGGTATTCTAGATTATGTATGTAGTTGACATACTGTGACTGACAGAACTTGTTAAGTCAACGTGAGTGAACTACATATCTGCTATATAATTGTCTAAGGGTTTTTTGAGTCTGTCGCCGAAATCGCGCGCCACACCGACGTAGCTCATTGGCCGCCGCCGAATACACTATACTCAGTGTATTTGAAATATGGCGCCATGGCGCACGCCGCTATTCTGATTGGTCGGCGCTGAATGTGGGCAGCCAATCAGCATAGCGGCGCTATGTGTAAAATCTGAAGTAATGGGTGGGTGTTACACATGGCGCCATGGCGAGCGCCGCTATGCTGTTTGGTCGCCGCGTTCAAATACACTGAGTATAGTGTATTTGAAATATGGCACCATAGCGCACGCCTCTATTTCTAATTGGTCGTCGGTGAACACGGCGACCAATCAGAGGACCGGCATTCAAACCACGCGCCAAGCCGCGCTCCTTGTCTGATTGGTCGCTGCGGCGACCAATCAGAAGAGTACTGCGGCTTGGCGCGCGGTTTGAATGTCGCGAAGGGCACGACCGCTGCGAGTAGCCTGGAGATGACCGCTAACGCGTCACTCCGTACTCGCGCGACCGGAGTTTAGACCGGAGCTCAGCCGCGGCTACTGCAGCACAGAGGTCAGCGGCTCGCCAGCTGTGAAATGATCGGCTGATGCCGGTCGATCTCCCGGCTGGCTCGCCGCGGACCTCTGTGCCGCAGGTAAACGCGGTTGAGCTCCGGTTAGCGGCTCGCCAGCCAGTCGTCTCCTGGCTGGCTTGCGCGCGCTGGGTCCACCGTTTGCCGGACCGTGTATACCTGCGGAAGCGCCGCTTCCGCCGGGCTGCAAATTGGCGCGAAATACGAATGTTCAGCACGCACTATTTGCACACTCTGAGCTCATTGGCCAATGAGCGGCCTCTGTGTGGCGCGCGATTTCGAGCGACAGACAGACTCAAAAAACCCTTAGACAATTATATAGTACCGTATATACTCGTGTATAAGCCGAGTTTTTCAGCACAAAAAATGTGCTGAAAAGTCCCCCCTCGGCTTATACACGAGTCATATACGTGGTATATGTGGTATACAGCCCCCCCCCCCCCGTGGTATACAGGGTCCCCCCTTGCTTGTGGCAGACCTGTAAAAGAAGATATCATTATACTTATCGTGTCGCCGCCGCCGCTCTGTCACCGTCACCGCGCTATTCCGGGTCTTCATGCTTCCTTCTCCGGCGCACAGGAAATTACGTCATTGTCTGTGCGCCGGAGAAGGAAGCTTGAAGACCCAGAGGAGCGCGGTGACGGTGACAGAGCGGCGGCGGCGACACGATAAGTATAATGCTATCTTCTTTTACAGGTCTGCCACAAGCAAGGGGGGCCCTGTATACCACGGGGAAGGGGGGGCTGTATATCACTGGGTACCGCTGTATACAGCTGGGGCTGCTGTATACACAGCTGGGGCCCTATATACCACTGGGGCTGCTGTATACTACCACTGGGGCTGCTGTATATACCTCTGGGGCTGCTGTATACTACCACTGGGGCTGCTGTATACTACCACTGGGGCTGCTGTATATACCTCTGGGGCTGCTGTATACTACCACTGGGGCTGCTGTACACTACCACTGGGGCTGCTGTACACTACCACTGGGGCTGCTGTATACTACCACTGGGGCTGCTGTATATACCTGTATACCACTGGGGCTGCTGCTGTATATACCACTGTATATACCACTGGGGAGGCTGCTGTAACACTGCTGGGGCCTGTATATACCACTGGGGAGGCTGCTGTATACCACACTGCTGGGGGCTGTATACCTGTGCTGGGGTCCACCCTCGGCTTATACACGAGTCGATAGGTTTTCCCAGATTTTGGGGGCAAAAGTAGGGGGGTCAGCTTATACACGGGTTGGCTTATACACGAGTATATATGGTAGATTGTGTATATATATTTTATTATTACATTATTAACACCTTATCTTTTGTATCTTTTTTTTTTTTTTTATTTATTTTTATCTCTATTTATTAAGCAATTATAATGAGATTATTTGCTATCTGTGCGATTTATTTATAAAAGTATATCGTCATGTATCTATACTAATTTTCATGAATGATATTAGTGATGGTTACAAACTAACATTATGTCAAGATTTTTATTGCATCATGTCTGATTATTAGGGCACTCTACTGGGACCAATCAATCAAGATCAGCAAGAAGGGCAGTTACAGTTGTTTTAAAAATTAGGATATTAGTAAAAACCCCAAAACCTAAAAATCTAGAGAAAGGAGGAAGAGAAAATCAGGGAAGGAAAAGAAAGGAAAATTATCTACAGTGAGCTTTTCAGGAAATTTGCGTCTGTATTTGATATAATATATATCCTTTTCGAAAAAAATAGCCATGTCGAGTTTATCGTTCGAACCGGGAGCTTCCTGAGCTGTAGTGGAAATGATCCACTGAGCTTCTGCTCTAAGGAGGAGGTTAGGAGGATCTCCTCCTCTTTTGTGTGGAGTGATTTTTTCTATGCCGGCAAATCTTAGGACTTCAGGGTTTCCTTGGTGGCGGGTTCTGATGTGTTCAATAAGACGTGGGGACCCTTTTCCTGACAAGATAGAATTATAGTGTTCTCGGAATCTGGTAAACAGACTTCTTATCGTCTTTCCAATATAAAATTTGCTGCAAGGGCATGTTTTCTGGGGTTGTCCAGAAAAAATAGTTAAGGAAGCAAGACAAAAAGCAGAAAATCAGGAACTAAGATCAATAACAAAAGCTACTGAAATGAATCACAAAAAAATATTTTTTAATTTTAAACACGGCCCAATGCTAAATATCATAAAATCAGTAATTCATAAACATTGGCATGTTATAACTAATGACAGAGATCTTGGGAAGATAGCTTTAGCCCCACCAATAGTTACTTATAGGAAAAGCAGAAATATTAGCGATCTGTTAATACGGAACTAAATAACACCTTTGATAAAAGATCCAACATGGTTGCCCACTCAATCTCCTATTGGAAATTTTAAATGCCAAAACTGTAATTGGGGCAAATTTTGCATAACCTGTAAAACATTACAATTAGGAGAGAAAAAATGCATAATCAACTCATTTATTAATTGTAAAACCAGCTGGCTAGTCTACACCATATTTTGCCCTTGCGGCAAATTTTATATTGGCCAGCCCGCATTAGTTAAAGATGCAGGCTTTCATGGGAAAATGCGCATCTGTAGCCATATTATTTATTTGTTTACTAGATGGTGGCTTGATTCTAACGCATCGGGTAGTCTAGAATATGTATGTAGTTTATTTATGAAGATTTAAGAATAATACAAGGAGTACACGATATCTATCTATCACCTACCTATGTGTCTATTGTCTATGTATTTTTTGGATATTTTATCTTTATAAACTAAGGTTCTTGGTACACATATTGGCCAATACATGTTTGCCCATCAACCAGCTTCAAGGTGATTTTAGATCTGATGGGTCCCTATGCTACCTTGTCATTCTTTCCTTGGGCTCAGCTAAGCCTACATTTTTACTATTTCTCAGTGGGAGGACTCACTTAAATCAAAGAAACAATGAGGCATCATATACATTGCTGACCACTGAGCCACCATATACAGTGCTAACCACTGAGCCACCTAAACAATGAGCCACCATATACAGTGCTAACCACTGAGCCACCTAAACACTGAGACATCAAATACAGTGCTAACCACTGAGCCACCATACAACGCTGAGTACAGTGTATTTGAAATATGGCGCCATGGCGCGCGCCGCTATTCTGATTGGTCGGCGCTGAACGCTGTCATCTTCCGTCTGGCTCGCCGCAGACCTCTGTGCCGCAGGTAGCCTTGGCTGAGCTCCGGTTAGCTGATGCCGGTTGTCTCCCGGCTGGCTCGCGCGCGCTGGGTCCGCCGTCTGCCAGACCGTGTATACCTGCGGAAGCGGCGGTCACGTGCCGCTTCCGCCGAGCTGCAAATAGGCGCGAAATTCGAACTTTGAATTCTCGCGCCTATTTGCATAGTCTGCGCTCATTGGTCGCCGCTTTTGGCGGCAACCAATGAGCGGCCTCTGTCTGGCGCACGATTTCGGCGACAGACACACTCAAAAAATCCTTAGACAATTATATAATAGATTTACTGTAGAATATACTGTTATTTATTAAATAATCCCCTGTGAGGTATCCTCAAAGTTGAAGCCCCTAGGTTGTACAGGGAACTTGTATTCAGAGTCCAGGCGTGCTGTGAGTGGCCGCCCGAACTGCTGTGATTCGCATGGCAGCATTTGATTGGCTGCCTTAGTTTTTATTAAATAATCCCCTGTGAGGTATCCCCACAGTTGAAGCCCCTAGGTTGTACAGGGCATGGCAGCATTTGATTGGCTGCCTTGGCTTGGGTGGGAATCGCCCCACTATTTAAACTCCAGCTGACTGAAGGAGAGTCATAGATAAGAATCTACTCACCCTCCCTCCCTCCCCAATGTTGTTTACCTCTTTTCTTGTCTTTTCAGAATGGATCCATCAGTTACCTTGTCGTTAGGCTTTTACTTGAGGGAAATTCACGCCCAGTTCAATAGGGCGGTTAACTATTTGGACGGTTGTTTGAATACACTTTTAATGGATGTTTTTCTCATTTGAACTTTGAGTTGTGAATATTTATGCTTTATTGGATCTTTGGATTTATAAACCCTAAGGGTACCTTTACACACGGCTACATTTGTAGCTTGTCACCAGGCAACTTACAGGTTGCAGTGAAATCATGGATACATGGTTCTATCTTGTTGCTGTGTACAAATGGAATCATGTATCCATGATTTCACTGCAACCTGTAAGTTGCCTGGTGACAAGCTACAAATGTAGCCGTGTGTAAAGGTACCCTTAGGGTACCTTTACACGCGGCTACAGGTAACTTACTGGTTGCAGTGAAATCATGGAGACAAGGTTATATCTTGTTGCTGTGTACAAATGGAATAATCTCTCCATGATTTCACTGCAACCAGTAAGTTACCTGTAGCCACCCTAGAAATGTAGCCGCGTGTAAAGGTACCCTAAGGGCCACTTTACACACACCAACTTATCTGTCCAACTTCTGACCAACTTACTGGTTGCAGTGAAATCATAGACACATTGTTCCATTTTGTGGCTGTGTACAATGGAGCAATGTGTCCATGATTTCACTGCAACCAGTAAGTTGGTCAGAAGTTGGACAGAAAAGTTGGTGTGTGTAAAGTGGCCATAAGTAAAGCCTGACGGCCAATAACCACCATGCATTCTATCCAGTGTTTTTTGTTATTATGGTATTAAGAAATTGAGGGGCTGTTTTCTCATGGAAAGACGATCTGTTTACCAGATTCCGAGAACACTATAATTCTATCTTGTCAGGAAAAGGGTCCCCACGTCTTATTGAACACATCAGAACCCGCCACCAAGGAAACCCTGAAGTCCTAAGATTTGCCAGCATAGAAAAAATCGCTCCACACAAAAGAGGAGGAGATCCTCCTAACCTCCTCCTTAGAGCAGAAGCTCAGTGGATCATTTCCACTACAGCTCAGGAAGCTCCCGGTTTGAACGATAAACTCGACATGGCTATTTTTTTTTTATAAAAGGATATATATTATATCAAATACAGCCGCAAATTTCCTGAAAAGCTCACTGTAGATAATTTTCCTTTCTTTTCCTTCCCTGATTTTCTCTTCCTCCTTTCTCTAGATTTTTAGGTTTTCGGGTTTTTACTAATATCCTAATTTTTTAAAACAACTGTAACTGCCCTTCTTGCTGTACTTGATTGATTGGTCCCAGTAGAGTGCCCTAATAATCAGACATGATGCAATACAAATCTTGACATAATGTTAGTTTGTAACCACCATCACTAAAATCATTCATGAAAATTAGTATAGATACATGACGATATACTTTTTATTGAAATAAATCGCACAGATAGCAAATAATCTCATTATAATTGCTTAATAAATAGAGATAAATAATAAAAAGGAACGATACAAAAGATCCTGTATACTAAGGTGTTAATAATGTAATAATAAAATATATATACACAATAAAATATATATACATACAGCTCTGATATTGAGTAGTATGAAGAAATAATAACACCGTAAACATGAGAAGAGTACAGGATTAGTCAGCAGATTGTCAAATACAACATCGATTTAAAATAAGAAATTAATAAGATCAATAATTTTATTGAGAAAAGCAAAAATGCAGCCATGAGATGATGAAAACTGCTATCTGGACAATTCATGATCTATAATACGATGTTTGGTGATAGTAAAAGGTTGTTGTCGCCATGTAGCGACAAAAAACTGAAATAACATGTAGATAGATGAGTTGCATCAGTGGGGCAATGCTTGATACACAGCAATAGCTATATAAATAATTAATCAAATAATACATGTATATGTAATCAAACTCTTTACCTCAGAAATTGCAATGCCTTGCTTGAATGTTTTTTAATGTTTAAAGATTATATTAATCACGGGTTCACTGCACCAATCACATGCTAATTATTGTATGACATACACCTGCTTCCTCCTGGGTAAGGTGGAGCCTTACCGTCACTTGTGTGTTGGACCTATTGAAGCACATTCAGTGCGAAACGGAGCGCCCGTCGTCCACCTCCGCACCCCCTCCCCCCACCATTGTCTGTAACCTGCACGGATGTTATAAAGAAGCTGAAATGATAACACCACCTGCGGTGAGTGCCGTCTCATACTTTCTTATGAGGGTATGGACTTGTTTTCTGAGACTAGTGCAACACCGCTTAGCTCAGTGATGAGAAGGGGTCTGACAGTGGGCCAAGACTAGTGCCCGGGAATCTTGCTTTGGATAACCAGGGGTTTGGAAGTGCCAACCCTCCTTCGTCTTTAGGTCTCTGCAATATTTCTTGTTTTAGACTGGGGCTCTTCTTTCCCCACACTAATTCTCTAAATAATGATTTTATCCCACGGAATCTCTTCATCGGGATCCATACAGGGGAGTTGCGGCATCACAATCATCTTGGTTTATATGACTCCAGCAGCTGTGGGTCTTTTCCATCCTTGGGTATAACCACGACAATGGCCTCCCTCATAGATGCGGGCAATACCCCCCCTCTCCAGTGCCTCACCAAGTACTCCTACCAGTCTAGTTATTATATCATCTTTAAGGGTTTTGTATACTTCTGCCGGAATGCCGCCGGCGCCCTGTCCCCCGCCATGGACGTCAACGCTCCACTCAACTCCTCCACCCAGATAGGTCCCTCAATACTATCTCTATCTTTTGCACTCAGTTTAGGTAAGCGGGCCCTCTCCAAGAATGAATCTATCTCACCATCTATCAGCTGCGACTGTGAGGAGTCTAAATTCCTATAGAATTCCCTAAAGATTCTTACAATTTGTTCCCCATTTAAGGTTATTCTGCCATCATCCTGTTTTAACTTGTAAACATGTGTCGAGCCCCTTTGTGCAGAGGCTATGACTGAGAGCAGATGGCTCACTTTTTCACCCTTGGCATAAAAAGCTTCTTTTTGGAAAGCCCTCGCCCTGTGTAAATGTAGTTTGGTAACTTCCTCCTGAGCAGCCTTCATGCGGATTTGCGTATCCTGTGAGCTCAGATTGTGTAATGCTTCCTCTGCTACCCTAATCTTCCATTACCACTAAATCCTTGTTCCTGGATAGGGTCTTATACCTCGATATATCCCTAAACAGAATCCCCCTTAAAGAGGACCTGTCACCTCCCAACGATGATGATCTAATTGCAGCACTAAATGCAGCATGTCTGCTGCATTCAGCAAAGGGGTCCCCCATCCCTTGAGCCCCCTGTACCCATAGATAATTGATTTAGAAAACTTACATCCTGGAGCCAAATAGAAGGTGGCTAGAGGCTGGAGCCACTTCTTCTCACAGGGGAATCTCACGCCCCCTGTATAAGGTATCCTCCCTTTGCTGCCTCCTCCCTGTCAGCCATGGTCTCCCTGGCGTGCATGACGCAGGCGCAGAGAAAGGGAGCATTTTTTTCATGATGTGGTCTGTCTGCACCGCCTCCTGTGGTGACGTCAGCTCCTTTACCCGCCCTGCTCCATGTTATCAGGAAGCAGGGCTGGGAAAGGTTGTGACATCACCGCAGGAGGCCGCCCCGCCTCCTGCCCGACATCCTGCTTATCCCTGCCCTGGTCCGTGGATACAGCATAACACGGAGCAGGATGGGGATAAGCGGTGATGTCAGGCAGGAGTTGGGGTGATATCACAACCTTTCCCAGCCCTGCTTCGTGATAACATGGAGCAGGGCGGGTAAAGGAGATCACGTCACCACAGGAAGAGGTGCAGACAGACCACATCATGAAAAAAATGCTCCCTTTCTCTGCGCCTGCGTCATGCACGCCAGGGAGACCATGGCTGACAGGGAGGAGGCAGCAAAGGGAGGATACCTTATACAGGGGGCGTGAGATTCCCCTGTGAGAAGAAGTGGCTCCAGCCTATAGCCACCTCCTATTTGGCTCCAGGATGTAAGTTTTCTAAATCAATTATCTATGGGTACAGGGGGCTTAAGGGATGGGGGACCCCTTTGCTGAATGCAGCAGACATGCTGCATTCAGTGCTGCAATTAGATCATCATCGTTGGGAAGTGACAGGTCCTCTTTAAATAAGCCTCCATAGTGTCCTATACAATGTGCTGCTCTGCACTGCCCTCATTAATCCTAAAGCACTTATCTACCTCTTTTCCAATCTTTCGTGTGACTATGAGCTGCAACCAAAAAGGGTTAATTTTCCACCCTAAACTCAATTTTCTCCTCTGATCCTCTATTTGTAGTAGCATCATTACCGGACTGTGATCGGACACCACTCTTGGTAAATATTCCACCTCTTGCACCAAGTTATTTACACTGTCATTCCCTAAGGCTACATCTATACGGGGTAGGGAACCATATGTTGCCAAATAGCAGGAGTAGCATTACCTATTCATATCTCGCACCAGTCATAAATCTTTCAAAGCCACTTCCTTCAGATAATTACCAAACGCAGTCACATTTCCCTCACTCTTCAGTATGGCATGCCTCCCCTTATCCCAATGATCATTAGCAATATTATTTACATCCCCTACTATGATCATAGGAACCCCTATCCATCTACTCGATATTTCCAGGATTTCTTGCATTTTTTTTCCCTGAGTATGGCGGAGGGATATATACCGATACAATGCACAGTAGTCTATTAAACATCTTACATACTACAAATACATATTGGCTGTCCTTATCTATAGATACCTCTACTTCCTCAAATGGTATGTTGGTATGGACAAGTAGTGATACACCTCTAGCATAAGCTGAAAACGTCGAGTGATACGCCTTCCTCACCCATCTCTTCTGTATTAGATCCACCTTATCTCCAACCAGGTGCGTTCCTTGAAGGCATATCACCGGGGGCCTCTGTTGCGTAATATACTGAAAAACCGCTGTCCTTCTTGTGACATTCGATATATGTTCCAGCTCAAAATCTTAATTCGTCCTCCCATCATTGTCAAGGATATCATTGTTTCCACTCCTCCCCTCTCTAGTATCCATCCCTCCCGGTGCTTTCCCCCCCTAACTCTTACCCTTCCCTGGTTCATTATTATTACCCTTAGCTTAAACTTACCCACAAACTCCCCTAGCCCTCCCCCCGAGTAAGGAAAAAAAAAATAAAAAATAACCTTTTATCAACTATTTGTTTTAATCCTTATAACACCCTTTCTATATGAGAAAGGGGAACGCCTGTTCTCTACCCAGCAGTGATAGGAGTCCGAGGTTTCGGACACATTATTACTCTCCGGTCGACTCTCCTCCTCTCAGCCTCTTCCGCCCACAGATGTCAAAGCAAAATGTCTGTTGCACCGCTGAACGCAACCATCATAAACATATTCTTCTCATAATATTTAACACTAGAACTATTGGAGGGGTCATTTTGACCCTTTTGCTATTTCTTTTTCCTATCATTTCTAAAATTTTAACAAATGAGTTCTGAGTTTTTGTGACTTCTATTTATTCATGGTAGTGTATAGTTTAGGACACAAAAATGAATTGTAACTTTTTCAGGGGCCCGGATTTTACAATTCATACTTATAAGTACTGAAGGGGTCAATTTGACCCCATACATAAAAGTAGTAGTAGGCAAGTCACCTAATATTACAGAGTACAGAAAATCACAGTGATTCTCCTTGGTTGTAGAGTGTAGATGTATCTTTGCATATCAAGGATGATTCAGCATTTTGTTTTGTTATAAACAAAACAACTAAAACTTGTGCAAGCTGTAACAGACCAGTTTGTGGAAAATGCACTGGGAAAGTGGAAGAAAGTACTGTTTGTGTTAACTGTTGGACACCGCATGCTATGACCATGTAAAAGGAAAATGCATTTAAACTGCTGTACTTGATCTTAACACTGTTCCTACTAAGTTAAAATAAATGTTCTTTAATTTGTTGGCAACAAAAAAGTTATTTTTACTCCAGAGTCAGTACTTTTGAATGGAGGTCAAAATGACCCCTAATGGTAGTTATAGGTATTATGAAACATGCGGTAGTTCTAGTGTTAAGGACAATTTGACCTATAACAATACAAATATTACAGTCTTAATGACAATTAACCCTCGAATAACCAGAGCTTTCTTCAATGAGCCTCTTCCACCCTGATACGTTTGCCATTTTGATCTATCCAATTTGTCGCCTCCTCAGGGGTCTGAAAAAGTACCGCTCCCAGGGCCACCACCCTTAATTTGGCCGGGTATAGCAATGAGTAGACCAAACCCAGTCCTCACAATCTCTTCTTGACCTCTCCGAATCTCATCCTGAGCTTCTGAACTGCTGCCGAATAGACCGGATATATAGATACTATGTTCCCGTCAATTGTTAAATCTGCCATATCTCTGGCTCTCCTGAGCAAAATGTCACGGTCCCACTAGTTCAGGATTTTGGCCAAAATAGCCCTCAGGGCCGACCCTGGCGGTATGGGTTTTGATGGTACTCGATGAGCCCTCTCCACTGCAAACAATTTTGTAAGACTGTCTCCTCTCACTTTAGTTTCCAGCCATGTGGGGTTGTTTCCTTCAACCTTTTCAGGCACCCCAATTATCTTTAGGTTGTTTCTGCAGGAACGATTTTCAAGATTGACTGTTTTAAATTCCAGCTCTGAGATACGCTTGACATACTTTTTCTCCCTTTTCAACAGTTCAGCAATCCTCAGTGCTGCCCACACGCTCCTCCACTGTCTCCGTCCTCTTCTCAGCTTTCTGCGTGGCAGTACGGAAATTGGCCATTTCGCCATTTAGTCCATCCACCTGCAGGGTCAGGGCTGTGAGGGCATATTTGCAAAATATCACCACTGAGAACTCATCTTTTAGTGTAGGTTCACACATATCTGCTTCATAAGAGTCCATAAGCTGTTCATTATGTGCAGGGACTTGTGAGACTGCTGCAGTGGGGGTTGTTCCCCAATTATACTGTGTCTTATCAGCATGTATGTGGGTCTACTGTGGTATAGGGCTGTGCTGTGCCTGTGTACACACTCCACTCAGCTCCTCTGGGCCCTCCATGTTCCTAGCCTCTTCACCTCTAGCTCCATGCTGCTGCCCTGCCGCCTCCTCTCTGGCAAACTTCTCAAGCTTGAAGATCACCTCCATCCTCCTCCTATATGCAGCACTTGCCTTGGCTGCTTCTTCCTCTGCTGATCCAGCACCATCTTGAGTCCGGGTGCTCCCCTCTGTCCCCAGCTCCTTCTGTCTCCTGCATGTCATCAGAGCTTGTAATATGACCTCCGGAAGGCTCCTCACAATCACTGCAGCACCAGGCACCAGAGCAGCTGGCGCCTTCTTTCAGCCCTATCTCAAGTATGTGCGGTGGGAGAGCTCCGACACGCGACCTCTCACATGCCCTGCTAGGCCACGCCCCCCCGTGTGCTTACTCTCCCACATGTGCTTTCCTCCCTGGGCTGTCTGCTCCCCTCTTTTGCTCTCTCTTCTTTGAACTGTCTCTCCCTGTGTGCTCTGTCTTCCCCCTGTACGCTCGCCCCCTATGTGCTCTCCCTGCTCCCCTGTGCAATCTTTCTGCCCCTCTGTAGTGTCCAAAGATGGTGGCGGCGTGCGTTTGTGCGCATGTGCACCAGGTCACGCCCCCGCCCTCTTTGTATACTCTGGTGTATACTCAGGTGTATACTCAGGTGGCCAAAGATGGTGACCGGCTGAGTAAGTGCGCATGTGCGCCGAGTATACACATGCGAACTTATTCAGGCAGTGATGGGTTAGCGATGGCGGCTGCGATCATCGGTTCCAGATGACAACGATTTCTGGTGACTGCAATTGCGAGCAGCTGCAGCACCACTGGCAGTACTGCACAATGTGCCATTACCACCAGTGAGCACTACATTAGCACACCAATCACACTCTGCCCCCCTGTGCGCTCTCTGTGCCACCTGAGCTCTCTTTGTGCCCCCCTTGTGCTCTCTCTGTGACCCCCTACACTCTCTCTGTGCCCCCCTGTGCTCTCTCTGTCCCCTGTGTGTTCTCTGCCTTGTGTGCTCCCTGTGCCCCCCCTTCTGCTCTATGTGCCCACCCTTAGGTCTCTGCCCCCGTGCGCGCTCTGTGCCAGGGTTGTGGAGTCGGTAAGCCAAACCTCTGACTCCTCAGTTTCCCTTACACCGACTCCAACTCCGACTCCCACATATATTTCTTATATTTAAGTAATAAATCAGACATTTAATAATTTTTATCATACAATAATCAAGATATTTAGATAGAACATAAAATATATTTATTGGAATACAACTTTAGAAACTGTAATAAATTGTAAATATGTAATGATACATATACATAGTGATATAATATAGATTACATATCTACATATATGTATGTATGTATGTATATACATATATATATATTATATTATATATATATATACATATATGCAATATACTATGTAATATAGAGTACATATATATACATATATTGTGTGTGTGTGTGTGTGTGTATATATATATATATATATATATATATATATATATAAATATTACACTATGTAAGTGGCAAAAAACTGTTTTCAACAAAATCATACTAAATAACATAACATTTGTGCAGTCTATGAATTTGTTCTAAGAAATAGAATCGCCTCCATCAGATCCTCTTTCATAGATGACCTCAAATCTGACCTAGTAATTTTAAAGCTAGAGAACAACCTCTCTACACTAACTTGGGTTGGAGGCAAAGCCGTAACCACATGGGCAACATCTCTAACAATCTCTGGGTATAAAGGAATGGCCTCATGCACAGTCCGTTTTGATGAACGATTTAATTTTTCTATTTCTTTGAGAGCAAGTTAAAAATTTTGCTGAAATATGGTCAATCTGCTTGCTATAGGAGACGGAGTGAATTCTTTTCCTTGTGGCAACACTTTGCCTGCTCCATGTCATCCAAATACTTGTCAAAGGTAAACTCCTCATCTGATGAGGATGAAGATATGGCAGCAGTAGCACTGTCAGGAGGACCCAAGTACTCTTGCGCCTGGCAGTCCTGTAGGCCACTCATTCTAACTGCTACCTCAGTCAGAGCTTCTTTTCCTTTAGTAAGCTGATGATCATCAAGCAGTATACAATGACTTGGGTCCACAAGAATTTTATTTTCCAATAGCTGTGTCTCTCTCCGTTTCGGTAAAACAGAAATGCCATCTGCAATTAAACCTCCTCTTTGGGACAAGTAAAATAGTAAGTTCCTCCACTCCCTTATGAAAATGCTTAAATCGTAAGTTTGTAATTTTTTAGTCATGGTATATGGGTTATTAAGCAATTCCTTCAATTCAGCCACCTGTGTCCATTGACCTTCATTTATTATTACCTGAGGGTTCGCAATATCTATAAGAAACGGTTTTAGTTCAAGCAATCGCTCAATCAGTAAATAAGTGCTGCCCCACTGAGTGGCTTGAACGACAATTGCCCCTTTCCCAGCACGTCTCTTCAAGATGAAATCAATTTTAGGGTTTCTGGCAGCAATCACCAATTTCCTCACTTTTCCAATCAAATTTCCAGCATGTCCCTCTTGCAGACTATCTCTTATTGCCAGCTGCAGCGTGTGCACAGCACAGTGCATGTGATGAATATGAAAGTGTTTTGAAGCAGCTTCAACAAGATCATCTAATTGTAAAGTATCATTTTGCTGTTCTTCTGTAGTAATATCTGTTTGTTCTTCAGTTACATGAACAGCACTGTGGCCTTTCATCTCAAACATACTGAATCCTAAATTTTCTTCTAGCTGTTGTTCATCTTAATTACTCTCATTCATTAGTTTAATTGTACTTACCATGTTTGAAGCATTGTTCTTTACAATAGCAAGAACCTGCTCTCTTTTGAGTTCGTAATCTTGCAGAACTTTTTCCACTGAAGCCTGGAGAAACTCCCTGGTGTGATGAGCTTTAGTATCTTTTACTGCCAGTGTCTGGTAACAATTTCTTTATTGTCACAAACATATCGAACACTGATGACAAAATAGTTCACTCTGTGACGTGTATAGGCATACATTTTAAGAAACATGAAGCGTCTTTTGAGAGTCTTTTTTAGATCTTCCTTTTGTTTAAGGGCTTCATCAGTCACTAATTTACTTTCTCTTTCCAGAGAAACACCAAGTTTGCGGGCCATTTCTTCATTAAAAGCTGGTCGTGCAAATAATGATAATGGTACACTGTCCTTCACAACAAGCTGTATGAACTGTCTTTTAAACATCTGCTGTCATTGTTACAGTAACTTTGTCACTTACAAAATATCTTGTTAATGATGTTTGAGGTGCTCTTTCCTCCTCCTTTGCTTGGTGGCAGGAAGTGCTGGGCACTTATTTCTTGGTGCTGCTGTTATCTTTCTCAGTCACAGCTTTGAAAACTTCTGGGTGGAAGTGTTGTAAATGTCTTTTTAGATTGGAAGCTCTTGTAGGAGCATTTGTTTCACTGCCTGAGTATGCACTGATTTTGGCATCACAGCCTTTGTTTTCATCTGGGTCACTTTTCATACATTGACACACAAAATATTTTTCATTTTGAGTCACTGTGAAATGCTCAAATACAGCTGACTTCATAGGAAGCTTCTTGGACATTTTGTAATCCTATAAATTCACTCTCAAAATAATTTTGTCCTATAAAAAAAATAATGTATATTATAATTCCAGCAAGGACAGGGCACCATGTACAGTGGGGAAGATAAGTATTTGATACACTGACAATTTTGCAAGTTTTCCCACCTACAAAGTAATTGCAGTGTAATTGCTATTGCAGATACACTGCACCTGTGAGAGACAGAATTTAAAAAAAATCCAGAAAATCACATTGTATGATTTAAATAATTGGCATAAAATAAGTATTTGATACAATAGAAAAACAGAACTTAATATTTGGTACAGAAACCTTTGTTTGCAGTTACAGAGGTCAGACATTTCCTGTAGATTCTGTTCTCACAGTTGAATTGTAACTATGATAAAAATTACAGACCTCTCCATTCTTTGTAAGTGGGAAAACTTGCAGAATCGACAGTGTATCAAATACTTATTTTCGTCACTGTATAATTTTAGATAGAAATAAAACAAATTTTGCATAAATCAATAGTACAGATGAAGATGAAGTTTGTAAAATATGTTATTAGGCTAGGGTCACACTTAAAACTTGAATTGCATTCACCGCATCCAGATCCGGATGCAGTGAACGCAATACCGGTTACACACATTTTTCATCAAAAATGTGTGCAGAATACCGCACTGCAGTAACCGGATTGCTCAGGATCTGTAATCCTGAGCAATGCGACTACTGCATAGTTTGCTCATCCCGGCTATTGCCGGGATGAGCAAACTGTTCTATCTCTTGTAAATAGTTAAATTTAATAAATAAATGAATGCTTGAGGTCTCTAGGGGGGGCTTAGTCCCCCTAGAGACCGTACACCCACTCAGGTGAGCTTTACCTACAATGTCCCCATGCCACGGGCTCCTCCGAGCTCCGTGTATGTCCCCCAAACTCCCTCCCCCCCGTATCTCTATAGAGGTGTCCTTGCACCCCTCTTTTATAAGTCTCCCTATTTGTGCCAAAACACTAAGTATTACAGTACACAATTAGGCTCATAGTTACGTGTTGTTCTATGAAGTTTCATTTTCAATCCATGGGCGGGGCTGTGTGCTGCTGCCTCCGCCCGCTAATTCATTATGCCCGCCCCCTGTGGCCTTGATCCTGTGTTGTCAGGGCGGTCGCGTCATGAAAGGGGCGGGACTAAGTTCACGGCATACTGATAGCCCCGCCCCTTTCATGACGCGGCTGCCCTGACAACACAGGATCAAGGCCACAGGGGGCGGGCATAATGAATATGAATATACATAGTGTTTTGGCACAAATAGGGAGACTTATAAAAGAGATATATAGAGATACGGGGGGGAAGGGGAGTTTGGGGGACATGCACGGAGCTCGGAGGAGCTTGTGAAGCAATCCGGTGTTTAGCATAGGCTCCTATGAGGAGCGTTTCCTGCTCCGGTTTTGAGCTTTTTGAAAGGATTTAAAAAAAAACAAAAAACGGAGATGTGACCCTAGCCTTAGATAGCTTTACTTTGAATTTCCAATCTCAGGCTTTTCTTAGAGTATAGCTCACTAAGGCTGGTTTCACACTGCGGTCAGATCAGGTCAGGTCAGGTTTTGTGTGCCAAAACCAGGAGTGACTCCAAAGACTAGAACAGGTGTCAATCTTTCAATTATACTTTTTCTCTGCAAGTTCCTCTCCTGGTTTTGGAACACAAAACCTGACCTGATCTGACCTGATCTGATCTGACCGCAGTGTGAAATCAGCCTAAATGTTCCACATCAGATTGCTTCACAGTCTATGAAGAGGGGAGGAGGGAGGGAGCAAGTTTGTTGTGTATCATACTCCAGGGACAAAGAAACTGATAACACAGAGCTAATAACTTGATGTTTTGGCTTCTATACCTATACAAGTCCTCATCAATCTTGTTGCTGTATTTTCCCTATATATTGTATGTATATTGTATAGAAGGTAGCGTCCCAAAAGTACATGAGCTCAGAGACAAAACAAGCAAGCATCCAGCCTACAGAGAGAATACACAGTATACTGGACTATTGATTTATGCACAGTTTAATGAAAGCTTAAAAATAATTTAAGAAGTAATAAGCTTTAATCTATTCACTGTAGCAATTCTGAGATGAGTGCAGGCCTTCCTTCTTTCTGAGTGTATTTACTTTTTACCCTTGCCTGTAGAGGAGGAGCTTCACTGGTGCTGAAGTGCAGTACAGACTTACCTCAGCTAAGACAAAGCCTACATCCTTAGGCTACATTCACACAGCGTATTTCCTGAACCTTTTGTGGATCCGTCTTTTGCAGTGAAATGCACTGACTCTGGGCATTCCAGCAAAGTCAGTGGGTATCAAGATATGACATTCACACACGACATTTTGTGAGGATTTGTTTTTGGGCTCAAAAATGGATCCTCACAAAGAATGAGCATGTCAGTTTGTGTGGCGGTTATCTAATCTGCTTTTGCTCTTGAAACCATTATCTATGAGCTCAATAAATGCAAGTGCGTAAAAAACGCAGCAAAAACACATCACCTTTTTTTTTTAAAAAGTTGATCTGCTTTTGCAGCTAAAAAACGTATCCTCAAAAAACGCAGCAAAAAACGCTGTGTGTGAATGTAGCCTTAGATCAGGAATAGAACAGCCATTTACAGGACATTTCATAACTTTCCCAAATTCCTATGAAAAAAAATTCAGCACATTCTGCATTAAACTATCATATCCAATGTATTATACATTTTATCAGTCGGAGTCAGTCCATTTTATACTCCACCAAAATGTATACTGACTCCGACTCCACAGGACTGCTCTGTGCCCCCATGTGCTCTTTCTACCCCTCCTGTGTGCTCTCTGTGCCCCCCATGCGAACTCTGTGCCTTCCCGTGCGCTCTCTGTGCCCCCCATGCGCTTTCTGTGCAACCCCATGCGCTCTGTGTCCTCCCTGTGTGCTTTTTCAGCACTACCATAGCACCAAACACATCCAGAGATTAGTACCATATGTCTTCGCAGAAAAAAATGTGGTGCAACGCTTGGTGTCAAAGATGAAAATCCTTCATGTGAAATAAGAAAAATGTAATTGTCTTATTTTTCATGAAATACTTACTGAAGTACTGACTGCTCCTGCCGGCGATTCAGCTGCTGCATGTGAACAGAGCAGCTCTTCTTACTGGCTGCTATGTTGACGCGGTGTGACTGCTGGCGTCATGCCGAATCACCAGCAGTAGGTTTGTGGCCGCTCTGTGATGGCAGAGAACGGCAATCAGACAGTTAGTTAGGAATTATCTGCCTGTTAGTTCTTAGGTACAGTGTTAATAAAAAATTACCGCACCACCCCTTAAATTGTACTGGACTAAGAGGACATATTGAATAAATTTAATTCCAACAGACTGTATTGTGTTTTCCTAGGCTTTTCCAGTAATGCCAACCCAGCTCCAGTTTTTAGACCTCCAGAACACATTATTCTCTACCCAGATGGAACTTCAGAAAAAACAAATGGCTCTACGACAAAAGGAGCTTCAGCTAACTGAGGTTAAAAGATCTCAGAGGCTACTGGAAGTGGATATACTAGAAGGACAGCAACAGAAAGAAACTACATGGAAACACAATCAGGTACTGCCTTACTGCTTATTCTTGTCTTTCTGTACAATGTGAATTCAGGGCATTTTTTGGCTACTGTTGGCACTTATAAGGTACTAGATGGAAGCCCACTGCTATTGCATCGTCAGGGCATATACGTGTGAATGTATGTATGTGTGTGTATATGTGTATGACGTGAGCCGCTGCATCACGTGACCCAGCTCGTGTGTATTTATGTATATGTGTATATATGTGTCTGTCTATGATGTGATCCACCGCGTGTGTACATATGACCCACTGTTTGTGTATATATGTGGACCCGCTGAATCACATACATCATACACATATAAACACACACACTACACACACTATACACATACACACATCGGTCTGCCACAAACCCCCCCCACACACCATCAGCCTTCCCCCTGCATGGTGTTACTGCTGGCCGCTCTGAGGATGCCGAAGGACCTATGTGATGTCATGGGTCACGTGACGCGTGGAGTCCCATGATCCCGCAGGCATCCCAAGACGCAGCCAGCGTTAACACTGTGTGGGGGAGGCTGATGGGGCGGGGGGAGGCTGGTGAGGTGCAGGGACGTAGTAGCAAGGTGGAGGGACGGAGCGGCGAGGGGGGAGGAGGGAGACCGAGCAGCAGGTAGAGTGGGCGGTGGCAACATTATCAGCCGCCATATCGGAATACCCAGCACTTGAGTATTCTAATATGGTGGTCGGTGTACTTCCGGTGCTTGGAATTGTGGGATTCCTAGATATCCCAACAAACTGGATGCCAGGACAATATAAGGCATTTATATATAGAGATATGTCTTTCAGACTCACACCAGCCAGATGTAAACCAAAAGAACACAATTTTGGGCTCTGTCTTGTAAAAGAAAGGCATTTGGAAATCTTTAAAGTGTAACCGTAATTTTAATTTTCACTTTAATTTTTGATTTTTCATACATAAATAGTACACATAAACATAAGTAAGTTTGTAATATCTCTCATCAGACAAATCTGCTTATTTCTCTGCCAGAATTGATCAATCGTTATCAAAATTCTCAATTCGGAGGTAAAATCTGTACTTAGTGAAGACTTTCCCATTACTGAGATAGAAGATGGCAGATGTTACAGGCAGCAAGGAATGTATATGACATTAGTTTTTGGGTGCTTTTCAGGATATCATGTGTAGGCCTATTCAGTAACACCTTACAGGGAGATATGGAGGGAGACTTGGGTGACTGTATGAAGTGATAGATGCAAATCCAAAAGCAAACCCTCATTTTCATGAACCCTTAACACAAAGGGTATTGTGGGGTGTGAACCCCGGGAAAATCCATGGTAGCCTCTGGGGTGTTCATAAATATCTCATAAGGAGTTATTCCTAGATTCCACCAAATTTGTATTAATAGAACCTTTATCTGTGGACTCTGCTCTATGCTGCTAATATCTAAGGGATAAGAGTTTCCAAAGATCATTCTCCCAGAGGATCGTGTAGTACAGTACATTTAAAAGAGAAACAATTAATTTAAAGAAAATTGATATTTTTCCAGATTCACCAGGGTTGTTAAAGCAAATGTGCTTTAAAATCGATTTAACATTTACTATTGTTTGCTTGAGCCCAAAAAATTACAGGTTTGTTGACACTGAAAACATTTGGAAAAGGGTTTACCATAACTAGAACAGATAAAAGGTCAGTATAAAGAGGCTGGAAAATGTTGATGACCACGGGCCAAGAGCTATGCGTTCTAAAATACACTGTATGTACAACCATTAGACTAAGTCTAGCATGACCCCATGGTGAACACTATCCACAGCTTGTCTACCTACTTACCCTACCTGATCGGGATGTGAATAATTGGATTCAAGGGAATTCAAGCTAGTAGTCAATATTTTGGTAAGAATTTTAAGATCATGGTTAATGAAATGGGCCAAAAATTTCTCAGTTAGTGTGATCTTCATTGGCTTGGGGATTACCTTTAATATGTGCGGAATTAAAAATGGGCCCAAAATTCCATCAGCGCACAAGGCATTAAAAAAAACTAGTTGGGGATAAAATTGAAGCAAATTTTTTGTATAGTGGTTAGTCAACCTGTCAGGTGTAGAGCTGTGAAAGATGTTCGTGGAGAACCTCCTCAGAGATGGCTGCTGCCATTAAATTGTAATGCTCTGGATCTAAAGAAAATATAAAAGAGGGTGACCCCAGGGACTAATAAAACATCTGAAAGAATTCCTTCCTAATGAGATTAGGATCTTGGGTTAAGACTCGTTCTGAGGTCCACAGTTTAGCAATGGTCTCTCTGTTTCTGGAGAGAGATTGCAGGCAAGAAGACTCTTCTGTCTATTTTACACATATAAGCCCCTATTAATAAAGTTATTCTGCCAGAATTTTGTCATAACAATCTTTCAAAAGCGTATAAAATTTTTGATCAACGTTAGGCCATGTCTTTGTTACATCCGAGGGTAGTTCAATAGTTAAATCAGTGTCACCTCCCATTACAAGCGGACCCACATTGTGGAGGAGCACTGCACCTAGCATTTGATTGAAAAAGAGAAGTTGATAATTATATTAATGCACTAGATGGTGGCCCGATTCTAACGCATTGGGTATTCTAGAATATGTATGTGGTTGACATACTGTGACTTACAGGCAACGTGAGTGAACTACATATACATATATATATATATAGCAGCAATAATAACCTACAAAATAGACCTTTAAGGTCAAGAGGAATGGTTTATCCAATATAACAACCTAAAAACAGAAGCACACTCCACCCCTATTCAATTGTAAGGAAAAGAGGGCAACCGACAACCAATCCAATACCATTGATTTTATTAATATATATTACACTCATTTAATACAGATTATGAAGAACCTGTGATAGAGAAGGCAAAAAACCCCATTAAAAAATATCAACATGCAAGAAAAAAGGGGGCACAAACTACTGACTCATTGATTTAACTCCAAAAATTCCAATATTGTATAACTTGGAGGAAAAGTTGGAGACTAAACTACTCCAGTAGATTTTAGTACACAGTGCAAAGTATGCATCATGTAACAATAACATCAAGACAATCAGAACACTGTAGCATGTGTCAACCCAAAAGGACAATCAAAGGGGACCAGCAGTATAACTGAAATAAAAGCTACCTTGATCAAAATATCTGATTACCTTGTGACATGATGAGTAAATAGTGAGCGCACCCCTCGCCTCAACACGTGTTTCTCCCTCAGGCTTCGTCAGGAGGCTATCAGACACTAACATAATGTTCCCTTAAATAGCTCCCACACAGGTGTTTTGTAATGCTAATCAGTACAGCACCAATAGGGCGCTGAGTGGAAGAATCTTAGCTCCCATGTCCCGGAAGTCCCGCCCTATGCTGCAGTATACTACTCTGATAAGTCCAGAGCACATGATGGGCAGGGGATGTGAGGTCTGTAGGAGCTGTGGGCAAAAGCGCGGCGCTCGCCGGGCATGATGCGAGTCGCGTCATCAGGCACCGCCCAAGCACGCACCGGAAGTGACGCGACGGAGGAGCACGTCATCCGACGCGTCACCACGGCAACGCACAAGGACAGGGCCCGACACACGATCCACAGAGCATGGGCAGTGAGCGCACTGCCCAACAGCAGGCTGTTACTATGGGAACTGGGCTGTGAAAACGAAACAAAACCGATCCGCTCAAATAAGAGACAGATCAGTGTGGCCAAGGTTTGTAAACTGTTCTAATTGTAGGCAGAAAAGAATGTGTATTTAGAGCCAGTTTTACCATGACCCATAAAGATCTTGAGTAGATATATATATATAGCAGGGGCTAAAAATCTGACAGATTATATTTAACCAACTATACCTACTAGTTTACACCCCCATATAGAGTCCAAATAATTTTCAGGTAATCAGTATTATATCTAGAAAAGATATTATTTTTGATAGACAGTTCATATTAAACCAAATCAATGCCCACAAGAAATCATACCACACTTTACCCCAGAGTGAGATATAAATACATATCACGCCCACACCCCTCACAACCTTTCCCAATCCCCAAAAGGGGGAAAAGGAAACATACACATATGAAAATAACAATACATCATCCCCACCACAATATTACAATCAGGGGAACAAAATCAATATCCCAAACGGGTGTTCCGAATCTTCGTACTGCTGTTATTATTAGTTTTTCTTGGCAGGATCACCTCTTCTTAATCCAAAATTAATGATGTCCAGCAGCGTTCCGGATCCCGTAAATCCGCAGCAAAGAGGGGGACCAAGGACACCCCGTACCCATGGGGTAATAACTACAAGGGAACATATAAGAAGAAAATTAAAAACAATATAAAATACCAAATGCACGTAACCCACAAATAAAAAAAACTTTTAGAGGAACGATTTAAAGCTCACTGCCTCATTAAGACCATGCGGTGAAACCGTATTTAAGAGGACCATCCAGCGGGTTTCCTTCTGAAGGAGAAGCCTCTGGACGTCCCCTCCCCTTGATCCCATGTAGACTCTATGAATGCCCCTGAAGGTCAGACCCCTGGGATTAGAACCGTGGAATCTCAGGAAATGCTTAGGCAATGTTTTTAATTTATCAATCTTGGACGGATCAGTCATTCCCGCAGCATTCCTGATATCCCTCACATGTTCTTTAGCACGATCCTTCAATGCTCGTGAGGTCAGACCCACATAGATAAGCTTACATGGGCATGTCGCATGATAGATAATGGCTTCAGTGTTACACGTTATGTGGTGAACAATCTTGAAAATTTTTGAACCATCAAAATTTTCAAAATTTGAGCTCCTGGGGACAAATGTACAGATAGAGCAGTTCCCACATGGATAGGAACCCCAAGGTGGACCCTGGCTACCAAAAAGGTATTTCTTACGAGGTGGTATATAGTGACTTGTTGTTAGCAAATCCCTCAGGTTCTTTGAGCGCCTCCATGTTATTGCTGGAGCCTTGGTCAAAGCACGTGCCAGGTCTCCGTCTGAAAGGAGTACCGGCCAGTGCCTTGAAAACGATTCACGGATCCCCTTCCACTGGGAATTGTAAGTCGTGATGAATCTAACCACCTGGCCTACCCCTTCCTTGTGACTTTTCGGTTGCTGAGCCAGCAATTGACATCTATCCTTATCGAATGCCCTCCCAAATCCATTCTGGATATCATGAGAGGAATAACCCCTGGCCCGAAATTTCCTTTTAAGTGTCTCAGATTGTCTCAAAAAAGTACCGTCATTTGAGCAGATGCGTCGGGCCCTCAGAAACTGACCATAAGGAATTGATCTTTTTAGGGGCAACGGATGCGCTGAGGAGAAGTGGAGGAGCGAGTTGGTAGAAGTGCTCTTCCTGTAGATGTCAGTCATCAATTTCAATATAGCAGCGCTATGGTATATGGTGGTACATTACAGCACATGTATAGCAGCACAATAGTATATGGCGGTACATTACATTACATTTATAGCAGCGCTATGGTTTATGGCGTTACATTACATTACATGTATAGCAGCGCTATGGTATATGGCGGTACATTACAGTACATGTATCGCAGCGCTATGGTATATGGCGGTACATTACAGCACATGTATAGCAGCACTATAGTATATGGCGGTACATTACAGTACATGTATAGCAGCACTATAGTATATGGCGGTACATTACATTACATTTATAGCAGCGCTATGGTTTATGGCGTTACATTACATTACATGTATAGCAACGCTATGGTATATGGTGGTACATTACAGTACATGTATAGCAACGATATAATATATGGCGGTACATTATAGTAAATTAGAGCAGCACTATGGTATATGACGACATTACAGCACATGTATAGCAGCACTATAGTATATGGCGGTACATTACAGTACATGTATAGCAGCGCTATGGTATATGGCGGTACATTACAGTACATGTATAGCAGCGCTATGGTATATGGCGGTACATTACAGTACATGTATAGCAGCACTATAGTATATGGCCGTACATTACAGTACATGTATAGCAGCGCTATGGTATATGGCTTTACATTATAGCATATGTATAGCAGCACTACGGTATATGGCGATACTCCACTCCCCGCGGCCCCCCACTCCTCCTGGCCCCCGCTCCCCCACAGTAAAAGTAAAAATAAAAAAATCCTCAGTGAGGATACTCACCTGTCCGCCAGCTCGCTCCACCTCCGTCTTCTAGGTCCTACAGGCCTTTAGGACCTGTCATTGCCTGGGAAACCGATCAGCTGGGTTCAGGATTGTGTCGGGGGGGCAGGATGGAGCGAGCGGGGCAGGATGGAGCTCGGGGGGGGGGGCAGGATGGAGCCGGGGGGGGGGGGGGGCAGGATGGAGCCGGAGGGGCCAGGATGGAGGCGGGGGGAGTAGGATGGAGTGAGCGAGGCAGGATGGAGGCGGGGGGGGGGGCAGGATGGAGCCGGGAGAGCAAGGATAGTGGGGGGCAGGATGGAGCGAGTGAGGCAGGATGGAGCGAGCGGGGCAGGATGGAGCCATAGGAGCAGGATGGTGGCGGGGGCAGGGCAGGCTGGTAGCGGGGGTTGAAGGATGGAGCGAGCAAGGCAGGATAGAGCCGGCGGGGCAGGATGGTGGGAGCGGGGCAGGATGGAGCGAGCGGGGCAGGATGGAGCGAGCAAGGCAGGATGGAGCCGGAGGAGCAGGATGGTGGTGGTGGGAGGGGGCAGGATGGAGTGAGCAAGGCAGGATGAAGCCGGCGGGGCAGGATGGTGGGAGCGGGGCAGGATGGTGGGAGCGGGGCAGGATGGAGCGAGCGGGGCAGGATGGAGCGAGCGGGGCAGTATGGAGCGAACGGGGCAGGATGGAGCGAGCGGGGCATGATGGAGCGAGCGGGGCAGGATGGAGCCGGAGGAGCGGGATAGAGCCGGAGGAGCAGGATGGAGGCGGGGAGGGGGCAGGATGGAGTCGGGGGAGCAAGAACAGCGGGGGGCAGGATGGAGGGAGCGGGGCAGGATGGAGGGAGCGGGGCAGGATGGAGCGAGCGGGGCAGGATGGAGCGAGCAAGGCAGGATGGAGCCGGAGGAGCAGGATGGTGGTGGTGGGAGGGGGCAGGATGGAGTGAGCAAGGCAGGATGGAGCCGGCGAGCAGGATGGTGGGAGCGGGCAGGATGGTGGGAGTGGGGCAGGATGGAACGAGCGGGGCAGGATGGAGCGAGCGGGGCAGTATGGAGCGAATGGGGCAGGATGGAGCGAGCGGGGCATGATGGAGCGAGCGGGGCAGGATGGAGCCGAGGAGCGGGATAGAGCCGGAGGAGCAGGATGGAGGGGGGAGGGGGCAGGATGGAGTCGGGGGAGCAAGAACAGCGGGGGGCAGGATGGAGGGAGCGGGGCAGGATGGAGGGAGCGGGGCAGGATGGAGCGAGCGGGGCAGGATGGAGCGAGCAAGGCAGGATGGAGCCGGAGGAGCAGGATGGTGGTGGTGGGGGGGGGGCAGGATGGGGGGAGCGGGGCAGGATGGTGGCGGGGGGCAGGATGGAGCCGGCGGGGCAGGATGGAGCCGATGAGGCAGGATGGTGGGAGCGGGGCAGGATGGAGCCGGAGGAGCAGGATGGGGGGGAGCAGATGGTGGCGAGCGGGGCAGGATGGTGGCGGGGGGCAGGATGGAGCGAGCGGGGCAGGATGGTCGTGGGGGGGGGCAGGATGGAGGGAGCGGGACAGGATGGAGCGAGCGGGGCAGAATGGAGCAAGCGGGGCAGGATGGTGGCGGGGGGGCAGGATGGAGCGAGCGGGGCAGGATGGTCGCAGGGGGGCAGGATGGAGCGAGCGAGACAGGATGGAGCGAGCGGGGCAGAATGGAGCGAGCAGGGCAGGATGGAGCCGGAGGAGCAGGATGGAGCTGGGGGAGCAGGATGGCGGCGGGGGGAGGGCAGGATGGGGGGAGCAGGATGGTGGCGAGGGGGGGGCAGGATGGTGGTGGGAGTGCAGGATGGAGCTGGTGCGGCAGGATGGAGCCGGTGGGGCAGGATGGATGCGGGGGGGGGCAGGATAGAGCCGACGGGGCAGGATGGAGCCGGCGGGGTGGGCAGGATGGTGGGAGCGGGGCAGGATGAAGCGAGTGGGGCAGGATGGAGCCGGAGGAGCAGGATAAAGGCGGGGAAGCAGGATGGTTAGCGCCGTTGTAGCCGGGCTGCAAATTGGCGCGAAATTCCAACTTTGAATTTGCGCGCCTATTTGCATAGTGTGTGCTCATTGGTGGCCGCCTCCGGCGGGCACCAATGAGCGGCCTCTGACTAGCGCGCGATTTCTGTGACCGACAGACGCCTTAGACAATTATATAGTAGATAGTAGTTGAGGATGATTGGTTTAGCTACCATAGTTCCCAATACTAAGATAAATCAAGATCCTGAATCATGACCATGGATACAAACTGAAGATTTTGCATAAATTGCATAAATGCATGATTTTCCATCAATTATAAGAATATTGAACATTTTTGTACAAACAAATTAAAGTATAATTACTTAATAATCAGTATTGTTTGTCAGGAGTTACATGGGGCATTACATAAACTTCAGAGAGAAATGCAGGAAAAGAGTCAGCATCTTAAAAACCTTGAAGAAGAGAACTGTAGTAAGGAGCAGAACATCGTGAGACTGAAGCAAACTGTATCCCAGAAAGAACAAGTGCTACAAGTGAGTAAACGTGTCTATGCAAACTGAACTGTCTTACGAATATTATAGAACTCACATAAAGTTACTGTGCATCTCTATGTATTAGAATATCATCAAAAAGTTAATTTACTGTATTTCAGTAATTCAATACATAAAGTGAAATGTATATATTATATAGATTCATTACAAACAGTGATCTATTTCATGTGTTTATTTCTGTTAATGTTGATGATTATGGTTTACAGCCAATGAAAACCCAAAGGTCACTATCCCAGAAAATTAAAGTAGTGAGGCTGAAGGGTTAAAACTGTGCTGCTGTATTCCAGGAGACATCAAAGGGTGACTATAATATTGATTTATTAGTCAACGTGTTTCAGGTTCCGACAAGCACCCTGAAACATGGCAATATGACATTGAGTTTTGATGATATTCTAATACTGATAAAAACACATGCGTTTTTGGCCCCATAGGGTTTAATGGAAACGCATGCAAAAACGCATGTCATTTTCTTCAAACGCAAAAATGCTTGTGTTTTTGCAAACGCAGCCCAAAATGTTGAAAAACACGTCTTTGGCTGCGTTTGCAAAAACGCATGCATTTTTACGTTTGCTGAAAGTGACATGCGTTTTTGCATGCGTTTCCATTAAACCCTTTGGGGCCAAAAACGCATGTGTTTTTAGTAGTAAAAACGCATAGAAACGCAAATGAAGGCAACGTAACCCAGCATTAGATGTGAAAAGGGCCTAACTCATTGAGTTGCACTAGTTTATAGTATATTTCCAGCCAGTATATATCCGTGCTTCATAAGTTGTAAGGAACCAAGCGAGCAAGGATGAGAGGTATGTGTCACATGCCTGGAGAATTAGGCTCCAGTGCACATAGTACTGATAGCATTGATAGGGTGTTTAGGAGTGGCCAGAAGACCTGGCTTTCCAGGTCTGATAAAGGCAGCTGAGCTGCCTCAGAAGTGGCTGTGAGTAAAGGTGAAGAGAACTCTGGTGATGTTCTGCCTCTGCCAGAGACAAAGGGTGGAACACACACTGCATGTAAGATACTCACATGAGTCTTGCATGACTCACTCAGGACGGCCCGGCCTCTCTGAACGGGAGTGTGTCACCTGATTGTGTTTCTATGCAGCTCCACGCTCCCGTTTAGAGAGGCTGGGCCCAGGCCGTTGCGGGTGAGTCATGTGAGTATCTCGCATGCCACTTACATAGTGTATATCTACCCCCTAGGTGATGGATCCTACCTAGCGGGTGAGCCCCTGATATGTTGTGGACTGTTTATTTTCTCTTTGTTCTTTTGTTCCTCTTCATGCTGAGTGAAAGGCTGTTTGTTTTGCTTTTATGCTGAAAGTTTATGAAGTTAATAAACTTTCCTGTTTCACTGAGCTTTGTGATTATGAACACTGCCCGGCTGCCTGGATCTGTGCGATTGATGGAGAATGCGGGCAGTGAGTCCTGACAGCACAGGTGATTGTTGGAAAGTCCTTATGTCCTAGGTGAAGGCAGCTGTAACAGTACAATGCAATGGATCAGGTAGGGGGCTTTACCCATAGTTACTGGTGTAAAGGTGGGTTTACACGTTTCAATATCATTGCGATATCGCAACTCAATGGCGCGGGAGCGCGCAATTAGTGCACGTTTCTCCCGCATCGCATTGGATGTTTACACGCTGCGATATCGGAATACAACGTCCGTGCGAAGTCTACGCCCCCCAACCCAGGAACGATCCTTTAACATGGGAGTGAATGGGTGACGTTTCAAATCGCATCGTAGTTGGGCGTTTACACAGCACGATCCGGCTCCAATCTCCCTTCAATATCGGGGCATTGAATAGCACTCTCATTCAATCCCCGATATCGCATTGACATCGTTCCTGCATCGTATTGGACGTTCACACCATACAATGCAGGAACGATATCGGTCCAAACGCACAGTGACTTTTCATTGAAATTGGACGCCGATATCGCAACGTGTAAACCCGCCATAAGCGATAGGGAATCCTAGGAGTTGCTGCACCTGTTGACTTTTTGGGAAAAAAAAAGTTTATTTAAACAGAAATGAGTGAAATATGTACTACAGGTATTTATTTAGGGGAAATAAACCCTATAAAATCATATGTTTTCATTTAATTTTAGTTTTAGTGGTGAAAGACTTTCTGTAAACAGGAAATTGCTCAGTCTTTTGATTGATTCTTAGCGGAAATTCCAATATTTCTAAGTATTCTTACTTTGTACACTTCATAGTAAAGCATTTTAGTAACTTTTTCCTTATCTCTATATTAGGAGTATATGGATGTCTTGCATTATCAGCAGAGTTTAGAAAAAGTCCCAGGAGGCAACGAATATATGATGGAAAAACTACGGCAGAGAATCAAGGAGAGGGATACTGCTTTAGAGGTACATCATTACAGATCCTAGAAAGTGAGTCAAAAAAGGGATGTATGTAGCTGGTACTTTAAGTGCTGTGAACCATGCTGTTCATCTTACTGGGTCCTGGCTTGGCTGGATACGTGAGCGGCAGAAGAGCTCTGGGAACTCTAACCTTCCTGCATTTTCACTGGTTCTTCGCGGCAGTAACTCACGGCTCTACAGTTACTCAATGTCCTTCTGCACGCGGTGATGAGACACTAGCTAAAGGAGGAGGCAGGAGGCAGCTGCGGTAGGGGTGGACAGGCAAATCCAAGATGGTGCTGACACGCAGCTGGCAGGTAGTGGGGCAGGATGGGTGACAGTAACTAACACAGTGACAAAACTGGCTAGTTTCACCAAAATACGCCTCAACAGACCTCTGCCTCAGAATGGCTACAAGTGCAAAGTCAAAGGGGCTCATTCCTGTCCTCTGAGTCTGTGGAGGAGCTGAGGGGACATGTTACTGCCTTCTCTGATGACACTCATACCATCCAGCCTCAATCAGCAGCAATATTCCCTGATACATATTCAGTTCAGTTGGTGGATGAACCTACATTGGAGGATGTGTTTGTAGCTGTGACACAACCCAGTTCAGCCCTATCTTCACTTACTGCACAAATGACTCAGTTAAAAGACGTACATGAGGCAACGACTGCAAAAAGTAACTGACCACACTGCAGTAGCGGAAGAGAGAATCTATGATTTGCAGGATAAGTTTCCTCATCTTACCCGGATCTCACAGAGGCCAGATCAGCAGATTTAGATCTTAAGGCCCAGTCTCACATAACGACGCATCAGCGATCCCGATCACGATGTGCAGAGATTGTTGGTGCGTCGTTTACACATCGCTGGTAAGATGTCAAACAGGCATCTTACCAGCGATGTGAAAAACGACGCACTAGCGATACAGAATTATACCGAGGTCGTTGTGAATTTTCTCTCCATAGTGTAGCATTGAGATCTTTGCTCATTATCTTTGTCAAACACAACGATGTAGCGTTCCCAGCGGGAGCACAACGACGCAGGAATGACCCAGAGCAGTGTGTAACGATCAGCAATCTCACAGCAGGGGCCAGATCGTTGGTGCGTGTCACACAGAACAACATTGCTGTTGCGTCACTAATTTCGTGACGCAACAGCGATCCCAATAGCGATCTCGTTAGCAATCTCTTTATGTGTGACAGGGCCTTTAACTGTGTGTAAGGGCGGAGTTACACTGTTGAAATCTTGCATTGCACTCAGCCTAATATTAAGCAATCAGGAAGCTTAGACCTGCAACTTTTTCCTCAGCCATATACGGGCTGCGATTGTCTGCAAGTCTAGGATCACTTGCACCCATACAAGTCTATGGGTGCGAGGGAAACATCGCACTGCACTCGGCACACAACCGAGTGCAACACCATATATGGCAAGCTGGCAATGGAGGAGTTGGGGAGACTAATTTCTTTTCTTCTTACCCCTGTGATCCGATCACAGGAGCAAATCACATTAGATGACTCTCAGTCACACTCACAGCAGAGCCTGTGCTGAGGGTCATGAGCTGATCACATCCAATGCTCTCTCATCACATGGAATATGCTAATTTGACTCCAGCCTAAAACAAACTAATTGGAGAACAGACTTATGCGAAATACTATAAGGGTGGTTGGTATTTCAGAAAAATAAGAGGGAAATGAACCTACTGAGCACTTTGACACATGGCTGTACTCGTTATTCTCAGGATCTTTATTCCTATTATATGCAATGTAAAGAGCGCATATGGTGCCCAACACACCAACACCACCAGGCACTTACTCACTTCCAGTTCTAGTTAAGTTGCTTCTTAAGAAGGCTGCATGTAATAAAGGGAACATTTCTCTCAATGGCCACAAAATCTCCTTTGACCTCAGACCACTCGGTCGAAGGCTCGAAGTGGAGAGCACAATTTCTGGATGTTAAATGTCATCTTCATAGTTAAGGTTGAAGGAAGACTTTAAGTCCATCTAGTTCAACCCATAGCCTAACATGTTGATCCAGAGGAAGGCAAAAAAAAACCCATGTGGCAACACTAAGCTCCACATTGGGGAAAAATTCCTTCCTGACTCCAGATACGGCAATCAGACTACTTCCCTGGATCAACGCCCTATCAAAGGATCTAGTATTATAACTGGTAATATTATAGTTTTCAAGAAAGGCATCCAGGCCCTTCTTAAATGTTAGTAGTGACTCCCTCATTACAACATCATGTGGCAGAGAGTTCCATAGTATCACTGCTCTACTGTAAAGAATCCGCGTCTGTGATTATGATTAAACCTTCTTTCCTCCAGATGTAGAGGATGCCCCCTTGTCCCAGTCTCAGGCCTAAGAGTAAAGAGATCATTAGAAAGGTCTCTGTACTGCCCCTCATATATTTATACATTATTATAAGATCACCCCTAAGCCTTTGTTTTTCCAAGCTAAATAACCCCAAGTTTAATAACCTGTCTTGGTATTGCAGACCCCTCAGTCCTCTAATAACCTTGGTCGCTCTTCTCTGGACCCGCTCTAGTTCAGCTATGTCTTTCTTATACACCGGAGACCAGAATTGTACACAGTATTCTAAGTGTGGTCGCACTAGTGACTTGTATAGAGGTAAAATTATGTTCTCATGAGCATCTATGCCTCTTTTAATGCATCCCATTATTTTATTTGCCTTTGCAGCAGCTGCCTGACACTGGCCACTAAATGGAGTTTGTCATCTACCCATACACCCAGGTCTTTTTCAGTGATAGTTTTGCCCAGTGTTTTACAATTAAGCACATAATTATACCTTTTGTTTCCTCTGCCCAAGTGCATGACTTTACATTTATCCCCATTAAAGCGCATTTGCCATTTATCAGCCCAAGCTTCTAGTTTACATAAATCCTCCTGTAATATAAAATTGTCCTCCTCTGTATTGATTACCCTGCAGAGTTTAGTGTCATCTGCAAATATTGAGATTCTACTCTGTATGCCGCCTACAAGGTCATTAATAAATATATTAAATAGAAGCGGGCCCAATACTGACCCCTGTGGTACCCCACTGTTAACTGTGACCCATTCTGAGTGTGTTCCATTAATGACCACCCTTTGTTTCCTATCACTAAGCCAGTTCTTAACCCACTTACACATATTTTCCCCTATCCCCATTCTCTAGTCTTTGCTTAACCCAACAGAGCTCAGAGTGGCAGCCCTGGGAGAGACCCTCTTTTTGGAAAAGCTTAAAGCAACCTTACTCTAGATGGATCTCAATGAGCAACGAATCCGTCGCAGTCCACAACACTGATTCCATATGTCCCAAGCTTTGTGCTATCCATGTTATTTTGTTTATTACCTGTAGCTGGATTCCTTTTTAACCCCTTCATGACATTCACCATACATCTACACCGCAAGTAGGAGGCAGATGTATTGAATGAGCCACATACTCGGCAGGTAATGCCTGTGCATTACTGCCAGGACCTGCCTCTAAGGGCCACGTCACACGCATCAATTTTCAGAACGATATCGCTCGAGCGATCTCCTTTTTGATCGCTTAAGTGATATAGTCTGTGCGTCGCTGCGTGTAATCAAGCGGTTTTACAATGTAAAATCGCTTGATTGTTTGATCGCAGATTTGTGAACATGTTCACAAATCTGTCGTTGGTTAGCCGGTGGACACGCAGCATCGCGATTACCGCATAACGGCCGCACACTTGCGGCAAGCCCCATACCATGTCTGTGGGGCGTGCGCAGGTGCGGCAAGTGCGGTTTCGGCACTTGCGGCAGGTGCAGCTGCGAAAAAACCGCAGTATGCCGCGTTTTTTTCACGGCCGCACCCGTGGCAAGTGCCGAAACCGCACTTGCCGCACCTGCCACAAGCCCCATAGACATTGTATGGGGCTTGCCTCAGTAATCGAGGCATTTGTGGTGAAAAAAACGCAACTGCCGCGATCAGCGAAAAACGCTGATGTGAAAGCAGCCTAAGATTAGCATCTAAATCCATAATTCAATACAGATTGTATAATTTTGTGTGAATTATCGCCACCTTGTGGTTACTTTTCAGTATTGCTCTTTATTAAAAAAAAAGCAAAACACTTTTTCAGCTTTCACCTTTTGTATGGTTTGTTGCTACCATCTTGTGGTTTAATTTGATATGGAAATGCACTCTGACTACAACAGCCAATCACAGAGGCTTTCACAAAGTGTGAGCTCCTCTGATTGGCTGTTTGTCTGACAATGCAGTGAATATGCAAGTAGCTTAATAGGTGGCCCCAGAAGTGATTCAGCGGGAGCTTGAGAGACTGAGCTGATCCAGGAGCAGCTGCAGGAGTCTGGTAAGCCCGATCTAACTGTTCTTCTATCTATCATCACTAGGTTCTGTCATAGCTGTATGGCAGTCTACATCATGTCTGCCCACTGTTCCCATGAAGTTTGAGCACTGTTTCAGCCATCTCAGCCTTTTGACTGCCCTCCCAGACCTCTTTGTAGGGTCTAGCAGAAAATTCCTCGCGTATCCCATTGACTTACTCGCTATTGGGAACAAATACACAAATATTACAAAGTACTTGTTACAAGTATAGCGATTACGAATATTACGGTACTCACTCATCACTAACATAGACGCCTGAGTCTGGCCGTCCCCTCGCTTCTTGCCCCCCATCCTTGTCACATACAGTGCCTTGTGAAACTATTTGACCCCCTTGAACTTTTCAACATTTTGCCACATTTCAGGCTTCAAATATAAAGATATAAATTAAAATTTTTTGTGAAGAATCAACAACAAGTGGGACACAATCGTGAAGTGGAACCAAATTTATTGGATATTTTAAACATTTTTAAGAAATAAAAAACTGCAAAGCGTGACGTGCAATATTATTCGCCCCCTTCGTTAATACTTTGTAACGCCACCTTTTGCTGCGATTACAGCTACAAGTCGCTTGGGTTATGTCTCTATCAGTTTTGCACATCAAGAGACTGAAATTCTTGCTCATTCTTCCTTGCAAAACAGCTTGAGCTCAGTGAGGTTGGATGAAGAGCATTTGTGAACAGCAGTTTTCAGCTCTTTCCACAGATTCTTGATTGGATTCAGGTCTGGACTGTGACTTGGCCATTCTAACACCTGGAAACGTTTATTTTTGAACCATTCCATTATAGATTTTGCTTTGTATTTGGGATCATTGTCTTGTTGGAAGATACAGTTAGGGCCAGAAATATTTGGACAGTGACACAAGTTTTGTTATTTTAGCTGTTTACAAAAACATGTTCAGAAATACAATTATATATATAATATGGGCTGAAAGTGCACACTCCCAGCTGCAATATGAGAGTTTCCACATCCAAATCGGAGAAAGGGTTTAGGAATCATAGCTCTGTAATGCATAGCCTCCTCTTTTTCAAGGGACCAAAAGTAATTGGACAATGGACTCTAATGGCGGGTTTACACGTCGCGATATCGCAGTACAATTTCAATCAAAAGTCACGTGGTTCAATCGTTGGACCCGATATCGTGCCTGCGTTGTATGGTGTGAACGTCCAATGCGATGCAGGAACGATGTCAATGCGATATCGGGGATCGAATGAGCGTGCTATTCAATGCCCCGATATTGAATGGAGATTGGAGCCGATCGTGCTGTGTAAACGCACAACTCCGATCTCAATGCAGATTGTTTGGTCGTTCCCGGAAGTGCCGTAGGCGTTGCTAATGTGTAAATTGTTAAGCCGCCCACCTCCAATGATTGGTGGCTCGGTAGTCTATGCGGATTGGCTGAGCGTTGCGAAGCAGCCATTTTTTTGGTTAAGCAGTTTATTATTGTGATGTGCGCTGCATTCCTGACTAGTTGATGGAGCAGCGCAAAGGTGCGAAACAGAATGTATGCAAACACAATTCCACATCTTCTGTACTGCTTGTGCAATGTTTTTTTGGACCTTGTCACGACGACTCTACCATGTAATGTACGCATTTTGGTAATGTCTTGTCGTCCCCATGTTTGCAATGTTAATGGTCTTAAAATGAACATCATACCAACATTACTTTGCATCTCACAACTCCCTCCACATATATATCATGTGTAAAGAATAATGATGGTGTGTGCGACGCCAATGCGTTGTGCTGGCCATATTTCCCGACCGCAGAGCGTCATCTGGCCTCCGCCAGTATGTGTGTGCGACGCCTTTGCGGATTGAGAAATGATGGGCCGCTCCCGCAATTTGCGTCGTGACGTCATGACGTTGCCTTTCAGCAGGCCCACCCTTTAGAGGTGGAGTGAAGTCCCAGCAGTGAAAATGGCGGCGGAACAGCGCACAGTAGCCTGGGGCGAGCCAGAGCTGCTCATTTTATTTGATTTATTAGATAACCACGATTACTGGTGTGTTCAACCACACCAGCACCCCAGGCTGCACAAAAAAAGAATTGTGCGCAAAATCCAACGGGCCTTGATGCGGGACCTAAATGTAGACCGCACCTACAAGCAAATAGTTAAAAAGATAGCAGATATGAAACATAGGGCCAGGGACCGTATTGCCGCCATCCGGGAACACATCCAGACTTTGCGTGGTGAGTATTATGTCATGATACATACAAACATGTGTCATCATTCCACAATATAGCATAGTACACACAGCCCAGAAGCAAACATCTATTCTCTCCTCCACCAATTAGTCCTACTCCAGGTCTTCCAATATTTCCGTAACAACCAGTGGCGTAAATTAAAGGCCTGGGGCCCCGATGCGAAAGCTCCAGCGGGGCACCCAATTATTGAAAATCGTTAATAGTATTAGTCTTTTTCTATGGGCCAAAGGGACTTTTGGGGCCCCCTAGGCTGCAGGGTCCGGGTGCAATCGCAACCCCTGCACCTGCTCGAGTTACGCCCCTGGTACCAACACATAAGCAATATTGCTGTTGCGTGTTATTTAGTAAGCAATACTCTGGTAAACAAGTAAAGTAACCATACCTAGGACCAGTATGTTGTAATGTCCACATAACTTAAAGGCCACTTCACACACACACAGCTCTGCGTCCAATATCTGAACAGATGTCTGGTAGCAGTGAAATCATGGATACATTGCTCCATGTTGTACACAGCCCCAAAATGGAGCAATGTATCCATGATTTAACTTCAACCAGAGATCTGTTCAGATCTTGGAGTCCCATATGTGTGTGTGTGAAGTGGCCTTTATTGTTTAATGTTTAAAAAATAATAGCAGTACATACACCAGCAGACACACTATAATGTCCTAATGCACATAAGGCCATCATGTATGTAACAGGTAATTTATACAACAAAGGGTAGTAGGCACACACTACACTATTTTTAAAGTTTATAAATAGTTTGTAACACGCTACCTTGAAAATACACAGATGCCGAAGATGAGGCAGCCCAGGCTCCATTGGCAGCACCAGCAGAAGGACCACACAGGTCACCCGAGAGATCACCTGCACGCTCAAGATCACCACTTACCATTCCCTCTAGGGAAACATTGTCCCCAGCCTCGCCATCATCTGCACTTGGATCGCCACATCGGTCAGTAGCAGCATCACCACGAGCAGATCTGGGAGAGTCACCGGGCCAAGCTCCTGCATACTCCCCTCTGCCAGGGGAACAAAATGGCCATCTGGGAGTGTGTCTGCCCTCTGTTTCGGGTGATCAGGACACACCCCATGGGCAATCGGCATTACAAGCAATAATGGAGGCATATGGAGCTGGCCAGGCACAATCATCAAGTGATGAACATGGCAGTGCTTCAGGTACTTGTGAATTGTTTGCTGCCCTTTTTTGGTTTTCAAAAGAAAATATTACTGTATGTGATGTCCACTTCACACACACAAAATTATTTGTCACAATTCAGCAAAAATTACTGTTTACAGTGAAATCATGGACACATTGTTCCATTTTGACACAGCCACAAAATTGATAAATGTGTCCATGATTTTGAGACAAACAATTTCATTTGTTCAGAAGTCGGACACATAACTTTTTGTGTGTAAAGTGTAGCTTAAAAAAAACATGCTTTTAATTACTTTTTTTGTTTCTTGAAAACCACTAGGCCCACCAGCTGATGAATCCCCATCTAATTTGCGCCAATCACCCTCCTCTGTCAATGGCTCCCCTCCTGTAGTTGGTAATTATTGTTGCTGTTAACACTTCGAATGTTGTTGACAAGGTATTGTAAAATTCTGTCCAATGATGTTTGTATTTTCACAATGTAGGACAAATATCTTACCGGGACCTAATTCCGGCCTTCCAAGAGGCTCTGGTGAAGCTACGGGAGGCAACAACGCAGCTGGAGGTGCTGGGTGCCATGTTGCACCATTTTGTCAGCCAAGCTTCGAGTCAGGGCCCTGTTGGCCCACATTAATTATTTTCATTACTACCTTTCTTCCAATTTGGAATTTGAATTGTGTCATGTTGACATACTGTGGGTAGTTACTTTTTTATTTTTAAAAAGGTCATGTTGGCCCGTAAATTCATGTGGAATGTTTCTGCATTACGCCATTGTTGATATGTTTGTACCCATTTGCACTTTATGACCAATGTTTGGCCATGGTCCATTTTAATATGTTCGTTTTTTGATACTACGTTTTAAAAAAACCCTGTGTGCCTTGCATTTGTTAGCAAGACGCTAAATTACAAAAAAACAAAAAAAATTTACTTGTGTGCATTTTCATTGAACAACATAACTACACCTACCCAAAACCTGGATTCATGTCAAATATGCTAAATAAATTAGAAATTTGCGTCATTTCATGTGGGCCTAAAGCCCACTTTACACACACACATATCTGAATACAATATCTAAACAGATCTATGGTAGCATTTAAATAAACCAGAGGTTTGCAAATGCAGTCCTCAAGGCACATCAACAGTGAATGTTTTCAGGATTTAATTTAAAATTGGAAGCAGCAGCAGGGAAGGTGATTCAATTATCACATGGCCAATACGAATTAAATCCTGAAAACCTGCACTGTTGTTGTGCCTTGAGGCCTGGAGTTTGTATCCTCCAAATACATGGCTAAAATAGCACATTGTGTGGATGTGTCCAACATCGATCAATTGAACCATGATTTCCCTACCAAAAAAAAACATGACAGATATTGAACTCTCATGTCTTTGTGTGGAAAGTGGCCTTAAGTAACCCAAAAAAGACGACCCAGGGCACACAACTCTTTAGGATTGTTGAACACTGTATGAGTACCGCACCACATAGACCATGGGACATTCTGGGGAGGGCAAAGTAAGGTCCACTTTACACACAGAAATTGAGTGTTAAAAATATTTGTAAAATTGAGGCTTACAATGAACTAATGGACAAATTGCTCCATTTGACCCAGCCCGCAAAACATAACAATCTGTACATGATTTCATTGCAAGCCAAAATGTGGAAAATCAATGTGTGCAAAAGTGTGTGTGTGTAAAGTGCCCTTAAGACCAACTAACATTTTCGATTATTGCAACTTTAATTTTTATAGCTACTTGTATTGTCTGGAACATCTGTGTGTGACATTATTTCGATGTTAAAAAAATTGTACCTGCTTGCTAACTGTTAGCTCTTCTCCAAAAAAATACAACAGTTTTTAGAAAATTAAATTTATTGTAGGGCAAAAAAAAAAAATAAAATTTAGGTTTTCTTCCACCTTGGGAGAAAGCAAATGGTAATAAAGGCAACTAAACAATATGGTCCATGAAATAAATCACAGGTTTTGGTAGCGTCCCCAATAAGGCTCATAGTCTTCGGCAGGATTGGCGATGCCAGACTCACCCTCTTCCCTTGCAGGAAGAGGGTATGTTCTGTGCCGAGGGAAAGATGGCAAAGGCACCCTCGGCACACCATGAATATGTCCAGGCCCCAACATAGGCATTTGCGGCCGATTAAGGAACACTGACGGGGCATGTAGCTGGTGGGTGGCGAGGGTTGTCGGGGTGGGCTGGGGGGGCTGTGGTGGGGGGGTGGGCTCCGACAACAATGTCTCCCCAGTCAGTGTCCCATTAATCGACGCCTCCAGGGCCAGAGTGATGATCCTCTCCAGGTGAGTTTTTTGTGGCCGGGCCAGCTCCGACACCCGTTCACTGACCATAAGCCCAATCCCAGTCCAAGGAACCCGTTCAAGGTTGAGCAGCACCCTCTTGGCCCAGTCACCCAGCTGGGTGGAAGGGGGAGCATGTCTTCGCCGTGACCTGGACCCCTCCCTGGGCCCCGGGTGCTGCCTGGTGGGACCGGGATCAGGCTCCACCCCCGATGTAGTGGGGGGCTCCTCCAGAACGGGTGCCTCTTCTTGGCTTGGCCCGGCGCCTTGAGAGTCCTGTGAATATGAAGTAAAAAAAAAAAAAAATAAGGAAAAGCAAAACACAGCTATGCTTTTACAGACAAAATCCCATAAACCACTTTAAGCATGCAATGTAATCAATGTTAAATTTTTAAAGATAACATTGATACACTTTTAAAATTTGAAAAAAACACCCTGCTCACTCTACTTACATAAGTAAGCAGCATGTTTACGCAGATGTGCAGAGACCAGATAAAAAGCTTGTGTCCCTTTTAGAAGGGATAAAAAACGTGGTCTAGCCAAAGGTGCAGGGTGAAAAAGAACAAACAATGATAGGTTTTAAAAGTGACACACAACACCAGTGTATCCAACCACCGTTTGATAGAGAGACAAACCAGAACATCAAACACATACCTCTTGTGGCGGATCCGACTCTTGGAGAGTGGCGGTTGAATTTTGTGCAAAGGACCTGCTGCACAGTGTACTAGGAGGCTCATGCTGGTCCTTGAGGAAATGGAGGAGGTTAAAGTACCACAAACGTGGCACATAAACCTCCCCCGTTCCACTCCCGGACCGCATGGATTTGTTTACCTCCTTCACCTCCTTTTGGTACACTGTGCGCAGGTTAGCTATTTTCCTTTGCACAAAATTCAAATTCACACTCAGCTCAGGGTTGTGCTGCTGGCTGAGTGAGATTAGCTGCTCATACGCCACTCTCCGCGCCGTATTGTTCTTATATTCCGGCGCTCTGACCCGCCACAAGCACTCCAGCTCCTGGTATTTCGCTATGAAGGCCTGGATATATTCATGGTTGTCTGTCATCTGTGAACCCAGAACAAAAAAACTGTCAAAACACATATGCATGCTTCATTTTCTTTCATGCGTTTGCATGTGGCTCAATGTCTTCCTGTTCAAATCTTAACACATTGTCATTCATGCTGCAAAATTAAAAATACATACACCTAAACATTTTGCAAAGGAGGGCATTAATCAACATAGCCAAACAGTATGTATGTATGCAACTCATTTGCAAAGGATGTAAGGGCAACTTGCCGAACTTGCGGGTCAACACATAAACAACAACATTAGCGGGACGGAGGAGCAAACTATCTGCTCCTGTACGCCAAGGCATGATTGGTTTGGCTAATACACCAAAAACCATGGAAATGGGCCAAAGCAAAGAGTCATGCTAATTGCTAAATAAAATGTACAAAAAAAAAAAAAAAAGGAGCAGGGTTCAGGAACATTTCAAAACACAACAACTAAAAACATAAGTGTTAAAACAAAAATACAATTGCCACACAGACACACATCTTTGTAACGTACGCACATGTATGTGTTTGAAAATCCAAGCAGATACACTTCTTGCTAAAGTGTGTCAGCAACACATATACAGCAAGATGTGGACAGGGTTCAACAGGTGAAAGCAAAATATGTATTTGATGGCCATTGTTCACACACCAAATTATCGTTAAAAACTATGAGCAACTTGCTGGATGCATTAAAATAAGGGACACATTGCTCCATTGTAGACATTTAACAAACGGAAATATGTGGCCATAATTTGCTACCAAAAACAAATTAGCTCATACGTTTGACAGATAACTTGTTGTGGGTAAAGTGGCCATGAGTTACATATATTGTGCATATCTGCAAGTTTAGAAACATTTTAAACAATTTGAATGACTAAACAAACACTATAATTGAAATACTACATGTCAAATAAGCAACAAAACATGACGACCAAGAGTCGCCAATACATACCGTCAATCCTGCTATGCCAAAATAGGGGACGCTACCACGGAGTATATGCATCTGTTGGTGTGTGAATGATGGTAAAGTCGTCTTTTAAAGGATAACCAGCCAATGGAAAACGTTAATTAGCTGCCCAATCAACGACGTTGGGCGTTGGCAGGCAAGACGCACTACCATTGGACGACGCAAGTGTGTTGCCTAATTACTTGGTGTTTGTCCCTTCATAAACCGCACACAGCTGAACGAAATTAGGTTTTCTGCCCAGCGCCATTGAGGTAAGTAATGTTCCTGATTGTATTTTTGATACTTGAAAATTTGGCATAGTTAATGCGTTTAGTACGAATAGCACTGCATGTACAATTGTGACTAGCCAGCATTAGGAGCTTGGAGACGCTGTGCAAAGTGTGCACATGTAGTTGACGTTGTGTAAAGTAAAATATATCCTAGGTGCTGTGTGATTGTGGAAGTTGCGTTGTCAGGCAGGCCTTTGCAGGTTATATGTGCTAGAAAACACTGTGATGATGAGTGAACTAACAGCATAATATTGTTGGCACACATTTACACACATTTTTGTTTATGTGTTATGCTGCACATGTTTGAGTTGTAGATTCCAACATGTGTGTACTTATTTTTTCACGTAATATCCCTTTAATTGAAGTTTTAGGATTGAAAGATGCTTTAAATGTTGGCTCTTGGCCTGTCTGAGGTGGATATGGGGCTTAATTTTTTTTTTCTTAGGGTGCTGAGCTTAAACCAATACATAGGCCAAATTTCTTAAAAAAAAACCTGACTTTGCACATTTAATGTCTTTGCTCCTGGATATGCTGCCCACACAGCACACCAGGATTAATATTGTTTGGGTGTGTACATGGATGCTGTATGGTTGGAAACATGTTATGCTTATTGAGTGTGGTTGTCTGTTTTTTTAAGGCAACTTCACACACACAGAGATATTTAGTCCAATATCGGAACACATCTCTGTTTGCAGTGGAATCATGGATACATTGCTCCATGTTTTACCCAGCCACAAAATGGAAGAGTCTATCCATGATGTCAGTGCAAGCAGACATGTGTTCAGATATTGGACTCAGATATGTGTGTGTGTGAAGTGGCGTTTACTTATTTGCAAGCATGGTTGAATTGGATTTGTTTTTTTATATGATTGAGGTTGCCAAAATGCGTGAGCAGTTTACAATGTAAACAGTTACCTACATTTATTTGTTCACTAAATTTGGGTTAATCCTTACTGGACATGGCGTTACTTTCCACATACTGCACTTTGCATAGTGCCTTTGTTGAAAAATGCTTTTTAAACAAGACATTCACACACACAGCAGCACTGTTACTTCCAATTGTCATGTATTTTCCAAAGGCTTCAAAAATATACAGACAGACTATTGTCCTCATTAAACCTTTGCTAATATGTCTGTCTGGATTTTTTTTTTTTTTAAATTTATTTTTTAAATGCAAAAAAAAATATACTATGTATGTGAGGCGTGCTAAATAAATAGCACCGATACAAGATTACATGTTGTTTGCCATCATACCCCATAAATACATTACATGGTTTAATGCTGTCCTCTTTGTTGCTGCTGTGTGTGTGACATTTGAGTTCTCCAAAATATTTGTTTCCGATTTATGTCAACAATGTGTTAACATTTTTCAATTTTACTCTCTTCCAGATTCCTGCTAACACTGTTTTGCGGAGATGCATCATTCCTTAATGGGAGTAGTGGCTTTGTCCATGGTTGAGGATGCCTTGTTGACAGATGAGAGGAATGAGAGACTGCGGAGGCGGAGACGACGGCGTGTGTGGTCTCGTGACTGGCTCCTGCAAAGGTCCGACCTGACCCACATGCGCCTTGTCCGTCAGCTGGAGAATAACAATCCGCAGGATTTCCGAAATTTCCTCCGCATGTCCGAGGATTCATTCAAAATACTGTTGGACTTGGTTACACCACATATTGCCCGTGAGGACACTGTGATGCGTCCAGCAGTACCAGCAGAGGAGCGGTTGGTTGTCACTCTACGTTTCTTGGCTTCAGGGCGCACGCTGACTGAGCTGCAGTATGCATCGGCAGTGTCGCGCTCCCTGCTGAGTAGCCTTATCCCTGAGACTTGTGAGGCTATTGTGAGGTGTCTCTTGCCAACCTATATGCCTTTTCCAACAACCCCGCGGAATGGTTGTCAGTTGCCACTGGCTTTCAGGAGAGGTGGCAATTCCCAAACTGCGGGGGGGCATTGGATGGCAAGCATGTGAGGATCACACAACCCCATAACAGCGGGTCTTACTATTTTAACTACAAGGGTTATTTTAGTGTGGTCCTCATGGCCCTCGTCAATGCAAATTACGAGTTCCTCCTTGTGGATGTGGGGATGAACGGTCGTGTGTCTGATGGTGGAGTTTTGGCCCATAGCTCATTTGGTCGGGACCTTGTGGATGGCCGCCTGAACTTACCCACCAATGATGACACCACTGAGCATCTCAACTTCGCCTTTGTGGGGGATGAGGCCTTTGCACTACACGCCAACCTCCTTCGGCCATATCCCCAGAGGGCTCTGACCCCTGAGAAACGCATTTTCAACTACCGCCTATCCCGTGCACGGCGGGTGGTTGAAAATGCGTTTGGGATAATGGCCAATAGATTCCGCGTCTTTCATACTCCTTTAAGTCTGAAAATGGAATCTATCCGTATGGTAGTGATGGCGTGTTGTGTGCTACATAACTTTCTGCGGCGTAGGGATACACAATCCTACACGCCAGTAAGTTTTGTAGATAGTGTTGACCCCACAAGTGGGGAACTGAGTCCAGGTGATTGGCGTGCTAACGACTTTGGGATAGCGCCACTCCAGCCGTTAGGCCCAGGTCGACCTCAGCAGGATGCCAGAAGCAGCAGAGACAGCTACTGCTCATATCTCAATGGCCCTGGGGCAGTGCCCTGGCAGCCACACGACATGTAAGGGGGTAGTCTGAGGTCCTTAATGTGCCATGTGTTAGGCAGCTGGTTTTTGTATAGTTTTGCTACAAAGTACTGTATGTTTATTTGTGTAATGTATCACTTTTTATGTTTATGTATTATGTCACATTGTCTTGTTATGTTTTGCTATGGTGTGTGTGAACACTATACCAATATATTTTGTGATAAACCACAAGTGTGTGTGCATACTTTCTTTCTAACATGATTACAGTACATGACGCATTTCATTATATGTTGTGGTTAGGGTTTGGTGATCCAAATGTTGTTTATGGGTCCATGCACCATTGTCTGCACATGTACATTACACATGTATATGGGTGATCAAACCGAATGCATTTGGAAATTATTTCTCTATGGCCACATATGGTTTAGTACACATTGGTGGGTAAACCCATATGGCCTATGATTGTCTGTGTCCTTTAGGGGGCCGTCACACGGAACGATATCTTGCCCGATATCGTTTAAGCGATCTCCTTTTTGATCGCTTAAGCGATATCGGGCAAGAAATCGTTGCATGTAATCAAGCGATTTCTGATGGTAAATCGCTTGATCGTGACATCGCTGATCTGAGGTTCGGTTCTCAGATCTAGCGATGAACGATGCAACGATCTGCATCATCGTGGTGTATAACACCACGATGATCCATCTCCCAGCGACCGCGCCTATGCTGGGAGATGGTAACTATGGTACACGTCGGGTAACTAAGCGACGCGCGGCGCCTAGTAACCCGATTGTGTACCATAGTAACGAGCGAGATCGCTGCTCCACATCGCTGGTGAGTCTGTCTGTGTGACAGCTCACCAGCGATGTGAGCGATATTGTAAGCGATTGCGCGTGCACGTGATCGCTTACAATATCGCTAAAGATATCTCCCCGTGTGACGGCCGCCTAACACATATGCAGAAGGGTAAACACATACATACATTTAATAGCATGCAACAAGAGGGGTATGTGAGTTACATATACATGTGCAGCCTTCTACAGGGGAGGTTAACAAGTTGCTCTGTAGTGGGATATTTTAATATGTATGTGTGCCACGTCACACACACAGATATCTGTGCAGATATTTTTTTAACATCTCTGTTTACATTGAAATCATGGACACATTGTTGATTTGTCTGCCCTTGTAGAAATGTAAAAATGTGTCTATGATTTCACTGCAAACAAACATATGTGAAAAATATCTGCACAGATATCTGTGTGTGTAACATGGCACAAACGTTTTGCAATTAAAAACGAAAAACAGTGTTGCCGCAAATGCGACGCAGAATATATGTTAAATAAGCGGCTGGAACAGTGCCACACAATGGTTAAATCCATCCCGGACCACAGTGTGTTGGAGACGTTTAGCGGCCAATCAAGACGCACTGGCGTCGGCCAATAGGATTATCGTGGGCGCGGCAAAATACTACCTTCTAGCCGCCCATGTCCTCAGGTACGCCGAAGCCACACCCACATTGGTTCTGGGATTGTGCTGTGTGAATGCCCGACTTCGATGTGAAATATCGCCGGGCCATCGGACGCGGCCACTTCCGGATCGTTGCTCCGTCGTGGATCGGAGGTGAAATTGGTACGTCTAAACCTCCGATGCGATGCGGGAGGAACGTGCACTAATTGCGCGCTCCCGCGCCATTGAGTTGCGATATCGAAACGATATCGTGGCGTGTAAACCCACCATAAGGGCTGCAATTAACTCTGAAGGCGTCTCCCTCGTTAACCTGTAATCAATGAAGTAGTTAAAAGGTCAGGGGTGGATTCCAGGTGTGTGGTTTTGCATTTGGAAGCTGTTGCTGTGACCAGACAACATGCGGTCAAAGGAACTCTCAATTGAGGTGAAGCAGAACATCCTGAGGCTGAAAAAAAAGAAAAATTCCATCAGAGAGTTAGCAGACATGCTTGGAGTAGCAAAATCAACAGTTGGGTACATTCTGAGAAAAAAGGAATTGACTGGGGAGCTTGGTAACTCTAAAAGGTCTGGGCATCCACGGATGACAACAGTGGTGGATGATCACCGCATACTTTATTTGGTGAAGAAGAACCCGTTCACAACATCAACTGAAGTCCAGAACACTCTCAGTGAAGTAGGTGTATCTGTCTCTAAGTCAACAGTAAAGAGAAGACTCCATGACAGTAAATACAAAGGGTTCACATCTAGATGCAAACCATTCATCAATTCCAAAAATAGACAGGCCAGAGTTAAATTTGCTGAAAAACACCTCAAGAAGGCAGCTCAGTTCTGGAAAAGTATTCTATGGACAGATGAGACAAAGATCAACCTGTACCAGAATGATGGGAAGAAAAAAGTTTTTGAGAAGAAAGGGAACGGCACATGATCCAAGGCACACCACATCCTCTGTAAAACATGGTGGAGGCAACGTGATGGCATGGGCATGCATGGCTTTCAATGGCACTGGGTCACTTGTGTTTATTGATGACATAACAGCAGACAAGAGTAGCCGGATGAATTCTGAAGTGTACCGGGATATACTTTCAGCCCAGATTCAGCCAAATGCTGCAAAGTTGATTTGACGGCGCTTAATAGTACAGATGGACAATGACCCTAAGCATACAGCCAAAGCTACCCAGGAGTTCATGAGGGCCAAAAAGTGGAACATTCTGCAATGGCCAAGTCAATCACCAGATCTAAACTCAATTGAGCATGCTTTTCACTTGCTCAAATCCAGACTTAAGACGGAAAGACCCACAAACAAACAAGACCTGAAGGCTGCGGCTGTAAAGGCCTGGCAAAGCATTAAGAAGGAGGAAACCCAGCGTTTGGTGATGTCCATGAGTTCCAGACTTAAGGCAGTGATTGCCTCCAAAGGATTCGCAACAAAATATTGAAAATAAAAATATTTTGTTTGGGTTATGTTTATTTGCCCAATTACTTTTGACCTCCTAAAATGTGGAGTATTTGTAAAGAAATGTGAACAATTCCTACATTTTCTATCAGATATTTTTGTTCAACTCTTCAAATTAAACGATACAATCTGCACTTGAATTCTGTTGTAGAGGTTTCATTTCAAATCCAATGTGGTGGCATGCAGAGCCCAACTCGCGAAAATTGTGTCACTGTCCAAATATTTCTGGCCCTAACTGTAAATCTCCATCCCAGTCTCAGGTCTTTTTCAGACTACAACAGGTTTTCTTCCAGAATGGTCTTGTATTTGGCTCCGTCCATCTTCCCATCAATTTTAACCATCTTCCCTGTCCCTGCTGAAGAAAAGCAGGTCCAAACCATGATGCTGCCACCACCATGTTTGACAGTGGGGATGGTGTTTTGAGGGTGATGAGCTGTGATGCTTTTACGCCAAACATATAGTTTTGCATTGTGGCCAAAAAGTTTGATTTTGGTTTCATCTGACCAGAGCACCTTATTCCACATGTTTGGTGTGTCTCCCAGGTGGCTTGTGGCAAACTTCAAACAAGACTTTTTATGGATATCTTTGAGAAATGGCTTTCTTCTTGCCACTCTTCCATAAAGGCCAGATTTGTGCAGTGTACGACTGATTGTTGTCCTATGGACAGACTCTCCCACCTCAGCTGTAGATCTGTGCAGTTCATCCAGAGTGATCATGAGCCTTTTGGCTGCATCTCTGATCAGTCTTCTTGTTCGAGATGAAAGTTTAGAGGGATGGCCGGGTCTTTGTAGATTTGCAGTGGTCTGATACTCCTTCCATTTCAGTATGATTGCTTGCACAGTGCACCTTGAGATGTTTAAAACTTGGGAAATCTTTTTGTATCCAAATCCGGCTTTAAACTTCTCCACAACAGTATCTCGGACCTGGCTGGTGTGTTCCTTGGTCTTCATAATGCTCTCTGCACTTGAAACAGAAGCCTGAGACTATCACAGAGCAGGTGCATTTATACAGAGACTTGATTACACACAGGTGGATTCTATTTATCATTACCAGTCATTTAGGACAACATTGGATCATTCAGAGATCCTCACTGAACTTCTGGAGTGAGTTTGCTGCACTGAAAGTAAAGGGGCTGAATAATATTGCACGCCCCACTTTTCAGTTTTTTTATTTGCTAAAAAATATACTTTTACTTTATTTCTTCATTTTACCTGTAGAGAAATATCTTCATATGCCAGTAAGTAATGACTTTCATTACCCAATGGAATATATTAGGCAGAAAACATTCCCTCACACCTAACAGTCCGGTTTGTGGTCGACTCAGTGTTTCTGCCTTACATAACATGAGGCCTTAGTTTGAAATGTGACAACTTCCAAAAACAGGCTGGGAGTATCTATTAGGCCGGGGTCAGACATTCATATAACACGGACAATGATCACATTGCAGAGCACGTTCTGGCCGCGAATCTCCTAACCCAAGCCTGACAGCTTCATGTATTTATATGCAGCTCTAACACTCGGGTCAGGAGAGCTGACAGCCAGTCCTGGCATTTTGCCATCCATGTTATACAGCCAACTGACCCTGGCGTTCGTCAGATAAAATTCACCGACTGTGGACAGAGCTTTTAGGACATAGGATTATTCAGCGCAGGAAGGACTATAAGAGTTCACTCATATCTGGATATAAATATTTTGAATACAATCTTGTAGAGAATCACAGTGTACTCACATCAATGTTAAACAGTAAGTCAGTACTGATCTGGATTTTTCCCTCATCTGTTTTCGTATAAGGAAAAATTTCAGCATGCTGCTTATAGCTGCGAAAAATGGCCAAGACCCTCCAATGCAAGTCTATGGGTGTGAAAGAAAATCGAAAGTCACTTGGACCATTTGTTTACAGATACATCACCATTCTGTAGTATAGAACACTGCAAATGGCCCTGTAGATGATTGTAGAATAGTAGCTGAGAATAAAAATGCATTAAATACAGATTTCACACTTTTCTGATGAAAATCAGAGTGATTTCTTTTATACACAGACGTGAGTGAACCCTAATGCAGGACAATGCCCCTGGGGAGATGGCATATTGAGACTGTAATATACCAGACACGTGTGTTGTAGGTTGCTGACCCGTGTACTAGAAGCTGTGGTTACTGGAGTAAAGTGTAACCAAAGGTTTTTCAATATTCAGATGATTGCAGAGAACTGCACATTTTTAGTTTTAAAGTATAATATTTGGCTGGAAGCTGAATTTAACCTTTAGAGTCAGATAAACTGGGGCTGCATTTATCCTTTGGATTAAGGTAAACTGGGTCTGGATTTATCCTTTTGATTAAGGTAAACTGGGCCTGGATTTATCCTTTGGAGTCAGGTTAGCTGGGCTGGATTTATCCTTTGGAGTCATGTAAGCTGGGGCTGGATTTATCCTTTGGAGTCATGTAAGCTGGGGCTGGATTTAACCTTTGTAGTCAGGTAAACTGGGGATGGATTTATCCTTTGGAGTCAGGTAAGCTGAGGCTGGTTTATCCTTTGGAGTGAGGTTAGCTGGGGCTGGATTTATCCTTTGGAGTGAGGTTAGCTGGGGCTGGATTTATCCTTTGGAGTGAGGTTAGCTGGGGCTGGATTTATCCTTTGGAGTCATGTAAGCTGGGGATGGATTTATCCTTTCGAGTCAGGTAAGCTGGGGCTGGATTTATCCTTTGGAGTCAGGTTAGCTGGGGCTGGATTTATCCTTTGGAGTCAGGTAAGCTGGGATTGATTTATCCTTTGGAGTCAGGTATGCTGGGGCTGGATTTATCCTTGGGAGTCAGGTTAGCTGGGGATTGATTTATCCTTTGGAGTCAGGTAAGCTGGAGCTGGATTTTTCCTTTGGAGTCAGGTAAAATGGGGCTGGATTTATCCTTTGGAGTCAGGTAAACTGGGGATAGATTTATTCTTTGGAGTCCAGTAAGCTGGGGCTGGATTTATCCTTTGGTGTCAGATAAGCTGGGCTTGATTTACCCTTTGGAGTCAGGTAAACTGGGGCTGGATTTATCCTTTGGAGTCAGGTAAACTAGGGCTGGATTTATCCTTTGGATTCAGGTAAGCTGGGGCTGGATTTTTCCTTTGGAGTCAAGTAAACTGGGGCTGGAATTAACTTTTGGAGTTAGGTAAACTGAGGCTGGATTTATCCTTTTGGAGTCAGGTAAACTGGGATAGATTTATTCTTTGGAGTCAGGTAAGCTGGGGCTGGATTTACCCTTTGGAGTCATGTAAGCTGGGACTGGATTTATCCTTTGTAGTCAGGTAAACTGGGGATGGATTTATCCTTTGTAGTCAGGTAAACTGGGGATGGATTTATCCTTTGAAGTCATGTAAGTTGGGGCTGGATTTATCCTTTGGAGTCAAGTAAGCTGGGGCTGGATTTATCCTTTGGAGTCATGTAAGCTGGGGCTGGATTTATCCTTTGGTGTCAAGTAAGCTGTGGCTGGATTTACCCTTTGGAGTCATGTAAGCTGGTGCTGGAGTTAAAGGGAACCAGTCACCTACTAAAAGCCACCTAACCTATCAATACATGTCCCTGCACCTTCCTATTACCATTATAACTATCCCTCTCTCTGCTAAATTCTTGCTTTCAATGTTGTAAAAAACGTTTTTTATACTTATTAGGATGATAATGAAGTGACGGCTATATGCAGTAGTCCCCCAGGGCATGTTGGTTTGCAGCCTCCATGATCCTTTATCATTATTATTATTATTATGCCCCGATGGGCGTGATATTGTAATAAGATTCATCTCTGGCCCTGCCTCTATGTGCTGCTTCTGCTGTGATCGCTCTGCCCTCCTCCTCTCTGTCACTCACAGTATGCAAATCATTTGTCCTGACGTCAGCTCCAGAGTCCTGCCCTGACAAAGCATAAACAGCACAGCAGAAGCAACACAGAGAGGCAGTGGGGGATGAAATGGCCACAGTCAGTTAAGCTCCCTCCAGCCACAGTGACTGCCTCCATGGCTTCTAACTGTACATTTTACAAAGGCTATATCTTAGGGTACACAGCACACAGACACATGGGGGACCCCTTCCCTGAATGCAGCAGACATGCTGCATTTAGATTGCCACGCAGCAGGGGGTGACAGGTCCTCTTTAATCTTTGTAGTTAGGTAAGCTGGGGCTGGATTCTTTATACGTCACTGCTGGACAAAATTCCTTCTCCAGAATTTTATACAATTGGGTCGCAATCCTTTATCTAATTTCTAAACTTTGCCGTGTTTGTAAATTCATGTAGGAATAGTGTAATATATCGAGTAAATTTGTTTGTTCAATGATAAACAGAAAGCCGTAGACGACAAGTTCTGTGCTGTGGAAGAGAAAGAGAAGGAGGTGCAGCGCCTGAAGCTGATGATCCGGGAGCGAGAGCATGACGTGGAGAGGCTGAGTAATGTGCTGTCTGGGAATGAGGAGACCATAAACGTATGTTCTTTTCACAGTATTGATGGTATTGTGTCCTGTCCTTTATACCTTTCTCCAAGAAATCACAGGAAAATTCAAATTATTATCCAGATTAGTACAAAATTCCCACTTTTCTAGTTATTTTAGTTTAGATTGTGAAAAGTATTCAAGACATGACTTCTTGATACTTGTTAACAAGTATTGTAATGGGATAGTACACAATACAGATTTATAGATGTTCCAATCTTCACGGTAAAAGACTAAAGGCCCCGTCACACCTGGCGACGGGGCTGGGGATGTCGGCGACGACTGGCGGGTTCGCGCACGGTTTTGGCTGAAAACCCCAGCGGCGATGCAGGACAATGGGAGCCTATGGCTCCCATCGCCCGTCAGCTCGCCGGCGGCCGGTTACATGTGCACACATCGCCCCAGATCGCTCGCCTGGTTTCAGAGCACTGCTCTGAAACCAGGCGACCTCCCAGCGGCGCCGACATCGCCCCTTTACATGAGGCGACGTAGGGGCTATGTCGCCTGGTGTGACGGACCCTTAAAGAATACCTAACAAAAGCTAATCATTTATTATACTCTACATTTAGAAAATATTTCAAGCTTTTAGATTTCAATCTAAAACCATAAGTAAAAAACAAAAGAAACATATCCACATGGCGCATCATATCAATAAAGATATTAGTGTACCCACAGGACAGAATACCCTGGGATATCGAACACCAAAACCACACCATGAAAACAAATAGAACAACAACCATAAGTAGTAGAATAGAGTAAGCCTGTGTAGTGATAGAAATGTCAGGGGTTCTATCAGGGTCCACATGGATAAGTGATAAGGAATCTGCCAAAGCAGTGTTGGTTCCATTACATCCAAACCCACAATAGAGATGTAAACAGGGCCCAGAGGTAGCACAAAAACACTTAATGGGAACCTGTCACATCACATAACAATATTACCTGCACATTTAAGGTTAATCTTGAAAATAATAGCGTTGTGAAGGTGCTCAGCCATGGTACTGAAGGTGCAGCACCTAGGAGAAAAAAATGTATTCCACCCGTGAACCGGCAGCTTTCAGTTATCCAGGTTTTGCTCCCAGCGCTGTGATTGGTGGCTTTAAGTCCGCCCCCGCACTGTGACTGACAGCCAGCACTGCAGTGCATTAGTACAGAGCCAGCTGTCATTCTGAGCACCCATGACTGGTGACTTTAACCGCTGCTATGTCTATATGACTGAAAGCTGGCTGCTCACCATAGGGATATTTCAGTCTTGATTCTTGTAAGCTGCTTAGATTGAAAGCAAATCTTAATTGTAACTAATGGTTTTGTAGAATTATCCCCCCCCCTGTATACTTTAGGGAGCTGTTGACTGGGTAATGATTCTGGTAAGTGTTAGGCCAGCAGCTGGAAAAGAGTGTATAAAAAGAGATAAAATCCTGTGATCCCAATGTATTGTTATATCCCTAAGTCACTTGTAATGCCACATCTAGAACATGGGATCCAGTTTGAGCCCCACATTTTGTAAAGGATATTTGAAGTTAGTTTCAAGGCGAGCGACTAGATTATTATATCGGGTGGAAAACATCTCAGAGGAGATCTCATTTATACAGTATGTATAAAGACGTGTGGTCAATACAAAGGACTGGCACATGACTTATTCCTTCCAAAGACCATACTAAGGACCAGGGGCACTCACAGTGGGTGGAAGAAAGGTGATTTCAGCAGCCAAGTAGGAGAGAGATCTATATAGTTAGAGCATTCCACAGTCTGACTGCTCCATCACAAGGGGTAGGAATGGCAGATACTACAGTATAACAGCTTGTAAAAAAGATCTGGGTGTGATGTTCACAGCAAATGACATTGAGGTTTATAAATAATCTAATGAAGAAAATGAATAACTGGTGGAGAAAAGCTTACCTTGATGGACCCAAGTCCATTTTTCCCTATATGTTATTTGATTGAATATCCTGTGTTCTTTACACTGTAGTTTATAGTTAGGAGATCCTGTAATGTATTAGCATGTTGTATGTATTGGAACATGCATATTGAAATGTCCATGTGCCCTTAACAAGTTAGACAGAATACGTGCATTTTAGAGTTTGGACAACCTGGTGAAGGCCAAAGACATGGAACTGGAACAGATATCAGCTGCCTACAAAAATCTACAGTGGTTGAAACAGGAAACCGAGGAAAAGTACAGATGTTGTCTGAATGAGAGAGAATCCATTATTCATCAGCTGCAGAAAAACCTTCAAGACAGGAATGAAGAAATTCAGGTGAGAATGTTAAATGTTTCACATAATAAGTAACTTACAGATTTCTGACACTCCATACACTAAGCAAATAATTGATGGAATATTTAGCCATGTCATACAGCCCCAATATCACACTGTACACACTGTGCCCCCTGAAAAGAAAAGCTCCACACACTGTCATTCCCGGTAGTTAATAGTCACACCCATTGCTGCTGCTCACATTGCACAACATGTCCTTTGCCTAAGAGCAACCACACTGTGCCTCCTTAAATATTGGCATGCATCATGTTACAGAAAAATAGTCCCACTCACTGTGCTCCCCCAAATAAGTAATACTAGTCATTGTACTCCCTGATAGGGTCACACATCCCAATCAGTTTCCATGTTCATAAAATCATTCTTAGCTGGTTTTGGAGCCTCCTGTGCAGCTTTGCATTTTTTGGACTTTGCCATTTTTTGCCGAAAAATGCTAGCAAAAACGGATCCGTTAACGGATGGTGCCTTATGTGCCATTTGTTAACGGATCCGTTTCTCATAAGGCCCCATGTTAAAATAACGGATCTGTTTTTTTACTGCACCCAAAAAACACTGCTTGCAGCATTTTTTGGGTCCTGTTTAAAAACACATAACAAAGCCGTCACACTTGAGTCCAGGATCCATTAACAGCATCAGTTTTTGGACTTAGAATTCTAAAGTTGAAAAACTGATGCAAATAACGGATCCAGGGCTTATGTGTGACCCCAGGCATAGAAAAAGATGTATACTCTGTTCACAGGAAATAATATTATAAAATTATCAATATTATGTGCAATGCCTCATGACCAAAAATTGTTTTTACTGTTCCTCCTGACATAAAAAAGCTCACTACTGAGAGCCTCCTAATACAAAGGTGCACCTGAGGCCCCATCTGATGTCTTCTCCATTAGACATCCACGGTTCATGTACAGCAGATGTGCACACACGTATGGAGTGGGCTTAGGACCCTGCTCTATAAAGAATGGCTGCTGGCTGTGTTTTACAAGTCTATGTTACTCAATTAAACTAGCTCCGATTGCAGTTGTTTAACCCCTTAGACTAGGGGTAGGGAACTCCAGGCCTCGAGGGCCCCCAATAGTGCAGGTTTTCAGAATTTCCTTAGTATTGCACAGGTGATAATTCCAACCCCTCTGCAATGCTAAAAGAATCCTGAAAACATGATCTGTTGGCAGCCCTTGATGCCTGGAGTTCCCTATCTCTGCCTTAGATGCTGCAGTAAATTACACGTATATACAGAAGTTGTCAATATGATTGATCCTATGAAGCTTACAGATCTTCCCATAGTGTGATTGTTGGTATGGATAGATTGTCATGGCAGCCCAGGGCCCAAGGGCCATTGCAGCTGAGACTTGGCTTCTTGGTAAGTGACTAATTTCACAGGAGATTGCAATACTACAGTATTGGACAGTGCATTGTACAAGCAATTAAGTGATTGCAAGATCATGTCTTCTAGGAAGGATAACCAAAGAAATCTTAAAAAATTCTTAAAAGAAAAAAATCAAATCACTCCCCGACAACTTTCCTAGAATGTAAATGATGATCTCCAAAGTAAAAGAAAGGGATTTTTTCGTGCACTGCCTCCAGACAATAGGCGACTTTGTATAACTCCTGAGGAAGTGAGAGGTTCTCATGAAACGCATAGAGTAATAAAGAACAGTTTGGATACTATTTACCTATTGTCTGGAGGCAGCGCACAAAAAAATCTCTTTCTTTTACTTTGAAGACCATCATTTTTACTGGGAGGTGCAGCATCCGGATACGCATTTAAGGTGTTATGACTGGGCAAAACCTAAAAAGGTGAGCACGACCACACCTATATGACCATTTATCACACAGTTAAGACCCTATTTTGCGCTATTTCTCCCCCCTTTAGTGTATAGTAGAAGACTAGAATGTAAATAAAATGTATGCTGCCTATTTTCTATTCATACTTCCCCTTTCCATAGTGTTGACCCCATGCTGCCCTTCTCCATGGTGTTCCCTTCATGCTGCCCGTCTCTATAATATCCCCTCAGACTGCCTCTATCTAGGATATCCTCCACACTGCCCATCTCCATAATACCCCCCTCACACTGCTTCTGTCCATAGTATTCCCCCTATGCTGCCCCTCTTCATAGTATTATCCTCCCAGACTGCCTCTATCTAGGATATCCTCCACACTACCCATCTCCATCATACTCTACTCACACTGATTCTGTCCATAGTATTTCCCCTATGCCTACCCTCTCCATAGTATTATCCCCCAGACTGCCCCTATCTAGGATATCCTCCACCCTGCCAATCTCCATAATACCCCCTCACACTGCTTCTATCCATAGTATTCCCCCTATGCTGCCCTTCTCCATGGTGATCCCTTCACGCTGCCCGTCTCTATAATATCCCCTCAGACTGCCTCTGTCTAGGATATCCTCCACACTGCCCATCTCCATAATACCCCCTCACACTGCTTCTGTCCATAGTATTCCCACTATGCTGTCCCTCTTCCATAGTATTATCCTCCCAGACTGCCTCTGTCTAGGATATCCTCCACACTGCCAATCTCCATAATACTCCACTCACACTACTTCTGTCCATAGTATTCCGCCTATGCTGCCCCTCTCCATAGTATTATCCCCCCAGACTGCCCCTATCTAGGATATCCTCCACACTACCCATCTCCATAATACTTTACTCACACTGCTTCTGTCCATAGTATTCCGCCTATGCTGCCCCTCTCCATAGTATTATCCCCCCAGACTGCCCTTATCTAGGATATCCTCCACCCTGCCAATCTCCATAATACCCCCCTCACACTGCTTCTGTCCATAGTATTCCCCCTACGCTGCCCCTCTCCATATTATTATCTCCACAGACTGCCCCTATCTAGGATATCCTCCACACTACCCATCTCCATAATACCCCCCTCACACTGCTTCTGTCCATAGTATTCCACCTATGCTGCCCCTCACCATAGTATTATCCCCCCAGACTGCCCCTATCTAGGATATCCTCCACCCTGCCAATCTCCATAATACCCCCCTCACACTGCTTCTGTTTATAGTATTCCGCCTATGCTGCCCCTCTCCATGGTATTATCCCCCCAGACTGCCCCTATCTAGGATATCCTCCACCCTGCCAATCTCCATAATACCCCCCTCACACTGCTTCTGTCCATAGTATTCCCCTATGCTGCCCTTCTCCATGGTGTTCCCTTCACGCTGCCCGTCTCTATAATATCCCCTCAGACTGCCTCTATCTAGGATATCCTCCACACTGCCCATCTCCATAATACCCCCCTCACACTGCTTCTGTCCATAGTATTCCGCCTATGCTGCCCCTCTCCATAGTATTATCCCCCAGACTGCCTCTATCAAGGATATCCTCCCCACTGCCAATCTCCATAATACCCCCCCACACACTGCTTCTGTCCATAGTATTCCGCCTATGCTGCCCCTTGCCATAGTATTATCCCCCCCAGACTGCCCCTATCTAGGATATCCTCCACACTACCTATCTCCATAATACTCCACTCACACTACTTCTGTCCATAGCATTCCGCCTATGCTGCCCCTCGCCATAGTATTATCCCCCCCAGACTGCCCCTATCTAGGATATCCTCCACACTACCTATCTCCATAATACTCCACTCACACTACTTCTGTCCATAGTATTCCGCCTATGCTGCCCCTCTCCATAGTATTATCCCCCCAAACTGCCCCTATCTAGGATATCCTCCACTACCCATCTCCATAATACTCTACTCACACTGCTTCTGTCCATAGTATTCCGCCTATGCTGCCCCTCTCCATAGTATTATCCCCCAGACTGCCCTTATCTAGGATATCCTCCACCCTGCCAATCTCCATAATACCCCCCCCCACACTGCTTCTGTCCATAGTATTCCCCCTATGCTGCCCCTCTCCATAGTATTATCCCCCCAGACTGCCCCTATCTAGGATATCCTCCACACTACCCATCTCCATAATACCCCCCTCACACTGCTTCTGTCCAAGTATTCCTCCTATGCTGCCCCTCATGATAGTATTATCCCCCCTAAACTGCCCCTATCTAGGATATCCTCCACACTACCCATCTCCATAATACCCCCCTCACACTGCTTCTGTCCATAGTATTCCGCCTATGCTGCCCCTCACCATAGTATTATCCTCCCAGACTGCCCCTATCTAGGATATCCTCCACCCTGCCAATCTCCATAATACCCCCCCACATACTGCTTGTGTCCATAATATTCCGTCTATGCTGCTCCTCTCCATAGTATTATCCACCCAGACTGCCCCTATCTAGGATATCCTCCACCCTGCCAATCTCCATAATACCCCCCTCACACTGCTTCTGTCCATATATTTCCCCTTTGCTGCCCCTCACCATAGTATTATCCCCCCAGACTGCCCCTATCTAGGATATCCTTCACACACTTACCCATCTCCATAATACTCCCTCACACTACTTCTGTCTATAGTATTCCCCTATGCTGCCCTTTTATAGTATTATCCCCCCTAGACTGCCCCTATCTAGGATATCCTCCACCTACCATCTCCATAATACCCCCCTCACACTTCTTCTGTCCATAGTATTCCACCTATGCTGCCCTCACCATAGTATTATCCCCCCTAGACTGCCCCTATCTAGGATATCCTCCACCTCCAATCTCCATAATACCCCCCTCACACTGCTTCTGTCCATAGTATTTCCCCCTTTGCTGCCCCTCCATAGTATTATCCCCCCAGACTGCCCCTATCTAGGATATCCTTCACACTTCCCATCTCCATAATACTCCACTCACATTACTTCTGTCTCATAGTATTCCCCCTATGCTGCCCTTCTCATAGTATTATCCCCCCAGACTGCCCCTATCTAGGATATCCTCCACACTACCCATCTCCATAATACCCCCCTCACACTGCTTCTGTCCATAGTATTCCACCTATGCTGCCCTTCACCATAGTATTATCCCCCTAGACTGCCCCTATCTAGGATATCCTCCACCCTGCCAATCTCCATAATACCCCCCCCTACACACTGCTTGTGTCCATAGTATTCCGCCTATGCTGCTCCTTTCCATAGTATTATCCACCCAGACTGCCCCTATCTAGGATATCCTCCACCCTGCCAATCTCCATAATACCCCCCTCACACTGCTTCTGTCCATAGTATTTCCCCTATGCCTACCCTCTCCATAGTATTATCCCTCACCAGACTGCCCCTATCTAGGATATCCTCCACCCTGCCAATCTCCATAATACCCCCCTCACACTGCTTCTGTCCATAGTATTTCTCCTATGCTGCCCCTCACCATAGTATTATCCCCCAAGACTGCCCCTATCTAGGATATCCTTCACACTTCCCATCTCCATAATACTCCACTCACATTACTTCTGTCCATAGTATTCCCCCTATGCTGCCCTTCTCCATAATGTTCCACGCAATGCCCCTCCCCATAGTATTCTCCAACACACTGCTCCTCTGCATAACGTTCCACCACAATGCCCATCCCTACCTGCCTAAATGTTATAAACTACATCAGATATACTATATGGAGGTGTGGTTCTTCAGAGATGGATGTTAAGCAGTCCTATACTCCTGCGTTCTCAGTACTATACCAACCCCACATTCCTCCACACTATGGGACAATTACTTCCCAGTAGGCTCCAGCTCTGTACATGGACCAGACTTATAGGGTTCATGCGCTCTCCAGTAAATATGCTCTATGGGAGTTGTTTCAATCTGCCCTCCTGGGGTGTATAAATGCTTCATGGGTTCAGACATGCTACACCATGAAATGACTGAACTACTTTACTCTGACAATCCTTGTTGACCATCCATCAACAATGTGGCCCCCACCTGCCCGAACCCTCCAGTGGGACGTGTGTAGGAATAGGCCATTTACCAGCCAAGATAGCTACATTGTGTACAAATGTCAAGTCTGCCATGTAAAGTAGTCAACAAAGTAAAATAGCTGAAAAGAATAGTGCATATATTCAACAACGGTAATGAAATCACCCATTGCTGAGGTTTCACATACACAGATTTGCTTTTCTACCCAGTAACATGTTGATTTGTGCATTTCATTCTATAGGAGATCAGGACTTGTATTCTTGGGAAATCTGACTTCTGTACTGGAGATATGATTGAAGAACTTAAAATGTGTCTTCAGCGGAAAGAGAAGATGCTGCAAGATGCGGTGTTTGCAAGGAACCAGCAGGCAGAGGAGCACATGAGGGAAGTCATGGATCTCCTGGCAATGGTAAAATAGCCGTAATATATTGTACATATATAGGGTGGATTAAAGACTCAGCAATTAATTGGCATATACAGTTGTGGCCAAAAGTATTGACACCCCTGCAATTCTGTCAGATAATACCCAGTTTCTTCCTGAAAATGATTGCAATCACAAATTCTTTGGTATTATTATCTTCATTTAATTTGTCTTCAATGAAAAAACACAAAAGAGAATGAAGCAAAAAGCAAAACATTGATCATTTCACCAAAACTCCAAAAATGGGCCAGACAAAAGTATTGGCACCCTCAGCCTAATACTTGGTTGCACAACCTTTAGCCAAAATAACTGTGATCAACCGCTTCCGGTAACCATCAATGAGTTTCTTACAATGCTCTGCTGGAATTTTAGACCTTTCTTGTTTGGCAAACTGCTCCAGGTCCCTGATATTTGAAGGGTGCCTTCTCCAAACTGCCATTTTTAGATCTCTCCACAGGTGTTCTATGGGATTCAGGTCTGGACTCATTGCTGGCCACCTTAGAAGTCTCCAGTGCTTTCCCTCAAACCATTTTCTAGTGCTTTTTGAAGTGTGTTTTGGGTCATTGTCCTGCTGGAAGACCCATGACCTCTGAGGGAGACCCAGCTTTATCACACTGGGCCCTACATTATGCTGCAAAATTTGCTGGTAGTCTTCAGACTTCATAATGCCATGCACACGGTCAAGCAGTCCAGTGCCAGAGGCAGCAAAGCAACCCCAAAACATCAGGGAACCTCCGCCATGTTTGACTGTAGGGACCGTGTTCTTTTCTTTGAATGCCTCTTTTTTTTCTCCTGTAAACTCTATGTTGATGCCTTTGCCCAAAAAGCTCTACTTTTGTCTCATCTGACCAGAGAACATTCTTCCAAAACGTTTTAGGCTTTCTCAGGTAAGTTTTGGCAAACTCCAGCCTGGCTTTTTTATGTCTCGGGGTAAGAAGTGGGGTCTTCCTGGGGTCTTCCTGGGTATCCTACCATACAGTCCCTTTTCATTCAGACGCCGACGGATAGTACGGATTGACATTGTTGTACCCTCAAACTGCAGGGCAGCTTGAACTTGTTTGGATGTTAGTCGAGGTTCTTTATCCACTATCTGCACAATCTTGCGTTGAAATCGCTCGTCAATTTTTCTTTATTGTCCACATCTAGGGAGGTTAGCCACAGTGCCATGGGCTTTAAACTTCTTGATGACACTGTGCACGGTAGACACAGGAACATTCTGATCTTTGGAGATGGACTTGTAGCCTTTAGATTGCTCATGCTTCCTCACAATTTGGTTTCTCAAGTCCTCAGACAGTTCTTTGGTCTTCTTTCTTTTCTCCATGCTCAATGTGGTACACACAAGGACACAGGACAGCAGTTAAGTCAACTTTAATCCATGTCAACTGGCTGCAAGTGTGGTTTAGTTATTGCCAACACCTGTTAGGTGCCGCAGGTAAGTTACAAGTGCTGATAATTACACAAATTAGAGAGGCATCACATGATTTTTCTAACTGTGCCAATACTTTTGTCCACCCCATTTTTATGTTTGGTGTGGATTTATATCCAATTTGGCTTTAGGACAATTCTTTTTGTGTTTTTTCATTGAAGACAAATTAAATGAAGATAATAATACCAAAGAATTTGTAATTGCAATCATTTTCAGGAAGAAACTGAGTATTATCTGACAGAATTGCAGGGGTGTCAATACTTTTGGCCACAACTGTAACTACATTTCCTCAGAAATGAAAGTCATTGAAGACTTTAGAAAAATAATAATAATCACTGCAAACTAAGTTGACACTAGCAACAGCAAATACATTCTGGGCAGCAAGATTCTGCAGAGCAATAATAACATCTGAAATTGGGGATAATATATTTGTGTTTTCTTTAAAAGGAAACCGATCACCTTCAGAAATGCTATTTACCTGGAAATATATGGCTAATCTGTATGTAAATGGCATTTAATTCCTGTTTAGCCAGGCTTGCTGGTCTGCAGTTACAGGGAGAAAGTAATGTTTTTTATCCCTGCAGCCCCTCACTTCCATACTGTGGGGCCGTGCAGGTGACCACCACTCACTACATTGTGAGTGTGCTGTATTCGCCCCATGGCACTTTGATTGTCCGCCTTCTCCGCTCCATGTATATGTGCAGAGAGTATGTAGAGTAGACTGTCAATCAAAGTGTAGCGGAGTGATAACAGCCTGTAACTTAAAGGGGTTCAGGGATTGAATACTTTTTGATATTTTCCTAAACAATATGGCATCCCTGGCAGGAAGCTGTTTTTATTTTATAAGGAGAAATATAACGCATGAGAAGTGGTTGTCTGAGTACTGTTCATCACCTTTAAAGAGGACCTGTCACCCCCCTGGTGCTTTCCAAAATGAAAGCACCCCTGAATGCAGCATATCTGCTGCATTCAGGGAAGGGGTTTCCCATGTTTCTAGCCCCCCTGTAAGTTGTACAAAACACTTTAGAAAGTGTACAGATAAGGGGTCCGGAGGGACTTACTCAGTATGGAGTCCTCGCTGTTCCCTGGTGTCCTTCCTGCTTCCAGCCCCCTCAGTGCCACCTCTTTTATGTGTCTCCCCTCCTCGCCCGCTCATGCTCCTCTGCGTTTGAAGTCACTCAGGTGCAGAGCAAGCAATGGGCTGGAGTGGGTCCCGGCAGCTGAAAAGCCTCCTGCTGGTGATGTCAGCTCCAGAGCCCGCCCTGCTCCAGATTATGCATACAGCGGGGCGGGCTCCGTCGCTGATGTCACCGGCAGGAGGCTTTTCAGCTGCTGGGACCGACTCCAGTCCATTGCTTGCTCTGCACCTGCGTGACTTCAAATGCAGAGGAGCATGAGCAGGCGAGGAGGGGAGACACATTAAGGAGGTGGCACTAAGGGGTCTGGAGGTGGCACAGAGAGGACTGGAGGCGGGGAGGACACCAGGTAACAGCAAGGACTCCATACTGAGTAAGTCCCTCCAGACTCCTTATCTATACACTTTCTAAAGTGTTTTGTACAACTTACAGGGTGGCTAGATACATGGGAGACCCCTTACCTGAATGCAGCAGACATGCTGCATTCAGTGCTGCATTCAATTTGGAGAGCACCAGGGGTGACAGGTCCTCTTTAAGGTAATACTGTAGATGCATCAAGTGAGAGAATTCAGGCCATGATTTTTTATAACTTCTAGATACCTGTTAATACTTGTTAACCATATTGTTTAGAATAATATCAAGGTATCCGATCTGATGGCCTCTATTTTCTCTGTCTAGTCGTATACAAAGTCTAGTTGTACGCCATCATGGGCATTGGGGGTCTTATTTAGAGCATGGTTCAACACAATGGTTTTCTTAGGTTATGTGTAAAATAGTTTTTCCTTTATAATTGTAGGTCTCTTCAGAAAAGATGGATCAGACATCAATCTGCCAACGCTGTGTATTAAAAGAACAAACTGCTGGTGTCAATAAGTCTGTTGAAAATGTGTCCAATGTAATGCATCTAGAAAAACTAGTGCAAGACAAAGAGAAAATAATTCAGGTATATTAGGCAATAGCATTCCATGATCAACGTTCACTATTGTTGCTTATTGGTACTGAAGAAGGATTACGTTTTACTCATTGGGTTACTACTCTATATGGAAAAAACTAGACAAGAATACATCAATAGGGGGCTATAAGTGGAACCAACATGACAAACAAAAACCCTTAAAAATGAATTTTTATTAGGCGATCATTAAAATATCCTCGGCAGGGCTTGGAAGGGACGTGGCACCAATTGAATTCTGGAGCGCAATTTTGGCTGGAATAGATTTTGTATGACATTTCACATCTGAAGGGCCCCTGAAGTGTCAAAATAGCACAAAAAAAGCACAAATGAACCTCATTTTGGAAACTGCACATCTGAAAGAATTCATATAGGGTATTAGTGAGCAATTTGATCCCACAGACGAGTCAGAGAATTGGCTAACATTGGGCTGAGTAAATGGAAAATGATCATTTTTAAAATATTGCTTTGGCCCCAAGGTTTTAATTTTCAAAACGGTAATAGGAGAAAATAAATGGTACAATTTGTTACCAATTTCTCCTGAGTCACACAATAACCCTTATGTGGTTGAGAACAAGTGAAGAGTTCAGGAGGGAAGGTGTGCTACATTGGAGTTCAGATTTTGCTGTTATTTTTTTGGGGGTGCCATGTCATATTGGTGGATCCCCTGAGGTGCCTGAACAGCAGAACCCCCCCATACGTGACCCCATGTTAGAACACATTACCCCTCAATGAATTAATTTAGGTGTGCATTGATCATATTGACACCACAAGTGGGTCAGACTTTTATGCCAATGGGCAATGAAGAAAGAATAATTACATTTTTATTACAAAAAAATTATTTTAGCTCCTGATCTTGTCCTGTCCTTGTGTCATTTTCCGTATTCCTTAACTGTTGACTCACACATGTGATGACTTCTATTGCTGCTTCAGACAACTTTTTTAGCTCTATTGGAATATTGTCACAACCAGGCTCTTTGTTTTTTAACAGATGCTTTAGTGCAGCAAAGACTTTTTCTCTCAAGATGTTCGATTTGCTATCATGTCTCTCTGTTAGCCCTTTATAAAGAGGATGAGCCCTCACATAGCCTCCCTGTATACAGTATGATGAGCACTCCTATAGCCCAGGGCCACACCAGCCATTGGACAACCTGAGCCTTTTGCTTGGGTGGCAAGGAGGCTGGGGAGCGGCAGTGCTGCAGGGGGGTGGACGCTGCACACAGCAGCTTCCTTCCTGGTTTGCCGGAGTTGCTGCCTAGAGCCCCAGGTAATATTGATAGCACCCCTCGCTCCTCACTCTCGCGATAGCACCCCTCCCCTCTGCTCCTCACTCCCGCGGCCGCGATAGCACCCCACCCAACCCCTTCACCCCCCTGCCCTTCTATATACAGCACACAATCCATAGACAAATTAAAGAGAAAAATCACAACAACATTCTTAACTCTCTCCCTTTTCCCAGGCACTCTGTTCTGGTCCCCAGGGCTCCACTTTCCGCACATGTTGGTGCCAGCACAATTATGTCATGTTACAATTATGGCAAGAGCTCTTCTGGAAGTGCGCTGCCATTCTGTATTGCTGGCAGCAGAGCTTCAGGAAAACTCCCTGCCTGGAGATGTACGTTGCCGAAGGTGGCATTGAAACCATTATAATGAGGTCAATATGGACATGGGCCCCCCTGGAACCTGCGACCCCGGATAGTAGTCCAGACTGCCCTCATTTTGATCCACCTATAATTGTGCATACATATACATACAATTCAACATACATATATCACACACACACACACACAGAATTCTACATACATGTACATATTACACACACACATATATTCACATACATGTACACAAACATACTAATTCCAAATATATCCAAACAGATGAAAGATATTTTTATATCCCTTAATTGGAGCAGCCAGCCACACAGTACTCATACGCTATGTGACTTGTCTCCCCTGCTGGGAATTCATCTTCTACAGGGGGACTGGCCAGTTGGGTTATGGGCCCCATTGACTCTTTGGCCCAGCCTGCCACTGCTTTCCAGAATATATATTTCCTCCATCCTGGTATATATGCCCCCATCCTAGGCCCCTTTCTGATATTCATGTCCTCCATCCTTGTATATATGTTCTCTATCCTGCTCCTATTCCTGGTGTATATGTCCTCCCCGTTCTGCCGCAGTTCTTTAATGCATTAAAAAAGAAACCATTCTTCTCAGCTTCCTCTGCTCCAATGACAAGTGATGTCCTCTTCCTTAGCCAGGGTAGAGGCCAGCAGCGGTCATCAATGTGCCTGCTATGGGTGACGCGTGATGTCATTACTATGTGCCACACTATCGTCAGTTGCCAGCCTCTGATCTCCTGGCAGTATGTATTGCCGTGCAGGGACTCAGTGGGTCTCCGTGCCACAATACATTTTCAGCTGAATGTGTGTCCTTGGTTACATATCCATTTGATATAGACATTAGTGTCAGTGGGCCCCCCTCCAGTACGGGCCTGTTATACCCCAGGCATTCAGAATATATAAAAAAAACCTGCTGACAGATTCTCTTTAATACATAATATATGAATTGTACGTTGAGAAACCTAATAAAAGATCCTCTTCAATGAATCAGGTTAAAATTTGTTTGCTTGAAGTGGCGTAACTTCAGACCCAGGGGCCCCGATGCGAAAGCTCCAACGGGGCCCCCAATTATTGCAAATCTTTAGTAGTATTAGTCTTTTTCTATGGGCCAAAGGGACGTTTGGGGCCCCCTAGGCTGCAGGGCCCGGGTGCGATCGCAACCCCTGCACTTATTGTAGTTACGCCCCTGTTTGCTTGTAACTGAATACTGCAACAATGACCAATCTACAACTTCTAATATGTAACTTTTATTTTTATCTTTCAAGGCATTTACACAAAGTTACTCAGTTCAGCCTATGGCGATCAGTATAAAAGCTGAAGATTTGGATACCAAGGGTAAATTTTTATGTTTTTTTCTGATTTCCTGGTTTTAACCCTTTATAGGGGAGCGTAGGCCTTTGCTTTTGTGCCGCGTTTTAAAAAAAGAAAAAAAAATATCAACACAGCATGACTGCCAGCATCATGCTAATTGACAGCCACTTCCCCCAGTTAGGCAGCGGAAGAAGTCCTACCTTGTCAACAGAGTAGAGCAGAAATGAAGCCGCCACTCAGTTGACATGACGTGAGCAGAAGCAGTTCAATCACTGGCAGGAGCAGTCTGTGACCACTCTGCTGATTAACTCCTTAGTGACGGAGCCAATTTCCACCTTAATGACCAGACCGTTTTTTGTAATTCTGACCAGTGTCCCTTTATGAGGTAATAAAGAAAGAGAGGGAGGAGGGGCGCTCCTTGTGAAGGTCTATCAGTGCAGGGAGCCAGGCTTGTTATAATACGCTCACCTGGGGGGGTTATGCAGCAGGCATAACACCGTGGAGAAGCACAGTGAGGTGGAGGTGTAAACGCCGGGAATTCAGCAGTAAGGAGGCGACATGGAGTGATGTCACCACAGGTCCTTCAGCTCTTCAGCGTTCACAGATTTAGAAGTCTCCTCAGTGTGCAGCAGCCCACCGCTCGCCCTAGGGCTAGTAAATGTGTATAAGTGTAAATAAGCGGTTTTGGGGCGCTCAAAGAAGGAGACAGAGATTGATTAAAGATACTTTCCTTTACTGGACATAAGGGGGTCTTCACAACGCGTTTCGGCGGTAGCTCCGCCTTCATCAGGTGATGACCTCACAAAACATTCCACACTTTTATAGGGCAAGATTACAATGACCTAGTCATTAACTCTAACATTACCAGTAAGGTCTTTTTAAAAAAGGGAAAATATACACATTGTATTATTAACATTTAAAGGGAGAGGAGAGCACCCTAATAGGAACCCAATAACACTACAATCCAGTTTTATTAAAAAAAAAAAAAAAATTAAAAATGGTAATTCCTTAAATATATAAAAAACACCAATATCATAAAAAAAAAAATAATAATATTTAAAAATCTGAAGGATAAAGAATCCTATCAGGGGAACCTCCAATCCTACACATCAGAAAATACACATTTAATACACAACATTAAAAACATTAATACAATTGTACAACTATAAAATATTTAAAAAACATTCTCAAGCTTTATATTAAGGCCTTCAGAGTGTAAGCACCCCATTTTAAAGATCCAATAATTCTCTCTGTTTACAAGTCGTTTTAATCTATTGCTGTAAATATCAGGAATATGGTCTGTGATGGTTAATTTAACCTGTCGGTAATCCTTCTGGTGTTCTATTAAAAAATGGTTTGACACACTGTGCTTAATAAAACCATTTTTTATGTTTTGCCTGTGTTTATTGAGGCGCAGGTGCATCGCCTGTATGGTCCGACCCACATACTGTAGTCCACATGTGCACTCAAGGATATACACCACATAGGATGACTGGCAGGTAAGATTAAAGGTTATTGGGAAATTTTCCCCAGTGGTTTTAGATCTAAACGATACAGCACCATGAACTAAAGATTCACAACAAAGGCACTTCTTGTTGTTACATCTATAATAACCAATCATGATCTCATTTGTTGGCAACAAAGGTTGGTGCTTTATCTCAAGGGAGGTTTGACTGGGTGCTACCAGATTTTTGATTGAACGGTTCCTACGATAAATAATATTCGGTCTGTTCGGTAATTGTTTGGATAATATTGGGTCCAGTGGCGCACCCAGAAATTTCCCAAGTAGGGGTCCAAGAAACACACACCGGCCCTGAAAGGGGGGTGGCACCCCCAGCGGGTTCCGAGGGCAAAGCCCCGGTGGGAGGGTTTGGGGGAGCGAAGCCCCCTAAAAGCAGCCTCTTTTGTGGGCCCTTGGGTGCTGTGTAATTGTTCCTGTCTCCTGACATAGGGGCCCAGCTCCTTGTGTACTGCACCACTTCTCAGGGCCGTCCAAAGGGGGGGGTCCAGACACGTAGGTCCCCCCCTTGGGTGCGCCTATGATTGGGTCGGTCTTAAGAATAACCAATATTTGCACATTAATTATTAAGAGCCCTTGTAGACCTATTATAGGTGGTGATTAGGCTAAGTTCAGCTCTCTTTGTACCGTCGGTTTTTGATTTAGACTTCATTTTCCCAAGACATGACTCTTGGGTTTCCTCACTCATTTTGTTATAGGCGTCAGCTAGAATCTTTTTTGGGAAGCCTTTTTGCCTAAATCTTCTCTTTAGTACAATTGATTCTTTTCGGAAGTCTGAATCCAATGTACAATTCTTTCGTATGCGCCAGTATTGGCCATATGGCACATTGGCGATCCATTTGGGAAGATGGCCACTATTAAATGGCAGATAGCTGTTCACATCCACTACTAAGTGGTGATGTATAATTCTCCATTTAATCCCTTTGATCATGAGATCCAGAAATTGTAAGCCGATGTTAGAAATATTGTATGAACTTCAATCCCACGTATTTTGATTCAATTGGTCTACAAAGGTTATCAATCATTTTGTGCGGACCAAACTAAAATAAGTCGTCAATGAACCGTTTAAAAAGTACAATCCGTCCTACAGTTGTGGGGTTCTCCTCGATATGTATGGTTTCAAACCGCCCCATATATAAATTAGCGTAACTTGGTGCCATGCGTGTACCCATGGCACAACCTTTTGCCTGTCTGTAAGTTACTCCTTCAAAGCAGAATACGTTATTTTTTAGAGTGAACTCTATTCCATCAAGAAGAAATTTTCTCTGCTCCAATGGTAGGGAGTCATCCTGTAGCATATAATATTCAGCTGTTTCCAACCCCATGTGATGGGGAATGTTTGAATATAAAGAACTAACATCCATTGTACAGAATAGATGATGGTCCTCCAGAGTATAATCTTTTAATATTCCTATTAGATGAGTGGAATCACGCAAATGAGATTTCAAACTTAGAACATATTTCTGTAGGAAGAGATCTAGATAATGCGAAAGATTAGCAGTGATGGCGGAAACCCCTGAAATGATTGGGCGTCCCGGGGGGTTATTTTTATCCTTATGGATCTTCGGCAGGAAATAAAAATAAGGGGTTTGAGGATGTTTAACCGTCAAATAATCCCTTTCTCTTTTATTCAAAACTAGCTGGGAGCCCGATGCACATGCATCGGGATTCTAGAAGGGCGAGTCGCCTTAGAACTGCTCGCAATGGCCGCTGCGCGGCCAATGCTTCGGGCGTATCCACATGACCACGCACGACTCGCAATGGCCGCTTCACGGCCAATGCTTCGCGCGTATCCACATGACCACGCCGGGGGCAAAAAAGCCATTCGCAATTATATAATAGATACCCTAAGTAGCTGCTATTTTAATTTTCTCATTATATTCCAGAAGGATCTGATTAGAAGGGTTAGAATCCAACTTCTCGTAGTATTCCAAATCCCCTAATATCCTTAGACTCTCATGGTTGTACCAATCACGGTCCATAACGACAATCCCACCCCCTTTATCAGCCCCTTTCAAGATAATCTGTTTATTCTGTTTCAAAGTGGTTAATGCTTTTCTTTCAAGGGGGGTGAGGTTGTCACGACATTTGTCCTGTGTAAAGGATCTCAAATCTCTTAGTACCAATTGTTGGTAAGTTTCCAGATACGTGCCTTTATGATGAGTAGGGTAAAAATTAGAGTTTTTACTCACGAGGACACGGGGATACTACGAGAAGTTGGATTCTAACCCTTATAATCAGATCCTTCTGGAATATAATGAGAAAATTAAAATAGCAGCTACTTAGGATATTTTGAATAAAAGAGAAAGGGATTATTTGACGGTTAAACATCCTCAAACCCCTTATTTTTATTTCCTGCCGAAGATCCATAAGGATAAAAATAACCCCCCGGGACGCCCAATCATTTCAGGGGTTTCCGCCATCACTGCTAATCTTTCGCATTATCTAGATCTCTTCCTACAGAAATATGTTCTAAGTTTGAAATCTCATTTGCGTGATTCCACTCATCTAATAGGAATATTAAAAGATTACACTCTGGAGGACCATCATCTATTCTGTATAATGGATGTTAGTTCTTTATATTCAAAGATTCCCCATCACATGGGGTTGGAAACAGCTGAATATTATATGCTACAGGATGACTCCCTACCATTGGAGCAGAGAAAATTTCTTCTTGATGGAATAGAGTTCACTCTAAAAAATAACGTATTCTGCTTTGAAGGAGTAACTTACAGACAGGCAAAAGGTTGTGCCATGGGTACACGCATGGCACCAAGTTACGCTAATTTATATATGGGGCGGTTTGAAACCATACATATCGAGGAGAACCCCACAACTGTAGGATGGATTGTACTTTTTAAACGGTTCATTGACGACTTATTTTTAGTTTGTAAAACAAAAAGGAAAAGGGGCGCAAATGTGTAGGATCCCCTTATTAAAAACGTCTATGTGGCGTGGGTAGGTGGCCACTCACCTTATCGGGTTGTGCAATTCCTGCACAACCCGGTTTAACAGCCTCTGCCGCCGGCGGTATATGCAATGCCTCTCCGCTCTCCTCTCTCCTGTTCAATGCAGATTGTTTGTGCTGTTCCTGAGCTGCTCCAGCCGCCAGTCCCTCAAAAAGGGAGTAGTTTTCATGCAAAAAATAGTAATGGCGGTCTAATTAGGAGCGCTCTAAGGAACAAGCAGACATGTAAGATGTTTTCATAAATGGCAAACCTTTTATTAACTTCTTAGCTCCCCTCACAGCTCCACTATGCGTTTTAACTGCATACAAACAGTCTTCATCAGGTGGTGACACCACCTGATGAAGACTGTTTGTATGCAGTTGAAACGCGTAGTGGAGCTGTGAGGGGAGCTAAGAAGTTAATAAACGGTTTGCCATTTATGAAAACATCTTACATGTCTGCTTGTTCCTTAGAGCGCTCCTAATTAGACCGCCATTACTATTTTTTGCATTATTTTTAGTTTGGTCCGGCACAAAAGATGAGTTGATAACCTTTGTAGACCAATTGAATCAAAATACGTGGGGATTAAAGTTCACATACAATATTTCTAACATCGGCTTACAATTTCTGGATCTCATGATCCAAAAGGGATTAAATGGAAGAATTATCACATCCACACACTTTAAGGTAGTGGATATGAACAGCTATCTGCCATTTAATAGTGGCCATCTTCCCAAATGGATCGCCAATGTGCCATATGGCCAATACTGGCGCATAAGAAAGAATTGTACATTGGATTCAGACTTCCGAAAAGAATCAATTGTACTAAAGAGAAGATTTAGGCAAAAAGGCTTCCCAAAAAAGATTCTAGCCGACGCCTATAACAAAATGAGGGAGGAAACCCAAGAGTCATGTCTTGGGAAAATGAAGTCTAAATCAAAAACCGACGGTACAAAGAGAGCTGAACTTAGCCTAATCACCACCTATAATAGGTCTACAAGGGCTCTTAATAAATTAATGTGCAAATATTGGTTTATTCTTAAGACCGACCCAATATTATCCAAACAATTACCGAACAGACCGAATATTATTTATCGTAGGAACCGTTCAATCAAAAATCTGGTAGCACCCAGTCAAACCTCCCTTGAGATAAAGCACCAACCTTTGTTGCCAACAAATGAGATCATGATTGGTTGTTGTAGAAGTAACAACAAGAAGTGCCTTTGTTGTGAAACTTTAGTTCATGGTGCTGTATCGTTTAGATCTAAAACCACTGGGGAAAAATTCCCAATAACCTTTAATCTTACCTGCCAGTCATCCTATGTGGTGTATATCCTTGAGTGCACATGTGGACTACAGTATGTGGGTCGGACCATACAGGCGATGCACCTGCGCCTCAATAAACACAGGCAAAACATAAAAAATGGTTTTATTAAGCACAGTGTGTCAAACCATTTTTTAATAGAACACCAGAAGGATTACCGACAGGTTAAATTAACCATCACAGACCATATTCCTGATATTTACAGCAATAGATTAAAACGACTTGTAAACAGAGAGAATTATTGGATCTTTAAAATGGGGTGCTTACACTCTGAAGGCCTTAATATAAAGCTTGAGAATGTTTTTTAAATATTTTATAGTTGTACAATTGTATTAATGTTTTTAATGTTGTGTATTAAATGTGTATTTTCTGATGTGTAGGATTGGAGGTTCCCCTGATAGGATTCTTTATCCTTCAGATTTTTAAATATTATTATTTATTTTTTTTATGATATTGGTGTTTTTTATATATTTAAGGAATTACCATTTTTAATTTTTTTTTTTTTTTAATAAAACTGGATTGTAGTGTTATTGGGTTCCTATTAGGGTGCTCTCCTCTCCCTTTAAATGTTAATAATACAATGTGTATATTTTCCCTTTTTTAAAAAGACCTTACTGGTAATGTTAGAGTTAATGACTAGGTCATTGTAATCTTGCCCTATAAAAGTGTGGAATGTTTTGTGAGGTCATCACCTGATGAAGGCGGAGCTACCACCGAAACGCGTTGTGAAGACCCCCTTATGTCCAGTAAAGGAAAGTATCTTTAATCAATCTCTGTCTCCTTCTTTGAGCGCCCCAAAACCGCTTATTTACACTTATACACCTTTATGAGGTAATATCTCCGGAACGCTTCAACGGATCCTAGCGATTCTGAGATTGGTTTTTCGTGACATATTAGGCTTCATGTTAGTGGTAAGCTTAGGTCGATAATTTTTGCGTTTATTTGTGAAAATATAAAAAAATTGGCAAAAATGTTGAAAATTTCACAATTTTCAAATTTTTTATTTTTATTCTGTTAAACCAGAGAGTTATGTGACACAAAATAGTTCATAAATAACATTTCCCACATGTCTACTTTACATCAGCACAATTTTGGAAAAAAAAAAATTTGGGTTAGAAAGTTATAAGGGGTCAAAGTTCATCTGCAATTTCTCATTATTCCAGCAAAATTTAAAAAACCATTTTTTTAGTGACCACATCACATTTGAAGTCCCTTTGAGAGGTGTAAATGACAGAAAACACCCAAAAGTGACACCATTCCAAAAACTGCACCCCTCAAGCTACTAAAAACTACATTCAAGAAGATTATTAACCCTTCAGGTGCTTCACAGCAATTAAAGCAAAATGGAAACAAAAAATGGACATTTTAATTTTTCCAACAAAAATGTTCTTTTAGCCTCAATGTTTTCATTTTCACATGGGCAACAGGACAAAATGCATCCTAAAATTTGTTGGGCAATTTCTCCTGAGTACATCGATACCTCATATGTGGTCATAAACCACTGTTTGGGCGCACGGCAGGGCTCAGAAGGGAAGGAGCGCAATTTGACTTTTGGAACTAATTTACCATTCAAAAAGTCAAATGGCAGTCTTTCCCTTTCGAGCCCTGCCATGCGCCCAAACAGTGGTTTATGACTACATATGAGGTATCGGTGTACTCAGGAAAAATTGCCCAACAAATTTTAGGATGCATTTTATCCTGTTGCTCATGTGAAAATGAAAAAATTGAGGACAAAAGAAAATTTTTGTGAAAAAAAAGTACTTTTTCATTTTTACGGATCAATTTGTAAAGCACCAGAGGGTTCACAGTGCTCACTATGCATCTAGATAAGTTCCTTGGGGGGTCTAGTTTCCAAAATGGGGTCACTTGTTGGGAAGCTCCAATATTTAGGCACACAGGGGCTCTCCATACGCGACATGGTGTCCGCTAAGAATTTGAATGGAAAATTAGCTCCAATAGTTAGCGGACATCATGTCGCATATGTAGAGCCCCTGTGTGCCTAAACATTGGAGCTCTCCCACAAGTGACCCCATTTTGGAAACTAGACCCCCCAAGGAACTTATCTAGATAGATGGTGAGCACTTTGAACCCCCAGGTGCTTCACGAATGAATCCGTAAAAATGAAAAAAGAAAATTTTTGTGGAAAAGAAATTACTTTTTCATTTTTACGGATCAATTTGTGAAGCACCTGGGGGTTCAAAGTGCTCTTTATGCATCTAGATAAGTCCCTTGGGGGTCTAGTTTCCAAAATGGGGTCACGTGTGGGGGAGCTTCAATGTTTAGGCACACAGGGGCTCTCCATATGCGACATGGTGTCCGCTAACAATTTGAACGGAAAATTAGCTCCAATTGTTAGCAGACACCATGTCACGTATGGAGAGCCCCTGTGTGCCTAAACATTTGAGCTCCCCCACAAGTGGCCCCATTTTGGAAACTAGACCCCCCCAAGGAACTTATCTAGATGGGTGGTGAGCACTTTAAACCCCCAGGTGCTTCACAAATGAATCTGTAAAAATGAAAAAAGAAAATTTTTGTGGAAAAGAAAATACTTTTTCATTTTTACGAATCAATTTGTGAAGTACCTGGGGGTTCAAAGTGCTCACTGTGCATCTAAATAAATTCCTTGGGGTGTCTAGTTTCCAAAATGGGGTCACATGTGCAGGAGCTACAATGTTTAGGCACACAGGGGCTCTCCATACGCGACATTGTGTCCGCTAAGTATTGGAGCTAATTTTCCATTCAAATTGTTAGTGCACAATGTCGCATATGGATAGCCCCTGTGTGCCTAAACATTGGAGCTCCCCCACAAGTGACCCCATTTTGGAAACTAGACCCCCCAAGGAACATATCTAGATGCATAGTGAGCACTTTAAACCCCAGGTGCTTCAACCCCAGGTGCTTCACAAATTTGTCTGTAAAAAGGAAAAAAAGATTTTTGTGAAAAAAAAGTACTTTTTCATTTTTACGGATCAATTTGTGAAGCACCTGGGTTTTCAAAGTGCTCACTATGCATCTAAATAAATTCCTTGGGGGGTCTAGTTTGCAAAATGGGGTCATCACTTGTGGGGAGCTCTAATGTTTAGGCACACAGGGGCTCGCCATACACGACATGGTATCCACTTACAATTCCAATTGTTAGTGGACACCATGTCACGTATGGAGAGCCCCTATGTGCCTAAACATTGGAGCTCCCCCAAAAGTGACCCCATTTTGTAAACTAGACGCCCCAAGGAACTTATCTAGATGCATAGTGAGCACTTTGAGCCCCCAGTTGCTTCACAAACTGATCCGTAAAAATGAAAAAGTACTTTTTTTCTCAAAAGTCTTCTTTTTTTTTTTTTACGGACTAATTTGTGAAGCACCTGGGGGTAAAAACTGCTCCCTATGCATCTAGATATGTTCCTTGGGGGTTCTGGTTTCCAAAATGGGGTCACTTGTGGGGGAGCGCCAATGTTTAGGCACACAGGGGCTCTCCATATGCGACATGGTGTCCACTAACAATTTGAATGGAAAATTAGCTCCAATAATTAGCGGACACCATGTCGCATATGGAGAGCCCCTCTGTGCCTAAACATTGGCGCTCCCGCACAAGTGACCCCATTTTGGAAACTAGACGCCTCAAGGATTATATCTAGGGGTATAGTGAGCATTTAGAACCTACAGCTGCTTCAAAGAATTTGATAACGTCATATTGAACATTTTTTTCACACAATTTCTCACTTTTAGAGCATGTGCACAAGATATGGAGACACCGTGTCCTGGTCGTCTCCTCTCCTGCATTTTTTTAGTATTTCTTTATTAAATTTTAAAAAAAAATGACGTGGGGCTTCGCCATATTTTTGGTCCAGCCAGGTACAGCAGGCAGCTATGGGCTGCCACCAACCCCTTCTGCCTTGTTTTACCTGGCTGGAAACCAAAAATATAGGGAAGCCCTTTTTTTTTTAAAATTATTTCTTGAAATAATTTTAAAAAAAATGGCGTGGGCTTCGCCACATTTTTGGGCCAGCCAGGTACAACTAGGCAGCTGGGGACTGGAATCCTCAGCGTAAGGAGGCCCAAGCTTTCTGGGCCCCCCCCCCCGCTGTGAATTGCAGCGCGCAGCCGCCCCAGAAAATGGCGCATTCATAGAAGCGCCATTTTCTGACGCTGTATCCAGCTCTTCCAGCTGCCGTGTATCGGTGGCAGACTGGGTAATAAGGAGTTAATGCCAGCTTTTTGGCAGCTGGCACTAAGCCCCAGATTCATAACGTCTGGCCAATATTAGACCGGACCATTAGGAATCTCTAGTAAATTGTAAAGAAGACACAACACAGAGAAAAATATTTTTATTGGAAAAAAAAACACAAACACATCTTTAGACCCCATCTTTATTACTGTGACGTCCGACGTAGTCCAAAGGGAAGGTCCGACGTAGTCCAGTGGGAGGTCCCACGATGATTCTCATTTAGCATGATCTGCAGTTAACCCCTGTGTGGTCACTCAGGGGTTAACTGCAGATCATCATCCCTGCGTGGTCAATCAGGGGTTAACTGCAGATGAGTTAACCCCTGGATGACAACACAGGGATCATGATCTTCAGTTAATCTCTGTGTGGTTACTCAGGGGTTAACTGCAGATTACCCCTGTGTTGTCACCCAGGGGTTAACTGCAGATCAGTTAACCCCTGAGTGACCACACAGGGATGAAGATCTGCAGTTAACCCTTGTGTGGGGTTATATGCAGATAGTTAACTCCTGAGTGACCACACAAAGGTTAACTGCAGATGTTCATCCCTGTGTGGTCAGTCAGGGGTTAACTCATCTGCAGTTAATCCCTGTTACAATACAGGGGTGATCTGCAGATAGTTAACTCCTGAGTGTCCACACAAGGGTTAACTGCAGATGTTCATCCCTGTGTGGTCAGTCAGGGGTTAACTCATCTGCAGTTAACCCCTGTGTTACAATACAGGGGTGATCTGCAGACAGTTAATCCCTGAGTGAACACACAGGTGTTAAGTGCAGATCATTATCCCTGTCTGGTGATTCAGGGGTTAGCTCTGCCTCTGTCCCGTTGCACGCCCACGGAGCAGAGACGCCGGGACAGAGGCAGAGAGAAGAAGCAGACCCAGGACGTCGGGACTGAAGGCAGGTGAGTATGAGAAACAGGGGGGGAGCCCTGAGGGGTGAGGACGGGGAAGGGGGGCGCCCAGAGGGGGCCAGGGGGGGTGCCCAGAAGGGTGAGGACAGGGAGGGTTTGGGGAAACTCCATCCGATCTGATGTTTGATCAGATCGGATGGAGTTAATGGAGGAGGCACGGGGAGCATGGAGCAGGGAGGAGGGGGGAAGTAACTGCGGAGGGAAATCATGGAGGAGGGTAGGGGGGAATAATATTGGGGGGGCCACTGAGGGGACAGCCATGGATGGCATCTCCATGTGATCTGACCTGTCAGATCGCATGGAGATGCAGCGGAGGGTGGCGGGTTTTACCGGACGCCGCCGCCATTTTGGATGTTGTGGGGGAGGGATGGGGGTGGGGGGTGATCCCCAGTACTGGGGGTCTTGGGGAAGGTAGGGGTTAATACTTTCACTTTGATCCGACATGTGTTTTCATGTCGGATCAAAGTGAAAGTACTTTTTACCGGCACTTTCACTGTAATGTGATGATCGGTAAACGGTGCTTACCGGTCATCACATTACAGGTGCCGGTAAAACACCAGCTAATTACTAATCTCTAGGGTCTCAGCTACAATCGGTACGCTGACACCCTAGAGATATTAGCTACAGGGGCTGCGCTACAGAGCTTTTTCCTGCCTTACGTCTACAGACGTCGGCTAGGCATAAGTACCCTTTTTTTCCGACGTCTGTAGACGTAAGCCTGTCGTTATGAGGTTAAGAACTGTGATGGGCACCAAAAGACAGGAATCCTGTTAGTGCTTAGGCATTTCTTTTTTTATAAAGTCCCAGATATGCCCTTTAATACTTCTGTAATGTAATTTAATTTAATTTCAAATACACTACTCTTTTGTTTATACAGCTAATCCCAGTAAAGTGTTTTTTGAATATTTTCCTCTTGTGACGTTTTGTTTTAGTGGAAAATCAAACAAGAAACAGTCTGTCCACTTTTCCCTTGTTAACCTGCAAACGTGAGATAAATGCGCATAGGGTCTTATCCTTTTTTTAAAAAGTTATATCGGTGTAAATTAAGAACTGCTCACCTGATTCAGTTGTGTCACCCACAACCAGTATAATCGCCTGTAAGATGGCTTATAAGATGGCTGCTGCAGGGCCGCACCTTCACGATAAACGTGGAAACAGGAATGCTGTAATAGGAACAAATGCCGAAATGCCCGCGCTGCCAAACAGGAATCACCAGGAAACGAAGCGTTAACTGGGCAGATTTTTTCTTTATTTCATCCTACGCGTTTCAGAGCCTCTATCCGAGCTCCTTCCTCAGGGAACATGATGTTCCCTGAGGAAGGAGCTCGGATAGAGGCTCTGAAACGCGTAGGATGAAATAAAGAAAAAATCTGCCCAGTTAACGCTTCGTTTCCTGGTGATTCCTGTTTGGCAGCGCGGGCATTTCGGCATTTGTTCCTATTACAGCATTCCACTTTTCCCTTGTGTCACTCCACCTGGAACAGGTCATCATGAGGAGGTGGTGTTGTGATCACTTACCCCCTAAGGGCCCTTTCACATCAGCGTTTTTTTAAATTTGCGGCAGATGCGGTGAAAAAACCGCATCTGCCGCAACTGCCGCATAACGGTTCCACTTGCGGCACGGTTGCGGTTTTTTCCATAGGAAGTATAGGGGGACTTGCGGCAGATGCGGCAAGTGCGGTATTGCACTTGCGGCAGGTGCGGCAGAGAAAAAAACCGCGGCTTACTGCGGTTTTTTTCTCTGCCGCACCTGCCGCAAGTGCAATACCGCACTTGCCGCATCTGCCGCAAGTCCCCCTATACTTCCTATGGAAAAAACCGCAACCGTGCCGCAAGTGGAACCGTTATGCGGCAGTTGCGGCAGATGCGGTTTTTTTCACCGCATCTGCCGCAAATTTAAAAAAACGCTGATGTGAAAGGGCCCTTACTCCAGCTTTTTTCTTTGTTGCTCTTTGCTGATATCCAGAATCAATAGCACTGATATAAGCTGTGGGAGAGGTGAGCATGGTGCCCTCACAGTCTACCAGTCGGCTCGCAGCTTGTTTCCCTGAAAAAGGACGTCATTCAGGGCCAGTGGTAGAAGCAGGATGTCACATTGCTTCTATCACTGCATCCTGATGATGTCCTGTTTCAAAGAGCAAGCTGCAGGTCTGGAGGTGACCTTTCCCACAGCTTTTATCAGAGCTGTTGTGCTTTGGGATGTCATCAGAGGGGGCAGATGAAAGAGGTTTGGGTAAGCAACCACAGCGCCACCCCCTGACAATATCCAATATGAGGAGGTGTGATAGAAGCTGCAGTGAAGTGACTGCTTGGTCATTCTAAAAGATTCCTTTGCCATATAAGAGGATGTATATGTATTATAAACAGCATTTGTTATGTGGAGGCGAATGTAGATTGGATTGATGGCTTAGGCACACCTTTGATCTTGTATACCAAAAGCGTAAATCACTTCTTTTTCTACCAAGCATTTTTTGTAAGCACTCATGTTATATATAATAAGCATATAAGTGTTTGATGTGTGTACTTTGCAACATACATCTTATTTTTTTACTTATAATTTTTATGATAAAGATGGAAAAACTGAGAATAAGGAAACACTCCACAGTGATCTCGCTAAAGCCAAAGAGGATCTAACGCTTGTTCTGAGGAAAATGAGAGAATATCAGGTAATGTAGATAGATATGTAATTGTTATAGCTTATCCAAAGGACACTTACTGATACAAATTCCAAATGATCTCAGAGCGCTGGGTTTACAAGGCCATTCCTCTTAACCAATTTGCTGTGTTTTCATGTGTTGCCTGCTCACTTGTTAAACAAACACAGAACTTTCCAGACACGGCTCTTCTGCAACAGGAAAATCATCAAGCAGCAGCTTATGGTGCTGTTCTCTATGCCTCCTTCATTTACATCAGTTTAGCTGCTCGGACTAGCACCTCTGGTAAAATGAATGGAGAATCACAATTCACTGGGCAGGACTTTGTGTTTTTCATAAACAGTATAAAAGATCAAGAATAATATTCTGCGATGTTCCTGATCACTTCACCTTTCTAGTTTCATCAGTAGACACACCAAATACTAGAATTCCTTAGAAAGCCTTATTACCCGAACTCACACAGCTCGAAAGTATTACATCTCAGTACAAATTTAGAGTAACTAGATGGTGACCCGATTCTAACGCATCGGGTATTCTAGAATATAGAAATAGAGATTGCATGGAGAAGGCGGTGAGGGCTGAATTGGTAGGAACTTTGAAGAAGGAGCGGCGGGGAAAGGACGGCATGGCAGGGGGGAGGAGGGAGGACAGAGCAGCAGGGGGGAGGAGGATGGCGGACAGAGGAGGTAGGGGCGGGGTGTGGGAGGACGGAGCAGCACAGGCAGGGGGAGGAAGGAGCGGCAGGGGGAGGATGGAGCACAGAGCAGCAGGGGGTAGGAGGACGGAGGACAAAGCGGCGGGGTGGGGGAGGACGGAGCAGCACAAGCAGGGGGATGAAGGAGCGGCAGGGGGAGGACGAAGCACAGAGCGGCGGGGGGGAGGAGGATGTAGGATGAAGCGGCGGGGTGGGGGAGGACGGAGCAGCACAGGCAGGGGGAGGACGGTGGATGGAGTGGCAGAGGTGAGAAGGACAAAGGAAGGAGGAGGAAGCGGTGGGGGAGGATGGAGCGGCAAAGGCAGGGGGAGGACGGAGCGGCAGGGGGAGGGCAGAGCAGCAGGGGGAGGGCAGAGCAGCAGGGGGAGGGCAGAGCAGCAGGGGGAGGACAAAGCGGCAGGGGGAGGACAGAGAGGCATGGGGAGGACAGAGCAGCAGGGGGAGGGACGGAGCACAGAGCGGCTGGGGAGAGGAGGACAGAGGACGAAGCGGTGGGGTGGGCGAGGCCGGAGCAGCACAGGCAGGGGGAGGACAGACAATGGAGTGGCGGAGGGGAGGAGGACAAAGGAAAGAGGAGGAAGAGGTGGGGTGGGGGAGGATGGAGCGGCACAGGCAGGGGGAGGATAGAGCACAGAGCGGCAGGGGGGAGGAGGACAGAGGACAAAGCGGCGGGTGGGGGAGGCCAGAGCAGCACAGGCAGGGGGAGGACAGAGGATGGAGTGGCGGGGGGAGGAGGATAAAGGAAGGAGGAGGAAGCGGTGGGGTGGGGGAGGATGGAGCGGCACAGGCAGGGGGAGGATGAAGCGGCAGGGGGAGGCCGGAGCACAGAGCCATGGGGGAGAGGTGGATGGAGGACGAAGTGGTGGGGTGGGGGAAGCCGGAGCAGCACAGGCAGGGGGAGGATGGAGCAGCAGGGGGAGGAGGGAGCACAAAGCAGCGTGGGAGAGGAGGATGGAGGACAAAGTGGCGGGGTGTGGGAGGCCGGAGCGGCAGGGGGAGGATGGAGCACAGAGCGGAGGGGGGGAGGAGGACGGAGGACAAAGCGGTGGGGTGGGGGAGGACGGAGCAGCACAGGCAGATGGAGGATGGAGTGGCGGAGGACAAAGGAATGAGGAGGAAGCGGTGGAGGAGGATGGAACGGCACAGGTAGGGGGAGGAGGGAGCACAGAGCGGTGGGAGGAGGAAGATGGAGGACAAAGCAATGGGGGTGAGGGAGGATGGAGAACTGTACGGCAGCTCAGTGGTTAGCAGAGTATACAGGGGTTCAGTGGTTAGCAGAGTATATGGTGGCTCAGTGGTTAGCACTGCGCGGTAGCTCAGTGGTTAGCACTGCGCGGTGGCTCAGTGGTTAGCACTGCGCGGTGGCTCAGTGGTTAGCACTGCGCGGTGGCTCAGTGGTTAGCACTGCGCGGTGGCTCAGTGGTTAGCAATGCGCGGTGGCTCAGTGGTTAGCACTGTGCAGTGGCTCAGTGGTTAGCACTGTTCGGTGGCTCAGTGTTTAGCAAAGTATGGTCGCTCAGTGTTTAGCACTGTACGGTGGCTCAGTGTTTAGCACTGTACGGTGGCTCAGTGGTTAGCAGTGAGTGCGGTGGGCAGAGTGGTCAGTGCAGTGCGGTGGGCAGAGTGGTCAGCGCAGTGCGGCGGGCAGAGTGGTCAGCGCAGTGCGGCGGGCAGAGTGGTCAGCGCAGTGCGGCGGGCAGAGTGGTCAGCAGAGGATGGAGGCACTCTGCCTGCCATACTTACCACCAGGTCATCGTCTTCCCCGCCGCCACATCTTCGCCGTCCCCAGCATCTTGGCTCCACTCCTCCGTCCGGGCGACATGTTTCTTCCAAAATGGCGTCTGGGAACTCTCGCGAGACTTCCCAGACGCCATATTGGATCCAGTCCTCCGGGGACGGCGACATACTTTGTCCGGGAAGTCTCGCGAGACTTCACAGACGCCATATTGGATCCAATCCTTCGGGGGCGGCGACATGTCGGCGGAACGGAGGACTGAGGATCCAGATGGCGGCGGGGAAGATGCAGGGCCGGTGGTAAGTATAGCAGACAGTGCATGGAGGTGTGTGTGTGTGTGTGTGTGTGTGTGTGTGTGTGTATGGGTGTATGTGTGTGGGTGGCCATATTAGAACACCCACAGTGGGTGTAGAGGCTACTTCAGCCAGGATGTGACGTAGTATACTATTACATCCTGACGGAAGTAGCCTTAGGGTTTTATTATAAAAGATGTTTACTAGCAAGTTGTTACCCTTTAATGATCAAATAGTTTCTCTCTCTCTCTTTTTATATGTATTACTGTATATACAGTTGTGGCCAAAAGTATTGACACCAATGCAATTCTGTCAGATAATACTCAGTTTCTTCCTGAAAATGATTGCAATCACAAATTCTTTGGTATTATTATCTTCATTTAATTTGTCTTCAATTAAAAAACACAAAAGAGAATGAAGCAAAAAGCAAAACATTGATCATTTCACACAAAACTACAAAAATGGGCCAGACAAAAGTATTGGCACCCTCAGCCTAATACTTGGTTGCACAACCTTTAGCCAAAATAACTGCAATCAACCGCTTCCGGTAACCATCAATGAGTTTCTTACAATGCTCTGCTGTAATTTTAGACCATTCTTCTTTGGCAAACCGCTCCTGGTCCCTGATATTTGAAGGGTGCCTTCTCCAAACTGCCATTTTTAGATCTCTCCACAGGTGTTGTATGGGATTAAGGTCTGGACTCATTGCTGGCCACCTTCGAAGTCTCCAGTGCTTCTCTCAAACCATTTTCTACTGCTCTTTGAAGTGTGTTTTGGGTCATTGTCCTGCTGAAAGACCCATGACCTCTGAGGGAAACCCAGCTTTCTCACACTGGGCCCTACATTATGCTGCAAAATTTGTTGGTAGTCTTCAGACTTCATGCCATGCACACGGTCAAGCAGTCCAGTACCAGAGGCAGCAAAGCAACCCCAAAACATCAGGGAACCTCCGCCATGTTTGACTGTAGGGACCGTGTTCTTTCCTTTGAATGCCTCTTTTTTTTTCTCCTCTATGTTGATGCCTTTGCCCAAAAAGCTCTACTTTTCTATCATCTGACCAGAGAACATTCTTCCAAAACATTGTAGGCTTTCTCAGGTAAGTTTTGGCAAACTCCAGCCTGGCTTTTTTATGTCTCGGGGTAAGAAGTGGGGTCTTCCTGGGTATCCTACCATACAGTCCCTTTTCATTCAGACGCCGATGGATAGTACGGGTTGACACTGTTGTACCCTCGGACTGCAGGGCAGCTTGAACTTGTTTGGATGTTAGTCGAGGTTCTTTATCCACCATCCGCACAATTTTGCGTTTAAATCTCTCGTCAATTTTTCTTTTCCGTCCACATCTAGGGAGGTTAGCCACAGTGCCATGGGCTTTAAACTTCTTGATGACACTGCGCACGGTAGACACAGGAACATTCAGGTCTTTGGAGATGGACGTGTAGCCTTGAGATTGCTCATGCTTACTCACAATTTGGTTTCTCAAGTCCTCAGACAGTTCTTTAGTCTTCTTTCTTTTCTCCATGCTCAATGTGGTACACACAAGGACACAGGACAGAGGTTGAGTCAACTTTAATCCATGTCAACTGGCTGCAAGTGTGATTTAGTTATTGCCAACACCTGTTAGGTGCCACAGGTAAGTTACAGGTGCTGTTAATTACACAAATTAGAGAAGCATCACATGATTTTTCTAGCCATGCCAATACTTTTGTCCACCCCCTTTTTTATGTTTGGTGTGGAATTAGATTCAATTTGGCTTTATGTCAACTTTTTGTGTTCTTTCATTGAAGACAAATTAAATAAAGATAATAATACCAAAGAATTTGTGATTGCAATCATTTTCAGGAAGAAACTGAGTATTACCTGACAGAATTGCAGGGGTGTCAATACTTTTGGCCACAACTGTGTGTATATGTATATATATATATATATATATATATATATATATATATATATATATATATATGTGCATATATATATATATATATATATATATATATATAATCTGTTTAGTGTGTGAAGATATCATACAGCATGAAGACCTTTGTGGAGACGTCGTACTGTGATAGCTTGAGGAGCTTTGTAGGGCCGTAACACTGCATGGGAGACTTGGAGGGCAAATCATACTATGTGAGGGGCTTTATGGGACATCATACTGTGTGGGGGCTTTATAGAGACATCATACTGCACAGTGTGCTGTGAGAGGACATCATACTGTACATTGGACTGTGAGGGGATATCATACTACACTTTGGGCTGTGAGGGGACATCATACTGTGTGGGGGTTGTGAGTGGACATTATACTGTGTGAGGGGCTTTATGGGGACATCATACTATGAAGTTGGCTGTGAGGGGACATCATAATGTGTGAGGGGTTGTGAGTGGACATTATACTGTGTGAGGGACTTTATGGGGACATCATACTTTGCAGTAGGCTGTGAGGGGACATCATACTGCAAGGGGGATTATGAGTGGACATCATACTGTGTGAGGGGCTTTATGGGCACATCATGCTGTGCAGTGGGCTGTGAGGGGACATCATACTGTGTGTGGGGTTGTGAGTGGACATTATAATGTGTGAGGAGCTTTATGGGGACATCATACTATGCAGTGGGCTGTGAGGGGACAGCATAACGTGTGAGGGGTTGTGAGTGGACATTACACTGTGTGAGGGTCTTTATGGGCACATCATACTTTGCAGTAGACTGTGAGGGGACATCATACTGCAAGGGGGATTGTGAGTGGACATCATACTGTGTGAGGGGCTGTATGGGCACATCATACTGTGCAGTGGGCTGTGAGGGGACATCATACTGTGTGGAGGGTTGTGAGTGGACATTATACTGTGTGAGGGGCTTTATGGGGACATCATACTATGCAGTGGGCTGTGAGGGGACATCATAACTTGTGAGGGGTTGTGAGTGGACATTACACTGTGTGATGGCTTTATGGGCACATAATACTGTGCAGTGGGCTGTGAGTGGACATAATACTGCATGGGTGACTCTGTGTATATATTATCCTGTGTGAAGGCATCATACTTTGTGAAGGGCAATAGCTCATATAGTTTTGATTCGCTGCTAAAACTAGGAAGACATGTTATATTTAGCACTAGCATAACCTGTTAGCAGTTGCAGCTAATCAGTATACTAAATTTTCCTTAATATTAATCCCTTCGTATTGACATGAGGGATAAAGCTGCCTAGTCACTTGTACTGGTGAACGGTGTAAAAAAATAAAGCCAATTCTTCAACTTCTGTTGATTTGTTTTTTCTGCCTCCCAAATATCACAGAGTGTGCTAGATGGAATAAAGAGCGCAATAGGGTCTATTTAATCTGTAATTTAATTTTTAAACTGGGGAAAAGAGGGCAATTTTCATATTTTTCAAAATATTCATCAAAAATGAATCTTTCTATTATCTCAACAGTTGGAAGATTCTGCTCTACAGTCAATTATTATGAAACAGAATGAGCAGTTACGTGAACAAGCTGCAGACATTGATGCTGTCTACCAGAAACATTCAGATAAAAGAAGAAATAATTAAGGTAACTTAGAATTTATCATGTCAATGATAGTCTTAGGATAATTTATTCAGAGAGTTTTCTATCTGGAAAATGTCCAAAAATGGGGAGTCATGGGATGTGACCAATCCATCAACTTCCATTAAAACACAGGTTTCCTTGACATCTATGACATGCATTATTGGGGAAAGAGTGGCATGGCTTGCCAGAGTGCATCACTACATGTTACGTCTAGTGACTGTACGTTATTGAGTTGACTATATGACTGTTTCAAATATATTTGTACATGGTATAAAGCAGTAATTTTATTAAAGTAAAAATTGTTTATAAAATGAAAGATAAAGCCAAGCGGTCCTTTCATACAGATTGGTCAGGAAGGCTAAATGGGCAGTAGAAATTACAAGTGATGTAACCCGGTGCATAAAGCTTACCAAGTCTTATATTTTCAACACAGGATCTGCAAGTCAAGCTGGTCGACCCAGAAGACATATCAACTGTGGAACTTTTAACCCAGCAGATTTTCACTTTAAAGGAGAATATAGCATCAATGAACTTCACTAGCCAGGGTCATCTAAGTCATACTCAAAAGGTATTTTGGGAGAATTTTTTTTATATTTTGAATGACTTTTAGAGAAAGTTTGTTAAAGTGAACCTGACACCAGATTTTGGGGTTTAAACTAAAAGCTCCACCTTCAGCAGCGCCTATGCTGCATTCTAATGAAGGTGCATATTATGCCCTGACTGCCCCTGTACACCGAATAAGTTACTTTAAAATCTCCCACCATCTACATACATAATTGTCAGTTGTCGCTGTAACTTAATCCCATAAAGCACCGCGGCAGTGTCACTTGCGCAGGCGCAGTCCATGGCTACAAGGCCATGAACTGCGCCTCTGCAAGTGACATACACGTCACTGCTATACCGCCGGGAGATCAGCAGCGGGCGCCGCTGACCTCCCAGCGGCGGGAGATGAGCGGCGGCCAGCTTTAAATCTCCCGCCAATACTCCGCTGCTCAGCTGATTGGTCGCGCGCTACCCGGCGCGTGACCAATCAGCTGAGCAGCGCGGTACTGGCGGGAAATTTAAAGCTGCCCGCCACCGCTTAGCTGATTGCTGATTGGTTTTTAAATCTCCCGCCAATATCGCTAGCAGCTGATGTGATTGGTCGCCTGCCGCCAATCTGGCGATCAATCAGCTGCTAGCGGTATTGGCACCAGATTTCATTTCACCGCTCTCCCAATGCGATAGCATCAGGCTTATTTCTAGTGTATTATAATTACCTGTACCTAGACCCAATGGGCTTGATTGCAGAGCCGTCTGCCCCACCTCTCCGTACCGTCCAACCTCCTTTTCTTATGATTGATGTGGATAACGCCTCCTGCAGTATTCACATTGCACTTTGCAATGTCTCACCTGAGTAGAGACTTCCCTGACTACGGCAGGGGCACTATACTAACTGCGGGCAGACCCTAAAGTTCATAATGCATGTATAGTGACCCAGAGTTTACCATATGATGTTTAACCCCTTCATGACCCAGGCCAGCCTATTTTGACCCTAAAGACCTTGCCATTTATAATTCCAGTGTCTCTCTATGAGGTAATAACTCTGGAACGCTTCCACGGATCATAGCGATTCTGAGACAGTTTTTTGTGACATATTGGGCTTCATGTTAGTAGTAAATTTAGGTCAATAATTTTTTGTGTTTATTTTTGAAAAAATTTAAAATCTGGCAAAAATGTAGCAATTTTTAATTTTTATTCTGCTAAACCAGAGAGTTTTGTGACACAAAATAGTTAATAAATAACATTTCCCACATGTCTACTTTACATCAGCACAATTTTGGAAGAAAACATTTCTTTTGGTTAGAAAAATATATTGCAATCTGAGAGTCCTCAGTGCTTGATACTTTTTAATGGCTAACTGAAAAGATGGTAAACATAGCAAGCTTTCAGGACACTGAGTTCCCTTCTTCAGGCTGATAATGACACAAATTCTGAAGACACATACATATATACATAAGCAATAGAAACAGGTAAAAGAGACACCCAGCTACATTCAGGACACAACTGACCTATTGAATAAACTGTCAGCAACAGGTCCTCTACCAGAAGGAACCATCCTCGCCACCATGGATGTGGAGTCTCTGTACAGCAACATCCCACACCAGGATGGATTAAATGCCTGCAAAACCTTCCTGCAAAACACAGGGATTGATGCTGACTCTGTGGTAGAACTCACAAAATTCATCCTCACGCACAATTACTTTACATTTGACGACAACATATATTTACAGGAGACTGGCACAGCAATGGGAAGCAAAATGGCACCACAATATGCAAATCTTTTCATGGCCAAGCTTGAAGGTGACTTTTTATCCTCTTGCCCTATCAGGCCTCTGGCCTACTACCGTTATATTGATGACATTTTGATCATCTGGACGGAGTCTGAGCAACAGCTGAAGACGTTCCACGAACACTTTAATCAATTTCACCCCACCATTAACTTAAAGAGGACCTGCCACCAAACCAGGCATGGTGATCTAATTACAGCACTTATTATAATGATAACTTGGCACAAAAAATTAATGCAAAAACTCTATGTTTATTAAGCAGCTCAAACGAACAGAATTGTAACGCAAAACGTTTCGGCCTCATTGGCCTTCGTCAGTTGCTATAAAGATAAAGAAAAAATATCACAACATGACCAATATTCATGTTCATACAGTAACATAAAATATAAAAAAACCAATAGAAACTTCTACCATCAATTCTGGACAGGCTACTTCTGAGAGCTGATGTAGTATTCACAATGGCTATATAAGGAAAGAAAAGCCCGTAATCAAACAAGGGTTTAATACAGTCAAGATAAGCATATAATTAACATTACAGTCTATGTAACAGGAGGGTGTTTGAGACAACAGGATCCCACAGGGTTCACACTGATATAGAGGGATATCTATTAGATCTAACTCACCATGTGATGTGACGCTGGGGGAGAAAGCAGCGTGCAAGACGCTGTGTCTCCAGAGTTTATATCCGGACTGTGGATACACATGGCATTGCGTCATCAAGACGCATGCGCATGCGCAATCGCAATGTTGTCAGTAACCTCAGTTACTGAATCACGTGATCGGGAGGAATGCGATCATGTGATCTCGCCAAGAGAATACGCGCTGCGCATGCGCGAGCGGTGGTCATGGTGCTTATAATTAGAAGTAAAGCGCCACATAAGGAGAAAAAGAAAGAATTGAGTAAAAGGAAGAAAAGAGGAGATAAAAAGGGGAAAAAAGGGGAAATAAACAGATTAGACAGAAATAAAAGGAAATTACATCATAAAAAGAGGAAATAAGAACAAAGGAAATTACCTGTACCATGAAGGAGGGAATTAACGATTCTATAGGCAAAAAGGGGGAGTAAAGGACAAAGAATTAATATTGCAGTTATAAAAAACTAACCACATCATAATCACGATTTAAACCTTTAAGAGATAATGATCGAAGTCTAAATATCCAATGGTCTTCACGAATCCGTATAAGTTTCTGGAGATTACCACCCCTCCGGGATAGGGTCACCCCTTCTAGCACCTGGTATTTTAATTGAGAGACTCTATGGCCCACAGTGTTAAAATGGTATGGTAATGGAAGAACATTTTTTTCACACCTAATATTCGACTTATGTTGGGATATCCTGTCCCGTATGTGTTGTGATGTTTCGCCTACATAGACCAGTCCACAAGGACATTTAATGGCATAAATCACATTCGTGGAGTTACACGTAAAAAAGCCACGAATAGGAATCCCCTCACCCGTATGTGGGTGGTAAATCTTATCACCTTTGGTAATGTTATTACACTGTAGACAATTTAGACACGGGAAGGTCCCTTTTCTCCTAGTGGATAAAAAAGATTGTCTGGACATTTTGATGGCCGAACCTACGTCTGCTCTTATTAGACAATCCTTGAGATTTTTTGCCCTCTTAAAACAAGGTAAAAAGGACTCCTGAAATTCAGGGACCGATGGATAACCTGATTTAAGAATACCCCAAAATTTACGTATAGTAGCATGAAATTTATAAATAAATGGGTGAAAAGTGTGCACCAGTGGGATCCGATTGCTCACTCTCCTCCGAGTTACTAAAGCATTAGGCTTAAAAAGAGTCTTGGAGGGATAACCCCTATCAATGAATCACTGACACATCTCTGTTTCTCTCAAAGTACATAAAGTTGGATCAGAGACTATCTTACGGATCCTAGTTAATTGGGACTGCGGGATCGACTTTTTGACAGTTACTGGATGAGAACTGGAAAAATACAAAAGATTATTACGATCAGTAGGTTTTCGATAAATATCGAACATTAGAATATCGTCTACTTTGTATACCAATGTATCCAAGTAACTGACACGGTCCTGGCTATAATTGATGGAAAATTGAAGCTCAGGCCAAATGGAATTAAGAATTGAATGAAATTCCAAGAGGTCTTGGACAGAGCCCCCCCATATGCAAAAAATGTCGTCAATGTAACGACCCCAATATTTAACATACTTTTTATAGTATGTATGGGTATAGATGTATTTAGATTCAAAAGACGACATTAGCAGTTTGCATATGGGGGGGCTACATTGGACCCCATGGCAGTACCCTGGCGTTGTAGATAATAGGTATACTGAAAAAGAAAAAAGTTCTGGTGTAACACCAGTGATAGACATTGCAATAAGAATTCCTTAACATCCGTATCCAAAGAATTTACTGATAATAATTCATCAACTGCACTTAAACCTTTAGAATGAATAATCGAGGTATAAAGGCTGGTAACATCCCATGAAACCAATAAATAATTAGAAGGTAAATTGGTGATGGATTTAAGTTGTCTAATAAAGTCACCTGTATCCAGAATAAAGGACGGAGATTCCTTGATGAGTGGAGTTAACATTTTGTCTAAAAAGATAGAAATAGGTGAAAGAATGGACTCCGTGGAGGCCACTATAGGGCGTCCAGGTGGGTTATGGAGAGATTTATGTACCTTTGGTAAAATTTAGAAAACCGGAGTTATCGGATGAGATTTTGTTAAAAATTCCACACCTTTATCATCAAGGATACCTCGGTCTAAACCAGACTGTAATAATTGGGAAATTTTGAGTTGAATCTTAGATGTAGGATTAATGGATGAGGCTGTATAAACAGAACTGTCGGACAATTGTCTAAGACATTCCTGGATATAATATGATCTATCCATTATAACCACTGCACCACCTTTATCCGCAGGTTTCAGTATAATTTCAGAATGCTGAAAAAGTGTGGTAAGGGACTGTCTTTCTATGTTGGACAGATTAGAGGTCCAACGTAATTGTTTGGTCTCTACTAACCGACGAAAGTTAATAAATTCATGAGAGATGAATCTGATAAAGGTCTCCACTGGTGGGTCATTCTTAGCCGGCATAAATAGACTCTTAGGGCATAAGCCAAGTGCTGCTAAGGAAACCTTAGGTGGATTTTGAACTGTAATAGGAATAGAAGGATGATTAACAAAATAGGCTTTAAGCCTTATATTTCTAAAAAATCGCTGTAGGTCCATCTCCAACTGAAATAAATTGAAGTTGTAACTAGGACAAAAAGATAGTCCTTTTTCTAATAATGACAGTTGAGATGGACTTAGGCTTACAGAAGAGATATTGATAACAAGAGACGACTGTACCTGTGATCTAGTTTGAATTCCAGAAGGACCACCACCTCCACCGCCTGCACCTTCATCCAGTCTCTTTTTGCCTCTGGATCGACGACCACGATCCTGAAAGGATCTCTCTGGAAAACGTCGTCTTTCATCATCTGATCCGGATGGGGTGGAAAACGGTGAAGGATAGTTTCCTTTAGGAGCTGGTTTCGAAAAATCCCGCCACTTGTAAACCCTATCCAAATGATAATCTTCAGCATCACGTATGAACTTGGATCTTTTTCGGGTCTCTGAATCCTTGCAATGTTTATTAAGATTCTCTTTGATCTTCTCCATAGAGGAACTATAGTCATCTGTTTTAAGAACAGATTTCAATTGTGAATCGATACTTTCAATTTTGCTGGAGGTAGAAGTGATCGCATCCTGGAGATATTGGATAGTCAACGTCATCAAATCAAGAGAACATTTATTTAAGATTTGTTCAAAGATCAACACGAAATCTTCATTATCCGCAAATAATGTGGGTCGGATTGGCATTCTGAGACCACGTGGAATACGCTGGACCTTGACATACTCCAAGAGCGTTGCACAGTGTAACTCTAGATTAACTAAATGTTTGGATTCATGTTCATAATCTCGTATTTTAAATTCATCTGGAGATACGTGCAGAAATTCTCTTGATAGAGTTATTAGAGAGAGAATCTCGGCTGTTTCATCCTCTTGAAAGAAAAAGGCCGTGGACATAGTCAAAAATATTATGTGATATACTCTAGGTCAGTTAATAAATGGAAATTTATATAGAAAAAAGTATTAATGACCAACGAGTAGTGCTCAAGTAGGGTCTCCAACCCGTAATTATTATAATGATAACTTGGCACAAAAAATTAATGCAAAAATTCTACGTTTATTAAGCAGCTCAAATGAACAGAATTGTAACGCAAAACGTTTCGGCCTCATTGGCCTTCATCTATTGGTTTTTTTATATTTTATGTTACTGTATGAACATGAATATTGGTCATGTTGTGATATTTTTTCTTTATCTTTATTTAACTGATGAAGGCCAATGAGGCCGAAACGTTTTGCATTACAATTCTGTTCGTTTGAGCTGCTCAATAAACATAGAATTTTTGCATTGATTTTTTGTGCTCAATAAAAGAAAAGCGTATGGATCTACCTGTAGCAAACCATTTTTGCAGCTCTGACCACAACACTGAATCTGATATGAGGCTGCTCATTTTAAAGAGTAACTTCAAATCTCAGAGAGAGAGAAGAATTTGGGAATACAAATTGATAACAACGTTTGACACATTCAAAACAGGATTAAATATTTCACATGGATTTATGGGATTTTATGTAAAATGAATGGACATTTGGGGATAGCAGATTCATGCATTTAAAATGAAAGTGCATTTGGAGACAGCTTGCAACACACTGAAATGATAGGACTATGAACTCTTGACACTTCTGTGAACTGTCTCACTTAGAACTCTTAGCCCTCCCCCTCCAGCTCTAATACAAGTGATCTAATTGAATGATCACTCCCATCAGAGCCGCTCCACAGTCTCTTTCATTGGTGGCAGAGGATCACAGTGATTGACTGTTCAAACAGCCAATCACCATGATCCTGGGGCGGGGTGCGGAATCCACCTTCCCTGACCTCAAGCCCAAGTGATCAGCGATAAGGATCACTGAGCATCGGGGCCCGATGGTGGTTACTGTGGCAATGGGGCCGCGATAACCGCCGTGACGTTGCACAACGTCATAGGTCAGGAAGTCACCGACTTTCATGACATTTGTGTAACGTCATGGGTCGGGAAGAGGTTAATAATGTTTTGTATTGTATCTCCTGCACTTTAGCTCTGTCAGTTGTAGCTGTCTAACCCACACTGCCCTCTGCTGGCCTTTCTCTGAACTACAGTTTCCTTACATGGTCTAAGGTCGCTTATGAACCAGAGAGGCATTTTCTGTCAGTGGAGAGTAGCTGCTGTAGACACAGGATGGAGGACACAATTGTGACGATGCGAGCGCTGTGAGATTAGGAGACATGACATCACCTATTCTCTCCTGTCCTCTGGTGAGTACGAGCAGTGAAGAATAATAAAGAGACTTTATACAAAGAACTTTATACAGATCTCCGCTGGTAAGAAACTGTCAGAGCTAAGCAAGAGGGAGAGTTCATTTAATGGACACTGTTAACTGTGCATTCAATATGGAGTAAAAGTTCCTAATCATTGAAGAAACTGATGATGTCCGTGTTTCTTATGGGACTACAACCTCCTCAGCCCCTCCATAGCTGGACTAAGAAACTCGCCCCTGTAATACACCCAGTTATCTAACCCTTTTTACAATTGCCTCCCAACCTGAGGATTGCTGGAGCCATCGGAGACATTGTGACAGGATACAGCTCCGATTTCCCAGGCCCTGCAAACCTGATGGAGGTTCAGAAAATCAGTTCTGATGCAGTGCTCGCATCATCACAATGGCGTCCCCGCTTCCTTCATCTCCAGCAGCTACACTCAAGTGCCGGAAAATTCCTCCATAGTTGCTAAGCGACCTTTGACCATATAAGGAAACTGTAGTTCAGAGAAAGGCCAGCAGAGGGCAGTGTGGGATTAGACAGGCTACCACTCTCAGAGCTAAAGTGCATGAGATACAATACACAACATTGTAAAAGACCACACCACATACTCTGGGCCAGTACACATGTGTGAACCACTAAGGTCTGCGCGAGATTCACCCTGGCATATGAATGACGCAGAAGACGTCATCCTGAGAGCAGAGGGTGAAATCTCACCCATGCGCAGAGACCTCAGCGAACCACGCATGTGTATACGAGTCCCAGGCCCTGTCTGAGGTAGGGTAAAGCATAGTGTGCCTGTGCGCGGGCGCAAGATTGCAAAGTGCAATGAGTATAACAAAGGCGGTGTCATTCACATCAATCAAGAGGAGGATGTCGGACAGCTCAGAGAGGCAGGGTGAATGGCTCTGCAATCATCCCATCGGACTGGACACAGGTAATTATAATACAGGGTGGGAGACTTTAATGAAGTAATTTATTTGGTGTACAGGGGCAGTCAGAGTATAATAGGCACCTTCTTAGAATGCATGATAGGTGCTGCTGAAGATGGCGCTTTTAGTATAAAACACCCAAATCTGGTGACAGGTTCACTTTAAAGGAATGCAGAAAGTTTGCAAAAAGGTTGCCATGGCCAAGAATGGATGTCCATTGGGTGCAGTTCATGGAAGCGTCAGGTCAGCTCTGACGTAGCACTACGATTCAAGTTCAAGAAATTCCAGCATTGGCTTTATTGGATGTTCAGTATAAAGCATTTATTTATCCAAATAGTACAAAGATAAAAACATGGCAGACATGGTACAAGTCTACGCATTTCAGGCTTCAACAGCCCTTACTCATGACATAGGGCTGAGCTTGTCTAAGTCTCTATAGCCTTGGATTTTAGAGAAAGGCATGCCTTTGTTAATCTAACAATCATGAGACATAAAATGTTCACAACAGAAAGCAGACACAACTCTTGGCTGCCTCCTTTGCATGTGCCCTGGGTGCTAAGCGTTTGTCATACATACCCCTATCCCCACACTGCAGTACAGTGTCTCTTGGATCTACACATATACCCACAGCCACATCAGCAGTTAGTCCTTTGTAAGCCTTCTGACCTCATTTATTCTTAATAACTGCTTTCAAGTAGTCAGTAAGGACCGGAGAGGTCAGAATACGTTGCTTCTCATGTACTTCACTCTCTGCCTTGCTCTGTACACTGTGCATATTCACCTATCTTTTCTACTGGGATTTTAACATTGATCAATAAATGATATGTTTTATGGGTAAGGCAAGTGCTGGTCTCTATTGGAATATATAGACTTATGCATAACTAGCATATATTGTGCATCCCACCATAAACTTGTGCAGGATCCAGAAACCACAGACCTGCATGTAAATGGGAAATAACAACTAGTTGCAAATATAATTTACCTATGCAAAAACACAAACTCACTGTGACCTTCAAATCCCTTTCACTGAGTGTGTCTATGTATAGACTATTGCACCTGGAATATCAATACAATATGTAGACTTTTACAGTCTACTGAAATGTAATTACAAAACCATACCAAAAAAAAAGACAAATGGAGTCTTGGCTAAAAAATTATATTTTCTTGTGCATCTCCTATATCTCCAAGATAAAAACAGCTCATATGGCCAAAATTATTATGACAAAAACAGACCATAGGCAGGTGCATATCACATTGTAGCATAGGTACAGTGATAAGACACAATCATGATGTTTATAAGTTTGTATTAGTAATATATGCACCCAGTTTACATGTATACAACAAGAATACTCTCACCCATAATAAGGTGTAGCATGCAGAGTCCCACCATCTATTCTCAACACGTTTCACGTATTCCTACTGCATCTTCAGAGCTATACCCAAGAAAAAAGCAAAAATGAGCAAATACCTTAAACAAGTAAATGATTATTAATGTTGCAGTGTGGAGGTTCAGCTTGCTCAGCTGCAAATCAAAGTAATCACAAGAACGGTATTCATTTAAACTCCAGCTGGTTTATTTAGGCCAAAAAGAGGCCAAAAATAACTACGGTAACTTAAAACAGCTTTTGTCCGTCATAAAGGAACAAACATAATTTAACAATTCATATACAGCTGTGGGGTCCACCCGTTCATTTAAAATCACTTTGGTGGAGGTCTGCACACTTCCGTACACACAGCCTCCTCAATGAATTCATTGGTTTCTTTTTTACCCTATTCACCACACCCTAGGGTGGAGATATGTGAACAGCCATCTCTCCCATCTCTTTGACTGTTCACAGAAAAACCCGTCCCTGTCATGGCCTATTAATCCTCTCTGCATTTAGTATACGGAAGCCTGCTTCCAGGTTTACATCAGCGAGCCTACCAACCTCAGTGAAACATGTCTCCTCTTCAGTAGTTTACCAGTGACCAACGTACTGCATGTAAATTAAATAGTACAGTAAATAAAATACTTAATGTTATTTTGATTTAAAAAAAAATGTAAAGGCCATCCCATCTCCCATTGCTAGGTGTGCATGTTCGGCCCCAGGTCCTGCTCAATCCTTATTCACATTTAGATCACTAGACATACGGTAAGGTTTTGTCACATGCTTAGATGGCGCTAACATTGCTGGATGCTGCTGTGTATGTTGTTTGTCTTTAAGAGCTGCATGAGGTGTAGTTGTGAAGGTCTTTGCCTCCTGTGTTGTGTTCCAGAGCTGCATTCATTATTATGTTCAGCTGCTGGTTGAGGGGTTGATGTGTGATTCACCTGGAATCCCCTCCCCATGGCTTTAAATAGCATTCCCTCTCCTCTGTCAGAGGCTGCTGATAACTTTATCTGCTGGCTGGGAACCCAGGGCTGGTGTTAGCTAAGCCAATAGTGTTTGGGCTAGCACCAATATGGGAGACTGGCTGCTGGTGTTGGTGACCGGCTGGGAAACCTGGTTCTGTTGGGTGCCGGACATTGATGGTCTTTGTGCCACTCTCACACACGGTAGTTGGTTGTTCCCTTGCTCAAGCGTGACAGGTTTTAAATATTTATGTGCTAGGACTGTCCTGATGTGGGTCACCTTGATGTGGTGGGATGGCTCTTATGTTTTGTTCTTTATCAAAATACCGTATATACTCGTGTATAAGCCGAGTTTTTCAGCCCAAAATTTGGGCTGAAAAGTCCCCCCTCGGCTTATACACGGGTCTATACGGTAGACCCGTGTGGTGGGGGCTGTGTGGTGGGGGCTGTGGAGGCTGGAGGAGGCGGGGGGGGGTGCTGTATGAGCGGCCCCGTCACGTGGGGCCGCTCATTAAATATGCACTGCATCCCCCTGTCAATCAGCGCAGGGGGAAGCAGTGCATATGGCCCCCCCAAAAGCTGGCACTGTCCCCCCTTGTAAGGGCCCCCCCCCCGCTGCTTATACATTACCCTCCCGGTGTTCTGATCGGCGCCGCTCCTCGGTGCTGCGTCGCCGTCTTCATCCTCCCGTCCGCGCTCGCTGCATCCATCCGGGTTCTCCGGCGGTCGCAGCGATATGACGTCATCGCGCGACCGCCGGAGATCCTGGATGCAGCGAGCGAGGACGGGAGGATGAAGAAGAAGCACCGAGGAGCGGCGCCGATCAGAACACCGGGAGGGTAATGTATAAGCAGCGGGGGGGGGGAGGCCTTACAAGGGGGGACAGTGCCAGCTTTTGGGGGCTGTTGGTACCCCCAGGGGGCTGCTGGGTACCCCCCGGGGGCTGCTGGGTACCCCCTGGGGGCTGTTGGTACCCCCAGGGGGCTGTTGGTACCCCCTGGGGGCTGTTGGTACCCCCAGGGGGCTGTTGGTACCCCCAGGGGGCTGCTGGGTACCCCCTGGGGGCTGCTGGTACCCCCTGGGGGCTGTTGGTCCCCCCTGGGGGCTGTTGGTACCCCCTGGGGGCTGTTGGTACCCCCTGGGGGCTGTTGGTACCCCCAGGGGGCTGTTGGTACCCCCAGGGGGCTGCTGGGTACCCCCTGGGGGCTGTTGGTACCCCCAGGGGGCTGCTGGTACCCCCAGGGGGCTGCTGGGTACCCCCTGGGGGCTGCTATATGTACCCCTGGGGGCCTGCTGTATACCACTGGGGCTGCTGTATACTACCACTGGGGCTGCTGGGGCTCCTGTATACTACCACTGGGGCTGCTGTATACTACCACTGGGGCTGCTGGGGCTCCTGTATACTACCACTGGGGCTGCTGGGGCTCCTGTATACTACCACTGGGGCTGCTGGGGCTCCTGTATACTACCACTGGGGCTGCTGGGGCTCCTGTATACTACCACTGGGGCTGCTGGGGCTCCTGTATACTACCACTGGGGGTGCTGTATACTACCACTGGGGCTGCTGGGGCTCCTGTATACTACCACTGGGGCTGCTGTATACTACCACTGGGGCTGCTGGGGCTCCTGTATACTACCACTGGGGCTGCTGGGGAATCTGTATACTACCACTGGGGCTGCTGGGGCTCCTGTATACTACCACTGGGGCTGCTGTATACTACCACTGGGGCTGCTGGGGCTCCTGTATACTACCACTGGGGCTGCTGGGACTCCTGTATACTACCACTGGGGCTGCTGGGGCTCCTGTATACTACCACTGGGGCTGCTGGGGCTCCTGTATACTACCACTGGGGCTGCTGTATACTACCACTGGGGCTGCTGGGGCTCCTGTATACTACCACTGGGGCTGCTGGGGAATCTGTATACTACCACTGGGGCTGCTGGGGCTCCTGTATACTACCACTGGGGCTGCTGTATACTACCACTGGGGCTGCTGGGGCTCCTGTATACTACCACTGGGGCTGCTGGGGCTCCTGTATACTACCACTGGGGCTGCTGGGGCTCCTGTATACTACCACTGGGGCTGCTGGGGCTCCTGTATACTACCACTGGGGCTCCTGTATACTACCACTGGGGCTGCTGTATACTACCACTGGGGCTGCTGGGGCTCCTGTATACTACCACTGGGGCTGCTGGGGAATCTGTATACTACCACTGGGGCTGCTGGGGCTCCTGTATACTACCACTGGGGCTGCTGGGGAATCTGTATACTACCACTGGGGCTGCTGGGGAATCTGTATACTACCACTGGGGCTGCTGTATACTACCACTGGGGGGCCTGTATACCACACTGCTGGGGGCTGTATAACTGTGCTGGGGTCCACCCTCGGCTTATACACGAGTCAATAGGTTTTTCCAGATTTTTGGGGCAAAAGTAGGGGGGTCGGCTTATACACGGGTCGGCTTATACACGAGTATATACGGTAATATGAACTAAGTACCCTGCTTTAATGTTATTGAAATGCGCAATTGATCATTTTTTTAACTTATTTTGGGGTATTTGCTCATTGTTTGCTTTTTTTCTTGGATGCAGATGTTTAATGGCCAGTGTGAACATGCTCCTACACATTGCATGTACACAAACCTATATTCCAGTTCCACGCTCATAGTAGTTGGTTGTTCCCTTGCTCAAGCATGACATTATCAGCAGCCTATTACCTTTTTTCTTTTTTCTCTGAGCCATTTTGTCTCAGACATTCTCTGCAGATGTCTTCTCACAACTGATGCAAACCATCTCAGCGGAGGTCACTGGTCTGCCGACGCAGCAGCTGCAGCAGGTTGTGGGGTATCTGGCCTCGGCTCACGCCCAGGCGATACCTGAACCCAAGATGTCTATTCCAGATAGGTTTTCTGGGGGAAGAGAGAAATTCTTGGTGTTCAGAGGCCTGGAAGCTTAATTTCAGGCTTCGTCCTCGTTCATCTGGGAGCAAAGAACAGCCGGTGGGATTATAATCTCCCTTCTTAAGGGGGATCCCCAGACCTGGGCCTTCTCCCTCCCGACCGACTCACCATCGCTGCGGTTGGTGGACGGGTTTTTTGCTGCTCTGGCTCAGGTGTACGGTGAACCAGATCGGGTGACTCTTGCTGAGTCAAACCTTTGTAAACTCAAGCAGGGGTCACGAGCCGAGGAGGAGTACTGCTCGGAGTTTCGGAGGTGGGCGGCTGATATCCTGTGGAACGACCCTGCCCTCAGGAGTCAGTTCTGCCTGGGTTTGTCAGCTAGACTGCAAGACAGCCTGGTTCAGTACACCGCGTCTGAGTCATTGGAGGCTGCAATGTCCCTAGCCATCAGCGTAGACAGACGTCTAAGGGAGAGACCGAGACCAACTTTGTCCCCTGTGGATATCCCTGTTGAGGAAGCTCCACGCAATGAACCTATGCAGTTGGGGGCAGTAGGTCCTCGTGTTAAACCCCCTGTAGTTGCAGTTCATCAAATGGTTGGAGCTTGTTTTTATTGTGGACAAGCTGATCATTTTATCAAAGTTTGTCCAAATCACTCGGGAGAAATACACCGTCTCAGACGCAGCCTACCTCAGGTCGTTCGGAAGGAGACAACCAGAGGGTTTATATCTCCTTTTTTTTCTAAGTCTCCGTTCACACTGTCTGCCAAGGTGGTCGTAGATGGAAAAACGGAGACTATACCGGTACTAGTTGATAGCGTAGCGGGAGTTGTTCTTATGGATTCTTGCTTTGCGCAGACTCATGGCTTTGTCTGTAGCGCCTTAGTGAGACCCTTTCCTGTCTCCGCCATTGACTCAGTTCCGCTCAGCCAGAAGGTATTATCCCAAGTGGTGCATAATGTGAACTTGAGCATAGGAACTCATCACCAGGAGTTCCTCTCTTGTTACATTTTAGAGAAGTTACCAACCCCCATTGCCTTGGGTCTCCCTTGGCTGAGAAAACACAACCCAGTAATTGACTGGTGGGCCCGGGAGGTGGCTCGCTGGGGTACTGCCTGTGAGGGTATTTGCCGGAGTACTTGCATCTCCGCTGTGCTAGTGACAGCTACACTAACTTCTTTGCTCAAGGAGGTGAGGAGTTTGCCTGGGGGTGGGGGTGGAGTGCACTCCACGCTCCTGACTCCTGTTACCTCTGGGCATTGTCCTAGGAAGAGGGGCAGGGGAAAGGTGGTTGTTTCTACTGTGCGTCCCAAGAGAGGGAGTCCTGGGGTCCAAAGACACACGCCTGGTACTTGCCTACCTTAGCCTGTACCCTCTGTCTGTGCCCGCATTTGCGGAAATAAACATACAGGTCCAGACCTGAGTGTGAATGAGTATGTGTGGGTGTTGTCAAAGCACGTCAGGTGAAGGCGTGCTACTGGGGCTCCAAGTTTCGGGGTTGTAGGACCTTTTCTGATATCTGCCATTTGCAATCCTATGCTGTACCGACTTGCCCTTCCCCCAGGTTTGGCAACCCGTAACGTCTTTCATAGCTCGTGAATCAGGGGATGTGCACCTATTTCGGATGAGTCTGTAGTCGAGTCCGGAGGCCTCTCTTACAAGACGAGGTACTGTTACGCGCTTAGATGGCGCTGACATTGCTGGATGCTGCTGGGTATGTTGTTTGTCTTTAAGAGCTGCATGAGGTGAAGTTGTGAAGGTCTTTGCCTCCTGTGTTGTGCTCCAGAGCTGCATTCACTATTATGTTCAGCTGCTGGTTGAGGGGTTGATATGTGATTCACCTGGAATCCCCTCCCCCTGGCTTTAAATAGCATTCCCTCTCCTCTGTCAGAGGCTGCTGATAACGTTATCTGCTGACTGGGAACCTGGTGCTGGTGTTAGCTAAGCAGGGAGTGTCTGGGCTAGCACCAGTATGGGAGACCGGTTGCTGTTGGTGATGAACTCCCACTGGCTGGTACACCGATTCTGTTGATGGCTACACAGGTGGCTGGGCTCGTGCCGGTGTTAGTGACCGGCTGGGAAACCTGGTTCTGTTGGGTGCCGGACATTGGTGGTCTGTGCGCCACGCTCACACACAGTAGTTGGTTGTTCCCTTGCTCAAGCGTGACATGTTTTAAATATTTATGTGCTAGGAATGTCCTGTCACCTTGATGTAGTTGGATGGCTCTTATGTTTTTTTTATCAAAATAATATGAACTAAGTACCCTGTCTTAATTTTATTGAAATGCACAATTGCTAATGTTTTTTACTTATTTTGGGGTATTTGCTCATTGTTTGCTTTTTTCTTGGATGCGGATGTTTAATGGCCAGTGTGAACATGCTCCTACACATTGCATGTACACAAACTTATATTCCAGTTCATTCAATTCGGTTTTCTTTGCTTCCTCTGAATTTGCAGTGCCTGTTTGTTTTCCTTGACGAAGCAGGTAGGAATATACAAACTACATGTTGGGGAGCATCTACATCTTCAGCTCTTCTTTGATTAGCTGGCCTGGCATGATGTCATTATTGTAGCTTGACGCACGTGTGATGTTGTGCCTCACTGACTAATATAAAGAAGTGCCATGGATGCTGTCAGGTAAGGGGCGATTCTCATGCCACCCATCCAATGGAGAGGGATTTATGGCGTGACTGATGGATCAGGAGTGTGAGTCAATGTGCACCAATTCTGCAAGATTGTAAAATAAAGATTGTAAGTTAAACCCCCAATACCTATATATTTTCTGTAAGGAGACACCTAGCACATTATCAAAATGCTTGAAGATAGCAGCACTCCATGTCCTTAAAGGGTATCCGAACACTTTACTTAGATTAAAACATAATCCCGGAGGAATGCGGGGCTGCTGGGACAACAGTCAGTTTTGCATGTATAACACTTCTACAGGTCCTGCTTACTCCCCTGTTGTCAGGCCACTCGCCTAAGTAGCCCAAATATTTCAACCACGCCTGTGGTAAAAAAATAACCATAGAAAGATGCACATACAACATGTAATTACATGAATACAAAGTTACAGAAAAACGTTTAGTTCATTTTTATCATTAAATCCTATGGGCCCTGTTGCACTTATGATCCGTAAAGCTTCACGGTGCATTAATAATTTATTTAAATCACCTCCACGATCTGGGATAGAGACCTACACTCCAAACCTGCGAAGCTGAAAACATCAGGATTAGACTGATGGTGAATCTGTATATGGTCTTTAACCTTTTAGCTCCCTTTCTACTAGTGATCCAAAAGAGTTTTTTACCAGGCTATTTGCGCTCCCAGAGGTCTATGATCCAAAGCTTCTTGCAATTTCATAAAGAGTTTTTTAATATTTCTTAAGAAAAGCACATACAACGCGTTTCGACAGTATAAAATGTCTTCCTCAGGTATATTGTTTTCTTCTACCAGAAAATTTCTACTAGTGATAGAATTATAGTCCTCTCTGAAGCAGACAAATATGGACAGATGGACTTCCCAATATAAAAATACCCACATGGGTAATACAGTATGTATACAACAAAGTTTGTACTGCAAGAAATTAAATCCTTCACCCTGTGTGTGATCCCTCCAATTTTTTAGTTGCTTATTAATTATATGGAAAATGCAAAAAGAGCAGCTACCAAATCAGTGATTACCCACAAGAACCATTTTTTCCAGCTCAGCTAGTTATTTTTTGGGAAGATAACCTATTCTCTTTTTTTTGTTCAATTTTATCTTTTAGATTTTTACATCTTTTATAGGTAACAAGTGGTTTTCTGAGAGCAACTTCTCTAAGGTCCCTATCACTTTCTATAATATGCCAATTCCTACGTATTTGGATCTAATGATGCTGTCCATTGGAGCAAACTCTAACCTAAAAATAAATTTTAACTTAGTCGTAGTTGTAATGACGCATTTCAGCTACTTACGGTAAGTCAGTGGCCTGAGGTCAGGTGAGTAGGGGAGACAGGTAGAAGAGTTATACACACAAAATGTCTGTCGTCCCAGCAGTCCTGCATTCCTCCCTGATTATATTTTAATCTGCTAAATAAAGTTTTTGGATACCTTTTAAAGACATGGAGTGCCGCTACATTTGTTTACTTATTTTAGAAGTAATATAACATTTGTTACTTACTAGTCAGTTACTTTTTTAAGTGGGCACCAGATTGTCCTGGTGTAAACTGTGGAGCTCCTGTGGTGATCTGAGATGCTGTCTCTGTTTTAAGTGTGAGTAGTGAAGAAGTTTGTCTTTATCATTTTGGACTGTATATTATCAAAATGACGCTCAGTACTTTATACAGGAATTTAGCTATTTTTGAATCATAGTGATTTTTTTCTAAAAATAATGCATGAAGATTAATATTAATGGCTAAACGTGTGGCAAAATAATGCAATTTACCATGTTTAGAGACCATTCATACCACCTAGGCATAAATCTATAGTTTGTATTTCTTTATCAAATCATTAGAACTGGAAAGACCCCAAATCTGTTATTACACATAGAGATAACAGGAACTTTGAACAAGCACACAGCTCTGGACAGTGAGAGCTGACAGCTAAAATGAGGTGCTCTGGAAGCCGCTGGCGAGTGATTTATAACTACAGATGCATCTCAATAAGGTAGAATATCATCAAAAAGATCATTTATTTCAGTAATTCAATACATAAAGTGAAACAAATATATAGAGTCATTACAAACAGAATGATCTATTTGAAGTGTTACGTTTCTGTTAATGTTGATGATTTCCAAAAGAAGGAGCACAGCTGGCTCCGAAATGCGTAGAATAAAGTACTGTTCACACCAGATCTAGCATGGATGGATATATCTGTACAGCAGTGCAGACCAAAATACACCGTCCAATACAGCCATTGATCTTTACCACGGAGCATGTGGAAGTGTGGTCCAGCAGTGGCTTAAATTCACGTATATACCGGTTGTCGGTCCCACAACCAGACCAGGTGAGGATTGTCCACCCCAGCCGGCACTTCTTTATTGAAGATAAGACTCTATTGCGCTCATTTGTTTCCTATACAGGTTAACTCTGTGTGTAATGACTCTATATAATATATGCATTTCACTTTGTGTATTGAATCACTGAAATAAATGATCTTTTTGATGATATTTTAATTCATTGAGATGCACCTGTATATCTCTTCAGAAGATATGAGGAAGGGGGGAGGGAGGTGAGCTGATAACTGTTGTGTAGAAATCAATGAAGTTTGGAGAGGTGACTGATATATTAAGAGGTATCTCCGCTCCTGGAATGTAGCTACTGAACACTCTCAACCAGGCCCTAAAAGCTGGGCTCCATGGAAACGAGCTGTGCACTATAAAATAAAGCGTCATTCTCCTGCATTCAGAGAGAAGGCTAGTTATTTGCAAACTTACTTATTTTAATGTTGTCTAATTAAAGCAATGTAAAGACTTGAGAATACCCCTTTAATTGTAACGATTGTAACAAGGTCATGGGATATAGGCAGGGGCGGACTAGCCAGGTGCCAGGGTGGCAGTTGCCCCCCGGGCCGGTGGTACAGTCCCAGTACAGGGCCGCCCACATCAGGGAGAGCGGCCGTCAGGTGGCGCATGACGGCCACGGCGGCCGCACAACCTTCAGGGGCTGCTGGAACAGGGACTGGAGAGGAGGCAGCCCGGGAGGTGATACACATCAAGGCGCCCCCCCCACCCCACCCCTACCCCGGTCCTTGGTCTCAACTCGCTGTTAGCATGCTAGCACATTCAATCCCGCCCGGTCCTCAACTCGCAGCTGGCACCTCCTTCCCGGTCCTCAGCTCGCTGCTGGCACCCCCCTACCGTTCCTCAATTTGCTGCTAGCACCCCCTCCGGTCCTCAACTCGCTGCTAGCACCCCCCCCCCCGGTCCTCAACTCGCTGCTGGCACCCCTTCCTCCTCAGGCTGTGCAAGTTGGACTGCCACCTGGGTTAACAGCAGCCAGCCAGCCCTGGATATAGGTACTTTGCAGGGTTAAACACTTTTTTTGTTACATTTTTTTTTTTTACATCTTCTTTACAGATTTATTGCACATTGTATCCACCCATACTTATCCATTGAGAAAAGTTGCAAGAAATACTTTAGGCTTGAACATACTCAATTACTTTAGAGAATCCTGTATTGCTTTTGCAAGAATATTTAAGTGTGATTATTTTTTGTAGCAGTGATTCCCTTCATAGAATATTTCACTAAAAATGTGATTGTGCTAGGCATTTTTATATATTTGTATACAAATATATATTTTCAATATAGCTTTTTAAGCTGGGCAACATTCAACATGTGTTATTGTGGAGCCCACTGGGACGGGGTACTCGGTACCGGACCGGGGTACTGCTGGGGGATGTCACGGCGGTCCTGGTCCGGACTGTGTCCGGGCCCGCACAATAAAATGGGGGTTATTTACAGGGGATTTGTCAATTGTGACGCCACCCGCGGGTTGTGGTCAGTAATGGGACCACCGCTGCTGCAGAACCTCCGGGGATGATGTTTTAGCAGCTTAGATGGAATGACTCTCCGCAGGTAGAGCTGGTTCCCCGGAGCAGTGATAGTCAAAGTCAGTGATGGTTGTTATAGCTGTTGCAGGGAAAGGGGATGATGTGGAGCTGGCTCCTGACAGGGCCAAATGGAGGACTCACAGTACTTCAGACCTGAAATCAGACACAGACAACGTAGCAGGGTTCACCCGGGTTTACTGTTCTTATTCTTCTGTCAAACAGGGCACGGTATAATACAGTTCTTTACAGCTTTGCTATATTGAATCCGGTATACTGAACCCACTGCAGCCAGGTTATCTCTCCTAGACTCCTCGGTCCCTCTATGGTCCTTTCAGGCTATTTCTCAGTGTTCCTCCTTAAAGTGAATTGCGGAGCGGCAGCTCGGTCCCTATTAACAGCTTCCCCCTAATTCTGTGGGCGGTAAGCCGGGTCCTCTCAGTTGCTGCTGTGCCCCCAATCATCTGGTGGGAATGCAGATCTGGAGTCTGTGTTCCCTGTCAGGTTGTCTGGAGCACTGGGTATATCTTCAGCCTCCCTCAGAGCTGACACTCTGGTTTTAGCCAAACCACAGGTATCCCTATTTCTCAAGGGATTACCGGGTCCTTTCCTTCCCGTGTAACTTCCTAATATAATAAGGGAGGCTCTCCTATCAGTCAACTGCCGGCCCTCACATCTTCCCTGGACCTGATGGTACTGGTCCTGTCTTTGCTGCTCGGCACCTGCCTACTGGCTAACCGCTTCCTGTTGCTCCCTTATACACCCATTCGTTACCATGACTACGCTCTATCCACTCATATCTAACCTACTACCCCTTGTCTGCCTAGAGTCCCAGACTCCGGGTTAGGCCCCCATGACAATGGATATGTGTGTTGAGGTGTTTGTTAAACAAACTGTCTACCCTCCTGCCTGGCTGCAGTTTCTACCCGTGGCCACCCTGGTCGCAGGGGCGCCACATTATCTTACAAGAATCTGTCAGCAGGTTTTTGCCATTTCGTTTGACAGCAACAATAATGTAGGCAAGGAGATTCTGAATCCAACAGTGTGTCACATAAATGACTAAGTGCAGCCGTTCTGACACTATCAAAGAATTTCATTTGGGCTTGTAGCTGAGATGGGAGAACTGCCCTCAACCACACCAATAGAGATTGTGCATTGGCTTGTGAAGTGTCAGCCACAGCAGGGGATGTGTTGGGCTGCCGTGCGTGTCACAAAAGTAGTCCTGTAATGCTAATCCAGTCAAAATGACACTCTTTTCTTTCTGAGCTGTGCTGTGACCCCCAAACCCTATATTAGATATAACGGAGGGCGTCATACACATACTGTAGAAAAGTGTTAGGTAGTGACACTCCTAGACACATAAAGACTACGGACTAAGTGCAAGGGCTGCCATAAATTACAAAGAGGGACTGCAATACACCCTGGAAGCTAGTGGAAGGCCTAAGAAAACATTTGTTTTATCATTTTTAAGGAGTGGGACTCCCAGACTGGTAAAGCCAATGCACTAAGTGCAAGGCCGTAAAACATTTACTGGATATGTTTTGACTGTAACTTCTGACTGTTCAAAAGTTACAAGTTCCAGTCGCAGGAGCTCAATTCGTCTTTATGAGAGCTAAAGTAAGTCTAAAACAAGGTTCTCTTAGATATGCATTGAAAAGAAACCTCCGGCACGCTCCATAAAAAACTAAAGCGCTGATAGGTAATTGTCTGACTCCGGTGATAGCAGATGATCCTGGCGGAAGGCGAGTATAAGACAGGGGGCAGAGGACTTACATTTAAAGTGCTACTCCAGTGGTACAAGAAAAAAGAAATGCTAGAGTGGTGCTTTAATCTAAGTAAATGCAGATTATTAATCTTATTCTTACTCTTTCACAGGTATTTCAGTTACTTGAAGAACTTGCTGCTAATAAAACTCGACTTAATGATGCATTACAGGCTGAAAAACAACTCTATAGCTGTTTAGTTCAATTTCACACAGAGGCTGACAGGTAATTGTAATGTGATTTATAATATTTTTATGATAAAGTCAAATAATTAGCAAATGGGTTTGTCTTTTCTGCTGCAAATGACATGGACAATTCTAAACTCAGGCCGTAAAATATTACATGAATGCCCAGATAATACAACATAGGTTACATAAATAATAATAATATAATAATAAATCTTTATTTATATAGCGCCAACATATTCTGCAGTGCTTTAAATACAGTGGTTAGAGTACAGAAAATATACAGTAAGTAATTACAGTAGAGAACAAATACAGTACAATAATTGGATACAAAACAATAGGCATAGAATCAATGTAAAAAAGAAAATACAATAAATAAAGCAAGAAATTAAGGTGACTCTGCTCAAAAGAGCTTACAATCTATAACGGGATAGGGGTTGCACAAGGTACAGGGGCTTATTGCACTAATGATCCAGGCATCTTGAGGAGCTGGGGGATAGAACTAAGCTTACATGAATGGTCACAGACAATCTGTGTAGACTTTTTTGGTTTGGTGGAGTTTGTAGAAGAGTAATGTCAAGAGAGATAGCCCATTCACTATCTACAGTGCAAAGGATTTCTATTGGGGAGTATGATAGGCTGCCTTAAAAAGATGTGTTTTTAGGGATCGTCTGAAGCCATACAAGTTATGGATAGTCCTGATTTCTTGTGGTAGAGCATTCCAGAGGATTGGTGCAGCTCGGGAGACGTCGTGGAGGATCGAATTAGTGCAGATGTTAGTCTAAGGTAATTTAAAGAACATAGAGAACGGGTGGGGTGATATACAGAGATGAGGGAGAAGATGTAGGGGGGTGCTGCACTGTGAAGAGCTTTGTGGGTGAGAACAAGCAATTTGAATTTGATCCTGTAGTGTACGGGTAGCCAGTGCAATGACTGGCACAGAGCAGAGGCATCTGAAGTAACGATTGGCCAGATGGGTGATCCTGGCTGCTGCATTAATGATGGACTGGAGAGGAGAAAGTCTAGTGAGGGGGAGGCCACTTAATAGAGAATTGCAGTAGTCAAGGTGGATTGGATTAGGACCATGGTGAGGGTTATTGTCGTTTCCATGGTGAGAAAGGGGCGGACTCTTGAGATATTCTTAAGGTGTAAGCGACAGGAGCGGACGAGAGATTGTGTGTGGGAGGAGAAGGAGAGATCGGTGTCAAACATAACACCCAGACAGCGAGCCTGCTGCCTAGGCGTTATCGTGGTGCCGCAAACTGAGAGAGATGTCAGATTTAGGGAGGTTAGTGCAGGGTGGGAGCAGAAGGAGTTCAGTTTTGGAAAGGTTTAGTTTCAAATAGAGAGCAGACATGATGTTGGAAACTGCAGCTAGACAGTCATTGGTGTTCTTTAATACTGCAGGGGTAAGGTCAGGGGCTGAAGTGTATAATTGTGTGTCATCAGCATAAAGATGGTACTGGTAGCCAAATCTGCTGATGGTGTGTCCAATTGGGGCTGTGTAGAGATAGAAGAGAAAAGGACCAAGGGCTGAGTCCTGAGGGACCCCAATAGTCAGAGGAAGAGGAGAGGAAGTGGAGCCAGCGAATGATGCACTGAAAGAGCTGTCAGAAAGATAGGAGGAGAGCCAGGAGAGAGCAGTGTCCTTTATGCCAATGAAATGCAGCATTGAGAGTAGGAGATGGTGGTCAACAGTCTCAAAAGCTGCAGAGAGGTCAAGGAGAATAAGCAGAGAGTGGTCACCATTACGTTTTGCCATCAGAAGGTCATTGGTCACTTTGATGAGGGCAGTTTCTGTAGAGTGAAGGGGGCGGAAACCTGACTGTAATAGATCTACAAGAGAGTGAGCGGAGAGGTAACGGGTGAGGTGGGAGTAGACCAGGCGCTCCAGGAGTTTAGAGATGACGGGGAGATTGGAGACTGGTCTGTAGTTATTTTTGCAGGATGGGTCGAGAGAGGTTTTCTTTAATAATGGAGTAATGATCGAGTGTTTGAAGGAGTAAGGGAAGATGCCAGAAGAGAGGGAGAGATTGAAGATTTTGGTTAGATGAGTGGTGATGACTGGAGAGAGGGACTGGAGTAGGTGTGAGGGAATGGGGTCAGTAGTGCATGTGGTGGGACGAGAGGAAGAGAGGAGCCTGGAAACTTCTTCTTCTGTGACTGGGTCAAATGTGGAGAGTGAACCAGAGGGGTTGTGGGGAAGAATGAGAGTGGCAGCGCTTGGAGGCTGGGAGCTGATTTCCTGGCGGATGTTGTCTATTTTCTCCATAAAGTAAGAAGCCAGGTCATCAGCACAGAGGTCAGTGATGGGGGCCTGCGCTTTAGGACTGTGGAGAGAGTGAAAGGTGTCAAAGAGTTTTTTTGGATTATTTAATAGCGAGGAGACCAGGGTGGTGAAGTAGGTCGGATTGGCAAAATGAAGGGCAGAGTTGTAAGTTTTAAGCATGAATTTATAATGGATAAAGTCTCCTGGTGAGCGAGTTTTCCTCCATAGACGTTCAGGACTTCTAGAGCATCGCTGGAGGAATAGAGTTTGTGATGTGAGCCGGGGCTGTTTTGTTCTATGTTTGGAGGTTCTGAGGCTGAGGAGCTCTACTTGGTCCAGGGAGCGTCTGAGAGTGTCATTGTAGCGGTTTACTGCCTGATCTGGACAGTAGATTGAAGAGATTCGGGGCAGTGATGAGATGAGGGAATCTGTGAGTGCATGAGGGTTAATAGCCTGTAGATTTCTGGATGTGTGATAGGTAGGATTGGGCTGTGGTGGTTGAGGGTTAGTGAGTGAGAAGGAGAGAATGTTGTGGTCGGAGAGAAGAGGTGAGTTATCTAAGGAGGAGGTAGAGCAGAGCCGGGTAAAGACCAGGTCAAGGTGTTACCATCTTTGTGCGTCTCAGAGTTTGAGAGCTGTGAGAGGCCAAGAGAGGTGGTTGGAGATAGCTGGGATGCAGATGGGGAGTTGGGGCTGTTTGTGGGAGTGTTAAAGTCTCCCAGAATAAGGGTTAGTAATGCTGAGGACATGAAATGCGGCAGCCACGCAGAGAAATGGTCGAGGAACTGGGTGGGTGACCCTGGGGGGCAGTATACCACTGTTACTTTGAGGGAGAGGGGATGGAATAGCCTAATGGTGTAGACCTCAAAAGAAGGGAATGAGAGTGATGGGGCTAGGGGAATGACCTGGAAAGTACATTGTGGGGACAGGAGGAGGCCAACTCCACCACCATGTCTGTTCCCAGGTCTTGGGGAATGTGAGAAATGTAGGCCACCGTGAGAAATAGTAGCAGGGGAAGCAGTGTCTAAATTCTGAGTTTGTTGCATACAGATCATGGATTCCAGAGAGAGCAGATAAAAGAGGGAGATGAAGGAGTGCAAGTGATGGTAATAAGGTTAGTGGGGTTTCTATGTGTCGTGGGAGAGGGGTTGAAGTTAGAGGGCGGACCAAGGTTGGGGGATATATCACCTTACAGGAGCAGCAGCAAAAAGAGGAAGAGCAGATAGTTTTTAGATTTAGGATTTAGTTTATTATGACAAATATTAGAATATGATGGGCTGAGAATCCTCAGTAAACTGAAGATGGCATGGGAGCTGTACATAGGGTAGGGCAGGAGAGAGGGGCTGATGTGGATGAGTGGTGTTGGATGGTGGATAGGGTGATACAAGTTGGTGGTGATGGCACATAGAAAACCAAACAGTGAAGTTAAAGACATGGTTATGATTAGTAGAGAATAGAGTTATAGACATTGTTTGAGTGACTCTCTGTCATTACCTTCCAGACTATCCCAGTCAATTCCTGTCAATTTCAGGTCTATTTGGACACTTTAGATCAGACACTTTGTTGGCAGACTAGGAAAAGCTCTTAATATTCTCAGAAACACTGATTTCAGGTGTGGAGAAAGGAGGAGGCTGTACCAAATGGTCACTTACAGGCATATTTGAACAAAGGATCATAAACAGGCATTGGGGGGCAGGGGAAGGACAGTTACATTGATGCTAGAGATAAGTTATAAACATTAAGTTGGTGCTCCATACGTCAACTACCCAGAATTTTCAAAAAATATATCAGAACAGCATTAAAGTTGGGTGCTGGGCCATACAGTCAAACATACCCCAGATATTCCAGACAATTTATCAGAAAGCTTACTCCAAAGTCACTACTAGATCCAGAAATTTCAGAACAGATTAAAGTTGGGTGCTGGGCCATACAGTCAAATAGATTTTTCAGCAGACAAAATATATCAGAACAGCATTAAAGTGCGGGCCATACAGTCAAACATACCCCAGATATTTTCAGCAGACAAAATATATCAGAACAGCATTAAAGTGTGGGCCATACAGTCAAACATACCCCAGATATTTTCAGCAGACAAAATATATCAGAACAGCATTAAAGTGCTGGGCCATACAGTCAAACATACCTCAGATATTTTCAGCAGACAAAATATATTGGAACAGCATTAAAGTTGGGTGCTGGGACCATACAGTCAAACATACCTGTAGAGAAACATGTAAATAAATAGTTTTCAGTTTATAGAACTTAAATAGAATAGAACTGTGATCAGCAACGAAAGAGAAAGGGAGGAAAGAATACTTTATACCAGTAAACTCTGCAACAAACAAAATATCAGGCTCCAAACATAAAAAATGCAGAATGTGCAGAAGAGAGAAAACCTCCGATCAAATTCTAATAGGCTTTATTGGCAGGACTAAAATACGTTTAGTGTTCCAAAGCAAGAAAAATAAGTGTGACAGGGGAGGGGATGAGGGGTTATTGGGAAAAGGTGTTGGGGGCACAATTTGGGCAATAGTGGTCCATTCAGGGGTCTTACTTAATGGATCTAAATGTGACCTTGCCCCTAAATACTTGCCTTTCCTTTTAAGATATTTTCATACATACACATAGGGGATTTTTTGTCAAGGTGTTTTAGATTGTCTAAATCTACATCCTACTTACTTTTTGTGCTAGAATAATACCAGATGTAGGTAGAGAGCTAGCAATACAAAGTAACAGTCACCCCCACAGATCTGGTGGTTGTGTCCTTACCTTGAAGAGGTCTTCCGGGCTGAAAAGAAAAGTCCCCTGTATTTGCAGCTTTAGTGGACGGTCAGACGACCCTTCTATACTATTTGCTGTCACGAGTCTTAACAGCTTCTATCAATAGAATATTAAGAGAAGCGCATGAGAATCTAGTCATCACTAAATCACAGACATGCAAATAGCAAATGCGGTGATCTGAGCGCGGCTCCTGCAGGGGGGAGTGACAATGTTTGGCAGTGTGCCGTCACATAGAGTCCCTGCAAGACTTTGCTTTTCAACATGGAAAATTCCTTTAATATTTAGTACTATTGCATGCTAGAGGAACGACAGCTTTACAGATTAATATTAGAGTGATTTTCATAGCTTTTGTATTGTAATATAATGTTATTTTATTAGATATAACTAATTAGTTAATTCTATATTTTTAATTACATGAATTAACCATGTAACAGTATATGTAGGTTATTATTGCACAAATATTTTTTATGTAATTAATTTTTGCATATATACTTGGTATTGGTATAGTTAATAAACCTGTTTAACCATATAATGTTCACCTGTTAACCCCTTCAGGGCAGCACTTCACAATGAGCTGCTGGCTGCACAGGCACATAGGGCTCACCTAGAAGACAGTCTGATGAGGACTGTGGAGCAGCTCGTGGCACTGCAGTCTGAGTGCACCGTTCAAGGAGGTTTTGGAGGTGCGGAGAAGGGGTGTCTGAGTTTTCCTTACAAGCATGTTTTCTAATTTGCATGAGGTTGTTCTTTTTACTTCTTTTTAAGCACAGTTTTTCTACAACTAAGTAAATGGTGGCAGTTAACATTCCCAAAGCACTTTGACTAACACGTACTGCTGTTTTAGAATGCATTAATTGACTGACCAGTAATATAGCTGTAATGTGTGGAGGTTTTTTGAATTCTAGAAATGTAATTATTTTGATACATTTTAGTAACGTTAAAATTATGCTGCTCACTGTCTGTTAGACTGAATAAAGTTTTTCAATCCACATAGAGTGTGTTTTATTCTTTAATAATACTAGATTATGTATTAAACTATCCTATGATAGTCCATGTTATGGCATCCTACTGCAAGTGTCGTGTATTATGCCGCACTGCTCTTGGAATCAAATTGGTGAAAACTACAAATATATCATGGGTGCATGCAGGGGATCTGGGAACAGAACTCAAGACTACATTTATTCAGAAAACTTTCAGATTTGTTCCAGGATATAACCCATGATATATTAGTAACTGTGGTGTAAGTACTAATGGTTTACGCATGTGCATGTGTTTTTTCTTATTTATATAGAAGATTTTACCTATTATATCAACTTTTTAAATTAATACTAAAAATAATGTCTAAGTATCATTGTGTTCACCTTAGTTTAGTGCACACCACCCACACAGTAATCAGCAGGCAAGTTCAGAATCAGTGACTGCAAATACTCAGAATTGTTAAAAAATCTGCTTTACTCCAGCATACAAGGTTTGGGATCACCATAAGCCTTTTGTCAATAATCATTCATGTAATCACCTATTGGTTACATGCAGTATATTATTTAACATAAAATGTCATCATTGTCTTAGGTGTAGAAGTCATTTATCACAAAGTTTCCAAAGTCTCAGATATCTTGTCTTTATTCTCTTCCTTTTGTAATGGCTGTGCTTTCAGAGGCTGCCCTTTAAAGGGAACCTGTCACGTGATTTACAGTCATATGAAAAAGTTTGGGCACCCCTCTTAATCTTACTCTTTTTTTTTGGTTTAAAATTGTTTTTTTGCAACAGCTATTTCAGTGTGATATATGTAATAACTGATGGACACTAATATTTCAGGTTTGAAATGAGATTTATTGTACTAACCAAAAATGTGAAATATGCATTTTTTTCAAAATTTGACAGGTGCCAAAGTATGGGCACCCTTCTGATTTTCATGATTTGAATACTCCTAACTACTTTTTACTGACTTACTGAAGCACTAAATTGGTTTGGTAAACTCATTGAGCTTTGTACTTCATAGCCCGGTGTATCCAATCATGAGAAAAGCTATTTCAGGTGTCCACTTGCAAGTTGTCCTCCTAGTTGCATCTTCTCTGAGGAGTGGCATCATGGGCTCCTCAAAACAGCTGTCAAATGATCTGAAAAAAAAAGATTGTTCAACATAGTTGTTCAGGGTAAGGATACAAAAAGTTGTCTCAGAGATTTAACCTGTCAGTTTCCACTGTGAGGAACATAGTATGGAAATGGAAGACCACAGGGACAGTTCTTGTAAAGGCCAGAAGTGGCAGGCCAACAAAAATATCAGAAAGGCAGAAAAGAAGAATGGTGAGAACAGTCAAGAACAATCCACAGGCCACCTCTAAAGACCTGCAGCATCATCTTGCTGCAGATGGTGTCACTGTGCATCGGTCAACAATACAGTGCACACTGCACAAGGAGAAGCTGTATGGGAGAGTGATGCGAAAGAAGCCGTTTCTGCATGCACGCCACAAACAGAGTCGCCTGAGGTAGCAAAAGCACATTTGGACAAGCCAGTTTCATTTTGGAAGAAGGTCCTGTGGACTGATGAAACAAAGATTGAGTTGTTTGGCCATACAACAAGGCGTTATGCATGGTGCCACAAAAACACAGCATTCCAAGAAAAACACTTGCTACCCACTGTCAAGTTTGGGGAGGGTCCATCATGCTTTGGGGCTGTGTGGCCAATGACGGCACCGGGAATCTTGTTAAAGTTGAGGGTCGCATGGATTCCACTCAGTATCAGCAGATTCTTGAGAATAATGTTCAAGAATCAGTGTCAAAGTTGAAGTTACGCCGGGGATGGATCTTTCAGCAAGACAATGATCCAAAACACCGCTCCAAATCTACTCAGGCATTCATGCAGAGGAACAATTACAATGTTCTGGAATGGCGATCCCAGTCCCCAGACCTGAATATCATTGAACATCTGTGGGATGTTTTGAAGCGGGCTGTCCATGCTCGGCGACCATCAAACTTAACTGAACTGGAATTGTTTTGTAAAGAGGAATGGTCAAAAATACCTTCATCCAGGATCCAGGAACTCATTAACAGCTACAGGAAGTGACTAGAGGCTGTTATTTTTGTAAAAGATGGATCTACTAAATATTAATGTCACTTTTCTGTTGAGGTGCCCATACGTTTCCACCTGTCAATTTTTGAAATAATGCATATTTCACATTTTCAGTTAGTACAATAAACCTCATTTCAATCCTGAAATATTACTGTGTCCATCAGTTATTTCATATATCACACTAAAATAGCTGTTGCAAAAAAACTATTTTTTTTTTTTTTAAAAGTGTAAGATTAAGAGGGGTGCCCAAACATTTTCATATGACTGTATGCCCCCCCCCCAAGTTATAACTGTCTGTAGCTGCAGCTTTATAATACCAGTCTAATCATCCCTGTCTGAGCTCATAGTATAATGTGAAAGGTAAAAAAAGCATTTATATACTTAAAGTTTATTATGTAAATAAGACAATCAGTCTACATCTGCCAGAGGTAGACTGTCTGGCAGGTTAATAGTTAACATTTCAGCCGAATGTCAGAACATGCTGGGAGACCTGATGTGATGTCACAACCATGTGACTACAAAAGGCGGAGCTAAGTCCCCATAGCATATAATGACTTTGCTTGCTTAGCCCTGCCCACTGTGGTCACATGATCGGGACATCACACAGGTCCATTAGACATGCAAGTTAATAGTGAGTTAACTATTAAAGAGGACCTGTCACCCCCTGGTGCTTGGCAAACTAAATGCAGCATGTCTGCTGCATTCAGGGAAGGGGTCCCCCATGTCTCTAGTCTCCCTATAAGCTTTAAAAAAGACTTTAGAAACCTTACAGTTAAGAGGCGTCTGGGTGGGATCTTATTTGGAGGTCCTGGCTGCTGGCACAGTCCTCCCTGCCTTATCCTTGTGTGTTCTGCCCCCACTGTGTCTGCCGTCGCCTCCTCTTGTTCTGGGTCTGCCCTCCTCTTCTGCTCCTGCTCCTTGTGACGTCAGGAGCAGAAGAGGAGGGAAGACCCAGAAGAATAGGGGGCGGCAGCAGACACACAGAGGGGGTGGAACACACAAGGATAAGGCAGGGAGGACTGTGCCAGCAGCCAGGACCTCCAAATAAGATCTCACCCAGACGCCTCTTAACTGTAAGGTTTCTAAAGTCTTTTTTATGTTCAAATGTTTTTTTATTGAAAGTCTAAAGTCTTTTTTTTTTAAGTTTATAGGGGGGCTAGAGCCATGGGGGACCCCTCCCATGAATGCAGCAGACATGCTGCATTCAGTTCGCATAGCACCAGGGGGGTGACAGGTCCTTTTAACTATTAACCTGCCAGACAGTCTACCTCCTCCAAGGTGTACTTACTGCCTCATTCACATAAGAAAATGTAAATGCTTTTTTTTCACCTTTTACATTACACTATGAGCTCAGACAGGGATGATTAGCATAGTACTATGAAGCTGCATCTACAGACAATGATAGCTGGGGGGCATAAAGGAGCTGACAGGTTCCCTTTAACTAAGAGGTATGAGTCTACATTTATGTTGGAAAGTGCCTCTAATATCACATTGTAGAAGCAATAAACACACTTTTTTTATAAACACTAAACAAAAATTTGTAGTAGACTAAAAGGATCATACAGCCACTTATTGACAGTGAAGCTGTTTAAACAAAGAAAAAAATTACCAGGTAAGATTGGGAAGTATTCACATGTATCTATATATCTATATATACATCTATACCATAGGTATAGAAGGTGCAACAAGGTAATCTTTTTATCTGGTTAATAAACTGGTTCAATCTCACGAAGTCCTAAAAAGCGGCAAAAGATCCAACAGTTTGGAGAGCAGAGACCCATGATGCCATCCAGAGACATACCGCCAGTGGATTCAAACCAATCACTATTGGGTCTGTGAGTCTGTGGAGCCTGATGCCAGTGCTGGCCCCAGAACCTCCCATCCGCTATCACTGTTTCAACTATAATGGCATTGCGGATGATGATGCAGTCTAAAGTAGTGATGATAGAGGGAGCGGTCCACTCCCTCCTGAATCAATCTCCCTCAACGTCTGAGATCTGTTGTGTTAGCGCAGTGGGCACAGTCATTGCATCCGCTGTGCCATAATTTCCAGAGCTGCAGAATGCTCGCCAAGGAAATGAGCAGCTGGTGAAGGAGGAGAGATGAGTATTATTATTTTTTTTTTTTAATCTGTGAATACACTGGTGGCCATTTGGTATGATACTATATGGATGACTATATGTTATGCATTATGATATATGGATAACTATAGGGAGTTCATTATATTATATTATATGGAGGACTATGGGGGCGCATTATACTATATGGAGAATGATGGAGTGCATTATGATATATGGAGTACTATTAGGTGCATTATAATATATGGAAGACTATGAGGGGGGGTGCATTATAATGTATTAAGGTCTATGGGAGTGTATTATATGGAAGACTATGGAGTTCATTATAGTATGTGGAAGGCAATATGAGATCATTGTACTATTTGAGACCAGTGGTGTGCATTATACTATATGGAGGACTATGTGGGGCCTATTATACTATATGGATGACTATGGTGTTGCAATATACTATATAGAAGGCAATGTGGAGCCAATTATACTATATGAAAGGCTATTTGGGGGCCATTATATTTGGAAGGCTATCTGGGAGTCTTTATAGTTTGTGTAGGACTATTATACTGTATGTAAGCAATTGTACATTGTGAAGGTTGGTGTTGGGTCCATCATACTGTGTGGAGGGTTGTATGAGGCCATTATACTGTTTGGAGGGCTAGTGGGGCCATTATACAGTGGGAAGAAGTGTGGAGGATATTATACTGTATGTAGACTCATTATTCTGTATGGATGGCACTGTAGAAGTCATAGTTGTGGATCATACTGTTAGGGTCACCATACTTTAGTAGGGTCATTATACTGACACTGTTGGGGAATTCACTGTAGGGTATCATGCGGTGTTTGTGTGGCACTTTTGTGTTGGCATCATACTTTACGGGTGTATTGAAAGGGTAATCTGGGGGCATCAGTAGGATGAAAATGATTTTATAAGTGCTGCAAAGTTGCACAATGTGTTTTTATGTGACCCAGTCTTAATATATGTTTTTTTCCTTTTTAGGGGGGGAGGTCATAGAACTTCTGCCCATTGTGTTTCCATATGATGAACTTCCTAGAACTATATAAGAGCTTCCAATACATATAGATAGGTCCATATATATTTGGACATTGACACAAATTTAGTTTTTTTTCTACCAGTTTACTGAAACATATTCAAGTTATACACTGTGTGCAAAATTATTAGGCAAATGAGTATTTTGATAATATGATACTTTTTATACATGTTGTCCTACTCCAAGCTGTATGGGCTTGAGAGCCAACTACCAATTAAGTAAATTAGGTAATGGGCATCTCTGTAATGAGGATGGGTGTAGTGTAATGACATCAACACCCTATATAAGGTGTGCTTAATTATTAGGCAAAAACCTTTCCTTAGGCAAAATGGGTCAGAAGAGAAATTTGACATGCTCTGAAAAGTCTAAAATTGTGAGATGTCTTGCAGAGGGATGCAGCAGTCTTGAAATTGCCAAACTTTTGAAGCATGATCACCAAACAATCAAGCGTTTCATGGCAAATAGCCAACAGGGTCGCAAGAAGCGTGTTGGGCAAAAAGGTGCAAAATAACTGCCCATGAATTGAGGAAAATCAAGTGTGAAGCTACCAAGATGTCATTTGCCACCAGTTTTGCCATATTTCAGAGCTGCAGCGTTACTGGAGTATCAAAAAACACAAGGTGTGCTATGCACAGGGACATGGCCAAGGTAACGAAGGATGAAAAACGACCACCTTTGAACAAGAAACATAAGATAAAACGTCGACTGGGCCAAGAAATATCTTAAGATTGATTTTTCAAAGGTTTTATGGACTGATGAAATTAAAGTGACTCTTGATGGGCCAGATGGATGGGCCAGAGGCTGGATCAGTAAAGGGCAGAGAGCTCCACTCCGACTCAGACGCCAGCAAGGTGGAGGTGGGGTACTGGTATCATCAAAGATGAACTTGTGGGACCTTTTCGGGTTGAGGATGGAGTGAAGCTCAACTCCTGGACCTACTGCCAGTTTCTGGAAGACAACTTCTTCAAGCAGTGGTACAGGAAGAAGTCGGTATCGTTCAAGAAAGACATGATTTTCATGCAGGACAATGCTCCAGCACATGCATCCAACTACTCCACAGCGTGGCTGGCCAGTAAAGGTCTAAAATAAGAAAAAATAATGACATGGCCCCCTTGTTCACCTGATCTGAACACCATAGAGAACCTGTGTTCTACAGGGAGGGAAAACAGTACACCTCTCGGAACAGTGTCTGGGAGGCTGTGGTGGCTGCTGCACGCAATGTTGATCGTAAACAGATCAAGCAACTGACAGAATCTATGGATGGAAGGCTGCTGAGTGTCATTATAAAGAAAGGTGGCTATATTGGTCACTAATCTTTTTTGTGTTTTGTTTTTGCATGTCAGAAATGTTTTTTTTCTAAATTTTGTGCAGTTATATTAGTTTACCTGGTGAAAATAAACAAGTGAGATGAGAATATATTTGGTTTTTATTAAGTTGCCTAATAATTCTGCACAGTAATAATTACCTGCACAAACAGATATCCTCCTAAGGGCTTGGACACACTTTCCTAGTTACATCCGAGTTTGACTGAGGAGACTCTGAAAGGGCTGGCGCAGTGACCCTGAACGGAATCACCCTCTCTGGACGGGGAGTCTGGAGCTGCACAAAAACACAAGCAGCTGACAGCCCCGTGCAGATAGGGAGAAGCATTTCAGGGTCACTGCTCCAGCCCTTTTCCGAGCCCTCAAATAGCCAAATCTAAAAAAAAAAAAAAACACTCCAATTTCCAAAAATATTAAGCTTTGTTATTTATGAGTCTTTTGGGTTGATTGAGAACATAGTTGTTGATCAATAATAAAAATAATAATCTGAAATACAACTTGCCTAATAATTCTGCGCACAGTGTATAATATAATACAGTCTCAATAGTCCTCTGTATAATATAATGCAGCTTCCATATATATGTGTGTATGTATGTCAACACATAGCTCCGCTTCCTGCACTTTTTTTATCCTTCAAGTTATTCAATTCGAAAGTGAGTCATGACAGCGACAGGGGTCCGCATCTGACCCCTCGCTGTCATGGCAACACATCGGCATCCCGAGATCACATCACAGGGTCGCCGATGGAGGTAGGGAATAGTGTGATCTCCACTGTGGCATCTTAGAACGTGCTGTCAGTGATTAACAGCACGATTTAAGGGGTTAACGATTCACCCGCACATGTCAGCTGATCAGATCATCTGGAATGTGCAGGAAATGTTGCAAGCGTATTGAGTAAGCACACATCACAGGGAGGGAGGCAACCCAGGACGGACACCACCTATACATTCTAGGTCATAAAGGGGTTAACCAACGAGGAGGAGGATTCTTAACAGGAAGAACAGCCAAACTTTGAACTTTAATAATTGGAGAGGACTGGCTCTACAACAAGGGGGTGCACAGAAAAAAGTCAATTATCGATATAGTGATCTGGCACTGCTTTGTTTCGTTTTTGGTGTGCCAGATCACTATATTAAGCTTGGAACTTTACGCAGGGATTTATGTAATACATTGAGATTCCAGAAGGAAGAAAGGAGCTTCAAGCGTCATTCTTCAGGGTTGGTCACCTCAGTTATTTCATATGGACCACATTTTGGTCCTAGCTTAGCAGAGGGAACCTTAATTTTTTTTTGTAGATAACCACACCCTGTCTCTCACCCCAAAACTTAGTTCATCAGTATATCTTTTATTAGCTGAGGGTGACTGTCTGCCCTGCGCCATTCTCAGGTTCTTTCTGATTTCAGACCAGACAATCTTTAATATGTCTAGAGATTTAATGGCCTCAGGAGTGTCTAATTCAGAGGCTGAAAAGGACCCAAAGCAAGGGTGATACTGAAGGTTGAAGAAAAACTGACAATTCTTAAAAGATTCTTGATAGTGATTGTTTATAACGCATTAGGCTAGATGGAGATAATCCACTAGGTCAGACTGATTGTCATAGTTATAACACCGAATAAATTATTTAAGTATGTGGTTAGCACATTCAGTCTGACCATAGGTTACTGGGTGTTACACAGGTGACAAGGATAATTTTACATTTATCTTGTAAGGCCCTCTTCACATCACATTTTTTTTTTGGGATCCATAGCTATCCGTTATAATACTGATAGCCACGGATCCAATTTGGCTCACCATGTTCCCTATGGGCACGGATGGGCACTGATTGGTCCTTAATGGCCATACGTGTGTGCAGGGATCCGATTGTGTCCACTTTTCACGTTCCCAAAATCAGAGACTGCTCCGATTTTGGGTTGCCTTCAAAAAAGCGGACACAATCGGAAAGAATCGGACAGCATCAGATCCGATGCTGTCTAATTCAAATAATATGGGGGCCTATGGTGCCGGATCCGGGAAAAAACAGGATTGTTTACCGGATCTGGTTTTAGTGTACTGAGCATGCTCAGAACACTAAAACTGCTCTGTTCAGTGTAATTTGACTTTAGCAGTGTATCTACATACACTGCTAAAGTGAAATTAAAGAAAGCAATGTGTTAAAAAAAAAAAAAAAATGCTCACCTTTCCACCAAGTGTCCTGCGAGGCGTCCATGTCCGATCGCTGCAGGACCTTAATCAGCTGACCAGTGGCAACCGATCAGCTGATGTGTCACATGACGGGCGATTTAAACCGCTCGACTGATGCTGTCATGTGACACATCAGCTAATCAGGTTCCTGCCCCAACCAGTCAGCTGATTCAGGTCTTGCAGCAATCGGACATGAACGCCTCATACCGCGGGACACTCGGCAGAGAGGTGAGCATTTATTTTTATTTTTAACACAGTTTTTTTTTTTGCTTTTGCAATGTATGTAAATACAGCCCTGACACCACTTGCCTGCGCTTTGCTGGTTCGGCTCCTCCCAGCTCTTTCTGTGTCGGATCCCTCAAAATCACGGACCCGGACACAGAAATGGCATCCGGAGTTACAAATCCAGTTCTGTCCGTTCCAATCCGTGTGGTCCTGCAAAAAATAGGATCCCCACTAACAGGAAAGAAACATGATGTGAAAAGGGCCTAACAAAATTTCTTCCAGAATTTTGAAACATTGCAGACCCCCTATTGATAACTGTTCTCTGGAACAGTGTGTAAATGCACAAGGAGTTTAATGGTTAATTTACTTAAGGTTTCAGAGTTGCTTAAAGGGAACCTGACCCCTCATAATCCCCCCCAAGCCTCTGAATACCTGTCCCTGCACCCCCACAAATGATTTGCAATGTTGCTCTTGTGCTGAAAATGCTCCCTATAAAAGATGAAATCTAGCCTTTTATACTTACTGAATGTGCGACTTCTGCTCCCTGAATAAGTCTCACAGGGCATTCCCTGTGTGCTCCTAAGCTGCTCATTATCACACCCCGATGGGCAATACACAAAACAAAATTAAGTCATAAATTAACTATTACTATTAGAAGCTACGGTAAATGGTAACTTACAAGGTGATGGCCAGTCACCATGAAGTACCAAAACAGATCTTTGAGAAACCATAATAGTAATAAGAGAAAAAAACAACAAAACAATATTTCCATTAAACAAAACTTGGATGGAATACCATCCAAAAATTAAAAAGAAAAAATTAAAAAAGAAAATTAGAAACAATTTTATAAAAATTAAAGAAAAACAATTGATTTTGAAAGAAATTTCAACGATAATTTAGAATACATTCATTAACTGATATTGATAGATTAGAAATAGTAATAATTGAGACACTCAACATCATTGCTAATTATTTTATTTAAATTATATTTAAGTAGGACTTTGAAGTATCAAATGTCAACTATTCAGCAAACTAGCCATAGGTGCCATTATTAAGGGAAGTTTATCCATACAAGTATATCATCAGAAATTCACCCACCAACAACCTCCAAAGTGGTAATAAGAGGAAAAGTTTAGTTCCAGAAACCCACTCTGGGCGTCCCCAATGTAGCATGGTATGTTATCTATAATACATAAGGAGAAATTTCAATTCCAGATATTTAAATTTAAATCTATCATCAGAAAGGGCTACTGTCTGGAAGAGGCCCAAAAGAGAGCTTGAGGAATCTGCATAAGAAGTCAGACACTATTAATTCAAGAGTTTTTTTATAGATAAGAGTCTTGGCAGTTCCCGTCTCAATGAGCATTTTGCATGTCATAGGATCCTTGTGTTAAAGGTCACACAAATCAATAAGTAGATTAATTTTTCCCCGGCCTCACTGGGAGGCCACCACCTTCTTTCCCGCCATGCTTCCCGATCAATCAACTCTTCTTCATATGTCAAAGATAATCTTAAATGTATATTCGTTTTTCTTTTCTTTCTCTTGGCAATCAGTCCAGTCACGAGAACCTTTGGTTCTTCATTGTCTAAGGAGGAAGCCTATAAAGAAAGCCAGGAAGACTGTTAGGGTTTATTGGATACGTCGATTGTAATTACAGCCTCTACAATTGTTTATAGAACCCATTAAACAATAGCTCCTCATTGAGCCCTTGTGGTGTTAAAGTCTTCAAGTCATAAATCCATTTGGATTCCATTTTCAGGAGTTCAAGGGTTACACTCCCTCCTCTGATATTCATGCGAACCCCTTGAAGACCCATGATTAGAATTCCTTTATTAACTGCAAATCCAAAAATCTTGTGTATGCAATAATATGTGGCTGCAATAAGATCTATGTAGGCCAGACCACACAAGAACTGAGAAAGAGATTGCAACAGCATATCTCGACTATAAATACCTCGAGGACCGATTCCGAAAAAGGAAAGGGTTTAACATCACTTGCCAGACACTTTCTGTCTACTCATAACAGCAACCCTTATTGTATCAAGATCATGAACTGTCACATGGTGCTGTTTAAGGTCCTATGCAAGGTACGGTGCCGGTGTGAAGGACATCTCCGGGGAACGGTGGCCAGGTGAGTAAAAAGCGTGCCTAAAAAGGCGCAAAGAATTCACATGTTCATTCTTTTTACGGTTGTGCTTTGCAGTAAAAAGACGGAACATGTGAACAGAGCTGCGTTCACGGCATTTACGTAAAAAGACGGAACATGTGAACAGAGCTGCGTTCACAGCATTTATGCAGCGCTAAAAAGCGCTGCGCTTACTAACGCTGCATAATGCAAAAAATATGGTGTGTGTTAATGTAATCTAACTTGCCTAGAATTCAGTCTTTTGGCAGATTTAAGATAAGATTTTTTTTATGGTCAGTAATAATTTGCCACCTGCAACAAAGTGGCACGATTTCTTTAAGGCCTGCTTTATTGCTAATAATTAACAATTTGGAATATCGTAGTTCTTTTCAGCAGAAGAAAATTTTTGTGTAACGAAGAGTTAAATGAAAGACTGTGTACCCTGTGACAAGGGTTCACCGCTCCCACTCTAACTCGCGGCATCATCCACAATAAAACGATGCTCTAAATCTAATTCGACCAGCACAGGGTCAGATGAGGAACACTTCTCTTTTAATTCCATGAAAGCATAGGTGGCCTTGGGCCTCGAGTTAATTACATCTGCCCCTTTCTTGGTCAAGTCAATCAGTTGTTTGGGATCTTTGAAAAAAATGTTAATACATTTATGATAGTAGTTGGCAAACCCAAGGAAAGGCTTCAAGTCTTTCAGTGACTAAGGTTGTACCATCTCCTTAACAGCTTGGACCTTAGAACAGTTCATATGGAAACCATTAGTGAACAAAATATATGGCAAAATGTCCTTCTTCAACCAATGTTACACATTTTCATGCATGGCAAATAGCAAATAGTCTCTAAAGGTGCCGTCACACGCTGCAATATTGCTTGCAATTTCACTGGCAATTTGCTGGTTGCAGGGAAATCATGGACACATTGTTCTATTTTGTTGCTGTGTACAAATAGAACAATGTGTCCATGATTTCCCTGCAACCAGCAAATTGCCAGTGAAATTGCTAGCAATATTGCCGCGTGTGACGGTAGCTTAAGACTTTGAAGTGCATTATGCACATGTTGAATATGTGACATGATATCAACTGCATTAACAAAGATGTCATTCAGATATATAACGACATATTTATCACATTTATATCTCTGAAAATGTCATTATCAAAATTCTCAAATGGACAGTGCTGTTTGATTCACGCACGCTGCATACAATGAACCGAAACTTCAGTGGATGAGAGATAATGGTGCCTTTATTCTCAACGTGTTTCTGTGAACGTGACCCCACCATACTGTTGTAAAACCCTGTGCCATGTATGTTGTTTGATGCTTCTTCTGAAGCAGACTTTTAGAATTTGCATCAAAATTGCATGTCTTTCCTGAAGGCAGCAAAGTCTATGAGAGTTCAGAGGTGCTTTGCCAACATGTTTTTTTATTTTTTTGCTTGCAGATTTTGGGGCAGAAAAAAGAAATCTGAACCTCATGTGCAAAGAAAAAAAAGCAACATGGACACAGCACTTCTGACCTGTAATAGATTTTGCTGACCTCAGGATAGACATGCAGATTTTGATGCAGATTCTCATAATCTGCATAAAAGAAGCATCAAAGAACACACTATGGGCACAGGGCCTAAGAGGGTCCAGTGAGAGCTGCTGTTGTGGTGAAGGGGCTCAAGGATTCCTCTTGCATCCTGGCTACCTCTACAGAAACTTCTAGGACAGAAAACTACTTTTTTGTAAGGTCTGAAAACAGTGCAAGCTTTCATCATATCCTTAGCATTCCCTATGTGCCGAGGTGATGAATCCAGCATCTTGAGCAGTGTTAAGTAAATCCTGAAAACATGCACTGTTTGCAGCCCTTGAGGACAGCACTTGGCTAGCCCTGTTCTACAGGAGTGTGCATAAAGTCTTGCATTTCCATACCTCATAATGTCAGGCCAGAGGCCTGCGGCTTGTTCGCCAGTCTCTCTAGAGCAGTATATCAAAGCATCTCTTTGCAGAAACAGTCCAGCACACAAGGAATGAAATGAAAACACTTTACAGTAAGCATCTTTTGCAAAAAGGCCTTGGTGGTATATGATGTAATTTGAAAGTTTATGAGACCCAAACAGTAATAATTTTAACATAGACACTTAGTACAGATGATAATAACTCTCAAAGACATGTATATCAATATGCACAGTATATATAATAATAAGTGCCACACACCTAACTGCCACATCATAGATGTCTGGGATTCCACCACTATAGCATGGAGCAAGTAATTAAGGTATCCAGAGGATTGAGCGCTCCCAAGGAGATTTACCTTATGATAAGGACACTGACTCCTTTTTCCTTCTTGGAGATTTATTTCAAATGGCTTCACAGTAGTAAAAAGTCATAAAAGTCATAAAAGCATAATTAAAACAACGCGTTTCGGCTATAAATATCATAAAATAGCCTTCCTCAGGTATATGAAGTATTACATAAAGTTTGGAGGTTATATAGTGTGTGTTATCCCTCCTAATTAATCATATTGATCACACATGTCTGGCTCTTCAGTATCCAGTCTCATTAGTGTTAACCAGTTCCTCCCAAGATAAAAAAGAGAACAATAGAATAAATATACACATATATCTCTCTCTTCCTTTTTGTATATATATACACATATACATATAAGGGTATAATTCAAAAAACCAATTGTATTTTAAACATTATTAGTTCCCTTTTGTTCCATTATTAATCTTTATCTTTGTTTTCTTTCCATTTTCTTTTTCCTTTTCTTTTTATTTTTGTGTTTCGAAATCAAGGTCCAAATATCATAGTATTATTTTTATTTCTTATTAATTATGATCCACTTGATATCAAAAAATTATATTCCCAAAAGATAAAAAAAAAAAATAAAAAAAAAAAAAAAAAAATTTTTTAAATGTTTTTTTAAATAATTACAGATGGACTCGATCCTGCACATTTTCTATCAACATATCTTACCCAGTCAGAGGTATATACCACTAGGCTATACACTTCATCTATAGGACACTTGATCCAAGTCAACCCATTCATAAGTACCACATAATTGTTACGTCCCAATATATCTCTATCCCCTCAAGGGATAGAGATTTAATCACTCTCTGGTGGAGGATAAGATGGTTTAGCATGTTTTTGGGTGAAGATAAAATGATCGAATTGTGAATAGAGCAGATCGATCCCAGTAGAAGTATGCAATATATAAGATATATTTGTATATATTATATAGGAAATTGTAAAATATTTTATTTTATGGTGAAGTTATCACGCTAGTATATAGCGACTAATATAGCTGTCTCTTTGAGGGGATAGAGATATATTGGGTACGTAACAATTATGTGGTACTTATGAATGGGATTGACAATTTTGGATCAGTGTCTATAGGAAGTGTTATAGCCCTAGTGGTATATACCATCTGAACTGGGCAAGATATGTTGATAGAAAATGTGCAGGATCGAGTCCATCTGTAATTATTTAAAAAAACATTTAAAAAATTTTTTTTTTTTTTTTTTTTTTTTTTTTATCTTTTGGGAATATAATTTTTTGATATCAAGTGGATCATAATTAATAAGAAATAAAAATAATACTATGATATTTGGACCTTGATTTCGAAACACAAAAATAAAAAGAAAAGGAAAAAGAAAATGGAAAGAAAACAAAGATAAAGATTAATAATGGAACAAAAGGGAACTAATAATGTTTAAAATACAATTGGTTTTTTGAATTATACCCTTATATGTATATGTGTATATATATACAAAAAGGAAGAGAGAGATATATGTGTATATTTATTCTATTGTTCTCTTTTTTATCTTGGGAGGAACTGGTTAACACTAATGAGACTGGATACTGAAGAGCCAGACATGTGTGATCAATATGATTAATTAGGAGGGATAACACACACTATATAACCTCCAAACTTTATGTAATACTTCATATACCTGAGGAAGGCTATTTTATGATATTTATAGCCGAAACGCGTTGTTTTAATTATGCTTTTATGACTTTTATGACTTTTTACTACTGTGAAGCCATTTGAAATAAATCTCCAAGAAGGAAAAAGGAGTCAGTGTCCTTATCATAAGGTAAATCTCCTTGGGAGAGCTCAATCCTCTGGATACCTTAATTACTTGCTTCATTCCACGGGCTCATAGCTGGGAGTTCCGCTCTCTGGAGGATAGCAGCAGCATACCAAGGAGACAAAGACCCCTGTAAGACCCCCAGTGGGTTGATATGCGAAGAAACAAGACACAATAAAGGTGAGTTCTCTTGCCCAGTGTACTTCTGAGAAATATTGTACTTTTACATTTAGATCTGCGCCTGTTTTCTCTCTCCCCACCCTCCTCTGACCTACAGCCTCGAGGTCTATTGTGTGCAAACCACTATAGCATGGAAATTTACATTTTATATATAGATAATCTATGTTTGTGGCATAATTTGGGACTCTATATCAATAATGGACAAATCGCAATGTTACAAGTGAAGACAAAGAAGGAATGCGGCCACAAGTCCAAATATATATGCAAAAGTGAAAAACCTTTAATATATAATTAGGATAGGTAAAATGCTATAGTATACGCAAACCAGAAGGGTAGAGTTTTTACAGACAGAGATGCTGGACAATATGATCACATAACAGTTCACAATTTATGCACCAGGAGGTATACATATAGCAGTCACAATCACAATATCACAATACACATAGGGTTTGTTTATCCATCGGAAATCATGTATTCTCGTATAGACACAGAGTATTAATAGCGGGGATTAATCTTCACCAAAAATTCTCTGCTCAGTGTGGATTAAATGTTAAGGTACATTTGACACTTGAGTTATAATCCTGATGTTTGTGTCACAGCACCAACAATAGACAATACACAGTTTATTCTTAGTATTGTATTTCATCCACAAAAATCCACTAGCGCAGACATTAGTAGTGTTTTAGGACTATGACTAGTATATCAGAACACCAATCGCTTTATAAACTAATGTTCTACATGTATTTTCAGTATGTCTCCATGTGTATCTAGAGTGATCATTATTAGAGATGAGCGATGTTCGATCAAATATGTTCGCCAATTTCAAATTCAACCTGTTTTGGGCTATGTTCGAGTCATTCGACGAATGCGAACACTTTGCTAAAAATCCGGTAATTCGAGGTTATGTTCGATAAAGGTTCATTGACCAAAAGCGTTACTGACTTTTTACAGTAATGCTTTTGGTCAACGTTATTATGAGTTTGTGTCTATGAATAGTGGGCGGGAGGGGGCGGCTTCGGTCAAATATTGCAGATCTCCATTTTTATTTTCTTCCCGCACTTACTGTCGGTGGTCCGGTCTGTCAACCTATCAGCACGCATAGAGCAAAGTGCACTTTTTGCACACAAGGGCTTGTGTCATTGGCTGGGTATGTCACATGTCCTTGCCATATAAGAACCGACCATTTTCCCTCCTCGCCATTTTATCAGTGTTGGAGCTCAGTGTCAGACGCCGCTGCTGTTGTGTGCACTACAAAGCTAGTTAGATAGTGATTCAATTCCAAGTTAGTAGGTTTAGGGACTACCTCCAAGAACAGCCCTTTTTAGGTCTTAAAAACAGTGTTTGCCAGGCATATCTGTTCCAGTGCTGTGCAAACGTTTTTTACAGGATCTGGCCACATCTAGCCAAATAAATCCATTCAGACCAGTAGCAGTGTGTGCCAGGCCCTGGTGTAGCACTGTTGTGAAGAAAGCTACACCTCCTGTCTTTACTAGCCATTTTTTACTGCATCTAGCCAAGCAAATCCTTTTTGGCTAACAGCAGTGTGTGCCAGGTACTGGTGTAGCACTGTTGTGAGGCAAGCTACTCCTCCTGTCTTTAGTAGCCTTTTTTTATTGCATCTAGACAAGCAAATCCTTTTTGGCTAGTAGCAGTGTGTGCCAGGCACTAGCGTAGCACTGTTTTGTAGCTCTTTACTAGCCATTTTTTAATGCATCTAGCCAAGCAAATCCTTTTTGGCTAACAGCAGTGTGTGCCAGGTACTGGTGTAGCACTGTTGTGAGGCAAGCTACTCCTCCTGTCTTTAGTAGCCTTTTTTTATTGCATCTAGCCAAGCAAATCCTTTTTGGCTAGCAGCAGTGTGTGACAGGCACTGGTGTAGTACTGTTGTGAAGAAAGCTACACCTCCTGTCTTTAGTAGCCTTTTTTTACTGCATCTAGCCAAGCAAATCCTTTTTGGCTAGTAGCAGTGTGTGCCAGGCACTGGTGTAGCACTGTAGTGAATGAAGCTACACCTTCTGTCTTTACTAGCCATTTTTTTTTTACTGCATCTAGCTAAGCAAATCCTTTTTGGCTAGTACCACTGTTTGACTAGGTAGCTGAGCTCCAGTGTTCTGTTGAAATCTACCACCACACAGCTCACAAAACACTTTTGTATTGCATCTGCCCAAACCTACTTACCAAAACCTATTTAGGGTATTACCACTGTTTCACTAGGTAGCTGTGGTCCAGTCTTTTGTTGAAATCTACCGCCACACGGCGCAGAAAACACTTTTGTATTGCATCTGCCCAAAGCTACTTACCAAAACATATTTAGGGTAGTACCACTGTTTGACTAGGTAGCTGTGGTCCAGTGTTCTGTTGAAATCTACCGCCACACAGCACAGAAAACACTTTTATATTGCATCTGCCCAAACCTACTTACCAAAACCTATTTAGGTTAGTACCACTGTTTGACTAGGTAGCTTTAGTCCAGTGTTCTGTTGTAATCTACCGCCACACAGCACAGAAAACACTTTTGTATCGCATCTGCCCAAACCTACTTACCAAAACCTTTTTGCGGTAGTACCACTGTTTGACTAGGTAGCTGTGGTCCAGGGTTCTGTTGTAATCTATTGCCACACAGCGCTGAAAAAACTCTGCGTGTTGGAAAGGGTAACAATCTTTGTGTCCGTGGGGTAGGTGCTAAAATAACAGAAACATCTGCTGAACAAATACCATCTTCAAGCCAAACTAAAATGTGTACTTCTATTGGTGGGGTTACACGTCCCGATATCGCCGCGATATCGGAGGCAACGGCGCGGGAGCGCGCATTTTTTCAGCCCTTTTCCCGATATCGCATCGCCGGTTTACACGCTGCGATATCGGGAAACAACGTTCCTCCGATGTGTACGCCCACCAACCAAGTAACGACCATTTAACATGGGAGTTAATGGGTGAGGTGCGAGTACAGATCGGAGTTGGGCTGTCACACGCAGCGATGCTGCTACAACGGCCATGCGATATCGGGGAGTTGAATAGCTCTGCTATTCAACTCCGATATCGTTTTGGCATCGTTCCAGCATCGCGTTGTACCCTCAAACCGTACAATGCGCACACGATATCGGCTCCAACTCGCGACCCACGTGACTTTTTGTCGGAGTTGGGTCGGAGTTGGACGCCGATATCGCGGCGTGTAAACCCACCATTTTAATTAATTAAATGATTGTTAAAAGATAACAGTGGAGCTGGCTCTTGTTCCCAGGCTAATTATTTATCCCTTATTGCTGCTCGCAGACCCCTAAAGAGCCCCGTGTAATGGTTCTTAATGTACCAGATATATTAATATATCCTTCATAATAAATGTTAAATTTTATTTTGGGGTTCAGCGCAATTGGTATGGCTTACCTGAAAAAACGATGTCTTAACATAGACACTAAAAGGAATTTTATTAACTTATAAAACTCCTCAATTAAAATATAATGGTTTAAAATGGCTATAAATATGTGTAAATACAAAAATTGTTCTGCATTTTAATAAGTTGTATATAAATGTAAACAACTAATGGCCACTTTACACGTCCCGATATCGTCCCGATATTGGATACAATGGCACTGTAGCGCACACTTTTTTGGCTGAAATCCAAGATCGCATAGGAGCTGTCACACAGGGAGCTATCGGCAGGCAACACAACTGCGATGTATACGCCCCCTTGTACGCGCGAACCAGGGAACGACCATTTAACATGGGAGTGAATAGGGGAAGTTGCTCTTCAAGTCGGTGTTGGGCTGTCACACAGCACGATCCTGCCAGATCGTCCATCCAATATCGGGCAGTTGGAGAGCATGCACAATTCTTCCCTGATATCGTTTTGGCATCGTTCTTGCATCAAATTGGTCATTTACAGCATACAACGCATGAACGATATCGGCGCCAACACACGAACCACGTGACTTTTTATCGAAGTTGGACGACGATATCGGGACATGTAAAGTGGCCATAAAAGACTAAAAAAAATAGGGTTAAGGTTGAAGTCCTTTCAAATTAGTGTTCTGGAGTGGTTTTCACACTGGGCTTTTTTTTACGTCCTCTGGATAGAACGTCTCTTTATATGATGTTTAATCCTCTGGGTTTCACCTTGTACTTGCACAGAATTTTTTCTTTAAGTAAAGCACTTGTTGTGTTGCTAAAAATATATGAAATGCACCTGGATTAGTTGGTAGGATATTTTTCTTGATTTATACATTAAAATTATTTTCTGTACCCACCTTTTGATTTGTGATGGGTTAACTGATCTTTGAAAATTGGTTGCATGAGGTATTGATTTGTCCTAAAAGAGAAAGTAATATTACTCAATTTTACCTCTACTGAGTTAAATTAGCTGCAGGTTATTTGTATACCTGTCATTAACTTGCTTCCATTTTGTGGTTAGACATTTCTAGGATGTTAATTTTCTTTTCTTTTACATATAACACATTAAAATATGTAGTATTGAACAAAACCGTTTGTGTCCTCCCCTCTGTCTACACCTGTAATATATAATCCAGTTCGTTCTTTGGGTTGGAGGGTTAATTGTCTGTCTCACTGTTGGGGTTAATTTAGTGAGCTACAAATGACTGTTTTGTTGTAATACTGCAGTTTGGTCATTATACCACACTCCGGTCATCATTACATATGGACTGAGCTGTACAATTGATGGTCACTTACTATGTGCTGCAGATGGTGATGTCTTTCCTTCAGTGTCTCTCCACACTCCACACAAAAAAAATATGCTTCTGAGCTGTAGCAACTTGATTGGTCGCTACAGAGGGATATGCTATATAACACAACTTATCACCAGGAGGGCCTGACCATCCTGATGAAGAAAGGCGCTTCCCTTTGAAACTGGTCGATGAGAACCAGACCTGTGACTGTTCCCTTTAGCAACCCCTCTTGTCCTCTGCTCAACGCACTGAGCAATCACCACGCCTGCAGCACTACCCCCTATGGACTTAGGACCATCTGACGCGGCAAGAGAGGGCGGCGCGTGACGTGGCCGGTCAGGTGCGCGCTCAGCTGAGCCACAACCAGGAAGCAGTAGACGCGACAGCGAGCAGCAGGCTATCGCCGCAGAAAACTCCCCACTCATCACCACCAAACTGTGGAGAGACACTGAAGGAAAGACATCACCATCTGCAGCACATAGTAAGTGACCATCAATTGTACAGCTCAGTCCATATGTAATGATGACCGGAGTGTGGTATAATGACAAAACTGCAGTATTACAACAAAACAGTCATTTGTAGCTCACTAAATTAACCCCAACAGTGAGACAGACAATTAACCCTCCAACCCAAAGAACAAACTGGATTATATATTACAGGTGTAGACAGAGGGGAGGACACAAACGGTTTTGTTTAATACTACATATTTTAATGTGTTATAGGTAAAAGAAAAGAAAATGAACATCCTAGAAATGTCTAACCACAAAATGGAAGCAAGTTAATGACAGGTATACAATTAACCTGCAGCTAATTTAACTCAGTAGAGGTACCATTGAGTAATATTAGTTTCTCTTTTAGGACAATTCGATACCTCATGCAACCAATTTTCAAAGATCTGTTAACCCATCACAAATCAAAAGGTGGGTACAGAAAATAACTTTAATGTATAAATCAAGAAAAATATCCTACCAACTAATCCAGGTGCATTTCATATATTTTTAGCAACACAACAAGTGCTTTACTTAAAGAAAAAATTCTGTGCAAGTACAAGGTGAAACCCAGAGGATTAAACATCATATAAAGAGACGTTCTATCCAGAGGACGTAAAAAAAAGCCCAGTGTGAAAGCCACGCCAGAACACTAATTTGAAAGGACTTCAGCCTTCTCCCCATTTTTGTAGTCTTTGATGGTGGGTTTATGACTCACCGCGGCCGGCTGACTCCGGTTTAGACAGGCGATTCTTCTTCCCTCCTTGTCACGGGTGGACCGCGCCTGCCGGTAGTGGGGCCCGGTGTAGTGCAGATCAAAAGTGAGGACGTCTTCGTGGAACAGATTAAAAGGGGTTTAATTTGTTTTATTCGTGACGCCACCTATGAGTAGTTCGGTAAGGGCAACCGACGCTGCGGAACCCCCGGGGGATGGACAGCAACAAGATGTTACGCTCCCCACAGGCTGAGCGGTGATCCCCGGAGGCTGGAGCTGCTCAAGATGTTGTGCGGCAGCTGCGGTTACCTTGTTGTGCGGACGGATAGTTCATAAGGAAGCACGGACACAGGTAGTCTCTATAACGGGTCTTTACTGTAACCAGTAGGCAGTACATGGCATACAGTGGTTGAGTAGTAGACCGGGTGGACTCAGCAGTGATAGTGTCCCTCAGAGATCCGCAGTGTTCCTCCATTCTACCTAACTTGATTTGTTGCCAGCGTCGCCCAGGAATACCAGGTCGGGTACGGGGAGGCTGCTTCAATGCCCTATCCATGATGTACGTTCTGGATGCTTTGGGGAGCCTTGGATCCCTCAGTGGGTACACCGCTGGTTAGACGACTGGAAACTGGCTGGTGGTGGGGTGCTCCTGTAAAGCTGATCCTCCACTCTTCTGGTTCGCGTGGCAGAGGTGAACTGCTGCCAGCTTCGGTACTAGTGAACCGGCTGTGAGTTGTGGGCACGGGAGTCTTTTGGGAACCCGTGTAGAAATGCCCAATCCCGGTAGTTAAGGCCTCAGGTGCTGACACCCGACCGGTAACGGCCCAGGGGCCCGCACGGAGTGCGGAGCCCCCGCTCCTCTCCAAGCTCTAGTCTGCTCTTGTCAGGTTCTAGATTCTCCTACGAACTCTGTTCTGACTGTCTAGATTGTTGTGTTCTACTACACTACCCTAACACTCCACCCACCAGGACCTATGATTGGTCCCCTGTTCTAGGTGTTGCATGTTGGGTTGGATCTCAAAGTTAACTATTTCACTGCTGTGTCAGAGAATATTGCAGCTGCAATACTCCCTTGTGACGCACTCGTTGCGGGGCGCCACACTCCCCCTTGGTTAAATATGCTTGTCCCCAAGCGTCACACTACTCACATTACAGAGGTTTTTGTATTTTTATAACATATATGACACACTTTTATTAAAATGAAAACAGGTAAAGGTATGCTTTGGTGACATAAGCAAAGAAACAGGTAATCACTTTGTGCGGACCCGGCGGGCGGTCGGCTGTCCTTCAACTAGAGTCCAGGCTGTAGCCGCAAGAGCTCACAGTCAGTGATTAACGGGAACAGAGTCATTGAGGAAGTTCAAGTTTTAAAGTCACTGGCACGGAGAACGATGGCGCACCCGGATAGCGAACCACCCATCTGCACAAGCGTAGCGCTCGTAGGTGATAATATCGCCCCGGTATAGGTCGCGATCGGGATGTCCTCTTGGCAAGTTTGACTCAACGTCCCGGCGCCCCACAAACACCTCCTCATTCAAACCCACCTCCCAAGCGAACCCCCACCCGGTATGTAAATTAAAGGTGGAAATTCTACCTTCACGGCGGAGTTCATCAGGCAGCGGCGGTTGGCGGCGAGCCTCGGAACGGGCCTGCATGTTGGCGCGTTCTCGGGCTTGCCACTCCTCTCGTCGTCTCTGGCGTACATCTCCGTCGTTACGGCTCGGGGTGTAGAGATGAGTAACGGAGCTGGTGGTTTGGCGGGAAGCTTGAACTTGGCGGGCTGTCTGTATCGGAACCCGGTGGAACGGCACAGGGGAAGGTGTCGGCATTGCACCCGACCAGTGTACCCGAGCTGTATGCCCGGTAGGAAGTTCCTTGTTGTCTCCCCAAGCGAACCCGGTGTCGAAATCCTCAGCGGTGGTGTGGGTCTCGTCGTCATCCTCTCCGACCTCTTCCTCGATGACCACATCAGGCTGCTCGTTGGTGGGAAATGTTGAAGCTTGTTCCGTTGTACAACAGGGCGGTGGTGCTGCGGATCCTTCCGTAGGGACGTCCTGCAGGGCTTCCAGGCTGCCTGCTTCTTCATCTGTTTCCGCAGGTAAAGGTGTTTCAATCCCGGTTACCAGGTAGGCCTCGGCAATGGCAAGGGAAGCCTCCAGTACGGGGATAAAACAGGCGACAGTCTCTGTAGTGGTGAAAGATGTCGCGGGTTCCTCAGTGGGAACCTGGTAGAGATCAAGTTCTTCTGTGGAGCGTAGTGTGAGCTCCGGCCCAAGAACGGAGTCGGTTGCGATATTGGTCGCTGGAACGGGTCGAGTTGCGGCCTCCACCGGAATGACGCAGTCTATTGGCTCTGGCGACGGAGCAGGACAGGTGGTAGGCGACGGTGAGGCTGTTGAGAAGCTGGTGACGTCGTCTGGGCTTGGAGAAGCTGTACCCGGTCGACTCTGCTGCATCGCATGGTGTAGTCGTCTGCCTAGGGTCGCGCTCCAGCTGCGAATCGTCCATTCCACAGTCTCTAGTAACCGCACCCGGAGGTCTTGTAGAGCCTCTAGCCAGAAGTCGGGGCTGCCGTCTATGGTAAGGGCAGGATCCGGACCCGGTTGGCCTATGGCTGCTCTGGCCTCCGCCTCGACCTCCTGCATTAGGTCTTGGAGTCTCATGCTGGCCATTCTCTTCTTGGAGGGAAACCACACTCGTTCAACCGGTAAGACGTTCTGGTTGAGCTGGTGAAGAAGTCTTCTCTCTGTCTGTGACACTTCCATTTCCTGTGGGCTTTTGTAGTCCAATGGTGGGAAAAGTCTTTGGGGTCCGCCCCCATGGTTGATTCGAGCAATCAGGGCGGACAAAGAGTTTGGCGCCTTTTGTCTTGAGCCCTCCCACGATGAGGGGGGGGTTGACTCACTCCTGGGCTTCACGTGGCGGCTTCTTGTGGCGGGAACGCCATCTTGGGCACCATCTTGACCCAATGGTGTAAAGGCGGGAAAGTTCTTTTAAGGACGAACAAAGTCCAAATTGTAGACAATAAAGTCCAGTTTAAGCACAACATACCCGTTGGGTAACGGGCCTGCTCGTATCCTGTTCGTGACGCCATTTTCTGACTCACCGCGGCCGGCTGACTCCGGTTTAGACAGGCGATTCTTCTTCCCTCCTTGTCACGGGTGGACCGCGCCTGCCGGTAGTGGGGCCCGGTGTAGTGCAGATCAAAAGTGAGGACGTCTTCGTGGAACAGATTAAAAGGGGTTTAATTTGTTTTATTCGTGACGCCACCTATGAGTAGTTCGGTAAGGGCTACCGACGCTGCGGAACCCCCGGGGGATGGACAGCAGCAAGATGTTACGCTCCCCACAGGCTGAGCGGTGATCCCCGGAGGCTGGAGCTGCTCAAGATGTTGTGCGGCAGCTGCGGTTACCTTGTTGTGCGGACGGATAGTTCATAAGGAAGCACGGACACAGGTAGTCTCTATAACGGGTCTTTACTGTAACCAGTAGGCAGTACATGGCATACAGTGGTTGAGTAGTAGACCGGGTGGACTCAGCAGTGATAGTGTCCCTCAGAGATCCGCAGTGTTCCTCCATTCTACCTAACTTGATTTGTTGCCAGCGTCGCCCAGGAATACCAGGTCGGGTACGGGGAGGCTGCTTCAATGCCCTATCCATGATGTACGTTCTGGATGCTTTGGGGAGCCTTGGATCCCTCAGTGGGTACACCGCTGGTTAGACGACTGGAAACTGGCTGGTGGTGGGGTGCTCCTGTAAAGCTGATCCTCCACTCTTCTGGTTCGCGTGGCAGAGGTGAACTGCTGCCAGCTTCGGTACCAGTGAACCGGCTGTGAGTTGTGGGCACGGGAGTCTTTTGGGAACCCGTGTAGAAATGCCCAATCCCGGTAGTTAAGGCCTCAGGTGCTGACACCCGACCGGTAACGGCCCAGGGGCCCGCACGGAGTGCGGAGCCCCCGCTCCTCTCCAAGCTCTAGTCTGCTCTTGTCAGGTTCTAGATTCTCCTACGAACTCTGTTCTGACTGTCTAGATTGTTGTGTTCTACTACACTACCCTAACACTCCACCCACCAGGACCTATGATTGGTCCCCTGTTCTAGGTGTTGCATGTTGGGTTGGATCTCAAAGTTAACTATTTCACTGCTGTGTCAGAGAATATTGCGGCTGCAATACTCCCTTGTGACGCACTCGTTGCGGGGCGCCACATTTACACACACCAATTTATCTGTTCAATATCTGAACAGATCTCTGGTTGCAGTGAAATCATGGACACATAGTTCCATTTTGTGGCTGTGTACAAATGATACAATGTGTCCATGATTTCACTGCAACCAGAGATCTGTTCAGATATTGAACAGATAAATTGGTGTGTGTAAACCCACCATGAGTTGTTTATATACAACTTATTAAAATGCAGAACAGATTTTGTATTTACACATTTATAGCCATTTTAAACCATTATATTTTAATTGAGGAGTTTTATAAGTTAATTAAATTCATTTTAGTGTGTCTATGTTAAGACATTGTTTTTTAAGGTAAGCCATACCAATTGCGCTGTACCCCAAAATAACATTTAATAAAATGTCTACTTCCTTTCGTGGATGATCTGCTATAATCCTTTTCTTACGCAGCAGAGGATCGCTGAAACTTGTAGATGAGGCCCAAAAAGAGCAGGTGCTTCAATTTATATCAATTGTTCCATCAAGTGGGCTCTCCTCCACCTCAACTTCAACATCACAAACACTCCAGTCCTCAGAGGTGTTACCCCAATCGCATTTGCTTCCTCACAGCTCATAAGTCTCCAGCCACCCTTTTGACTATGGGTTAACACAGATGGGTGAGTCTGCAGAACTGTTCACTCATACTATAACCTGGAAATCAGAGGTCTGCTCCAAACTTCAAGACGAGGAAATGATCTGCACCGATGCCCACAATCCTTTTGAGTCAGATCCAGGCCCAGATGAAGAAGGGTCCAAGGATAATGTAGACCCTCATTCCCAAACTGTAACCCCTGTTGGTGGAGACAATGAGGCAGATGATGATGAGACTCAGATATATGATTGGAACGACAACTTGACTTTGCCCTCAGGACAGGTAGAGGTTGGATCTGAGAACGAGTGTGAGAACACACAGGGTGATGATGAGGTTGGAGATGCCACTTACTATTAACCCACAGGGAGGCAGTTGATCAGCTCAGCAGAGGAGGTGGAGGAGTTGGAACAGGATGCTAGTGACGAAGTTAGGTTGCAGATCCTGGACAGAGACGAGTCCTGGAAGCACATCAACAACTGTGTCTTCAGCCACAACTCTGCCTCTGTGCAGAAGCCATGGTGGCTCTGCAGGTCGCATGGGCGCTAAGCTTTGCCTAGCCTGGGCCTTTTTCCAGATTGCAAAGGATGACCCAACTCATATTATCTGCAATATTTGTAAACAAAATCTGAGTAGAGGCCAAAAAATCAATAGTTTGAGTACTTCATGCATGAACCGTCACATGGACATGAAGCATAAGTCACAGTGGGAAGCTCACTGTGCTATAATGCGGCCTAGCGGGCCTGGTCAACTACCATCTGGTCCATCAAGTGCATCTGCGGCTTCTTCATCCTCTGTGACTATGGGGACAGCTATAACACAGGCTTTCAGCTATAGAACTTGCACTTCTTTACCTGCAACAGCCAGTGTTATTGATAGCTTGTCAGCTGTTTTGGGAGTGGAAACACCTGCTGGTGATGAGTGCTGTCAGACATTGATAGCACCACCGTTTTATGAATGCGAGATAATATGTCCACCTGCACTTGCCTCACAGTCCAGCAGTTTGTCTGGGACACCCTACTCAACCCTGTTTCAGCAGAGCAGCCAGCCCTCAGTCCCTCAGATGTGGACAAGTAAAAGACCATTTCCTCCTACCTATGCCAAAGATAAGAGGTTGAATTTCCCCATCTGCAAGCTGTTGGCTATGGAAATGCTGCCTTTCTGGCTGGTGGATTCAGAGGATTATTTTCGAGACCTTATTGCCGTCAGAGTGCCCCAGTACCAGATGCCCAGTCGCCACTACTTCTCGAAAAAAGCTGAGCCTGCGCTACACCAGCATGTTGCACACAACATCACTTCTTTCTTGAGAAACTCTGTGTGTGACAGGGTCATTTCACCACAGACACCTGGACAGGGGCGTTACATGTCGTTGACTGGGCACTGGGTGACTATGGTGACAGCAGGAGAAGGGGCTGCTGTACAAGTCTTACCATCCTCATGGTTGTGCATCAAACATCTGTTTCTAGAAGTTCCTCCACTGCCATTGCCTCCTCCAGCTTTTCTAAGTCCTCCACCTGCGCCCAAAGCTGCTGTCCTGGTCAAACTGCGCAGAAGGAATCCAGCACATCTTCTCACTATGCTGGCAGCAGGGTTTAACGCCACCAGGCGGTGTTTACATTAAAATGTCTGGGAAATGTGAGTCACACACCTGAGGAGTTGTGGTCAGCTCTGAAGACCGAGTTTAATCAATGGTTGTCACCATTAAACCATGCTTAGAGAGGATGGTACAGGAGTATCTACAGCAGAATATCGATGCCATGAACATGGAACTGGACTTTTATGTATTTTAGCCTTCAAAACTGGAAAAATGGCCTGAGCTTGCAACTCATGAACGTGTCTTCAGCGCTGCTGGTAGTTTGCTGATGATAAGCGCACGCGGCTGTCCAGTGACAGTGTAGACAGACCAACGTTTATCAAGATGAACAAGTCATGGAATGGCAAGGACTTTTCCACCCCTGTGTAAGCCTAGGGAGACTAAACGCTTGTGTACTTTTCAATGTGCTGCATTAAACTCCCCATTTGAATATTTCAACTTCGGGGTAATTGATGCCACTTAAGTGGTGGCTGTGCCTAATTTTTTTTGAAAATGGAGACTGTTTGTTGCTTAACTTGAGTATGGCTCTCTGAGCTCAATGCATATCCCTGACACTCCTGCCCCTGTTTCTGAATATTCAACCTTTTTGTCCTTTGAACGAGTGATTAACAAATTTGCTGTATTCACACCCAAAATTTTTGGGTGCATAAAAGCAATGATTACTACATCTCTCTTACGTTTGTGTAAACTGGTTTTGGGCATCAACCCAGGTTTTGGCAAATGTGAGTTTAGATGCCCTTAAAAGCATTGTTTGGTCAATATCCCCTGTCCTCTAGGCCTATATAGGTCACTGACCTACCTGACTAGTTCTTCCTGTAATACTTCACAAAACTTATACAGTCATGGCCAAAAGTATTGACACCCCTGCAATTCTGTCAGATAATACTCAGTTTCTTCCTGAAAATGATTGCAATCACAAATTCTTTGGTATTATTATCTTCATTTAATTTGTCTTCAATGAAAAAACACAAAAAGAATTGTCCGAAAGCCAAATTGGATATAATTCCACAACAAACACAAAAAAGGGGTGGACAAAAGTATTGGCACCCTTAGAAAAATCATGTGATGCTTCTCTAATTTGTGTAATCAACAGCACCTGTAACTTACCCGTGGCACCTAACAGGTGTTGGCAATAACTAAATCACACTTGCAGCCAGTTGACATGGATTAAAGTTGACTCAACCTCTGTCCCGTGTCCTTGTGTGTACCACATTGAGCATGGAGAAAAGAAAGAAGACCAAAGAACTGTCTGAGGACTTGAGAAACCAAATTGTGAGGAAGCATGAGCAATCTCAAGGCTACAAGTCCATCTCCAAAGACCTGAATGTTCCTGTGTCTACCGTGCGCAGTGTCATCAAGAAGTTTAAAGCCCATGGCACTGTGGATAACCTCCCTAGATGTGGACGGAAAAGAAAAATTGACGAGAAATTTCAACGCAAGATTGTGCGGATGGTGGATAAAGAACCTCGACTAACATCCAAACAAGTTCAAGCTGCCTTGCAGTCCGGGAGTACAACAGTGTCAACCCGTACTATCTGTCGGCGTCTGAATGAAAAGGGACTGTTTGGTAGGATACCCAGGAAGACCCCACTTCTTACCCCGAGACATAGAAAAGCCAGGCTGGAGTTTGCCAAAACTTACCTGAGAAAGCCTACATCATTTGACAGAATGTTCTCTGGTCAAGATGAGACAAAAGTAGAGCTTTTTGGGCAAAGGCATCAACATAGAGTTTACAGGAGAAAAAAAGAGGCATTCAAAGAAAAGAACACGGTCCCTACAGTCAAACATGGCGGAGGCTTCCTGATGTTTTGGGGTTGCTTTGCTGCATCTGGCACTGGACTGCTTGACTGTGTGCATGGCATTATGAAGTCTGAAGACTACCAAAAATTTTGCAGCATAATGTAGGGTCCCAGTGTGAGAAAGCTGGGTCCCCCTCAGAGGTCATGGGTCTTCCAGCAGGACAGTGACCCAAAACACACTTCAAAAAGCACTAGAAAATGGTTTGAGAGAAAGCACTGGAGACTTCTAAGGTGGCCAGCAATGAGTCCAAACCTGAATCCCATAGAATACCTGTGGAGAAATCTAAAAATGGCAGTTTGGAGAAGGCACCCTTCAAATATCAGGGACATGGAGCAGTTTACCAAAGAAGAATGGTCTAAAATTCCAGCAGAGCATTGTAAGAAACTCATTAATGTTACCGGAAGCAGTTGATCGCAGTTATTTTGGCTAAAGGTTGTGCAACCAAGTATTAGGCTGAGGGTGCCAATACTTTTGTCTGGCCCATTTTTGGAGTTTTGTGTGAAATGATCAATGTTTTGCTTTTTGCTTCATTCTCTTTTGTGTTTTTTCATTGAAGACAAATTAAGTGAAGATAATAATACCAACGAATTTGTGATTGCAATCATTTTCAGGAAGAAACTGAGTATTATCTGACAGAATTGCAGGGGTGTCAATACTTTTGTCAATACATGACTGTAGTTGTCCCACCTGTGTGTGACAGGGCATAACATTGATAGGAGCGCTTCCATGAGCTTTGAGTTTATCCGGCCTTCTAGGCCTAAGCAAGTCACTGACCTACCTGACTAGTTTTTTCGATAATATTCCACAAAACTGATAGTTGTCTCATCTGTGTGTGGCAGGGCATAACATTGATGGGAGCGCTTGCATGAGCTTTGAGTTTATCCAGCCCAGTAGGCCTAAACAGGTCACTGACCTACCTGACTAGCTTTTTTGGTAATACTCCACGAAACTGATAGTGGTCCCACCTATGTGTGGCGGGCCATAACATTGATGGGAGCACTTGCATGAGCTTTGAGTTTATCCGGCACTGTAGGCCTAAACAGGTCACTGACCTACCTGACTAGTTTTTGAGGTAATACTCCACGAAACTGATAGTGGTCACACCTGTGTGTGGCGGGGCTTGCCTGAGCTTTGAGTTTATCTGGCCCAGTACACAAAGAAAATTTAAATTATCTGTTAATGGAGTGCTAGGATGAACTTGAGACATGGTGATGAGTTAAAACAGACCTTTATTGACCCCTTGTGCTGCCACAATGCGTTTCAACAGTACTCTACTGTCTTCCTCAGGTGGTACAAAGGGGAACCAAGGAAATTACTTATAAAGGGGGTTTATAGTTACAATTGGACAATTGCACACTCTGATTAACTATACTTAACCCTATATACTCTTCCAAGGTCCTACCTTCAATAAACTGCTCATGGCATTACACATTTAAAAACAATTCCCCATATATCAAAACACTAATCTTAGTATTTACAAAATTAATCACACATGGAATATCCCTAAATACTATTAAAAATACTGCATACTCCATATGCTGTATTAAATAAGAATAATAAAAGATATATAAAAAGTAAAAAGAAATTTTGAATAAAAATTCTATTTAGAAAATTACATGACATTATAACCAATTTTAATTTCCCTTCATTTTCATTGTTCAAAGATCACTGTTTGGCGACATGATCTAAGTCCAAATTAAGACCTTCAGGAGCTGGCGTCTTTTTGTCCAACAGCAAGGTTAGACCCATATGAACTCTACTTAGATTTGAACGAATTCTTCAGAAAAATTACAGTATGGAGGCACTTTTTAAAAGAAAAATGAAATAAATTAGGAGCACCCAGTGGGACAACCAACCCGTCTAATGCCATAATAGTAGATGAGAAGATAGTACATGTAGAACCAAAAGGAGGTCCATCTAAATTCTACCCGATGCATCATAAAGGATCCCACGTTGAAACGTTCCAGCAACTCATCCTTAACGAAGTGAGATTCATACTACATACAAATATTAAGGACAATCTAACAGAAGGGGAAAGGAAAGCCATTATATCTCTCCTACATAACGAGAATATCGTTATTAAAAAAGCGGACAAAAGGGGGGTATAGTAGTAATGGATAAAGGATGGTATTTGGATGAGGGAAAAAGAATCTTGGGTGATGTTGAATATTATGAAGTATTAGAAAAGGACCCTTCAGTGGGTATTTTCATTAAATATAATCATGTCATCAAGGAAGCATATTTAAAGGGTTTACTAAAGAAAAACTTTTTTGGACATTCCTCAATTTAAAACCACATTTTTATTTCATCGCCAAGACTCACAAGAATCCCTCCAATCTGCCAGGACACCCAATCATATCTGGGGTAGGATCGATAACTAGTAACCTGTCCCATCATATAGATTTGTGCCTACAAAAATACATGGTCCAATTGGACTCTTATCTTAAAGAGTCATCTCAATTGCCCCCTCAGAGGGATTGTTTGCTAGTTACACTTGATGTCACGGCACCGTACAATAGTATCCCCAGTGACTGGGGAGTGGAGGTTGTTAGACAAGTACTATCAACGGACGAGAAAATAGGAGAAGAGCAAAGACATTTTATATTGGTGGCTATAGAATTTATCATGGAAAATAACACCTTTACTTTCGAGGGGACCCACTATAAACAAATCAAGGGCTGCACAATGGAGACGAGATTTGCACCTAGTTACGCTAATCTGTAAATGGGTGCGTTTGAATCTGTCCTCATTGCGCAGTCCAAGGTGGGTATCGATAAAATTTTATTTTACCGTAAGTTCATAGACCTGGTTTGGGGTGGGTCCAATATGAAGCTCCGAATACGAAGCCCTGAATTTTGTATCAGAATTAATTAATAACAACTGTGGACTAAAATCACGGTCCAAACATCTAGGACCTCTCTCCAGTACTTGGACCTGCGGATAGGAAGGAAGAGACAAAAGGGTTCGGACCGTGTAAATGGAGTATGGTGACAACGTTTAGTCAACAAAGGGGCCAGAGTACAAAACTTATTGAGAAAATTCTGGTTTATTTTAAAAGGGGATCCAGTACTTGCTGACCATCTACCTGACAAACCCTTAGTCATTTTCAAAAGGAATAAAAGTCTTTGGAATTTAGTTGCACCGAGTAACCCCACTATCAATAGAGAATCCACAAAAAAAGTAGATAGGTATAATTGGGGCTGTTATGCATGCCAGACACCAAAATGTTTATGCTGTCACACCATAAAAAGTGGTAGTAAACGTTTACCTCAAACACAACTAAAGAGATGTTCACGATCAAAAATAGATTAACATGTCAGTCCATGCATGTGGTATATTTACTGGAGTGCACGTGCGGCCTACAGTATGTGGGTCGCACAGTGCAGACCATGCATGCCCGCTTGAACAAGCACAGGCAAAACATAAAATCTGGCTTCCAGTTACATAGTGTATCCTGATATTTCAACAATGTATATCATAAGGATCCAGGTCAAATGAACCTAATATGGTACCTTTACACGCCGCTACAGAAGGTTGAAAACAACGGGTTTCGGAGACTAATGTATGTTGCACCGTCAAATCAACCCGAGGTAGCGGCGTGTAAACTAGCTTGTTGCCACCCGTCACTTTCGGCACCTGTTTCAGAGCAGTGCTGTGTTCAACCCGATGGTAGCGGCGTCTAAATAAGGTACGGTAAGGTTTTTTCGCCACCTAGTTAACTCCCTGGGGCGTGACACAGCCTCTGGGAAACCGGCCCCCTTCAGCTATCATTGGTGGAAGCTCCTGTGTTACGATTGTCGCTGCATAGGGCGGCATATTTAAGGAGCTGACCAGTCACACTACACATTTGCTATAGCGTCATGTATTAGCCAGCCTTCCTGCGCTGGCTGGCCAATCATGATGCTATTGCATTGTCCAATCATCGTACAAACGTCTCGTAATACACAACTCTGGCATGCCTATGTGTTGTCCCTGCTGCATCAGGTCCTCCCATATTACCTTCTGTAGTGGCGTGTAAATGAGGGACAGTGCTCTACAGAAGGTAACTTGTGGCACCCGGCGGTGCCTCCAGGGATAGATTAACCTTCTGTAGAGCACCTTGTAGAGGCGTGTAAAGGCGGTATCGGGTACCGTTTACAACCGTTGGTACGTGCTCGTGCACGTGAGACACCCGGTTGTTTCTAACCTTCTGTAGCGGCGTGTAAAGGTACCTTTAGTGATAGATCAAGTGGATAACAAGCAACCAAATAATCTATCAAAACTTATTAAAAAAAAGAGTTTCTGGATTTACAAGTTGGGGACGCTAGCCCCTGAAGGTCTTAATTTGGCCTTAGATAATGTCGCCAAACAGTGATCTCTTGAACAATGAAAATGAAGGGAAATTAAAATTGGTTATAATGTCATGTAATTTTCTAAATAGAATTTTTATTCATAATGTCTTTTTACTTTTTATATATCTTTTATTATTCTTATTTAATACAGCATATGGAGTATGCTGTATTTTTTTTATAATATTTAGGGATTTTCCATGTGTGAATAATTTTGTAAATACTAAGATATTAGTGTTTTGATGTATGGGGAATTGTTTTTAAATGTGTAATGCCATGAGCAATTTATTGAAGGTAGGACATTGGAAGAGTATATAGGGTTAAGTATTGTTAATCAGAGTGTGCAATTGTCCAATTGTAAGTAAACACCCCCTTTATAAGCCATTTCCTTGGTTCTCCTTGTACCACCTGAGGAACACAGTAGAGTACTGTTGAAACGTGTTGTGGCAGCACAATGGGCCAATAAAGGTCTGGTTTAACTCATCACCGTGTCTCAAGTTCATCCTAGCGCTCCATTAGCCGATAATTTCCTTTTTCTTTGTGTGCTATTACTCCCCGAGGGTAGATCGGCAGGAGCTGCTCTGGCTGAACTGATCCTTCTAACAAGCGGTTAGGACCTGCTGTATCCACGGCAACCTTTCACACGATCACAGGACCTGCGATGATGTGTCTCTGGCACACGGTCACGTGATGCGGAAGTCTGGATCAGCAACGCCGAGGGGCCGCAGATACTATACACGGAGGACACCGCTGCCCTGGGCACCGCATCCCAGAAGGCACCAGCACCTTAAGGAGGCTTTACCCGGGTTTGTGCGGGGTCGCACAACCCCCAGAGGTGAGCGGCTTATCGGCCTCCCATACTATTAGTAGCTCCAGGAGGTTCGTTCACAGGAGCTCTCTCTATTTTCTTTATCTGGCCCAGTAGCCCTAAACATGTCACTGACTTACCTTTCTATTATTTCCTGTAATACTTCAGGACACTGATAGTTGTCCCACCTGTGTGTGGCTGGGCATAACATTGATGGGAGCGCTTGCATGAGCTTTGAGTTTATCTGGCCCAGTAGGTCTAAACAGGTCACTAACCTACCTGTCTAGTTTTTGTGGTAATACTCCATGAAACTGAAAGTTGTCCCACCTGTGTGTGGCGGGGCATTATATTGATAGGAGTGCTAGCATGAGCTTTAAGTTTATCCGACCCACTAGGCCTAAGCAAGTCACTGACATACCTGACTAGTTTTTTTCAGTAATTTTCCACAAAACGTTACACTGTGTGCAGAATTAGGCAATTGAGTATTTTGATCACATGATACTTTTTATACATGTTGTCCTACTTCAAGCTGTATAGGCTTGAGAGCCAACTACCAATTAAGTAAATCAGGTGATGTGCATCTCTGTAATGAGGAGGGGTGTGGTTTAATAACATCAACACCCTATATAAGATGTGCTTAATTATTAGGCAAATGCCTTTCCCTATGCAAAATGGGTCAGAAGAGAGATTTGAATGGGTCTGAAAAGTCCAAAATTGTGAGATGTCTTGCAGAGGGATGCAGCAGTCTTGAAATTGCCAAACTTTTGAAGCGTGATAACCAAACAATCAAGTGTTTCATGGCCAATACCAACAGGGTTGCAAGAAGCGGGTTGGGCAAAAAAGGTGCAAAATAACTGCCCATGAATTGAGGAAAATCAAGCGTGAAGCTGCCAAGATGTAATTTGTCACCAGTTTTGCCATATTTCAGGGCTGCAACGTTACTGGAGTATCAAAAAACACAAGGTGTGCTATACTCAGGGACATGGATAACGTAACGAAGGCTGAAAAACTACCACCTTTGAACAAGAAACATAAGATAAAACATCAAGACTGGGCCAAGAAATATATTTAGACTGATTTTTCAAAGGTTTTATGGACTGATGAAATGAGAGTGACTCTTGATGGGCAGAGGCTGGATCAGTAAAGAGCAGAGAGCTTCACTCCGACTCAGACGCCAGCAAGGTGGAGGTGGGGTACTGGTATGGGCTGGTATTATAAAAGATGAACTTGTGGGACCTTTTCATGTTGAGGATGGAGTGAAGTTCAACTCCCGACCTACTGCCAGTTTCTGGAAGACAACTTTTTCAAGCAGTGGTACAGAAAGAAGTTGGTATCATTCAAGAAAAATATGATTTTCATGCAGGACAATGCTCCATCAGATGCATCCAACGACTCCACAGCGTGCCTGGCCAGTAAAGGTCTAAAAGAAGAAAAAATAATGTCCTGGCCCCCTTGTTCACCTGATCTTAACCCCATAGAGAACCTGTGGTCCCTCCTAAAATGTGAGATCTACAGGGAGAGAAAACAGTACACCTCTCGGAACAGTGTCTGGGAGGCTGTGGTGGCTGCTGCACGCAATGTTGATCGTAAACAGATCAAGCAACTGACAGAATCTATGGATGGAAGGTTGTTGAGTGTCATAATAAAGAAAGGGGGCTATATTGGTCACTAATTTTTGGGGGTTTTGTTTTTGCATGTCAGAAATGTTTTTTTCTAAATTTTGTGCAGTTATATTAGTTTACCTGGTGAAAATAAATAAGTGAGATGGGAATATATTTGGTTTTTATTAAGTTGCCTAATAATTCTGCACAGTGATAGTTACCTGCACAAACAGATATCTCCTAAGAAACCACATCTAAAAAAAACCCACTCCAACTACCAAAAATATTAAGCTTTGATATTTATGAGTCTTTTGGGTTAATTGAGAACATAGTTGATGATCAATAAAAAAAAATAATTCTCTAAAATAGAACTTGCCTAATAATTCTGCACACAGTTGTCCCACCTGTGTGTGGCAGGGCATAACATTGATGGGAGCACTTGCATAAGCTCTGAGTTTATCCAGCCTAGTAGGCCTAAACAGGTCACTGACCTACCTCTCTATTATTTCCTGTAATACTACACAAAACGTATACTTGTCTCACCTGTGTGTGGAGGGGCATAACATTGATGGGAGCACTTGCATGAGCTTTGAGTTTATCGGCCCAGTAGGCCTAAACAGGTCACTGACCTACCTGACTAGTTTTTGCGGTAATATTCCACGAAACTGATAGTGATCCCACCTGTGTGTGGGAGGGCATAATATTGATAGGAGCGCTTGCATGAGCATTGGGTTTAACCGGCCCCATAGGCCTAAACAGGTCACTGAAAAAAATCACTGAAATAGGACATAAAACTCAGAAAAAACTCACCGAAAAATAGCCATGTAAAACATCCATTGTACCTAGCAGGAAGCTGCCAGCAATGGATGTTTTCCATGGCTATTTTTTGGTGAGTTTTTTTCTAAACAGGTCACTGACCTACCTGACGAGTTTTTTTTGGTATTACTACACGAAACTGATAGTTTTCCCACCTGTGTGTGGCAGGGCATATCATTGATGGGAGCGCTTGCATGAGCTTTGTGTTTATCTGGCTCACTAAGCCTAAACAGGTCACTAACCTACCTCTCTATTATTTCCTGTAATACTACACAAAAAGTATACTTGTCCTACCTGTGTGTGGTGGGGCATAACATTGATGGCAGCGCTTGCATGAGCTTTGAGTTTATCTGGCTCAGTAGGCCTAAACAGCTCACTGACCTACCTGACTAGTTTTTGCGGTAATACTCCATGAAGCTGATAGTGGTCCCACCTGAGTGTGGCAGGACATAACATCAATGGGAGCAATTGCGTGAGCTTTGAGTTTATCCGGCCCAGTAGGCCTATACAAGTCACTGACCTACTTTTCTATTATTTCCTGTAATGCTCCACGGCACTGATAGTTGTCCTACCTGTGTGTGGTGGGGCATAACATTGATGGAAGCAATGGCATGAGCTTTGAGTTTATCCAGCCCAGTAGGTCTAAACAGGTCACTGACCTACCTCACTATTTTTTCAGCAATACTCCATGATGGCTAGTCCTGTGTTGAGACTCCAAAACAAGGCTCCACAGACTCTATTTGCATATCCGGCCCAGCAGGCCTAAACAGGTCACTGACCTATTTCTCTATTATTTCATGTAATACTCCACGACACTGATAGTTGTCCCACCTGTGTGTGGCGGGGCATAACATTGATGAGAACGCTTGCATGAGCCTTGAGTTTATCCGGCCCAGTAGGCCTAAATAGGTCACTAACCTACCTGACTATTTTTGCGGTAATCCTCCATGAAACTGATAGTGGTCCCACCTGTGTGTGGCAGGGCATAACATTGATGGGAGTGCTTGCATGAGCTTTGCGTTTATCTGGCCCAGTAGGCCTAAATAGGTCACTGACCTACCTTTCTAGTTTTTCCTGTAATACTCCACAAAACGTATAGTTGCTGAGCAATGTTTAGCCTTGAAATGCTAGGCTAGGTCCTGTTCCAGATCCTGTACCATGCAGGGAAGCTGGGCCAGTCAGCAATTTTTGGTCTGGGACAATTGATGCCATTTTGCTGTGGTCTGACCCTTTGGGAAGAGTGAGGACTCTTGTTGGGGTACCCTTGGTGTGTGGTACATGATTTGAGAAGGGCGTTACATGCCTTTACCTGTGTCTCAACCTCCTTTTACTCCTCCACCTCTTTTTACTTAATGTAGAAAACTACTGCCACTTTTCCCCTGTAACTCATCTATTTGTCAGTTCAAAGTCAGTTTCACTGACCTCTGACATTTTAGGTGAATGTTAACCAACTTCTATTTTGAAGTGCTTTGGAAGAGTGTGCAGGCTGGCACAGACCGTGTTTAGTGCACCCATGCTACGCCATGAGACTATTTGTACTGTGGTTATATTGTTGTCACTTTTCCTGGTGTTTGTTGCTTATTCTGAGTAGTTTGGCAGCTTTTGGACACCTTTGAAGGTGTTTTCTATGTGTTTGCTGTATCCTGCCATTGATTCCAATGGGGTTCGATGGTGCTCGACAAACATTCGACAAACATTTCGTCGAACACACCCCAATTCGGTGTATCAAATCGAATTCAAACACTTAGATGGTGGCTCATCACTAATCATTATCCCATTTATTTTACACTAGATGGTGGCCCGATTCTAAAGAATCGGGTAGTCTAGAATGTATATATAGTTTATTTAGTAATAGTTAGGGGAGTGCGGTGAAATTAATTGTGTGTGTACAGGTGGCTCAGTGGTAAGCAGTGAGTGCCGTGGCTCAGTGGTTAGCAGTGAGTGCCGTGGCTCAGTGGGTAGCAGTGAGTGCCGTGGCTCAGTGGGTAGCAGTGAGTGCCGTGGCTCAGTGGGTAGCAGTGAGTGCCGTGGCTCAGTGGGTAGCAGTGAGTGCCGTGGCTCAGTGGGTAGCAGTGAGTGCGGTGGCTCAGGGGTAGCAGTGAGGGCGGTGGCTCAGGGGTCGGCAGTGAGGGCGGTGGCTCAGGGGTCGGCAGTGAGGGCGGTGGCTCAGTGGTCGGCAGTGAGGGCGGTGGCTCAGTGGTCGGCAGTGAGGGCGGTGGCTCAGTGGTCGGCAGTGAGGGCGGTGGCTCAGTGGTCGTCAGTGAGGGCAGTGGCTCAGGGTCGGCAGTGAGGGCGGTGGCTGAGTGGTCGGCAGTGGAGGGCGGTGGCTGAGTGGTCGGCAGTGAGGGCGGTGGCTCAGTGGTCGGCAGTGAGGGCGGTGGCTCAGTGGTCGGCAGTGAGGGCGGTGGCTCAGTGGTCGCAGTGAGGGCGGTGGCTCAGTGGTCGGCAGTGAGGGCGGTGGCTCAGTGGTGGCAGTGAGGGCGGTGGCTCAGCGGTCGGCAGTGAGGGCGGTGGCTCAGTGGTCGGCAGTGAGGGCGGTGGCTAGTGGTCGCAGTGAGGGCAGTGGCTGAGTGGTCGGCAGTGAGGGCGGTGGCTCAGTGGTCGCAGTGAGGGCGGTGGCTCAGTGGTCAGGCAGTGAGGGCGGTGGCTCAGTGGTCAGCAGTGAGGGCGGTGGCTCAGTGGTCAGCAGTGAGGGCTGTGGCTCAGTGGTAGCAGTGAGGGCGGTGGCTCAGTGGTCAGCAGTGAGGGCGGTGGCTCAGTGGTCAGCAGTGAGGGCAGGGGGTCAGTGGTCAGGCAGTGAGGGCGGTGGCCATGGTGCAGTGAGGGCGGTGGCTCAGTGGTCAGCAGTGAGGGCAGGTGGCTCAGTGGTCACAGTGAGGGCGGTGGCTCAGTGGTCAGCAGTGAGGGCGGTGGCTCAGTGGTCAGCAGTGAGGGCGGTGGGCTCAGTGGTCAGCAGTGAGGGCGGTGGCTCAGTGGTCAGCAGTGAGGGCGGTGGCTCAGTGGTCAGCAGTGAGGGCGGTGGCTCAGTGGTCAGCAGTGAGGGCGGGTGGCTCAGTGGTCCAGCAGTGAGGGCGGTGGCTCAGTGGTCAGCAGTGAGGGCGGTGGCTCAGTGGTCAGCAGTGAGGGCGGGGTCAGTGGTCAGCATGGGGGTGTCATGGTCAGCAGTGAGGGCGGTGGCTCAGTGGTCAGCAGTGAGGGCGGGGCGTCAGTGGTAAGCAGTGAGGGCGTGGCTGAGTGGTCAGCAGTGAGGGCGGTGGTCAGTGGTCAGCAGACGTGAGGGCGGTGGCTCAGTGGTCAGCAGTGAGGGCGGTGGCTCAGTGGTCAGCAGTGAGGGCGGTGCTAGTGGTCAGCAGTGAGGCGGCAGGGCTGGGGGCAGCAGTGAGGGCGGCAGGGCTGGAGGGGCCAGAGCAGGGCTGGAGGGGCCAGAGGAGAGCGGAGGTGGCAGAGGAGAGCGGAGGGAGGCGGAACACTTACTGGGCTGTTGGCGGGCGGCGGTGAGCGGCAGTGCTGGCGGCGGTTCCGGAGGCCGGGGGTGGAGTGTGGGCGGGGCTAGCTCCGTGATGGAGGAGCTTCAGCGGGTGTGTGGAGAGAGCATGGCAGGACTGGGAGCTGTGCCGGCGGAGGCGCCACACTCGGTCCGGGCCGGTTGCCGGATGTTGGTGGGCGTACACCGGGCTGTGCCTGATGGAGGAGGAGAGTGGGCGGTGAGCTGCAGGGCTCTGGGCCGGGCCGGTTCCCGGATGTGGCTGGGGCTCTGTGGGTCTGGTACTTCCTGTGTTTGACACAGGACGGAGGCTATCACGGAAGTTGAGCGGATTTTGGGCGGAAGTGGCCTTCGTGTTTTATGTATAAGATTAGCTGGCCATAAATTGTAAGCCATCCCACTTATATGGCAAAAGATTACCTTGTCAGAGACCCAAAAAGAGGGGTCTACTGCTTTGCAAAATGCCCCCTTAACGAAGAATTGGCCGAAATGCGCATAGGGCGCACGGCATACAGGCAGTGAGGATGCTGGACTTACAAGGCGCCATTAGGAGTAATATACGGCTACTGTAGCTTTAGCTGTACCGTTTTGCAAAGCAGTAGACCCCTCTTTTTGGGTCTCTGACAAGGGAATCTTTTGCCATATAAGTGGGATGGCTTGCAATTTATGGCCAGCTAAAATAAAATAAGTGGGAAAATGATCACTCTAGATACACATGGAGACACATTAGAAATATATGTGAAACAGTAGTTTATATAGCAATTGGTGTTCTGATATACTAGTCAAAGTCGTAAAACACTACTAATGTCTGCTATGGTGGAGTTTGTGGGTGAAATACAATACTACGAATAAACTGTGTATTGTCTATTGTTGGTGCTGTGGCACAAATATCAGGATTATAACTCAAGTGTCAAATGTACCTTAACATTTAATCCACACTGAGCAGAGAATTTTTAGTGAAGATTAATCCCCGCTAATAACACTCTGTGTCTATATGGGAATACATGATTTCCGGTTGTATAAACAAACCCTATGTGTATTGTGATTGTGACTGCTATATATATACTCCTGGTGCATAAATTGTGAATTGTTATGTGATCATATTGTCCAGCATCTCTGTCTGTAAAAACTCTGCTCTTCTGGTTTGAGTATAGCATTGTACTTATCCTGATTATATATTAAAGGTTTTTCACTTTTGCATATATATTTGGACTTGTGTCCGCATTCCTTCTTTGCCTTCACAATATATATAAGAAAAGTTCCACATGGATCAACAGATTCCATTGCAGTGGTGCAAAGTCCATTAAAGGCACAGTCCAAGGGTGGACATATCGCCTGAGCAGCTGGTGCTGCTACACCAGGGCCCCAGGAGAGGAGGGGGCCCCTGCCGGTTGGAAATAATGAGGGCAATCTGGCCTGTTGTTCGGAAAATTTCTTGGACAGGGGCCGCAAGCTGTCAGTGTCCACCCCTGGCACAGTCCATTAAGGGTTTTGAGGTGCTGCCCAAAGACTGCAGTCCTGCTAATCCAGTAGGGGGAAGCCCAACCGGCGCTAAACTTGGGAAGTGGAAAAATGAAATGAACAAAAAAACAGGTCTTGATTCAAGAATTGAAAAACAACTGAAAAAAGTTCTTCTCCAGACAAAATGCAAATTAAAGGACAGGTCAGCGACCCAACAACATGTCTTTTTTAGGGAGGTCCTCTTTAATTGGAGTAAAAACTGTCTAGCAGTTTTCTCATCGCTGCCCAGGATGGACATGGTCATTGTGCATTATAGTCTGGATGGTCTCGGGGGTTACAAGGGCTACTCATCCCGGGGAATTCTCTGCCACCACCTGTCCCGCAGCAGACCCCATCATGGCCACTGCTGGAGAGGATGATGGAGGAATAAGGGGATGACCAACACCTCTAGGAGAGATGGGAGGAATTGGGCAACACCTACAGGCCCATCAGGATTGATGGCACCTGTGGGTTTGTGTTCAGCAGGCTGGCTAACCAAAACAGGCCTGGCCTCCAGCCAACATAACATTCTTTCTAGGTTGGCCATCTGCTGCCAGTTTTCAAAATTGTTGGCGATGGCAGCCCAACTTATGCCAACCACGAACTTCCCTTTGGTACCCTTCAGCTTCATGAAGGCGACTTCCTCCCCAACATAGAGTGTGCAGAGTCTTTTGGGAAGATGGTCATGCAGCAGGGTGGCCCAATTAACATAGAACCTATGACCAGTACCTTTTTTGGCTATGAAGCCAAACCCCCTCTCCTAGATCAGTGCCACCACCATGTCTCGGGTACTTTGCTCATCAAAGTCATTTTCCTTTGCTCCATGCAACCACTCTTGGACAATGGCATCCGTGAGCCTAGCCTTCTCTAAAAAGCAGACAAGCAGGAGTGCTTCATGCTGTATAGGATGGTTTCTTGGAGGGGATGGGGGTCTCCACATGGCACTCTTCCACTCGGAGGCCTCTTGTGGGGGTGCTACACAAAGCTGGGAAACAGGGCCTTCTGTCTCTACTAGCACTGGCTGCTGGTGTAATAATGCCAGGCATGCTGCAAGATCCTCCTGATTGTGACATATACTGCTCCCAGCTGGCATGGGGAACAGCTCACCTCCTGACTTTGCCCTCCTCAGGACCTCCTTTGGCATGCAAGACTAGCCCGCCACAAAGATAAATTTAACTCCTTAAACCACATTACTTCATAGACATTCAAGAACCATCATTGTAACGAGGGTGATTCTGCACAACCCCACATTAGAGTTAGCATTTTGCTGATGTTTGCGGCCGATCCGGCAGGTGGCGCCATGCATTGTCTATGGAGCTTGCATTCTGGTGCGGCAAGTGCGGTTATGACAGATCAGCCGGATGTGGCACTTGCTGCAGTGTAAAAAACAGCTGCAATCTGTCGGATC